>CM056824.1:827972-1427972 GCA_029853015.1 Chelidonichthys spinosus
ATAATCGACTGTACTGACGGCTTTATCCCTGGACATTCATTTCTCTTCAGACTTCAGTTAAAAGCACCTACAACTTGCAACAGGGAACACAATGGTGAGGATTAGGTTCATGAAAGACCATTAACAATGCCAATAAGACAAAGCAATGCACCAACATTGTGCTGTAATACACATTCAGTGTTCTTCTTCACTCTTCAGCAAACTGGAGGTGCTCTTCAGCCTGCAAATATCAGACATACAGATACATTTCTATCCGACATGGCCAACATCTCCTCTCTAAGATCAAGAAACATTCAACAGATTTAATGTTGGAGGGGGAACTTTTGGGCTGGATGGATTCATAAAATCGACAACAAAAAGTCATTAAAGCAATCAGATCTTAAACAGAGCTAACTTTGTAGTTTTGTAGGACCCAGACATTTTACCATTGAAAAGAGGCAGACATTATTATTATTTAATTGAGAACTTACATGTTGGTGATTCTGTCTAGTCTGTAGTTGAGGTCCTCCTGGAAAAAGAAACAGGACAGACAGGAAAATACATTTATACACAAAATATGTTTCTTATTGCCATGTGGACTGAAAAAAGACGAACTGCAGCACTGTGGAATGGACATGCATGTAGATGGTGAGCAAGTTTCTTATGTTTTGCTAGGATGGTTCAGTCAGAGTCTGTATATTGTTACATTATAGTCAAACAGGCCCAGTGGGGGACTGAGCGAATAAACAGGGCAGCAGCTGCTCTCTGTTGTCTTATTTAACACAGGAAAATTAAAGGCACCAGTGAAAAGCCCCATTGCTTTCTGTTAGGAAATGTGTTATGGTAATGCCACTAGCTCACATTTCTTTATACCATAAACCTACCAAATTATACAATTTTCTTCTGTCACACATAAAAATAGAAGCGTATTTGTTCAATGAATACATACATCATATTTGATAATAAGTCAATGTTAGTAGAGTATCAACTCGCTAATTTATAGCCAAAATTTAATGTGTTGCAATAACCCAGACATTCAAAGGAGGGTTTCATATAAAGCACCTGATTGGATTGGTATACCACATTTTACCACTAGGTGTCATATTTGTCTCAGCAGCTGCTCCCAGGGGCCCGTTTCACAAAGCAGGTTCAACAAACTCTGAACCTAACCCTGAACTCTGAGTTGACCAACTCTGAGATGGGCAACTCTAAATTTTTGGTTTCAGAACAGCGGTTTTGAATTAGTTCAGTCAACTATGAGTATGTAAACTCTTGAGTTACGTACGTGCCTGCCGACTCTATAAAGCCATCATCAATGGAGCTCCAAGTGTTTATGTAGAAAACAAGCTCATCCTGAGAAAGCGGAGCAACGTAACTGCAGCAAAGTAGCGATAGTTGGCGTGGCAGACAATTACTGCCCGATCTAATGTGTATAACTGACTGAAAAAGTCTATTGATCTAAAGGTAATAAGTCTTTATTTCGGCCTTACAGAGCAACTCTGTGGTGTAATGGTTAGCAACGCTGCCTGTGGTGCAGACGACAGGGGTTCAACTAACAGGTTAACTAACTCAAGGTTTTCACGAAACCTGCTTTGTGAAACGGACCCCAGGTGGAACATAATGACACTGCAAAAGCCCATGAATGATAATGGTATTGCCATTTGGGCCTGTGTATTGGTACTCTTCTCATTGCTATCTTGTGTCCTTTTAGGCCTGTCTGACGGTAACTAATGGATGTACCAGTGTGGGGCGTCGCCAATCGGCACCATAGAAAAGGCCAGTTTGGAGTGGAAGGGAGTTGTTTGCCTTTGTTCTGTGTGGAGCGGTTTTCTTGGTTCTGTTGTAAGGAAGCTGATTGTTAATAAAACCCCTGGACGAAACATTGTTACAAATTCTCCTTCTTGTTACTTACCTGAGCCATTAGTCACAAATGGCCCTCTCAGCTGGTTTGCCAACCGCCAATACACACTAAATAAGAAACAGAGCTCAAAGTGGCTTCGTCATCTAGTCAACCTAGAAAACACATGAACTTTCTAGTAAACAAACACAACCAATGCTGTGTACATGTTCACTCCTCCCACCTCTATTGAAGCCTCATTGCTGAGCCTGGATTTAGTGCTGTGACGTCGATGACGTTTTTTGCCAGAACGTGCCATGATAAGGGTGTAACAGTACCCAAAAGTCAGTTTGGTATGTACATCGGTTTGGAGTCACGGTTCAGTACAAAAAATTAAATATTCTGCCATTGTAATCACAAGACTGCCATGTTGATAATTCCACAACTGGGCTGTAACTTACACTTAGGCACAATTGACTTACTAAAATGCTCATGTGAAGGCAGAAGCACTTTGACCAGAGGATTTAATTCTGTATCGTCTATGATCGCTGTGGTCATATGCGCATCAATAAATGACCATCGTCCACCGCTTACAGGTAACCAGAGGCTGACATGTAGAGACAGACAGGTAACCAGTCTATCACAGGGCTGACATGTAGAGACAGACAGTCTATCACAGGGCTGACATGTAGAGACAGACAGGTAACCAGTCTATCACAGGGCTGACATGTAGAGACAGACAGTCTATCACAGGGCTGACATGTAGAGACAGACAGGTAACCAGTCTATCACAGGGCTGACATGTAGAGACAGACAGTCTATCACAGGGCTGACATGTAGAGACAGACAGTCTATCACAGGGCTGACATGTAGAGACAGACAGGTAACCAGTCTATCACAGGGCTGACATGTAGAGACAGACAGTCTATCACAGGGCTGACATGTAGAGACAGACAGGTAACCAGTCTATCACAGGGCTGACATGTAGAGACAGACAGGTAACCAGTCTATCACAGGGCTGACATGTAGAGACAGGCAGGTAACCAGTCTATCACAGGGAGACATGTAGAGACAGGCAGGTAACCAGTCTATCACAGGGCCGACATGTAGAGACAGACAGGTAACCAGTCTATCACAGGGCTGACATGTAGAGACAGGCAGGTAACCAGTCTATCACAGGGCCGACATGTAGAGACAGACAGTCTATCACAGGGCCGACATGTAGAGACAGACAGTCTATCACAGGGCTGACATGTAGAGACAGGCAGGTAACCAGTCTATCACAGGGCCGACATGTAGAGACAGACAGTCTATCACAGGGCCGACATGTAGAGACAGACAGGTAACCAGTCTATCACAGGGCTGACATGTAGAGACAGGCAGGTAACCAGTCTATCACAGGGCTGACATGTAGAGACAGACAGGTAACCAGTCTATCACAGGACTGACATGTAGAGACAGACAGGTAACCAGTCTATCACAGGGAGACATGTAGAGACAGACAGGTAACCAGTCTATCACAGGGCTGACATGTAGAGACAGACAGGTAACCAGTCTATCACAGGGCTGACATGTAGAGACAGGCAGGTAACCAGTCTATCACAGGGAGACATGTAGAGACAGGCAGGTAACCAGTCTATCACAGGGCCGACATGTAGAGACAGACAGTCTATCACAGGGCCGACATGTAGAGACAGACAGGTAACCAGTCTATCACAGGGCTGACATGTAGAGACAGACAGGTAACCAGTCTATCACAGGGCTGACATGTAGAGACAGACAGGTAACCAGTCTATCACAGGGCTGACATGTAGAGACAGACAGGCAACCAGTCTATCACAGGGCTGACATGTAGAGACAGACAGGTAACAAGTCTATCACAGGGCCGACATGTAGAGACAGACAGTCTATCACAGGGCCGACATGTAGAGACAGACAGGTAACCAGTCTATCACAGGGCTGACATGTAGAGACAGACAGGTAACCAGTCTATCACAGGACTGACATGTAGAGACAGACAGGTAACCAGTCTATCACAGGGAGACATGTAGAGACAGGCAGGTAACCAGTCTATCACAGGGCTGACATGTAGAGACAGACAGGTAACCAGTCTATCACAGGGCCTACATGTAGAGACAGACAGGTAACCAGTCTATCACAGGGCTGACATGTAGAGACAGACAGGTAACCAGTCTATCACAGGGCTGACATGTAGAGACAGACAGGTAACCAGTCTATCACAGGACTGACATGTAGAGACAGGCAGGTAACCAGTCTATCACAGGGAGACATGAAGAGACAGGCAGGTAACCAGTCTATCACAGGGAGACATGTAGAGACAGACAGGTAACCAGTCTATCACAGGGAGACATGTAGAGACAGACAGGTAACCAGTCTATCACAGGGCTGACATGTAGAGACAGGCAGGTAACCAGTCTATCACAGGACTGACATGTAGAGACAGACAGGTAACCAGTCTATCACAGGGAGACATGTAGAGACAGACAGGTAACCAGTCTATCACAGGGAGACATGTAGAGACAGACAGGTAACCAGTCTATCACAGGGAGACATGTAGAGACAGACAGGTAACCAGTCTATCACAGGGAGACATGTAGAGACAGACAGGTAACCAGTCTATCACAGGGAGACATGTAGAGACAGACAGGTAACCAGTCTATCACAGGGAGACATGTAGAGACAGGCAGGTAACCAGTCTATCACAGAGAGACATGTAGAGACAGACAGGTAACCAGTCTATCACAGGGCTGACATGTAGAGACAGACAGGTAACCAGTCTATCACAGGGCTGACATGTAGAGACAGACAGGTAACCAGTCTATCACAGGGCTGACATGTAGAGACAGACAGGTAACCAGTCTATCACAGGAATAATACCGCAATGTCGTATTCAAATGAAGTTCTGGGAAAGCAATCACTTGAAGTGTTCACAACACTGTACAATAAAACATGAACTAAATCACACAACCAATATGGTGGTGTTATTTACAAAATAATTACCTCATCATTGAAAAGCTGCTTAGATTTGTTTATCCATAATGACAACAATGTCTCACCTTTGAAGCATCAGACATGGTGGTGGTAGAACAGGAGGCAGACGACGGACATGGCGGCGGGACACTTAACTAAAATGCAGGTGAGAAAGAAAAGGGAAACAGTCATCAATCATGGATTAATCTGGTTTGTGAGTGTTAAATCAACATGACAGACCGACTTGACACTAAATCCACTTTTTGGACGCAGCCGTATTTACAGCATTGACCCTCGCCTCATTCTATAGTGTTAATTGCAACAGAAGTTATTTTCTCTTTTCGATTTCAAATCCAGTAATTCTGTCTATCCTCACATAACCCCACACAGTTGTTGCTCTAACTTTGATTAGCGATTTGTTACAACTCAACCATTGTCATGTGAAGATACTGCAACATCCAAACATACAATAAGAGACAGAAATGGACATTCAGGGAGTTCATCCCACATGAAAATTAAAATTAAAGGTCCCAGCGTGTACACGACCTGGATTTGGCTCAGATCTTGTTTGGTTTCCAGTAACAGCACCCTGCTCATCAGATTTTCCCAGCTCTGTCTGGATATAGTGATGACTTCTCCTTCATTCTGGAACAGAATAATATGAGAAACAGAAAATGTGAATGCAATTGTAATGTTTTATTTAAGCAACCGCTCAATGGCCTGAAGTGAGCTTTTATAACACAGTGATCAATTATAGCAATATGAAAGTTATTGTCAAAAAACAGCTTTTTCACAATAAAATATGCCGTGCTGGCTGCCTACGCATACCGAGGCGGCTGCTATAGAAGAGTTGTTATTGAACTCTTAGTTGGCATATTTATTTATTTAACAGACTGCTGAATTTGATCTGTTCAAAAGATTAGCTAAAGACCTTTTCTAGCTGTAGATAGATTGATGCATGTCATGATATTACTGGTTAAAATGAGTTGCTACTATCTTGTTAGAACGTAAGAACGTGTCATATTTTGTTTTCAAGCAAGAAAAGAATATTGGATTTTTTTAAAGCTATTGATAAATAGGTTGGGAAATGATCTAGAAGGTTAAAAAGGCTTTTTTTTTTTAAATCTTGACTTATTTTGTAGTGGTCTTTAAGCACCTAAGTTTTGTCCCAAAAATGAGTATGAGCTGTTCCCTCCTACCCTTTGCTGCCAGTCAGCTAGCAACCAGCTGCAGATAACAAGAAAGAGCATAGACTAACATCATATCATTCAAATTGAGCCAGAGATATATACAGATTTTATTCTTTTTTTTAATATTTTGATGGAGGATGTGCTTCACCGCTGACACAATCAACACATGACATATTTCAGGCTGAGAGAGGACCATTTTCTGTTAAAAGAAATAATCATTGGTTAAGCTGTCCTACTTTTAACTAACAGCAATGTTTACTAGTTAGCTAGTTAACATAGTTTATATGGCTAAATGTCATTATAACTTATATGTTTTCATTTAGAATTGTATTCTGATGCATCTTGAAATTTAAAGAAAACATGAAATAAATGGTATGACATATTATAGAAGAGTGAAGAATGTGTTATGAACCTTGTCTGTTTTTTTGTCAAGTTCCTCCAGGCGTTCCTCCAGGACACGGAGTCTGTCGAGTCCAGAGAGAAGACTCCCTAGTTGGGCTTCCAATGCTGAGAGCCTTCCCTCCACCACTGATGACTGAACACAGTAAAGTGGATTGCTTTTTTTTTTTTTTTTTTTTTTTTAAATCGGTGCATGTTCAAACCTGACTGGAACAGCTTGGGTTCATCCACTGGTCCTCACACGTTCCAATACAGAACACTTTTCTCAAGGTCACCTTGTTGTCATGGTGAAAGCTGTAACGCTGCGAAACACGTATTGGCAAACTGGTTTTAACCTTCATCACATAAAAACTGGTAAGTCTGGTTACTAATGTGATCTGACTCATGCTTCTTGATACATTTCAGGCTTAGCGGGTGTATTTCTGCCCCATCTCCTGCTGCTGATCGGCTCGTAGACGCCATGTCTGATCATCCCCGCCGTGCAAAGCACTCTGGGATAAGTTGGGCTGTGCAGGATCGAGTCCTGTGAAACTGGGAAAAGGCCACTGCAGCTGAAGGAGTCTTTGAAATGGGACAGTCTATTTGATGCTGCTGTGAGCCTTAGAAGTATAAGGCCGCTGGATCGGGAGTCACTTCATATAGTAGTTTGTCATGACTCGGCTGAGAGACATGACGGACTACAAGTCGGCCCCCGAGCTATCATCAATGGTTGTCTTTCGCTGCATGTGTGATGTCATTCCTACTCACTGGGTTGTTAAATTATCTCCAGCTTTTATCTTTCTTCACTCTGTTGTGATAGTCCCTCGAGGAAACATCGAAGAGGCAGGGCTGTCATTGCCATAGTAACAGCAATGTTACCTCCAACATTGTTCCTGCTTTTACTTATTGCTTAAGGTTGTGCGTGCCTGTGCAGCAGATTGCTCTGTGATCCTTGTGGTCAAAGTGATGAATTTGACAGAACATGTCAGAAAATCCAACATGCTACACTTTCTGCCGGGGAGCTTATCGATCCCGATCAGAGCCAACACGGCTGGCTACAATCGGGCTGATATCCGGTCTATCTGGCTTTTGCTTGGTCTATATATTGGTTCAGTAAACACTTACATTACAAACGTGATCCTTGTCCTCCTCCTGTCCTTGAGGCTCTCTGACCCCATTTGCAGGAGAATTCGAGGCGTACACTTCATGATGTGAGGTATAGATTATATCATTGCAGGAGAATGCTTCCACATTGGAGGGGCTTATGGGCAAGGTGGATGAATCCTCTATGTGATTCACAACAATTGGCCTCTCGGACACCTGAAACACACAAAACACAACAACATTCAACTTAAGACAAACTCTGGGTTCTAATCCCACCTGCTGCTTATTTACTGCTTGACATCCTTGTAATGCTCCTGAATAGTTTCAGTGACATTCGCGTCGAGCTGAAATGGTATTTGAAGAGTATATCTTCCATGCCGTGATGCAAGTGAAAGGATCAGCAGGCAGGACATAATGATGTTTTATAATTCAATAAATTGGCACATCAAATATACAAAACTGTCCCTTTTATATGCTGATACACCTGGGGCCTGTTTCAGAAAGCAGGTTCAACAAACTCTGAACCTAACCCTGAACTCTGAGTTGACCAACTACTACTACAGTACTACGATTCACCATGGCAACCAGGAGAGCGTTATTAGATATCACTTTGTGTTTATGTAGAAAACGAGCTCAAGCGGCAAACGTAACTGCAGCAAAGTAGAGATAGTTGGCGTGGCATACAATTACTGCCTGATCTAATGTGTATAACTCACTGAAACAGTCCATTGATCTTAAGGTGATAACGCTTTCTTTTCTGCCTCGCAGCACGACTCTGTGGTGTAACGGTTAGCACCATTGCCTAAGGTGCAGGCGACAGGGGTTCACAAAGTAGCGCAATGAACAAAAAATAATTTTCATATAGGTAATATCCCCCCAGGCACAGAAAGAAAGTGGCTTCAGTTGAAAATTAAGCATAAGATTATTGCGCAAATACGTTGACTAAGGCATATGATTTTAATCATATTTCACATATTAAACAGTAAATATAAGCATCTATTTCAACACAGAAATGTCCTTAAACATTTCATATATCACCCATTAGCAAAAATTCTAAAGAGCTCTGCAAAGAATCTGGTTGCCGATTATGTCTGCAATATGAAATGTTGAAAATGTCGGAGAATATTGTTTAGATATGTGATCAGTAGGACAGGTAATCAAATCACTTTTATTTCCATATCGATAAGGTTGACGAGGAAAGGACGGCACATTTTTTCAGAGTTGGTTCAGATTCAGAAAAAGGCAGAGACATGTAGGAGAAACTCACGTTTTGTTGAAGCAAACCTGCTAGGGAGCAGGTTAGGTTCACGGAGTATGTTGCCTAGGTAACTGACTCAGATTTATGCTGAACTGGCTTTGTGAAACCGAAAAACCAGAGTTTCCCTCATCTCAGGGTTAACTAACTCAAGGTTTTCACTAAACCTGCTTTCTGAAACGGGCCCCAGCTCTATTCCTCAAAAGGTCAAATTCATATGTATATGCATTTATATATGCATATATATATATACACAGTATATATATATATATATGTTGTACAGTCCCAGATACGCTGGGAAATCAAACACGGTCCTGTCTGGTTTCATATCACCCAGAGCTGCTCTGTGAATTTCTGTATCTAGCAAGACACGTCAGCTGGATGAACCCAAAATAAAGTATTTTGCTGTTATTTAAGAGCAATAAATAGATAGAAAAAGGATTCTGAAATAACAACATAATGATGGTGATTAGTAAAAAGTAATGCTTTGGCTTTGTAGCAAACAGCTTTTAAAATGCTTGTTTTCTGAATGGAGTCTGGTTGATGGGTGCTACTAACACTCAAACTAAAATAATCGAGACAAAAATAAATAAAGTCATGTTGGTGTTTGTACCACAGTCTACACAGTCTTGACTTTAGTTTCTTCAAGTCCTCCGTGAGGTTGTTCATTCATATAGAGTTCAATTGTTGGTTAGTTTGCTTTCCCAGTGGAATTTGGAGATCTGTTATCTAGATAATTGTGTGTCGTGCAATACTATATGGCACTCTGTACTTTTAGTGGTGGTGTCACAGTTGACACTATACTTACAGTGTCTGTTGGATGAGCTTCTCCTTGGTCGTCCCTGTGTGAGGCAGGAAATCTGACTCTCGGCTACAACACACATATCAACACACAATTCCATTAGATACATAACATAGCTGCTGTTTGTTGAATGATGTTTGCATTCTGGTTTGTTATTCCCTCTTAACCTCATTAGTGTCACAGTACAGAGAGGAGCTTGCTCTATCTATGAATAAATCATGTACGGATTGAGCGTTGAGTATTGAGTGATGTGATTACTACTTACTTTAGTTTTTTTAGTTTTTAGACAATTTATAAGATTGTGTCATCAAGCAGAACTGATCACTTTAATGATCTTCATGTTACAAAATCAGATGTCTCTATAATGAAAGGCAGAATGCTTTGCTGCCTTTAAAGTGACAGATTATAGTAACAGATTATGCAATCTCAATTGAAAACACACAAACACAAAATTAAAAATAATCCATGAAAAGGTTCTTTACCTTCTGCAGTTGCTTGTGCTTCTGCAGGACCAAGTTAATTATGTCGCAAATAACGGATATCTTTCTTTGAGAGAAACCCCACTGGAGGAACTGCTGCTTGGTCAGTATGGGTTTATAGTGGAAGATATCTCGCAGTACCTGCACACACAAAACACACACTCATAGTGGAACTGACCAGTAGTCATTGTGCTTCATAGAGGGAGGGCACAAATGCGAAGGCGTGAATGCTGCATCTGTAAACCGTCAGAATGTGTGCGTGCGTTACTTTATAAAGAGCGTCAGTGAATCGGAGGTCAGTCTTGCCAGTCAGCTCCAGTCCAGCCTCAATGAGTTGCTGAGCAAACGGAGGAGAGAAGGAGATGAGGGTGAAGCTCACAATGGGGAGGAAGGCGGATGGATCTCCTTTGGAAAGGCTGGTGGGGAAACAAAGAAGAACGTGTGAGACTGTGAGAAAAAACTGCATATGAAGAAGAGAGAACCAGGTGTGTAATGTCCACACTGCATACTGTTAAAAAAAATACTGCAGCTGTCTATCATAGAGCTGATTTGAAAAATACAGTTTATTTAAGCAGGGAGAACTTATGATAATTAAGATATCTTATTTAAGATTGTTTGCTGTTTTTTCACTAAAAAGGATGTTTATTCAAAAAATATTTATTTCCTAACAAAATATATAGTGATACCAGTATGTTTGAGTGCCATTTAAAGAGTTTCAAGCATTTGATTATTATCAGGGTAATATCGTGGACAATAGAATATTTTTATAGTGGATCGGGATAAAAACACCCACAAAAAATTCCTTATCTGGTAATTATAAATATCCTCATTAGTGACTTGAACAGCATTCTAGCTTGTTATGGTGGTAGACAATAAAATACCAGTTTTTAAAAAATACAGGGTCCAAAAGTATGTTTTTTCAATACTTATCCTTTATTTAAGCAGGGTGTCCGTATGATTTATGATAATCTTATTTAAGATCATTTGATTATTTTTTCACAAAAAAGTGTGATCTCTCTGTGATGCAATAAAATATTTGTTTCATAACAAAAAGGTAAGGCAAAGTTATTCCAACATGCCATTCTTTGGAGTTTTAAGCATATTTTGATCATAGGGAAAGTATTGTGAATCGCAATTATTTTGGCGAGGATAATTGTGACCTGAAATGTTCTATTGTCCCATGCTTATGTGCTGTATGAATGACTACATAGCAATTGTACTGCATGAAAATGCATGAATTTGTGTCAAAGTTGGACATTCCCTCCATCCATTTGAATGGGCAAAGTTTTGTGTAACACGCTGAATATTTCTGAAAGTATGAATAGGATGAATGATAAAAGTAATAGCAATAATGTCCTAATTGAGCTCAACGTTTTCTAGTTTGACTGAAAATTTGGATGAGTAGATGAAAAGAGGGGAGGTGGTGTAATTATACTAAATGGTATGTTCCTTGGTTGTGACTGATTCCAGCATTACACCAACTCCTCTTGCAAGCCTGAGTGCGGCAGGTGTTAATTACACTAAGTGGGACAACAGTGACGCCTTGTGGTCGACAGGCAACGTTACAAGAGGAATCCCACACGAGATCATAGGGCATGGTGAGTGTCTTTAACAAGGTAAGCACGTTTGCTGAAGTAGTAGTAAACTCACTAGCGCCCACAAAATACTGTTAATGTGAAGCAAACAGCAGATAAAGAGTTACAGGAGAACACGGCGAGAGAGACGAAAGTCCCTAAACTGCACGGCTCCACTCAGAACAGTGTCAGCATTGAGGACAATGTTAGACATGTAAGGTTAACATAGGCTGTTTCACATTCAATAACATAGAGGGACAGTGGGGTTCACGGTTTAAATGGTCACTAACGTTACCTGCTTACTGCAACGTCACAAGTCGCGCTAGGCTAGTTCGTTAACGTATGGTGTTACATGTGCATTAAGTAACCTTATCTTTAAGGGCTACTGAGCTTTTAAAAAGCTTCCGCTTGGACAGGTATATATTGCTATATTTTACCCATCGTAGTCTACATATCCTGGGTACTTTATCGCCCGCAGAAGAGTTTCCAGTTTCCGCAGACAACCTTGGACATCTCCGGTAGACAGCATTTTTATCCCAGAGAGAGAGAAACGGCTCAGCGAAGCTACAGTCGATGTTCGACTACGCTAATGAGAGAGCAGCTCAAAATAAATGTATTTATAGCTAGCGTTAGCGGCTAATTTGGTGTAACCAAGCTGCGGCGTCCTTCTTCTTCTTGGTGTTTTATGGCGGTTGACAAACAACTTTTTAGTGCATTGCCGCCACCTACTGGTATGGAGTGTGAATCGGGACTTCATACACTATTAATAAATACACATTTTAAAAAATTAGGAAAATATTATATATATTTAAATAAATAATAAACATGATATTCTCTCTATCAATTTTGTTCTCCTTAGATACTGAAACAAAAGGGGATAACACTTCTCCCCAGAACTTCTTTTAAAAGATCCCGGAAATCATAATTCACCTTAATTTGTTTGAGGTTCAATATCACTTCCTTTCTCTCCTTTTGACAGTAAATCATAACATGCTCTAAAGTTTCTTCTTGCTGACAAAACTCTCATCTTCCTGACTGTGTTTTCCCATTTTAAATAATGCACTGTTTAACCTTGTATGACCAAAGCCTAACCTGGATATTAGGCTATTGTTTCTTCTCCCCGTGCTTCTCGTCATGCCAACTGTTCTTTGAATTCTGTAGAACCATCTTCCTGTTCTCTCTTCTTCCCACTGTTGTTGCCACTTTTCTTTCAATGTATTGATTGTAGCTTTCATTTCCGTTTTACTAAAAGGAACTTCGATGTCAGTATGATTCCTTTTTGTAGCTTCCTTTGCACATTTGTCAGCTACTTAATTTCCTTTGATTCCTATATACAGTTGGTATCCATACAAGTATTATATTTAATCCCATCATTGAATTCTATATAATGTTTGCTGCATCTCTATTAACACAGCTGGTCTGCTGTCTGACTTGTTATTCTTCAAGCTGACTAATGAAGAACTGGAATCAGAGCATATTCAATCCATCACTGATTCGTATTAATGCTGAAATCTGGAACCATAAATGAAACACAAACTGAGTTCTTTGAAGCAGCTCTATAAATTTGAACACAACTATAATAGTTATTTTCTATATATGTCTTAGTTTATTACTTGTGGGAGTAGAATACTTTCCTTATCTTTGTTCTTTTTTTCAAGCAGTGTGAGATCTACGATAGGATCAGGAAGTATCCATGGATGTATTACTGATAGTGGTACTGTTTGACAAATATTTATTTTACTTCTAGTTCTTTTGCTTTCTGCTCAATTATCCATCCAAAACGTTTTGCTACTCGTCTCTCCTTTTCACAACATTGTTTCAGTATCTCTTTTTGGATGATCTTCATTATGACCTTTTAAATTAACCCAGTAATGTAATGATGCTGTGTTCTTCTTAACTCCAGTGGCATTTCTCCCATTTCCCAATATAATCCCATTATTTTCTGAATATGTTCCATGTAATTCTTTCATCAAACCACAAACCTAAATATTTTAATTGTTTCACTCTCTCCAATTCTTGATTATATAATTAGTTACAATTTGAAATTAAAACTGTGAGTAATGATAACGGGCCCTCGCATGGCACGTAATTCGGTTAGTGCTACGACCGCCTGACGTGTCGGACCGCCTGGCCTGGCCACCGCCACGGGGCGGGTCGTCCTTGCCCACCGCCACGGCTGGCGCCTGTCGTCCCCGGCCACCGCCACGGGGTGGGTAGTCCCCGGCCACCGTCACGGCTGGCGCCTGTCGTCCCTGGCCACCGCCACGGGGCGGGTCGTCCCCAGCCATCGCCACGGCTGGCGCCTGTCGTCCCCGGCCACCACCATGGCGCGGGTCGTCCCCGGCAACCGCCACGGCACCAGTCGTCCTTTGCCCGAATCGTCGCGTCGATCATCGTATCAGACGATTGAGGTTGTTGCGCTGGACTGGGGAGCAAAGTTCCACGACACGAGTGTAAAAACATGACATTTCATGTCGCCACTAGGTGGCGCTCCGATTGTGAGTCAATATTGCAGTGCAGACATGTTCAGGGTGGGACTCTCATCAAATGTGAGAAGTTTGAACATGATCGGACAATGGACACTGAAGTTATAACAGTTTAGAGTATTGTGTCGAAGCATGAAATTCGTCCATGTTCAGGGCGCAGTAATTGCGCTCCCGTAGGACTTATATAAGACCTTTCAATGATTTTTAATCGTCGAGGCCTCTAGAACAGGCTCACAAAGTTTGGTAGGAATCAGAACAACCCTGTAGGAGGAGTTCGTTAAAATAGACGAAAAATTGCTTAAATATTCACATAAAATGCAAAATAGCTACTTCCTGTACATTTTTTGGGCATGGGTCCCGGGGTTTTTGTACATGTCTACATGTTCTATGTACCCAGAAAGTCTCATGCAGGTACTTCAAAGTTAAAGGTGTTCAATCTCTTAGAAGGAGCAGTAAAAGTGTAAAAACATGATATTTCCAGGTACCATCAGGTGGCACTCTAACCTCGGGTCAATATTGCAGTGCACACGTGTTCAGAGTGGGACTCTCATCAAACGTGAGAAGTTTGAACCAGATTGGATGATGGACACTGAAGTTATAACAGTTTAGAGTATTGTGGCGAAGCATGAAATTCGTCCGTGTTCATGGCGCTGCCCTGGCCATACCCTTTGACTTATGTAAGACCTTTCGATGATTTTGCATAGTTGAGGCCTGTAGAACAGTCCGAGTGAGTTTGGCAGCAATCGGATGAACGCTGTAAAGGCGAGTCCACACCGGACCGAAAATCGGCGTCTTTGAGAGAGTCGGCCTCCGTGACATGAGTCTGCTTGGTGTGGTCGCTCGAATCGGCCCACGTCGGCGTTCATTTCAGCCGATTCAAATGTGTAATCCGCCATGCAAGTCGGTGACTCTTTTACCATTCTGATTGGTGGAGGCTAGCAGCTTGACGAGCGAATCAGTGAAGCCCGGAAGTGACGATGTAAACATACCAGATAACCAGTAGAATCGAAGAAGGTGGTCTAGAGAGGACCGCCTACTTCCGGTTTTCGTGTTTTTTGGCGCACAATACAGATTAGCGCCGCCTGTTGTTTTGGAGACATTACATCTCGCGCAAGCGCGGAACGTATTACGTCGGCTGTAGTTCCGTAGGTGTGAACCGCCCAAGTCGTTGTTCGAGTCTGCCATGTTAAGTAGCCCGACTTCACGAGTCGGGCAGTCGGTGCGGTGTGGACCCGCCTTAAGAGGAGTTCGTTAAAATACAATCCCTACAATAGGTAAAATGGGAAAAATGGCCTAAAATGGCTGATTAACTGTAGCGCCCCCGAGAGGTCAATCTTGATAAGAATTTTAGGATATGTTCCAGGGAGAGATGTTAACACATCGTGCAAGTTTCGAGCAGATTGGACATTGTATGCTGAAGTTACAATGACTTCCTTTACACTGGCAAAACGCAACGCCCTGGCCACGCCCTTTGACTAATGTAAGACCTTTGGATAACTTTTCATCATTGAAGACTTGAGTACATGCTGACCAAGTTTGAGATGAATCTGATGCTGGTAGGAAGAGTGCACAGAAGTATAAAACTTAACACTTTCTATTGCCAGTAGGTAGCGCTCTGAATATGAGTCAATATTGCAGTGCAGATGTGTTCAGGGTGGTACTCTTGACAAACATGTGAAGTTTTGATCATATCAGACAATGTACATTGAAGTTATAACAGTTTAAATTTTTGTGATCAAGGCATGAAATTCCTCCATGTTAAGGACGCCGTCCTGACCGTCCTGACCGCCCAGACCTTTCGATGATTTTGCATCGTTGAGGCTCCTAGAACAGTCTCAGCGAGTTTGGCATGAATCGGATCATCCATGTAGCAGGAGTTCGTTAAAATACACATCCTACAATAAGCTAAAATGGCCAAAAATGGCCTAAAATGGCTGATTTACTGTAGCGCCCCCGAGTGGTCAATTTTAATCAAACTTTCAAGATATGTTCCAGGGAGATATGTCAACATATCCTGCAAGTTTCTTGATGATTGGGTTAGAGATTATGGAGTTATGTGTATTGATTTCTAGAGCCCCGCCCCTCCGATGTTCATTGACTTATAACTTCTAAACGCAACGATATTTTTCATAGCCTTTGATAGCACTTGATCAGCTTGGTCTAATGATGATCCACAGCGATTTTGGTGAGAATCGGATTTACGGTTTAGGAAAAATTACAAAAACGTGTTTTTCACAAAATTCAAAATGGCGGAAAATTTCGGTAGGCGGACTTTAGTAGTTCCAATTGCGATTTTGTAGAGGACACTTGCCTGCACATGTGTACCAAATTTTGTGTCAATCAGAATTACAGTGTGCGTTGTGTGGCCAAAACAGCGCTAGGTAGTGCTAGGTGGCGCTAGAGAGCAGGGTTTTTTTACACGGCCTCTAAAATGTCGCAATTTTCGCCAGTTCCCATGTGCACACCAATTTTTTTTAGCTAATTTTAATGCTAAGCCTCCAAAAAGGCAGCACAAGTTGCGGAAGAAAAATAATCAATGCAGTTTCAATAGGGCTTCGCTGCCCGACGTTGTCGGCGCTCGGGCCCTAATAATCCGTAAGGTTTCAATAGGGCTTCGCAGCCCGACGTTGTCGGCGCTCGGGCCCTAATAAATGACGATTCTTCTATTTTAATAATAGCCTCTTGTATTTTCTTCACAATAAATTCCAAATTATCCCCATCATCTGCAAAAAGAGAAAATCCCATCTCATTTTCTAAACTCAGAAAAAAATAATTGATCATAATAGAAAATAACAAAGGACTCACTATACCCAATTGAGGCGTTCCATTTTCAATAACAACGTTCTCTGAATAACTCTTCCCTATTTTAACTTGAATAGATATTCCCAATAAAAAAATACTTCATCCATATATACATCGGTCCTTTAATCCCTAATTTATTTAATTTGATTAATAATTCTTCTTTCCACACATGCCTTTTCTATATCAAACAAGATGGCTACTACACATTCCTTTTTAATCTGTGCTTTCCTTACTTCATGTTCTAAACATAGAGCAGGGTCCAAGGTATTTCTACCTCTTCTGAATCCACTCTGATATTTTGATATATAACATATTCTCTGCGTCTTTTTATCCGTGATCCCGCTGCTGTGACCACTAAATTAAATTATTGTCCGGGCCTCCACCTCCCCAACAAGTGTCTCTTTCTCCGTTTCTGAAAAGTTACGTTTCTTCGCTATTTTTCTGACCTGTCACCGTGATTCACCACACGGAAACGGTCGCATGCCGGCTCATTAACATAGTAAAACGTGGGCGTGTACAGGGCGGGATTCAGGTACGCACACTTGTAGGTGATCCTGTGATTTATAAAGGGAACACTGCGTACAGCTTGCGTGCGCACAGTTTTATAAATCAGATTTTTTTTTTTGGCGCACGCAAAATTTGGCTTTTTGGCGTACGTACACTTTTAGTAAGGATCCTACGCACAGTTTTATAAATGAGGGCCCTGGACTGGGACAAAAATTCGGCCCTGGACTTTTTGGTCCAGACTTGCCCACCACAATCCATGTGCAGATACTGTACCAACTCGGCCCGTTGATGTACTGTACATATAATCACTCAAGCCCTTAATAACACTACACTGAATAATATCCCTAAAATAAATGATGACTACACAGTATGTTGCTCATTTGCTCTTAAGAAGGATACTGGAGAAAGGATTTAAGATTCAAGAGTGTTGTTTATTTAACTCACTCATATGTGGTGGAACTGATCATGGCATTGGCAGGCTGATAGCAAGGTACTGTGGTCAAACCACACCACATTGCGAACATGTGAGTTTTAAGCTTGCAGATCTGCAAATGTGTGGCATGCTTTGATGAAAATATAAAATAGTGGTTAATAAAAGCAACTATTAAATAATCAGGATAGTATATATTTTCCAACACTTTAGATAACTAGATTTAGTTATAACACACCACACACTATGCAGAGATCTATTATGTCAAGTAAAGTTCATCGACAACGGTTCTGAACATTTAGTGAATGAGTGTTTATCCACAACATGTTATCTAGCACACACACATGCTATCACCACCACCAATCTCCTCCTCCTCCTCCTGTACCACCATGGCAGCGGGAGCCTCACTTTCACTGTCAGCCTGCGACACCTGCCTATATATGTATGTATGTATGTGTGTATATATATATATATATGTATGTATGTATGTATATATATATATATATATATATATATATATATATATATATATATATGTATGTATATATATATATATATGTATGTGTATGTGTATTATATATATATATATATATGTATGTATATATATATGTATGTATGTATATATATATATATATGTGTATGTGTATATATATATATATATATATATGTATGTATATATATGTATGTATATATATATGTATGTATATATAGATATGTATGTATGTATATATATATATGTATGTATATGTATATATATATGTATATATACGTATATATATATATATATATATATATATATATACGTATATACACTCAACAAAAATATAAACGCAACACTTTTGTTTTTGCTCCCATTTTTCATGAGATGGACTTAAAGATCTAAAATTCATTCCAGATACACAATATTACCATTTCTCTCAAACATTGTTCACAAATCAGTCTAAATGTGTGATAGTGAGCACTTCTGCTTTGCTGAGATAATCCATCCCACCTCACAGGTGTGCCGCATCAAGATGCTGATCTGACATCATGATTAGTGCACAGGTGTGCCTTAGACTGTCCACAATAAAAGGCCACTCTGAAATGTGCATTTTTTTTGCTTTATTGGGGGTCTGGGGACTCAGAACCAGTCAGTATGTGGTGTGACCACCATTTGCCTCATGCAGTGCAACACATCTTCTTCGCATAGAGTTTATCAGATTGTCAATTGTGGCCAGTGGAATGTTGGTCCACTCCTCTTCAATGGCTGTGTGAAGTTGCTGGATATTAGTGGGAACTGGTACACGCTGTCGTATACGCCGGTCAAGCCCATCCCAAACATGCTCAATGGGTGACATGTCCGGTGAGTATGCTGGCCATGCAAGAACTGGGACATTTTCAGCTTCCAAGAATTGTGTACAGATCGTTGCAACATGGGGCCGTGCATTATCTTGCTGAAACATGAGGTGATGTTCATGGATGTATGGCACAACAATGGGCCTCAGGATCTCATCACGGTGTCTCTGTGCATTCAAAATGCCATCAATAATATGCACCTGTGTTCTTCATCCATAACAGATGCCTGCCCATACCATAACCCCACCACCACCATGGGCAACTCGATCCACAACATTGACATCAGCAAAGCGCTCACCCACACGACGCCACACACGCTGTCTGCCATCTGCCCTGAACAATGTAAACCGAGATTCATCCGTGAAGAGGACACCCCTCCAACGTGCCAGACGCCATCGAATGTGAGCATTTGCCCACTCAAGTCTGTTACGGCGACGATCTGGAGTCAGGTCAAGACCCCGATGAGGACGACGAGCATGCAGTTGAGCTTCCCTGAGACGGTTTCTGACAGTTTGTGCAGAAATTGTTTGGTTATGCAAACCAATTGTTTCAGCAGCTGTCTGAGTGGCTGGTCTCAGACGATCTTGGAGGTGAACCTGCTGGATGTTGAGGTCCTGGGCTGGTGTGGTTACACGTGGTTTGTGGTTGTGAGGCCGGTTGGATGTACTGCCATATTCTCTGAAACGCCTTTGGAGACGGCCTATGGTGGAGAAATGAACATTCAATGCACGAGCAACAGATCTGGTTGACATTCCTGCTGTCAGCATGCCAATTGCACGCTCCCTCAATGCTTGTGGCATCTGTGGCATTTTGCTGTGAGACAAAACTGCACATTTCAGAGTGGCCTTTTATTGTGGGCAGTATAAGGTACACCTGTGCACTAATCATGATGTCAGATCAGCATCTTGATGTGGCACACCTGTGAGGTGGGATGGATTATCTCAGCAAAGCAGAAGTGCTCACTATCACACATTTAGACAGATTTGTGAACAATGTTTGAGAGAAATGGTAATATTGTGTATCTGGAATGAATTTTAGATCTTTAAGTCCATCTCATGAAAAATGGGAGCAAAAACAAAAGTGTTGCGTTTATATTTTTGTTGAGTGTATATATATATATATATATATATATATATAATATATATATATATAGTCGAACCTCAGATTCAGGAGGAACAATGTGGTTGTCGTCCTGGCCGTGGAACACTGGACCAGCTCTATACCCTCTGCAGGGTGCTCGAGGGTTCATGGGAATTTGCCCAACCAGTCCACATGTGTTTTGTGGACTTGGAGAAGGTATTCGACCGTGTTCCTTGTGGCATTCTGTGGGAGGTACTTCGGGAGTACGGGGTCGGGGGCCCTCTGCTAAGGGCTGTTCGGTCCCTGTATGACAGGAGCTTGGTTCGCATTGCCGGCAGTAAGTCAGACCTGTTTCAGGTGCATGTTGGACTCCGGCAGGGCTGCCCTTTGTCACCGGATCTAGATCACTCCTCTAGAAACTTTGTTCTCACCCAGAACTCTTCTTTCAGTCACTACCTTTTTGCAAATACTTTTATTCTGCCCCCGCTTCAGTGTGTGTGTGGCGGAGTCTATCCTGCTACGTCAGCTCGGCAGATAGCTAACAGTTTTCCCTCGTAAAGAATGAAGCAGCTTGTTTCTTTTCCAAAACTTTACTCAGGAAGCGCTGTAAAACTGGACAGATACAAAATACATCTTTCAGTATATCATACAGACGTTGTTCAATACCAACATTTATACATTGCCTGTTTAAAACGCTTCACAACAAATGCGCTAGCTTAAGGCTAACGTCTATGGGAAATTCCATTAAGATGCTAGTGATTAGCATATATGATAATAATACACATTTTGAACGGACTTGCATTAATTAACAAAGGTTTTTATTACTAGTGTTTCTTAATACTTAATGTCAAATAACTGTATGACATGTACTTACAGGCAAACATGTTTTCTGGCCAACCAAATTAAGAGAGAAAAAATACGTGACCGTGTACTTCACCATGCATCAATGAACTACGGCAAAACTGCTACAAAAACATTACTTAAGAGTCGCCACTAGAGGTCTCCCTTTTACCAAATAAACACCAGAACATCACACTCCCCGCTTGTTATAATGCATTATGACACTATTCCCCTTTTACAAGTAGAACAACTTCAGAGACTGGTCTAGAATACACCCGCTGAGTACCCTGTCTAACCACCCTCACATCTACTTTGCGAACTTTAGAGTCTTTGCTGGGAATGGCGTTTAACACCACTCCAACAGGCCATTCATTCCGCTTGACCTGTGCATCCTTGAGCAGCACGACGTCTCCTTCGCTTAGGTTTGGCTTGTCCGCGTGCCACTTTCTCCTTGGTTGGAGTGACACCAAGTACTCTTGACGCCAGCGTTTCCAGAATGCGTCGGCCAACACTTGTACCTGCTTCCACTGCTTGCTGTATAAGTCTTTAAGGTTGTACTCTCCTGTAGGTGGCAGCACTGGATTCACTTTCTGTGTTAACAGCATGGCAGGTGTGAGGACGGTGGGCATGTCTGGATCGGATGACACTGGAACAAGGGGTCTGCCGTTCATAATGGCCATGACTTCAGACATGAGTGTGACTAGAACTTCATGAGACAGATGGGCAGTGTTTGTCTTTAAAAGCAGTGTAGCCAGTATTCTGCGGGCAATACCAATCATCCGTTCCCACACTCCACCCATATGGGACGAGTGTGGAGGGTTAAAGGTCCAGGTGCTGCTTTGGTCTTGAAGGTAATTGGTCAGTTCATGGTCATCAGATTTAATCTGAAGTTCCTTACATGCACCTACAAAGTTTGTTCCTCTGTCAGAACGGAACAGGCGGACAGAGCCACGGACAGCTGTGAATCTCCTTAGTGCATTAACGAAGCTTGAGGAGGACAGAGACTCTCTCACTTCGATATGCACAGCTCTTGTGACCATGCAAGTAAAGATGACGGCCCAGCGTTTGTTTTCTGCTACGCCACCTCGCGTGTGCCTTGTGCTTATGGTCCATGGACCGAATACATCAACACCTACATTAGTGAACGGGGGGCCTGGGTCAAGTCGTTCGGCAGGTAGGTTTGACATTTTTTGTTCTTCCATTTTTCCTCTCAGCTTATTACAGGTTACACACTTGTGAATGATGCTTGACACCAGTCTCTTGCCTCCAATCAGCCATAGTCCAGCAGAGCGAACAGCGCTGTCTGTGAGATGTCTTCCCTGATGAGCGACTTTGTCATGGTAATGCCTCACCAATAAGGTTGCTACGTGGTGCTTTTTGGGGACAATGATGGGGTGTTTCTCTTCCCAGGGTAAGTTGGCCAAGGGAATGCATCCTCCAACTCTTAGCAGGCCGTCGGTGTCCACCATTGGATTCAGTTTCCTCAGAGGACTTGACTTTGGGAGGACTTCACCTCTGGAAAGGCATTTCATCTCCGCAGCAAACAAATCATGTTGAGCATTTTTGATGATTATTAGCTTTGCTTGTGTCATCTCATTCATATGGTTGATTGAGCCCCTTGCGTAGGACCTTGCCTTGTGTATGAGCTTGGTAACAGCTCGATTGAGTTACTTCCAGCTAGAGAAGCCTTCAAATCGGTTTGATCCCAGCTCACCTTCGAAGGCTTTGGCTATGAAGGCTTGGACCTGTGGCCGTATGTCTATGTCCGCTTCATGGTCAATTAGCTCATATGTCTCTGGCTGTGGGGTGTCTTTAGCAAGGAAAGCTGGACCTTTGAGCCAGTTGGTGTCTTTCAACATGGCTGCTGGCACTGAGCGAGTCCCATGGTCTGCAGGGTTGTGTTCAGTGCTCACAAAGTGCCACTGTTCAGGGCTTGTGGACTTCCTGATGCGAGTGACTCTGTTGGCTACATATACGTAAAATCTTCTACTATTGCTGTTGATGTAGCCCAATACGATTCGGCTGTCTGTGTAGAATGAGACCTTGTGGATGTCTGTGTCAAGTTCTTCTGTAATTAACTCCGCCATTTCAACAGCCAAGACAGCACCACAAAGTTCGAGTCGTGGGACAGTGTGTGGAGGATGAGGCGCCAGCTTTGACTTGCCCATGACAAATCCAATGTGAGTGTGTCCATTTTCATCTGTTGCTTTAAGATAGGCCACTGCTGATATGGCCATCGTGGAAGCATCAGAGAAGACACAGAGTTCTCTGTGTTTGGTGGAGCACAAGGAAACAGGCAAGTAGGGTCTTTCAATCTGAAGCTGCTCAAGCTCACAGAGTGAGTCTGTCCACATTGTCCACTGTTCCTCTTTCAGCGCTGGCAGGGGAGCATCCCATTCAGCTTGTTCGGCAGACAGCTCCCTGACTAAGGCCTTTCCTTGAATTGTGACGGGTGCCACGTAGCCCAGGGGGTCATAAAGCCTGTTTGCAATAGACAGGATTCCTCTTCTAGTAAATGGCTTCTTCTCTCTGGATACACGGAAAGTGAATGTGTCTGACTGCAAGTTCCAAGTGAGTCCCAAGCTGTGCTGCAGTGGCAAGGGGTCGGCAGTTAGCTCCAGGTCCACTAAGTTTTTAGCCCGCTCCTCAGGGGGAAAGGCCTCCATCACAGCGCGGCTGTTAGAGGCTATTTTGTGTAGCTTAATGCTTGACTCTGCTAACATTTCTTTTGTGCTTTGCAGGATGGCAATGGCTTTTTCGTCAGTGGGGAATGAGGAAAGCCCATCATCAACATAGAAGTTTCTCATGACGAACTGTCTGGCTTCGCTGCCGTGTTCCTTTTCTCCGTGCTGGGCTGCTCTTCTCAGGCTGTAGATGGCTACTGCAGGGGAAGGAGAGTTGCCAAATACATGCACTTTCATGCGGTACTCAGTGATGTGTTTCTTTGGGTTGTTAACTTTAAACCACAAAAATCTCAGAAAATCACGATGCTCTTCCTGTACAATGAAGCAGTAGAACATCTGCTGCACATTAGCAATTATCGCTACAGGCTCTCTGCGGAAGCGCATCAGGACCCCCAGTAAGGTGTTGGTCATGTCAGGCCCACTAAGAAGGACATCATTGAGGGAGGTGCCTTCGTGCTTTGCGCTGGAATCAAACACTACCCGTATCTGGTCCTTTTTCTGTGGGTGATAAACACCAAATATTGGTAGGTACCAGCACTCTTGTTGAGGATTCAGCTCTGGAGCAGGCTCTGCTTGGTCTGCGTCGAAAATTGCTTGCATGAAGTTGAAGAAGTGTTCTTTCACAGCATGTTTCTTCTCCAGCATGCGACAGAGGGAGGCGAGGCGGTTGACAGCATGTTGTCTGTTGTTGGGCAGGCGCGGTCTGTTTGGCCTGAATGGCAGCGGTGCTACCCAGCAGTTTGCTTCGTTCATGTGGACTTCCTTATCCATGAGGTCAAGGAACAACTTATCTTCAATGGACAGGCCAATTTGGTCGTTGCGTTGTGTTCTTTGAAACACGTTTCTGCCCAGGCTGTCTGCTTCATTGGCAGCATGAGACACACATGGAGAGGTGTGGAGTGGCACAGCGCTGTCAATCTTCTCTCTGACCGTTAAGCTGCTGTTGCATGGGCTGAGGAGGGAGTGGCGCCCGCTTATCAGCACACTGGTTCTGAAGACGCTGGCAGTGGTGGGCTTGTGTGCTCTTCCCAGACACACATCTCCGATTATCACCAATCCTAGGTCGAGTCGTTGGGCAAACGGTGCTTCGTGTGGCCCGTTACATTGTTCTCGCACTTTGTGCACCTGAATTAGGTCACTTCCGAGGAGAAGGAGGATGGACGCATCTGGGTACAGGACTGGGATTTTATCCGCCAAATGTTTCAGGTGAGGATGATGTCTGGCTACATCTGGTGATGGTATTTCCGACCTGTCGTCTGGCAGCATGTCACACTCAATCAACGTAGGTAGAGGAATGTGGATGTTGCCGTCTAATGACTCCACCATGAAGTTGCTTGCTCGCCGTCCGGCTGTATCCACCACTCCTGAGCATGTCTTCAAAGTGTATCTTGTTCCTGTGCCTTGAATTCCGAAATGTTCGAAGAATTCTGTTCTGCCTAGCGACTTGTTGCTCTGCTCATCAAGGACGATGTAGGTTTTCATGGCTAGGTGTCTTTGGCCTGCAGGATACACTAGTGCAAGACAGATTTTGGAGCATGATTTTGATGTGTTCACACTCCCACAGATTTCCGTGCATTTGGACGTCACAGATGTAATAGCTTCCAGCATCTGCCGCTCCCCGCTGTGATCCACGGTACTCACATGAGTATCGGTCTTCCATGGGGCGGGCCCAGGATGTAGCGCTGCACTCCTGACACAGTACAGGTCTGCTACAGTCCTTAGCAACATGAGTGGACGATACACAACATTTGAAACAGATGTGTTTTTCCTTCAGATACGCTTTTCTTTCTTCCAGAGTTTTGTTTCTGAAGCTACAACATTTTCTCAATGGATGAGGCTTGTTATGTATTGGACACTGTTTGTCGGGGTCATCGTTTTTCCTGACTGCTGTGTTGTTGTCGTCGCCACTTGTTGAGATTTCTGTCCTTCTCACAGCAACTGATGTTCTTGTGTGATGACTGGACGGCTGGAAAACACTCTTTTCTGTCTTTGATGCACACCATGCTCCTGTTATGCTAGCAAAGCTAGGATCATTGCGTGTTTTTGCTTGTTCACAGACAAAGTTGACGAAGACTGAAAAAGGAGGATATGGCACTCCATGCTGATCTTTGTAACGTGATCCTACAGTAATCCACTTTTCTTGCAGGTTGGATGGGAGTTTCTGGACTATTGGGCTTACTCCACGGGAGGTGTTGAGGTATGCTAGACCAGGTAAGTATCCATCTGCCCTGGCCACTTCAAGTTCCATGAGAATATCTCCCAGTTCTCTTAGCTTGTGGTTTTCTTTGGCTGAGATTTTGGGAAATTCTTCAACTTTTCCTAGAAGAGCATTTTCAATCACTTCCGGTGAGCCATAAACATCCTCCAGTCTTTGCCATAACATCCTGAGGCCTGCAGGTGGATTGTGAATGTGCACCGCTCTGATTCTTTTAGCTTGTTCAGATGATGAAGGCCCCAGCCATTTGCACAGCAGATCAAGGTCCTCTCTGGGACAGAGTTGTAGGTCGTCAGTAGAGCTGATGAAAGATGCCTTCCAGGCCCAGTAGTTCTCCGGCTTGTCCTCAAACTTTAGCCGGCCCGAACTCACCAGCTCACGTCGCATCAGGTACTTCCCTAGGTGTGTTGAAGCAACTGCGTTGGATGGGCTTGTGTTGGACATAGGGAGTGATTGTGTGTGGTACGGCTGATTTGGGATCCAGGTGGCTTCTCCTGTGAGTGTGTGGGGTTGAGGCAGCTCAGTAAATTCGTGGTCACTGATTTCACTCAGATGTGCATTGCCCTGGTTTTCACATCTGTTCGCTTCACCGCTGTCCATGGTAGGCTGGCGCACTGGTGAATGTGAAGTATTCTGTGGCTTTGCGTCTGATGGTGAGACTGTGACTGTATTTACTATGCTGGCTGCTTCTTCACCCTGATAGGACTGGTGACCTGGATATGCAACAGGAATCTGCATTTCAGCATTGGTGTTATGACTTCCGACTTGGGTTACAGGCTGTGTGTTCATTTTAATATTCCTTTCATAGCCGTATTCTTCGTCAGCAGCTGCTTCTAGAATTTCAGCTTCAGCGTTAGCAGCCGCTGCTGCCTTTTCTAATTTCAGTTCATGCAGACTGGCGTTTAGAATGGCTTGCTGTTTTAGTAGCACTGCTTCTTGTTTAGCAAATGCCAGCTCCGCACGCGCGGCTTCTGCTTTAGCCCTTGCTTGCAATGCCATGGAGTTAGCTACAGATTGTCTGCTGCTTCTTGAGAAGTTGGATATTACTGATCTTGATTCTAGTTCATCACAATCCTCTTCTTTTCTTCTTAGTGTCATGGTGACTGTTTTGGATGGTAATTTACTCACAGATCAGACAAACGCTGGCCGTTGGAAGAGTTGCCTTTTTACTATTCTGCCCCCGCTTCAGTGTGTGTGTGGTGCAGTCTATCCTGCTACGTCAGCTCGGCAGATAGCTAATAGTTTTCCCTCGTAAAGAATGAAGCAATTTGTTTCTTTTCCAAAACTTTACTCAGGAAGCGCTGTAAAACTGGACAGATACAAAATACATCTTTCAGTATATCATACAGACGTTGTTCAATACCAACATTTATACATTGCCTGTTTAAAACGCTTCACAACAAATGCGCTAGCTTAAGGCTAACGTCTATGGGAAATTCCATTAAGATGCTAGTGATTAGCATATATGATAATAATACACATTCTGAACGGACTTGCATTAATTAACAAAGGTTTTCATTACTAGTGTTTCTTAATACTTAATGTCAAATAACTGTATGACATGTACTTACAGGCAAACGTGTTTTCTGGCCAACCAAATTAAGAGAGAAAAAATATGTGACCGTGTACTTCACCATGCATCACTGAACTATGGCAAAACTGCTACAAAAACATTACTTAAGAGTCGCCACTAGAGGTCTCCCTTTTACCAGATAAACACCAGAACATCACAACTTTCAATATGCAAAGCTTTATTTCTCTGTACTTCATTCCTGCATTTTACCAACAGGTTCCCATCTTGAAGAATACTATCCATTTCCATTTCACCTTCTTTTTCAACCACTGGACAATGCTAATGGCCCTTCCTGAACCTCATTATTATTTTAAAGTCATCCCTTTCCACTTTCCTCTGATCCATCTGGCTTTCCTCCTCTGAACTTCTTTTATTATTCTGACAATCAGATGCTCTTGCATCCATACCTTGCCTCGAATTTATTTTACCTCCTCGCCTTCTTCCTCTCAACCGGCGATCCATCATCAAAACCCAACACGTGGTCTTCCTCTACTACTTGTGTCACCACCCAGATTCAGTCACACACCCGTTTATGTCAATCCTCGCGCTCCCTCGGTAAACGCCAATACAGCAACTTCGCTTGTAATCACGTTGTCCTATCCGAGGGGTGTTCCACCAAACTCGCTAATTAAGGCATCGCTTACCTGGTTTAGCCTGGTTAGAACTAACGCCAACTTCCATTGTGGCTAAACCCATTCCATTAACGCATTTCAGCCACGCCTTGTTAAGGGTAATTCAAGCCAGGTTAACATTGTCGTGTGTTACGCGCGTTCACGGGATATAAAGCCAGCCCAGAACCGTGAATGTCGAATCATCGAGAAATTGGCAGAAAGACCAGAGCAAAAATTATTGATGGAACTGTACGAGGAGTACAAACCCATCATAACCAAAAAAGGGAATACTGTAGTGATAAATAAAAATCGCGAGGCTGCTTGGGCAAGAATTGCCGAGCGATTAAATACGTAAGTACCGTCAAGGGTAACATGTTCTAACATAATACTGACAGGGATTACCTAAACGTGAGGATAGTGTAGAAGTAACGGGCCGGCTTTGCACGCGGCCGGCTAGGTGTTACCTTTACAGCTCCTTCTCCGAACTGTAGTTGGGAGCGAGTTAATATTCTTGCTAACTCGGCTTGTGGCAGGTAACTTGCCTCCGGTGGTCCGGGTTAACAGCCAAAGGACTGGACAGCAAGGCGGTGGTTACAGCAAAGCAAACTTGGGCTTTATTAGCATTATTAGTTGGGCTCCCCAACTATCCAGGCCAGGACACCCCCCAGGAAGCCACCCCCACAGGCAGGCCAGACAGAGCTCCTGGAGTGGAGGGCCCCCATGAGGAGAACAATGGACCTGAAAACTAAGAGACAATAAATAAAATAGATGATAAAAGAAATGAAAAACCTCCTAAAACAACATAAATTAATGGTAATATGAATTACTAAAAGCAAAACAAAATAAATGAGTAAATATATAATAAAAACTTTAAGAGAAAATTAAAAGACAACGTAAAATGGACAGGATAAATGAGTAATACTAAAAGAATAAAAAGACTTAGTTAAGTCTAATTAAAAAGGTGAGTCTTGAGTCTGCGTTTAAAAGCATCAACAGACTCAGTGGCCCTGAGGCCCTCCGGCAGGCTGTTCCATAGGCGAGGGCCATAATGATAAAATGAGGCTTCACCAAAGGTGAAAGGTTTTGGTTCTAACATTGGGAACAGATAAAAGACCAGTACCGGAGGATCTCAGGGTCCGCGAGGGCCGTTACAGTAAAAGCACGTCAGACAGATAAGAAGGCCCCAGGCCGTTAAAATCAATCCTGAAGCGCACAGGGAGCCAATGCAGCGATTCTAAAACCGGTGTAATGTGAGCCCGCCTTCTGGTCTTCGTCAGCACGCGTGCAGCCGAGTTCTGGAGCAGCTAAAGGTGTGAAATGCTCTTTTTCGGGAGACCAGAGAGCCGGGCATTACAGTAATCTAACCGGCTAGAGATAAAAGCATGCATTAGCACCTCTGTGCTGGCCAGAGAGAGAAACGGGCGAACTCTGGCTATATTCTTAAGATGGTAAAAACCAATCTTTGTAGTATTTCTGATGTGTGGAATAAAATCAAGCTCAGAGTCGAAAAGAACGCCCAGGTTTTTTACGCACTTTGAATGTTTAAAAGTATTTCGTTTTGGTAAAAGTTTCTCTCTCTAGCCTTCAGGGCCAATAATTAAAACCTCGGTTTTGTCCTGGTTGAGCTGCAGGAAGTTCTCTGCCATCCATGACTTTATCCATCCATCCATCTTCTACCGCTTATCCTGTATTTAGGGTCACGGGGGGGCTGGAGCCGATCCCAGCTGTCATTGGGCGAAGGCAGGGTACACCCTGGACAGGCCGCCAGTCTATCACAGGGCCCCCATGACTTTATATCTAAAATATAATTTAAAAGGGAATCAATAGGTCCTGTGTCATCAGGGGACACAGCAATGTAGAGCTGTGTATCATCAGCATAGCTGTGAAAATTGATGCCATGCCTCCTGATGACGTGCCCAAGGGGGAGCATATATAAATTAGAAAGTATTGGACCTAAAATTGACCCTTGGGGCACCCCACACTTAAGTTCATGCATTCCCAAGGAACATGTATCCATACTTACAAGAAAGTGACGACCTGTGAGGTAGGAATAAAACCAGTTAAGAACAGTACCAGAGAGGCCCACCAGGTGTCTAAGTCTATTTAACAAAATGTAGTGATCTACTGTATCAAAAGCAGCACTTAGATCCAGTAGCACCAGGACTGACAGTTTCTGAGAGTCACTGTTACACCTGAGGTCATTAACAATATTCACGAGGGCTGTCTCGGTACTGTGGTTCATCCTAAAACCAGATTGACACTGTTCTAAAATGTTGTTGTTGTTTAAAAAATAATTTAATTGGATAAAAACCAGCTTTTCTAAAACTTAAGGGTAAGTTGGATACAGGTCGGTAGTTGGCGAAGATGTCAGGATCCAAATTGCTCTTCTTCAGTTGGGGCTTCACCACTGCCGTTTTAAAGGCAGTGGGGAAGACACCCGTCTTGAGAGAGCAATTCACAAGATTTAAAAGTTAAAATTCAAAGAACGCATAAAATTGTTTTAAGAGTGATGTGGGGATTGGGTCTAAAAGGCAGGTTGTTGGGTTTACTCAGGAGAAAACTCTACCAAGGGTTTCTGCATCAACCAGGACAAAATGCTCCATTGTGTCCTCAGATAAAAGTGATGGTTCAGGTCTCTTAAAAGCAACAATGTTATGTTCTAAAAGAGTGGACCTAATGCCAACGATTTTACCCCTGAAGTGGTGTGCAAATTCCTCAAATAGATTGTTTGTTTGTTGGGACTATGGAGGATTTCTTAAAATCAATATTAATTAAACGAGCGATTGTGGAGAAGAGGAATTTATGGTTGTTCTTTTTATCTGAGATGAGTTGTGAAAAATGGAAAGTTCTTGCCTGTTTTATTATTTCATATTATTATTTCATATTATTTTATATTATTTCCTTTTATTGTAGGTTTTGAGTGATGAACTGTTAGTTTTGACTGCCTCCATTTTCTTTCAGCGCTCCTGCAATTTCTTTTCAGTTGTTTTATTTCAGTCATTATCCAAGGTGGTGTAGGTTTGGTTGACATTGTTTTTGTGGAAAGTGGAGCCACTGAATCTAGGGCTGACCTGAGTTTACTGTTAAAATTGTCAACAATAAAATGGCAGGATACAGGTAAAATGTCAGCAGTGCTATTCTGTAAAATTTCAGTAAAATTTGCAGCCACTTCAGGAGTAAGGTAGCGCTTCCTCACTGTTCTCACTGGGGCCTCCTGTTGGATAAAACTGGAGATGGAAAAAACACACAGTAATGGTCAGACACAGCCAGGTCGACAACAGAGGACACGCCTGTGGACAGGCCATGTGTTATGACCAGGTCCAGGGTGTGTCCTCTGTTGTGAGTGGGCTGTGTGATGTGCTGCTTCAAATCAAGGTTGTTTAAAAGATTTAAAAATTCAGTCGCAGTGGGATCTGAATTGTTACCTATGTGTATGTTAAAATCACCAGTTATTAAAACCCTGTTGAGTTGAGTTGAGTGTAAAATTGATAAAAGTTCGGAAAACTCATTAATAAAAGAGGGGTGGTGCTTGGGTGGTCTATAAATAGTCACAAATAAAATCGGAGGACTGCTAAAAACAAAGGCATGGTGTTCAAATGATGTATAATTGGTAAAAGAAATTACCTTTGTTATAATAGAGCTTAAAATGATTGTTGCAGTCCCACCAACTCTCCTACCACTCCACAAGTCAAGTTTGTTCTCTAAAATCAGGTCATTGATGATAAAAGACTTGTTCGACAGGGAGTGAACGTTAAAAAGAGCCATGTGGAGGGCTGCATGTGGACTGGTTGAATGTGATACCTTGTTGATGTTGATATGTTTGAGGTTATGATGGGACGGACAGGAAGGTGTAATGGGACGGTCTGTTGTTTATAATGACTGGGATGTGTGTAGGATGTGATGTGGTGATGGGGATGGAGGTGGAGATGATGGTGGACTTGTGGCGTCAATCTGTGGGACAGGGGGGATGTGTGGTAATGCGGGAGGCTAGTGCAGTGAGACCTTTGATGTTGAGTTGGAGGTTGTCATGCCAGAATAGATCAGTCCTTGTCCAGAATGTGTCAAAGTTATTGATAAAACCAAGCCCACATGCAGAGCAAAAGTCACCTGTCCGACTACGTCACACATTCATATATTTTCTTGATAAACACTGCCCCCACTCTGGAGGATGATTAACCTTTAACATATCTCCAGCATCATTACACTGTACACAGGAAAGTATTAATCAGACATCATTATGCGAACACGGGCTGCACGGTGGTGTAGTGGGTAGCACTCTCGCCTCACAGCAAGAGGGTCCTGGGTTCGATTCCCGGGTCGGCCCGGGTTCCTTCTGTGTGGAGTTTGCATGTTCTCCCCGTGTAAGCGTGGGTTCTCTCCGGTTCTCCGGCTTCCTCCCACATCCAAAGACATGCAAGATGGGGATAGGTTAATTGGTGACTCTAAATTGCCCGTAGGTGTGAATGTGAGCGTGAATGGTTGTCTGTCTCTACATGTCGGACCTGCGATAGACTGGCGTCCTGTCCAGAGTGTACCCTGCCTTCGCCCAATGACAGCTGGGATCGGCTCCAGCCCCCCCGCGACCCTGAATACAGGATAAGCGGTAGACAATGGATGGATGGATGCATTATGCGAACACCCCCAACCATAACCCGTGTTTCCCACAGTCCTTGTGCATTAAAGCATATTGCATATTCCATCTTTTGCACATGTAAGCAAATGTCCCAAACATGACGCTTATACATTCAATGAGAAAAATAATGTGACTATTACTTTAACCACTCAACACACGTTAGTGTTAAGTACACCAAGGTGTAGGATTTAAGTGCAAAAATAGGGCAATATACATTCTATTAACCAAATACCTTTTTATCTTTCACATTATGTGTTTCACGCCCATGCTCCATAAGATCTTAGCAGTGAACATACCCAGGATGCTATAACAAAACTATCAAACTAACTAACTTAGTATTCAAATTTCTGAATGTTGATAGTAAACAGTTATACTATGCCCATACAGTACAAAACTCCACATTTAAACCTCAAAATAGACAAGTTACATTTTGACACAATACTGAAACTCTTGTTTGTGACAATACTGGAACTCTTTTTTTTCTTCTGACAATACTGCAACTCTTTTCCTCTGAGGAGGGCAGCGATCCGCCTATACCCAAGCTTAGGCAAATATGTCAGGAGCTCTGCGGACCCTCCGTGGTCGATGCCGAGGGATGGAGTTCAAAAGAGGACGAGCTGCTTGTCCCTTGGCCTCGTGCTGAATTCCAGCTTCTTCCACTGAAGGCTCAGCAGGCTGGCAAGGAAGCTCGCTGCTGCTCGGTGAAGCCGACGATGATGGTGGAGAGAAGAGACCAGGGAGGGCCTCCACAACCGTGTCCTCGATCTCTGGCGATGTGCCCCAAGGGTCGAGGGGACTGATGTTGATTTCTGAAGAGCTGGGGTCTGACGACGTGGGTTGGCACCTCCACAGGTGCCCACATTTAGGACAAGTAGTCCTGTACCACTATTATGTAGCGGTTGCGCCTTTCGGTTTCATTTAGTGGTCCCATTAAATCAACTGCGATCTGTTCGAAGGGAGCGCTAACACACACTGTGCCCATGGCAGGTTGAGGTGTTTTTTTGGGCGGGCTTTTTCAGCGCATCTGGTGCAGGTGTGGCACCACAGAGTGACGTCATCTCTCATATTGTACCTGTAGTACCGGGCCTTGAGACGTGCGAGGGGTCCTTTCTCCTCCAAAGTGGCCACCGACTGGGCCATCGTGCAACTGTTCTGTCACTGAGGTGCGGTATCCTTGGGGCAGCAGATTCTGTGGTTAGAATACCTTTCCATCTGTGCAATAAAATTTCTTCAGCAAAACTCCGTCTTTCTGGTAGAGCCTTTTCCATTGTGACCAGGGCTGGTGGCAGGGCTGTAGGGTGCTATGTCAGCCCAGGGTGGCCTGTCCCTTCCCTCATCCATCCACTTCCTCACTGGTGCTGTATCTGGGTCAGCTTTTTGGGCACTAATTAATTGCTCTTGGGTCCAGCCAACGAACAGGCTGGTTTGGGCTGGCTCAACCACCCTGTGGATAACTGGATGGCACAAAGAGCCAGCTTGATTGTCACTAAAAGCGTCCACTACCCCCACTGGAAGATACTTAGGCTCGAATGCGTACGCATTCTGGTAGTACCTCCCTGGACGGTGGACCACTTAGAAATCGCACTCCGCCTGTTTTTCGACCCAGCATGCGAGCTGGCCCTGAGGCTCCCTCATCCGGGTCAACCAGCGCAGGCTGCTGTGGTCAGTCCGTATGATGAATGGTCTCCCTAGCAGATACTGCCGGAAATGAGAGGTGAACTAAACAGCTGCCAGAAGTTCTCGTCTGGTGGTGCAGTAGTTTTGCTCGGTGGCTGATAATCTTCTGCTCCCATAGGCAAGCACTCTCTCCTCACCTTCTTACACTTGGGAGAGGACTGCTCCGATTCCCCAGTCACTGGCATCTGTGTCAAGAAGCAACTCGCCACTGTCGAGGGGATAGCCCAGCACGGGTGCTGATGTCAGCTGGCTTTTCAGCTGCTCGACACCTCCTGGCATTCATCCGTCCAGTTAAAGCGTGCATACTTTTTGGTGAGTGTGTGTAAAGGCAAAATCTTTGTCGAAGCGTCGGTAGTATGAAGCCAGGCCCACAAACTGGCGCAGTCTGTCTCAGCTCAATGCCGATGGCTGCTGCATGCTCAGAGCGCGGCCCGTAGGCGGTCTCTATTTCGGCCACAATCCGGCGGTAGCTCGTTGGAGCTCAGATCTGGGGTTTTTGTGGACGATAGCTCCGGCCGCGCCAATCAGGCTGAATCTCAGTTGCACCACCATTGTCACCTCTGACCAGTGGTTTGCCTTTGCACAGCTGTTGAACTGGTGAATAAAGTCCTTTCAGGAGCCCATCCCGTCAAAATGACCTGGCTTTAATATTGGGATTCTCTCTTTATATCCACAATGTTCGTCGTCACTAGTATCCATTATTTCCACATCTGGCGCTGTGTGTGGTGATCCGACACGTGGCGCCGACTTGGCCCCTCTCACAGCTGACTGGCCATCTTGGTAGGGGTGACGGTGTGGGGCATAGTCGTCATTATCATAGCTTATAACTTCTTTCCAAAGTCTGTGACATGCGGGGTGGAAATGGTATAGAGGTGAACTGGGGGGATAATGTATGGGCCGGCTGCAACTGGGCTGGCTGTCATGAGTTTTAAACAGTCACAGATTGGCTGATTAAAATACAGGGACTAACCATCTGCCTTATATTGTTGTTCCAATGGCGTTAGGAACGGGTTAGTCCGCTGTGATGGCGGTGGCGTGGGGGGCAGAGCTACGTTTAACAACGGCGTCTGGCCATGAACTGCTGCTTCGCCCCGCGGCTAACGTTAGCTCCATGCTAGGGACGAATGGGTTAGTGCTGTCGGCGTATCGGCCGCTCATGTGGTTAACTGGGTCCATATAAGTGTCTCTTATGTCCATCAAAAACAGGTTTTTGCTTACGTTTGGGGTTTCCATTTCAACGGGTCTCTTAGTCCAAGCGCTAGCATTAGCAGTAGCTTTAGCTCTAGCTCCAAGCGCCGTCATTCTGCTGCCGACTGTTCCAACGTAACCTTTTTTTTCTTTTCTCTCACTTGTATCCTTTGCTTGTTGAATCCCGTGTCCAGTGTTACCTTTACAGCTCCTCTCTCCGAACCGTAGTTGAGAGCGAGCTAATATTCTTGCTAACTCGGCTCGTGGCAGGAAACTTGCCTTCGGTGGTCCGGGTTAAGATCTGAAGGACTGGACAGCGAGGCGGTGGTTACAGCAAAGTGAACTCGGGCTTTATTAGCATTCAAGGCACTTCTTATTTTGTAAAATCTCGGCTGGAGCATGGACCGCATTCACCCCGTAGACTCACCCAGAGCTTACACACAACTTTTGTTACACTACCCACAACTAGGGTTGCCAACTCCCTGAAAAATAAATAAGGGACACCTTATTGGCAGGGCCGGCCGGCCCGATTGCCTTCACCCTTCCTGGCGTAGTGAATCTTTTTAGCCCTTTTTTGAATGTGTGAAGCGATTTTTTAACTATTTGACTCCAACCTGAATTGAATTAGATGCATATTTGAGTGATATGAACACATGGAAAATAAATAACATTGATTGTGCTCTGACAGTTAGCTTCAGAGCACAATCAGCTGAGTTGTAGCTTAAGCCATGTTTTACAGTGTGGTAGATATGGGCAACCTCTGCAGCAGTCACCTGTAAATTAAAAAAAAGACATTTTACTGCATAGTTTGTGTGTAGTATATCAACTGCCTGTAACCTGTATCTAACTATCTCTCTATCTGAACTTGTAAGATATGTGTAAGGTTATACAGTATACTGTGTATTCTTTATTATTCATCTATGCATTAGTTTTATGTAATATTTATCTATTTAATGTACTCATCTAGTATCTAATTGTACTTGTTTATTATACAGAAAATAATATTATAATATATTTATCCATACAATTCAGGCATTCATTGTACTTCCCATATTAACCTTAATCAGAGGGTTAAAAATCATTTTTTACATACCATATCTGCCTCTGGCGTTGCCTGGTGGACAATAAATTGGTCTAGGGTTCCCCTAGTTTTGGTGTCCCTTATGTTTCATGTGTGCCCACCACTGGAAGCATGTTGCTTTAGGTCAGTTAGTCCAGCATGGGCTATGGAAAAAGTCTGCCGGCACACAGTGCAGTGCGCTTTAAAGATGTTATCGTGCACTTTTTCCACCCATGTGTTTCCTTCTTCCCATTCTTTTTTTTTCTCGGAGGAGTAGTTGCATTGCTGCTAGAAGGTGTACCGCCTGAAACCTGTAAAGCACTGTCGGCGTCACTGTCGTCCATGCTGCTTTGTTGTCTTCCGGTATCTTCTCCGCAAGCAACAGTACCTCGACCAATGAGATGAGCGGGATTCTAGATTGTTATACTATTGTGTGAGTGTGCTGTCAGCTCATTGGTCACAGAGCAGAGGGGTATTCCACGAAGCCGGTTTTATCTCTTAACCGGGTAAGTTAACCCAGGGTTTGCGGTAACCCTAGGTTTTCCGTTCCAAAATGAACACGGTATGTTAGTTACTATAGAAACATATGCTCTGAATCAAACCTGGTCAGAGCAGGTTTAACGCAGGTTAAGTTTGGAACATAACCCGGTTTTGGGTATTTAAACCTGCGTTCACCGCAGATTTCAAGTGTTCACAATGGCATGCCCTTTTGACCTGTTGATATTGGAGCGCAAATTATTCGTGCAATCCACCGGGAGCGATTAATAAGACCACGGCTCGATCTTAGCATATCCGGATGACTTTTTTGCTGGAGAGATAAAGATTCTCGCTGCGAATCTTTCAATATATTTAAATAGCCTTCAGAAATGGACGCGAGGGCTGGACAAAGGATCACATTTGTCGCAATCATTTCAATTAAAAAAAGAAAAAAAACACAACTTTTTCATTCATTATTTTTATTCTTTAGTTGCTGAGGGAGGAAAGAGACTATAATTAGTTCCATGAATCACAATAGCATGTCGGTGGAATTTGTGCCCATTAACCGCTTATTTTAAATACCTCCATGAGCAGTTTCCATCTCCAGATCAGCCTTCGCGATTTCCCGCTGGAGATGCACTCTGTAAAGTTTTTTAATTGTCATCTGAAATAGAGGGGAAATATGGTTTTAACATTCAAGAGACATATGCTTGGCCAATAAAATTAGTAGGCCTACGTCTTACGTGCTCCTATTGCTCATATTGCGAGCTTCATGATGGACCAGCATCCTCGACCACAGTCTGTTAAGAGTTTAATCATCATAAATTAATTGAAATTGGCAAGAAAAATGTACCTCAGTCCTTTCAGATGACTGGTCCATGTCCGGAAAAAGATCTTCATTGGCCTCCTATCATACAAAGCAATATTGGCTGAGTATGCCGAGAGGCGCTTACAACAGAAAGTAAGCTATAAAATATTTACTTGCATCAAATGGAGAATCTTCCATAGTAGCCGGTGGCTCCATTAAAATCACTACGCCATCTTGATCTGTGAAGTTGATTAATTGGTGACTTTTAGGTTTTCTACCCATTTACCAAAAAAAAAAACATTTGGAACATTTGCGCTGTGGCACGCACACGGTTTGCATTTGTGCGAACACCAACAACAAGAAAAACAGAAAAACCTACATTCAACCAGTGGGGTACCCTCCTCACATGGGCCCTGACTCTCCGAGGAGGTACCTCCAGGTATCCCCTCCATGCCAGGGCGCCCTGAATTTATGTAAAAGCACCAGCTCCTCCACCGGAGTCATGACAATAGGTGGGCCAGATCCTGTCTGCCCGACTGTCGGCCTTTTTACGATTGGCTTAAAAAAAAGGGGGGGCTTTTTAAATGCAGGAGTGACAAATATGGTATGACAATTTAAATGCTGCACTGTAAACCCCAACAGTACTACTAACTTATAAGGACTGAGGGCACAATAATTAAAATCTGTTTAATAGTTGAAACAACTCATAACTAATCAGTGACGTGAACGATTAATCTAGTTTTAATTTTCTGTGGCATAGCATTTATGAGTAAAGTGTTCCCCATCAATGATCGCTTTTGAGTAAATGCTCCGTACACGGACGTCATGACGTCACGACGTTGTGAATCTGCTGCCCTGACCGACGCAAATTTCTTTGTCCAAGATGGCTGCCGTGTGCGAGAGTCCGCGTCTCATCTTCGTTCATGGATTAACTTGTAAGTAAACCAAACAAACTTGTTAAAACTGCTTTGCTTGTTATAACGTTACATGGGTATCACAAATAATAAAATGTTTGATCGTTGGACTGCGCTGTTTTTACTTTTAGGGTAACGGGCAATGGCCGCGGTGATTCGCGCTAATTTTTGAATTGCGGTGCAGGCGCCGTTAACGATGTTAGCTCGTAACTCTTTTCAGTTAGCAGCTGTAGCGTTTCTTTGTGTGGCGCTGATATTTATGTGAAGCACCCTTATCTGGTAAATATTTTTCTTCTTCTTACATGCACCCGAATGAACTAACGTAGGTCTACTAGCTTTCTTAAGACGGACGGACGTTAAGTTGCAGCTAGTTTTAGCCATTAGCCGACTCAGTAACTTATGCACTTGAGTGCTAGTAACGTCCGTAGTAATGCATGGACATGAAGTTGTAAACTTATGCAATCTGCAAGCTTACATTGAACCTCATTTTTTTCTTTCCTTATAGGCTGAAGTGGATGCAGAGAAGCGAGCATGCACACAAATCAAGGTAACTGAGATTTAGCTTGTGCTGCTTCCCCTGCATAAATGGGCTAACGTTTTATTATTATTTGTAATAATCAAGTCTGTCTGTCTGTGTGCATTTGAAGATCTATGTAATTGACTGTATATGACCTACAGTCACTTAGATCATCTGAGAACAACTTAATTGGTAAGTTATATTAACACTTGAGATTCTGGGTTAATAAATGGTAAAGCTGTTGTTGAGTAGCCTACATAATTTAACTGGTTTCTTACTGCTTATTGTATCTGTTTCCACAGGATCAAGTTGAGAATATTGACCAGCGTTGACCCTTTTCTTTGGTAAGCCAAATTATTTAAACTCACTTGTAGGAGAATTAATTTAGTTTGAAAGTAAGCACTTCAAATGATGGAGTGGAAGTGCAAGTTGGATGCTGTGTCCTCAGAAACAGTTATTTAAGCACTACATAGCCATTATTCAAGAGTTAGTCCTTTGCCATGTCTCTACACCTCCTGCATTTGTACATTTCTTTAATTAATGCACTGAAAATTAATTTATCGTGGTTTCACAAAGACATGTGTAGAGCTGGTGCAAGTGCACAAGCAGGACACAGTTTTTACATGTCCCTTGTGTGACTTCAGACCGCCCTTCTCAGATGCAGCACTGTCACACTGATGACTTTTGCCCTGCGTCGCCAAGAGATCGTTCAGGGGGATCAAATGGTGAAGGAGTTCCTACAGAAATGGCCGGCTCTTTGGATGGAATCGCAGGTAAAACAGGCTCACTCTTTCTCATTTCTACCAATCTTTACACATCTTTCTCAGTCTGCCCTGTCTAAACATGTTTCATCCCAATTAATTTGTCCTATTGTGTTTTTTTATTTTGTTTTGTAGGTTTGTGCAGAGTTCCACCGCATCACAAAAGTCAATCTACGGAACCAGTTTTATGCTGAGCTTGACCGGCACACACCACTGTTGGCCATATACAGACAGAAGGCAGAACACACCGGCATGATAGCAGAGGCGCTGCATGACATCCTATATATTTATGACCTCCAGGTGAGTTAAAGTTCAACTTGGTCCAAATCAAGTTATACGGACAACAGTGACAGCAACAAAGTTCATCATGTTAAATTTGCTTGTCCTTTCAGCAAGAACAAGATGTCAACATGAGACGCATTGCAGCCCTACGTGCCCTCCCGGTATACCTACGTGAGGAGGACCCACTGTTCTTCAAGACGTGGAATGTAAGTATGCACTGCTTTCGCAGAACTGTTAGTATCAATGAGGTCATATTGCTTGCTTTGTATGGATAGCATTATTTTCAACACTAAAAGCTGCCTAACTATACAACGCAACCACCTTCCAAACCCTGTGTGGAGGCGTGAGTGTGGATGCATATGGATACATACAGTATGTGGTATAGAAGCCCTGTAATCCTTAAATTTAACTTCCCACAAAGCCCTGACCTCACCTTGCCCAGAGGGCTAATAATTTGGTTGAGCTTTTGACCTTACCACTCATGAAATAACACACACACACACACTACTTTCCTACCTCCTCCCCTTCCTTCTTTCCTCCCTCATTTTTTCTTCCTTCCTTCCTCCCTTCTTCCCCCTGTCCTTCCTTCAGCTTCCTTCCTTGACCCGATGATTGACATACTTACATGTATACCTACCTGTTGGATGGTGACTAGTAGAATAGTCAGTTGAAATACCTACCTAATACTTAGCTGTTCAGTCATGACCTGTGAAATATTAATATAATGCAATTGTCTAGTTCCTGAAAGTTAACCTTATATAACCTGTATATTCCAGGAGGACGATTCGCCTGAGCCAGACATCACTGACACGCCTGTTGCCCTTGTCACGGTGGTTTCCGAGAGCACTACAAGTCCAGTTGACTTCAGTCCTGCATCCATTGCTATTGTGGTAGAAGATGAGCTTGTGATGAGCAACATCCCCAGGTTGGCTAAAGCATTTGTATTGTTGTTTGGTTTGATGTATGTATTGCATTTGGACCACCCCAGGAAACTCATTCACACTTTTACCTTCATCCAGAAAGTGCTGATGGGACCACATTGCACTTTGTGTCTATGCACATGCACACGTCTGTATGCACATACAGAAGCGAGTTTTTGGTGCCTAGTGTCTTAATGTGACAGTATGTTGAATATGCTTTTGCCCAAAGCATCTGACTGGAAGTTACACCTGGTAGGCTGTCTAACCACAAAAGCTACCTAATCATGTTTGCACTTTATAAAAAGATTACAGTTTTAATTGTTAGCAATTGTATATTTCTGTCATTTATTCACTGAAAATTCCTTTATAATGTGTAGAGCTGTTGCATGTGAAGGAGCACAAGCAGGACACACACTTTTTACATGTCCCTTATCCACCAAGTGGTCATTTGTTCATGGTTACATTTTTAAAAAGTGAACAACTGTAGATCGGAATAGTGTGAGTTATGCCCTTTACAATAATGTATTTATTTATTTTATTTTATGAAAGAGCTCTTGTTAGACTTATGCACAAAGGCCAGTGGTATTATTTATTTCAGTTTTATTTATGTTTAAAATTGCTTTGCAGTTTGATGAGCTGTAAAATCCTTTTAATTTGTTCACAAAGTCTTGCCAGATGTTTTACTTTAAGCACTTTAACATGCTCAGTCATGTCATGACATGGAGATGGACACACACACACACACACACTCATATACAGACTCCTTACCCGTTCAGGAGGTGACTGAGCTGTTTAATGTCCAGTTACATTTTCAGCGGGGTTTAAAGAAATATTGCTGTAATTGTTCATACTTGTTTGGATTAACAATGTTAATGCAAAATAAAAACAAACTGAAATTGTACCTGAAGTTGTGTGTGTGTTTAATGTAAATATTGAGTATTCAGAACTTAAATCAATACAATTTTCATGAGCTTATGAGTTATGTACAAGTATGTTTTTTGAGTAAGACTGAAGTAAAATTTTAAGTTTGTATACATACAAGTTTTAATAACTGCTTAAAATACTTTTTAAGTACAGTGCACTTCAATTTAATGAAAGTTAAATTTAAATAATTTAAGTATGAAAAAGACATAAATATTAAGTTAAGGAAAATGATAAATTATATTGAACTTAGAATATAGATTAAGTCAACTGAACACATATTTTTTAAGTAAAGTGTAACTCAAAAAATGTATTATGTTAACTCAAAAACATTTACGTAATCAGTTACAGCATAAATTTTGAGTTTTCTGAACTTGTTCGGGTTTACAGTGTGGACTGACAAAATATAGCCTATATAGGCCAATACGATGGTGGGAAAAGCTTACCAGTTTGTATGACGTTTTTATATTTCATTTTGACTTGGTTGGCCGACCGTTTGGGACACATCTGTGTACAACCTTTTTTTAGAAGAAAAGAGTTATGTGGTAGGAACGTTAAGAATGCTTAACTGGAATATTAATAGATTCATGGCTCAAATATTAAGGATCATGCATGAAACAACGGTCAGTGATCCGCTGCCAGGCTTTGGTTCTCTGGGCTGCGCTGGCTTTAGTGTTCCCTTTTTTAAAAATTACTTCCTTCTCTTCGTTAATCCCTCCAGGAGAACCTGGAGTTCAAGTTCTGTGAAGTATGTGGCCCGTTTCGGCATTTCGATCAGGGTTTCCGTGATCCATAAATCACGTCTTTATAGGTTTGGCGTGGACGCGCACAACCCTGTGTTAACCAACCCCGAGTTGATTGAACTAATGCATAACCGGTGCGGTGGAACCGACAGCTCTGGTTTAATTGGCACAGGGTCAATCAACCTAGAGTTCAGCTTTAACTCTGTGTTTGTTAAACCTCTGTTCGTGGAATACCCCTCAGGAGAGGCTGAGAACAGGTTTACCGTAAATTTTCTTAGAAATCGCCATGTATTCATTCATTCCATTGACATTTTACACACTATTTTTGTTTCTCACGGTAATATGGGACAAAGTGCGTCCCTTTTCAGCTCAATACAGGACGCGTACTTTTGTTTCTGAATACGGGACGATTCTGTTTTTCAAGGGACGGTTGGCAACCCTACCCACAACACACCTGTCCGACTACGTCACACATTCATATATTTTCTTGATAAGCCGCCAGGGGGAGACTGAGATTGCAACATAGGGTTCAATTCCCGACTATTGAAGTTTGTGAAATTTCTTTCTTTAGCTGGAACTCTCTCTCTCTCTCCCTCTCTCTCTCTCTCTCTCTCTCTCTCTCTCTCTCTCTCTCTCTCTCTCTCTCTCTCTCTCTCTTTTAGATAGGCCTAGTAAATGCATCTACATTGACCAACACATTTATCTCAACAATTCAATGAACACATTCAATGAACCTGTTAATGAACTCACCTGAAAGGAATTTATATGGCTGACAATTGCATGCAGCAATGCCTTTGTCATTGGGATCTATAACATGCTATTAATAATAACATCTTTATGCCTATCATGTTTTTGCAAGTTATATTTGGGTTCTGGGGAAAGTGTATGACATATTTATCATAGTTAAAGTAAAATGTTGGTCTAATTCTCTGATCTAAAGACAATTATGCAAGCAATATTAGGCCGCCCGCGTTGGGGGCACGTGCATCACCACTCACCCAACTGGGGGATGAACAATAAGCGAAATACATATGTATTTATATAATAATATGGCCAGTTGGTGTTCAGGAAATAAGCAATTTATTCATATTTTTTTAATTGCAAGCACTATCTGAAAAGATAGTGTGTACTTCATGTATGTCATTTTGGTCATTTTTGGTCTTTCACGTGATGAAATCAGGAGGACTAGGCTTGGCGGAACCTTCTGCTTGTACAGTTGTTTCAAGTAAGCCTGCCTGCCCCGGAGCAGGCTAGTTTGGTCGGATAAATTCCCATGGTTACTTAGCGGAGGGTGCCTCAAGTCACGTTGATGGAACGCAACTCTCCCTAAAGTTAGCGAGGCTTATCGAAATTAGCCCGGCTTTGCGCTTAGCGAGTTTGATGGAATACCCCTCTGGAAAGACATGTTTTGTTTCTACCGGGTGATCAACGAGTCGAAACATGATTGGTTATTGCTCGCAAATGACGTCAGTGACGTAGCTGTCCGCGCACTGCGTTCTTCTCCCTGCTTGTTTCCCCGTTGAGTTGAGTTAATCAGTTTGCCATACGCAGCTCGTATTGACATAGAAAATGAATTCGTTTGACTCATGCGTATAGATTTCGGAGTGCTATTTGAGCTAATCCGTGTCTGTGATGGGAGGACAGGGGGAGGGGCGGAGGTGACAGGAGGAGGAGTGTGAAAACAGATGATGTGAGGGGCAGCCGGAGCGGACCGCGGAATGAAAGCTTTCTCCTAAGCAGGAGCTCTATGTTCATCTATGCCCGGCTGGATGACATGACAGCCGGAGATACGCTTGTCAGCGAGGAAGCCTTGTTTCCAGCTGGACTCGTGTGCTGCTCAGAGGAATCACTAAACTCAGGTAGGTAGTTCGGGTTACGCCGCTGTGTCGTTCTCGTTAAGAAACACTGCACCGTGCTTTTAAAAATAAATAAGACCCGTTCACTTTAACAGGGCAGGAAAACCAACCAGTTTGGCTCGACACTATCTCCGTCAACTTAAACTAGCTCGGTAAGCTAACTCGGGGATTTTTTTTAGAAACGATTGTGAGCGACAGCGAATTCAACCAATAACCTTCCGCTTTGATTGTGGTTCAGTTACGCGCGACCAATAATACCGAAAGGGAGGCGGGACTAACGGCCACACTAGCTTGCTCGCTCGAACTTCCAGCGTTGATGTTTACAACAGTGTAATGCATTTGTTTATGCAACACAGCTGACGTTGGCCGGCTGAGAGGGACAGGAAGACTGGGCAGATTAATAATGATGAACACGGAGAGGCCGGCCAGCCGGCAGCGCGTTACTGCTTTGTTTTATTTTGCTCTGAGGACACTGGTGTGTCAGCAGGGGATATGCTTACTGAATATATCATCTGGTACACAATTATCGAATTATCTAAACCTACTTTATTTTTTAATCACTTAATTTATTGATGTATTTTCGTAATATAATAAATGTCATCGGCTTTTCTAGAATATCATGCAGGGAATTGTAAAATAACTACAGCTGTCATTAAGTGGCCCACATATCAGGCTTTACTGGCTGGTAGCTGCCTACATTTCATTGACGAAGACCATAATAGGCCTGACTGAGTCCATCAAACATGTGCAGTGCTAAGTCCTAATAAATGTATAAGACTGCAGTGAGGTTTTTTTAGTAGTGTTGAGCTTTAATGTGAACACTAACAATTGTTAGGCAGGTTTGATATAAAACCAGCGGGGAATTGTTTAATTCGCTAGTGAATAGGCAGAATATAAAAGACATTGTTACATTATGGGAACCATTCTGCCCAGTGGTTAGTGCATGTTTGGAACAGTGTACACAGCCTATGCTGACATGTCTCATTTATACTGTCAAAGTGTTGCTGGATGTTTCTTTTTCCTGTGGAATGTCCTTTAGCAGGTTGCCGGTAATGGCAACAAGTGAACCTCAGTGTATTCTGTTTTGAATTGTATGTTTCTTCATTATATTACTTGTTTTTCCTGCTAAAGTCACTAACAGAAACAGGGATTAGATGTTTTCTTTTGGAAAAACCAAAGCTATTTTAATTAGATGTATGTAAAATATCTTTTCATGTGCAATACATGCATGGAATGATAAACTAAATACTCACAAGTATGAGCAGATTACTGCAACAAAAAAAAAGCTGCTTCCAGTATATCATGAGCAGTACCTTTCATGTGAGGCATGAGATCCGGTCAATGGGAAAAGTCTGCAAGCAAGAAAACACACCTGTTGACCACAAATCCTTTCTGGATGAGATGGCTGTGTTATGATCTGCCTCACTACATGTATACACAATGAAAGACATAAAAGGCAATGAAGCATAATGTAATAAAATAATAATAAGACAAAACTACTTTAAAAAAAAAACTTACGTTGCGAAAAACGTTAAAGTGGACTTGACAAAAGCTATGGGCTGCCTCAGAATAGACTAAAAGCAAGCAGAAAAAATGGGTCTATAAAATTGATTATACATTGTCAATGGTGGAACAGGACTAAATGAAAGATGGGAGGTAATCCCAGAGTCTCGGAGCAGCAACAGAAATAGAGAGATCTATTGGACGATGGCCAAAGTCTGCAGGCACGGTCTGCATCTAATTACATGGGTCAGCTGTACTTGGTGATGGGATGAGACAGAATTTTACTGTGGATCATGATAAAAATCCTATCCTAAAATTTCTATTGTCAGGATAATCGTAAATTTCATCACATGACTGGATTGAAAAAGGGGTGTAGCTCACTATCATGGTAGAAAATTAAATAGAGTCAAAAGTGCTGAAGTGCCTTAAACTTGCATTCTTTCTGCTGGCCATCAGGTTGTAAAAAGAAGTCTGGTTGTAGAAGTCTATGAGAAAATGGTCCTACTTCTCTTGGTGTATTATCTCAGTAAACATTGTAAACATGAGTTTATGGTCTCAATCTCTAGTTCCAAGTCTTCTTCAATCCAGCATGATGTTCATTTAGTACATTATGGTCCATTTAGAGTCCACCAGACCAGAAAGCAGGGGATGCTTTAGGGGGTGGGGCTACCTTGTGATTGACAGGTTGTTACCAGGGCGTCGCTACCAAATTAGCTACTAAGATGACTTGAGCACTTAGCTGTAAAGTTGACCTTGAATTATTAAACTAACGTTGTTAACAGCTTTACGCCAGAATCCAGATGGATCCAGATCTAGTACAGTTGCTGCTCGGGTGCCGCTCTGTTGCTCCTCCACAGTCCAAAAACGGTCACTTCCATTCACTGGTTGCAAAATTCGAAATGGCGACGGCCAAAATGCAGAATTTGAGGCTTCCAAACCGTAGTCCACAAACCAATGGGTGTATTTTGATGTCCCATGTTATTAACCCGATTCTCTTATTGGAAGCCCAAATCGCACAACTCTACAGTTCACAGATATAGTATTTATTCAGGTCACAGGTAAAGTATGGCAGCGCTGGGCTTGGAATGGCAGAGCTCCCACAGGATCTCAGTCAGAGCAAGCACGATTTCCGGGTGCTTGTTACATTTTATCTTCTTGGGCTGAGACTGCCCCATACAGAGGTTGGACTTTCAGGAAACCGAGTCTTACTGGTCAGTTACCTCTGACGTGAACTTACAGAAATGTAATATGAAACATGTATGGGTGTTGTCCTTGAGGCGTGTATCTATTCTAGCAAACCTAACTGACAAATCAAAGAGGGCCTTGAAGATTCAACGGGTTCCTGCTTATCAGGTTAAATGTCACACTGCTCTAATGAGCACAACCAGTGATTTACATGAGTTCAGTGAAAAAGTATGAGTCTAAAGTGAACAAAGTAAAAGTCAATTCTGTCGACGCTTAGCTGTAGAGTATATTATTATATTACATCATCATCAAAGTGAATCGCTTGTACTGTGTCACTGTGCTTCCATATAGATGGGTCAAGCACTGTGGAGGCTGCCTCCCAGACAACAGCAGCAGCTTCAGGAAGAGCTTGCAGACCGACTGGCTGACCGAGGAGGAGGAAGAGAGCAAGGTAACCCTCACATTTCTTAACACTGATTACTTATGTGAGGATTTTTTTGTTTGTATTTAATGCCAAAGATTGTGTTTTTAATCAAAAAAATAATATTCGCTGTCATTATGTTCCACAATGTTGAAGACTTAGGACAGGTCAATCAGAGTCGGAGGTCACTGTCTACATTTATGTAAGATCTAAGACAATGAAAAGTTGTTTTTTTTTTTGGACAGACAATGGATTAGATCCAACCTTTCACCCACTGCAGAAACACTCATTTATAAGTAATTAATTGAACGTAATATGCAACATGTCAAGTCACATGTAAGCTGCAGTTTACCCCCAAGAGTAAGAGTAAGAGAGAGAATATTTATCCATTACTTCATTATCCAAATACCAACAAATAGTAACAAGTAGTTTTCACCAGTTTGTTACATCCTCTTCACGTGTTTGGTTTCAGTCGACCTTTTGTTGGCTCTAAAGCCCTGATTATGCTTCCGCGTAGTGATCACGCAACGGCCACGCAACAGCCACGCAGTTGCTTGGAGACCGTGATGGTTCTGCGTGGGGTTTACGTGTTGAAATGCAATTCAATGCCACACCGGTAAAGGGCGCTATGTTTTTGTAAAGACTGACCGACCGACTGAGACTCTTGACGTATATCGTCGTCAGCCTCGTTATAGCCTATTTGTTTACTTTCCGGCTTTAAACATCCACAATTTTTCAGAACTTGGTGTTTTATTTCTTTGTGCAAAAGCGACAAGGTGCAAACAATAAAACGAGGTGAAAACAATTAAAAATAGCCTTTTAAAAGTTTAAATGGCGGTGTTTATGAGTGGAAACCGGATAGCGGTCTCCAGCGGATGTAGTTAGCGGACCAATCACAGCCAATGCCGCTGCGTTGGTGTTGCGTTGGTGTTGCGTCGCCTCTACGCGCGTCTAGGATTTTTGGGAGGTGCACGTCAGGCCCTTGCGTTGGACGTAAGGGGGGTTCGCAAGGACGTAAGGGGTCCGCAAGCCCCCTTGCGTTGTGTCGACGCGGAAGCATAACTTGGGCTTAACTTTGACCCCACCTGGAATTCATTCTTGCTCCCATGTTTTGCTGCGAGCAGTGTGACTCTTCCTTGTTGTTAGGATTGTTTTTTGCTTACTACTTGGATTTTGCAAACAAAAGTCCTTATGTGTTATCTCTTGTCGTGACGAGGCCTGGAATGTTAAAATTTAATGTCACGAATATTCTGGCCAAAACATTATCCCGATAATCGTTAAAATATTCTTGAAACGTTTTAAATGACACTTAAACATATTGGTATCACTTTACATTTTGTTATCTTTTTATTGTGTCTCAGATAAGACAAAGTGAAAAACAATCAAATAATCTTAAATAAGATGATGATAAATCATAAGGTCTCCCTGCATAAATAAAGGATGAATACATTTAAAAATATATATGTTTGCCTCCTGTTTTTTTTTAAATTGCGCTGTATTTTTAATCATCACAATGTTCATAGTAACAACAGTGTTTGGCTGTTTGAGCTTAATCTATAATTTCTTTCTTTTAGCTGAAATTCCACTCGCCCCTTATTTCTGACATGTACAGTATAATTTTTTTATAATTTTTGCAATTTACCAAAAAATCTAATGTAATTCTAAACATGGACAATAAAGATACCAATTAAATCATTGTTAGAATAAATAATGGTCAAATATTACAATTAGTAAGGCTGTGGTAATTTATTTATTTATTAATTTATTAACTTAAAAGATGACAATAAGTCTTGAACCACAATTCATGCTGGGATAGTCTCCCACTTCCTTTTCATGGTAAATAGCAGTAATTAAATTCTGTTTTATTTATATAGCACCAAATCACAAATGACAAATTTGTGTCAGAGGGATTTACAGTCTGATGGGCTCCAGCCCCCCGCAACCCTACATACAGGGTAAGCGGTAGACGATGGATGGGTGGATGGTTTACAGTCTGTTCAGAGTACAAATCCTCTGTCCCTGGACCCGCCGTCCAATAAGGAAAAACTCCCTATAAACCCTTTTTATGGGGGAAAAAAGGAAGAAACCTCAGGGAAACACTGAGGAGGATCCCTCTACCAAGAAGTGCAATAGATGTTATGTGTACAGAATAAGCAAAAACAATTACCACAAAGTCAATCCATAGGACAGAAATGATGCATGTAAGTAAAAGTAAAACAACAATAATAATTAAAACTGCGAGCAGTATCGTGACGGGCCCGAGCTCATATGCGGTCGTGGAGTGCCTGCGGTCACAGGGCAGTGTCGTGGACGCTGCCCTTGGAGCGGCCGCCTCTCCCGGCGCAAGTCCAGAACAAGCGATTGACACCGAATGGCATCCGTCTGTCACGTGCGGTCGTGGAGTGCCTGCATACACGCGGCAGCGCGACGGCCGCCTACCCGTGCAGCAGCCACCTCCTCGTGGCGGCAGCTTAGACACAAGCGATTGACATTCAAAGCCACCTGTCTGTCACATACACACATGTTCATGCCTTCCTGAAAACTCTCCTCCTCCCCCTAGTGTGTCCTCTCCTCCTCCCCCTGTGTCCTCCTTGCAAGCTGAAATGAGAGGAATCAGTTATAAAAATAATCAGGTGTGGCTTTAACTTGGAAAAAGTCACAAAATCAATGACATTTCCTGTTGCCAGTAGGTGGCGCTCTGACAGAGTGAATATCACAGTCCAGATGTGTTCAGGAAGGAACTGTAATCAAGTGTGCAATGTTTGAAGCAGCTCTGAGAACAAACACTGAAGTTATAATAGTTTGGATGTTAATGAGAGTTCAGCTGACAGCTGTATGAGATGCATGTAAAGTGTGCCATCTCTCCTCCTCTCTGTGTCCAGGCTGAAATGAGAGGAATTTAAAAAAAGGAATTAAAAGTGGCATGACTGTTGATCTGGTGTGAAGCAGACTGCAGCTGCATGTGAGAGTCACAGACTCTCCATGTGTTACTGATGGATCTCTGACTCCCCCTGGTGGTCGCTGGCCCCATGTGTCTGTCTCCCCTATGCTCCCTGAGTGAAAACTGAGTGAAAAAGTGGCTGAATTACACACTTGGCGAAAAACATTTTTTTTGCCCACTTTATGATAACTTTAGACGGTGGGTCCAAGAGGCTTTTTTGTACATCTCCACCTGGGCTATCTAGGAAAAAATATTTCATGGCTCTACGACCTACCTAGAGGGGGGGCTGCAGCTCAGAAAACGGGCATAAAATCGGGCACATTTCATGTCGCCATTAGGTGGCGCTCTACCCGTGAGTTAAAATTGCAGTGCAGTTGTGTTCAGGACGTGACTCTTAACAAGCATGAATATTTTGGAGCAGATCGGAGAAGAAACGGTGAAGTTATAACAGTTTTGATGCCAATGGCGAAGGATGAAAATAGTAGCGCAGTCAAGGCGTCGTTGTGGCCACGCCCCTAAATATTCTGCAGATGTTTTGATAACTTTTTCTCCTTAAGGCCTTTCCAACAACATATCAAATTTTGGTATCGATTGGAGCAACGGTATAATCAGTTGTTGATTTTGTGTGACCCCTGTGAATGGCCAAAAACAGGCAAAAACGGCCAAAAACTGCACTTTTTGGAAATTTGTGGCATCGCCAAACATTACCCGATTTTGATGAAACTTGACATGCATGTTCTTTCAAGCGATGCCAACAAAGGTTTCGAGTTTCGTAATTTTAGGGGCAAAGGTTATAGAGTTATGCTAATTGCATTTTGGTAGCCCCACCCTCTAATGTTCATTGGCCAATATCTTCTGATAACATGCATATTTTCGAAACCTTTTTGGACCACCCCCTCAGCTAGGTCCAAAGAGTATATCTACCAAATTTCGTCCAAATCGGACCAACGCTTTCCGAGAAATGGGCAACTTCCTCTTTTTCATAAAATCCAAGATGGCGGAAAATTTTGCCAGGCGGACTTTGGTGCTCCAAGAGGCTTTTTTGTAGAGGAGACTTGTATGCACATGTGTGCAAAGTTTCATGTCAATCGGAGTTACAGTGCGGCGGGGCTGGCGAATCTCCACTCTAGGTGGCGCTAGCGAGCAACTTTTTCGTGTCCGAATGCAACGACGCCAAATTCTTCAATTTTTCACCAGGCCTTATAGACACTCCAATTTTCGTTAGTTTTTTTTTCATGCTCAGACCCCCAAAACGCAGGTCGAAGGCGTGAAAGAATAATAAAAAAAAAAAACATTCGAAAAACAATAGGGCTTCGCAGCCCGACGTTGTCGGCGCTCGGGCCCTAATAAAGCAGAGATAATACAATATTGCAGGGCTATTCAATTAGTTTTGAATGAGGGCCGGTTGATGGAAATGATCCAAAATGAGGGCCGGAAAAATATGGCTTGAAAATGATGAGCATCACGTTAATAGCTACAGATGCTGTAAAACAACAACATATGAGTGCATATATTGTCTTAAAATAAAAAATATGTTGGGGTAGTAGCAGGAGCAGATTTGTGATTATCGATATTAATAATTATATTTAATATATTATTATGATATACTCATCAATATAATGTCAGCTGACTTCAGACAAGAATGGGTCGTAGAAGTTATCCGTCCTGCTGGCAGCTGGGACAAAGAAAGTGTTTTTCTTCCTTCCGCGGGTAAACAGGAGAGTCGCGTGGTCGCAGCGGTCTCCTCAGGATCCAAAATGATAAAAAAAAGGAAAAATGAAGCGAGTGGAGAAAAAGAGAGGGAAAACAGTCTGTTGCTCATCCAGCGAGTTTGGGGGAAAGACTGTGACCTAGGACAATGGAAACATAAGAGTTCACCTCCTGTTGTAACGCGTGTCACGGTGGAGAGAGGAAGTTCTTAAGGCGGCGCAGGGTTATATATTTCACGGCTGCTCCCACGGCTACCCCCCCTGGGGTACCTGTGGTTGTCAGCCAATAGTAGGGATGGGTAAAAATATCGATTCAGCAATGCATTGCGATTCTTTTCCCCGCAATTCAATATCGATTCAGCCAAATTTCTGAATCGATTCAAGCCCCTGGCCAGTGGGGGCGCTGTGACCGACACCCTCGTGTGATTCGCGCTGTACGGACAGGGGCAGCACTAGACCAAACCATTACAATATGGCGACCGGAGTGAGTACAGCGTTCACACCGGCTGCGAATAGGCGCGTAGCGGAGCCCGCTTCCTTTCGGCGCCCTTGTTAAGCGATAGTGTAGTTCAAACCAGACACGGAGCGCCGCGAATAGGCGCGGCCGTCCCGCGCCGTGAAGCGATCGTTTCGGTGTCTGCACTATTTTTTGCGCGTGTCCCGAGCGAATGCGTCAGTTCTGGCAGGAAATCACACAAAGAGACACGAGACAATCCGGTCAATTTTCAAAATAAAAGCAATTTTCAAAATAAAATACCGCGATTGACAAATGCGATCATATTTGTGTATCTCAACTCGCACTGGGAAACAGGAAGAGAAAATACATTTAATAAATGTGAAGAGTAGATAAACAAATATGTGCATTTCAACGGTATATCTGCACTACTACTGTCTACTACCATAAATTGTGAATATATATATGGTAACAAAATGACATATTTGGGCCAAAATGATGCCAAAAGGTTTTTGCTATCTGGGTAGCTTCCGCGGCCGGTGTGAACCCGTTACATGCACTGTAGTTCAGTGTTCAAGCAGTGTCCTGTTTTATCATGCCATGAGTTATACCACGGCTGTTCATAAGGCATGAAACTAAATAAATAATTTGAAAAAATGATCTGGTGCCCTACTTGTGTATTTCTACTTGATACTGAATCGATATCGAAGCATTTCAACCAATATCGAATCGAATCGATATTGAATTGAATCGTGACCCAACGAATCGAAATCAAATCGAATCGTGAGATTCTAAACAATACCCAGCCCTAGCCAATAGGGAACCAGTTGTGTGACGTTGCACTTCGCACCTCGGTGAGAAGTGAAATTAAAATGGCGGTTGTAGTTTTGAATCCCCTTTGTCCCTTTGTTCTGACCGCATGTGAAGGCTTTTGGTCTCTGTGTAGGCCGCATTTTGTAGTCTCAATTAGGGGTGTAACGGTACACAAAAATCTCGGTTCGGTACGTACCTCGGTTTTGAGGTCACGGTTCGGTTCATTTTCGGTACAGTAAGAAAACAAAATGCAAAATATAAATGTGCTAGTTGTTTCAAGTTGTTGCTCAGATTAAATAACATGAATAAGGCTAAGACTAAAATATAAATAAAAATAACAGACTGTTTCTTTAAAAACAAAAACAAAAAAACAGAGGCGGTTTAAACGCGGTGTGGAGCTATGTTTGCACTAACGTTACGCTCGTCTTTCTCCTCGTTGTAGCGATGTTCAACGGGTGGTGCCGTTTCAAATGCGTCAACAGGTTTGACGTGTTGCCAGAAATATACCCGACCTCACATAAACAATGTCGGCAAACCGCTTTGGTTTTATCAACCTCACTTTGTCCCTGTTTGTATCTCACCGGGAAGCCGAAGTGTTCCCAAACGGGAGACCTTAATGTCGCGGGAGGGTCCTCCAACTCTGGCTTGTTGCCAACGCTAGCGGCATTAAGGTGCGTGTCCACAGGGGCGATTTTAAACGCGTGTGGACGCGCCGCTTCCCAGTATTGCACGCTTGGTGGGCTGCCACTAGAGGATGATTGACAGGCGCTCTCCTTCAAACAACAAATTTTTGCGAGCGTTCCCGAGGCGGCGAGTCGAACCCGGCGCCTCTGATTAGCATAAAGTAGCTGCATGTGCGGCTGCAGCATCCTCCACACATGCGGTCCTCTACTTAATATGTCCGTATGGAAACTCATTCGGTATGCCTCCGTTCCGAACCGAGCACCCCGTACCAAAACGGTTCAATACAAATACATGTACCGTTACACCCCTAGTCTCAATGGTGAGGTCCCAACAAATATAAGTTAGCCTTTACTCGGCCTCGGCCCGATTGACTGTTGTACATAATATGACACGCATGGCTAGGGTTGGGCATCGAGATCCGGTTCCAAATAGGAACCGGTTCCTAACCTCCGGTTCCGGAACCGTTAAGAAGCTGTTGGAATTGCGATCCTTTTTTTTTTCGGTTCTTAAACATCCACATTAGTTTGTTTGTTTTACTCCGCTCGCACTAGTTTGTTTGTATTACTCCTAGAACGAAGAACGTCACTCACTCAACATGGATGGCAGAAGAAGACGCCGCTCGAAAGTCTGGCTTCATTTTAATTTGAACAAAGATGGATTAGCACAGTGCAACATATGTGGAAAACTACGGGCTACTTAGTAACACGTTACTGTAGTCGGACTACTTTTTTCAGTAACGAGTAGTCTTAACGCGCTACTATTGCCAAACCAGTAGTTAAAGTTACTTATCCAAATACACGGCGCGTTACTATTTTTGTCAGTAAAAAAAAAGATCTGCTTTCTTCTTGCGTCTCAGGGGGTGACGTGGGTTATCCGACACCTTCACGGACGGTCGCGTGTAGTCGCTATACCGGCAGAAACATAAACAATGGAGGGGGAAAGATACGCATTTTCCAGCTGGAAATACAAGCATTATTTCATCTTCATCTCAGCAAAAGATGGCAACATAAAGGTTCGTTGTACACTCTGTGTTAACAACAAAGTGTTGTCTACTTTCAAGAATACAACGTCAAAATTGAAAAAACATTTAGAGTCACAGCATGGCACAACCACATTAAAAGAGCAGGTCTCGCCCGGTGACGGTGAAAAGGCGCAGCGTGTGAATTAACAAGATGAGGTCTCGATTTCACGGAGCTCCTGCTAACTCAGTCTGTGCTGAAACGCGAGCGGAGTCTCTCTTGAGAGTTTAGTGGAGAAATGTCTCGCTGCTTGCTGGCCCCTCCCTTCATCATCACGCCGCTCATACTTGAGGACTGTGCTCATTTGTTTCATAAAACCAATCCTTGCTGCTCTAATGCCGGTTCAATATTCATAAAACGTTCATGTGCATTTTTTATGTTTTTTCCACTTAAAGGACCAGTAAATATTGCTTCGCGGGCCTGATCCGGCTGGCAATTGAATAGCCCTGCAATATTGGTTATAGAAATAGGAATAATAGTAGGGTATTGAGCAGGGCACGGCAGCAGGTACAACCCTGGTCCAGCTGCACCTGTCAGGAGAGGAAGCACAAAGACTCCTGGATGAAGTCAAGTTAGTATCAAGCATTAATGGAACATGAATGATCCGGATGGAGGAGGAGAGAGGAGCTCAGTGTATCATGAGAAGTCCCACAGCAGTCGAGGGCCTAGAGCCGCTTAAATCAGAGCTGGTCCAAGGCAAGCCTGAGCCAGCCCTGACTGTAAAATGAAGTCAGCAAGTAATGAAAGTGATTGAATAAAAGCAATGGTAGAAAAGTGATCCTGATTGATTTCTTCTGTAGGGAAAGATGGAGGTCCCCAGAGAAGAGGTCCTCAGCCGTGTTATGGGCCCGACATCTACCATCTGCTGAGAACACGCATGGGAGGTATGAACACACATGCTATTCTTTATCAGCACTTTCAACCATACCATGTCATATGTGTCGTTTGTGGTACAATTCAAACAGGATCAAAAGATGAGTTGACTCTCACTGCCGTACACATTTTTCTGCAATAGGTCCCATTTCCCTCTCTATGTAAAATACTCTTACACTATTCGTTGTATTTGTTACTGTTTATTTGAATGGGAATGTCCCTTCTACTCCTACTTTATTTCTATGGTCAATACACATAACCAATGGGCCGTTTCAACGAAATTGCATCGCTAGGCAACAGCTTGGGTCCGTGTCTACTTCCTGCTAGCTACAAACACTGCAACAGGAAGTAAACTGGAACACATTTGGATTGTTTACATTGTAAATGTCAATGATCACATATACAACAGTGAAATTATTGATGGGGAATTTTGAGGCAGCTAGTGAGAGAGTGCTGTCTAATCTTTGCGCTGTTGTCTTGTTGAGCGATTGTTCTCAAGGCCGCGTCGTACAAACTCCTAGAATAGAGTTCTGCAGGGTGTGACAAAATTCATTAACTCAGCTTCGAAGTTAGCATTGTGCAGGTTCACTCGACAAAAAGCCAGTTGGATTTTACCATTGGATCCTTTTTCCATCGGATCCATTTTGGGATATTGCAGAAAATAAGATGGTGGTTTTGTTCAGCAAGATAATCTTCACAAATAAACACCGCTTTTGTGTGGTTTTTTAATTTTTTTATAGCGGCAGAGGTAAAAAACTGATTTTTTAACCCTAACTACCCCACAGTCACCTGAGCGCAAGTATAAACACAACAAGGCTGTAAAGGCAGACGAGTCATTACTAGATTTGTTCTGTGTTTGCTGTGGTCACGCTTTAATGTCCCCTAACAACCTCTGTATTCCCTTTTAGTCAGTTGACACTTAAAGCTTCAAAAATCACAAGTGGGATATTTACTGACGTATGATATGTCGTAGAACAAAATGTTTAAATCTCTTAAGCTTGTGTTAACCGCAGACATTATTTCCGGCACCTAACCAAAAACCCACTGACTTCAAGAAGTGCAAAAATGCTGACTCATTTCTGGGTTTTAGGCTCATTCCTGCAGCGCTCTACGACTGGCTGTGATTGTGATGTGGTACTTAGGGCTATGTGGCTGCCAAGTCAGGGAGGAAGTGGGGAAGAATGCAACGAAAGGCTTACTGTAGTCAAGTAGGAGTACACAAGATTAATTTTGAATCCAAATAATTGTTTCCTCCTTCTCTTACTTGGTCAATGCAGGTAAGGAGCCATATGGTTTTATAGATTTGCAGATGTTGCCACCAGAATTAGGGATCACCATCCTGTCCTACCTGAATGCTACTGACCTGTGTCTGGCCGGCTGCGTGTGGCAGGACCTGGGAAACGATGAGTATCTATGGCAGGGGTGAGAAATCTAGTTCCTCTCATATGCGATTAAAGTCACGTGGCGGGGATTTGATTGAGGTCCATAAATGCTTCTTGGTGACCAGAAATCATTCTCACTGTTTCTTGGCTCCCTGTTCAGTTCCAAATAGATTTTGCAGATCACTTTTATAGCACATCTGGCCCCAAGCCATGTAGCAGAGATGCTGAGCCCGTATGAACTGACTTTTGTGCCATCAGAGCCTCTCGGCTGAAGAGATGAGGCTCAAAGAATCATAATTTTCTGTCATTTCTTTTAAATCAGCTCTTCAAACACATTTTTATGGACTGGCCTTCATGGGTTTGGAAAGAGTTCATCTGTGGCCAACGGGTTTTATCAGGTCTATATAGAGAATGAGACTTGTCTTCAAGATGGAGTCTACAAAATTTCACGTGAGCCAATAGTAGCCATCCGGTCCGCATGGCTAAATGTTCCGATCCAATCCTCGCTCACTCTCCTTCTCCTGCTCATGTCTCGTCCCAACTCACTTCCGTGTTTGAAACTACAAGCGGACAAGACGCTTGTTGCCCTGAGCAGTTCAGGTATGGAGAAGGGCTTTCACGTGATTTTGGTTGAGGCTGCAGCATCAGTGGGGAGGATGGGGGGGGAGAAATCCGACCGGCACCCGCTGCATTTACACCGATAATGTTTCATCATTCGTGGCCGTGATAAACACTATTACTGCTTTGTACATGTCGTGGAAGTCCCGGACACACCGGGAAACTAAACGGCATCCTGCCTGAGTTCATAAGTGGAGGGAATATTCCCATTCATTGTCTATGTAAGAAGCCTTGTAATGCCGGCGCGGAGCGGCGAGTTTCCAGAGATGGCGCCGCCCGCAAACGCTCGAAAATCTTTCAAACAGAGCGCTGTCAATCTAAAATAATGACAGATTCAGCAACTGCATAGCTTATTTCTCGCCTAAAATGTTTTCAGAAACACATTTCGCTGAACTATTTTTGTAAAATAAGAGGGAGGTGGGAGGCTGCGAGGGGAGAACGATAGAGCTCGGAGGAGCACAGAGGGGAGGGGTGTGTGTGTGGGGGGGTGTTTTTTTCAAATCTTTCAAATCGTCGAATACAGCTTTAATGAGAGTACCTGTCTAAATAAGGTAACGATTCACAGTGAGAAAATTACAAATTTGAGTTTTCTGACTGGATGAATATGTTAAGATTTTCATTCTGTGTTTTTATTTATTGACTTGACACAAGGGAGTTTCAATTGCTTTAATTTTTCAACTTAAATTCAATTCAATTTTATTTTTAATTTTTATTTTATTTATAAAGTGGCATAAATAAAGGATAAATACATTTTACAAATAGCAACTTTGTGTTAGTCCGTTTGTGATAATTCCTGTTCATGTTTGAAACCAATGCTACCAATGTCATGTTTTTGACAACTATCAACTGTTGTCAGTTCTCTCAACTCGCCAAAATACTTTTTTCCAGCACATATCTGCGGTAATTGTGTGTTTTTTTTTTCTTTGTTTCTATTCTCTAACCCATGTGTTGATCCATCAGGCTGTGCAAGTCCACATGGGGACACTGCTCCATCTACAACAGGAGACTACCTGCTGATTTCTCATATAGAAGACTATACCTGCAATTAGATGAAGGCTGCCTGACGTTCAATGCTAACGCACAGGAGGTAACACTCACAGCTTCTGCACTATGATTGGGTGTGTGTGCACATGTATGGAACAGTGATGTCATGTCTGTGATGCTGTATTGATGCCATGTGTTGTATCTTTTGTTGCCTTAAAAAGTGTAGTTTATATTAGGGGTGGCAGTTTTGGTTTATTTTAATTAAAATAGACAAATATATGTGACCCGCCGCGGCAAAACCAGCAACAAGTAGGGTGGGATGAATTTGCGTAAACAACAAAATAAGCTTTTTGTTTTTCAAAATGAGTGATTTTCGTTTTTTTTGCAGAATATGCATGTTGAGATCATGAAGTATTGGTTGCCTTTAAAGTATGCATTTTGTATTTGTAGTTTCTGATCTGCCCTTGTCTGTGTCTTTGCTGGGGCGTGTACGGCGATGCAGTTCATTTACATACTGATTACCGTTGGCCATTCATGCGCAGTCGTTATTTTTTGGGCCAATCAGCTGCAAGTTAGAAGCGAAACACATGGCTACTTATTCAGCGCAGCGGAGGAGTTGGAGCGGAAGATATCAGACGCTATATCTACGGTTACATTTCAACGGGATAAAGACTAAGAAATGGAGGAAATCCGTTACTTCAACTGCAAATGCTACAGAAGAAGAAAGGAGAATTCTCTCCTTGGAAGACATTCATGTAGCGACAAACTTTCTCAAGAGCTTACGCACAGCATACGGATGTATTCTTTAGCTGCCGAAAGAGAGCAAACGGACGTACAGTAGTTACATCGGAAATTACTACATCCACCAAAAAGCCGCAGACGAAAAGAAAGTCCGCCCGGACCTCTTATTTCATCGGAGCCAACGAAGTCTGCAGGAATACTTTTCAGTTTCTTATGGGGTGAGTTTCCATTAACATCCAAGTTATCTACTTTGCTTAGCTAGCTAAGCTAGCTCAGTGCTGTCATTTTAAAAGTATATGCACATCGAAACTAAGCTGTAATGGGAGGTTTTTGGCTCGTAATGTGGGCATCTGATTTAACAGCAAGGTGCCAAGGCATTGCTTGAATAGACTGTAATGCTAATAGTTTAGCAGCTAGCCTACCTGAGGACAATAGGCTAGTTGCTAAATCATAAGCACTAGCTACTAGCCTGTTAGCATGCCACATGATGTGAAACTTCTTTGTTTTCTTTTTCAGAATTGGCAAAGACACCCTGACATATATAATTCCCATTTCCATTTCCATTTAGGTCATTTAGCAGATGCTTTTTTCCAAAGCGGCTTACAATAAGTACATTTGTCAAAAGAAGGAAACAAAGAAACCACACCGTATCATTGCCGATAAAGTAAGAGCTAAACATGTGTTGGGTCCTCATCTGAGTAAAGTAGTACCTTAAGAGCAACAGTGCTATGAGCAGAGTGCTATATGTAAGGGTTTTTTTTTTTTTTTTTGGGGGGGGGGGGTGTTAGTGGGTCATGCTATGTAGAGTCGAGGTGAAGTCTGAACAGGTGAGTCTTGAGCCTTTTTCGGAAGATGGCAAATTACTCTGCTGTCCTGACATTAGTCGGGAGTTCGTTCCACCACTGAGGCACCAGAACAGAGAAGAGTCTGGACTTTGCTGAGCGACATTTGTTTGATTTCAGCGATGGAGGGAGCAGCCGGCCAGCTGAAGTAGAAGAGCGAAGTGCTCGCTTCGGGGCATGAGGTTTGACCAGTGTTTGAAGGTAGATGGGTGCCGTTCCATTGATGGCCCTGAAGGCCAGTGCCATCTTCTTGAATTGGATGCATGCTGCAACAGGGAGCCAGTGGAGGTCATGGAGGAGGTCACATGGGAGAATTTGGTTAGATTGAAGATAAGGCGTGATGCAGCGTTCTGGATATGCTGCAATGGTTTAATCGCAGAGGCCGGGAGTCCAGCCAGGAGAGAGTTGCAGTAGTCAAGGCGGGAGATGACTAGTGCTTGGACCAGGCAGTGATGTTGGGGGTGCAGGATAGTTGGTCATCGAGGATTACACCCAGGTTCCTGGGAGTTGAGGAAGGTAATGCTGTGATGCCCTCGACAGTGACCGACAAGTCCATGCGAAGGCAGTCTTTCCCCGGGATGAAGAGGAGTTCGGTTTTATTCAGGTTAAGCTTCAGGTGATGTGCAGTTGTCCAGACAGAGATGTCAGCCAGACAGTCCGAGATGTGAGTTGCAATGTGAGAGTTGGGGGAAAAAAGAGGAACAGCTGGGTGTCATCTGCGTAGCAATGGTAGGAGAATCCATGCGATGTAATAACAGAACCTAGTGATCTGGTGTATAGTGAGAACAGAAGCGGTCATAATACTGAGCCTTGAGGGACACCCGTGTCCAGTGAACAGGGTTTGGACATAGAGCCATTCCATGCCACCTTAAAGGTGCGATTTAATCAAACACTTTGAGGAGAATGGGCCTGGACTAAATTCACTTAATTCTAAAAATGGTAAAATGGTAAATGGCCTCATTTATGTAGCGCTTTTCTCCAAAGCACTTTACAACAATGACTGACATTCACCCTTTCACACACACATTCACACACCGATGCAGAGTCAACCACGCAGGGCGACAGCCAGCTCGTCAGGAGCAATTAGGGTGAGGTGTCTTGCTCAGGGACACCAGGCACTCAGCTAGGAGGAGCCGGGGATCGAACCAGCAATCTTTCAGTCGCCAGCCATCTGCTCTACCTCCTGAGCTAATGCCCCCCGTATTCTAGTACTGACTGTACTGTAGGATTTTTTTCCCTCCAATGTTTACATTGTACACTTTAAGCATTTCCATTTCAATGGAGTACCTTCTAATTCTGATCAGTCCAGTAAAGTGCTTAACGAAAATAACACTACATCAACATTACCTCCATGATAACTGCTTTTGATAACCATTGTTCAAACCACTACAATAGGCTTGTTCAGGATGGTCTTGGCTTGACTTGACTTGACTTATCTTATCACGCCGACGAGAGCTGCAGGGGTCTGAAGGGGCGGGCTCTAAAAGAGACAAGTCGGACAACAAAGTCAACGTGACTATGGTGCTCAAGTGATAGAACACAGCAGCAAAGCAAACCAAATAGGGTATATATATATATATATATATATATATACTCACCGGCCACTTTATTAGTACTCAATTGGTACTAATGGGCCCAAAGTGTGCCAAGAAAGTATCCCCCACACCATTACACCACCACCAGCCTGAACCGTTAATACAAGGCAGGATGGATCCTTGCTTTCATGTCGTTGACGCCGAATTCTGACCCTACCATCCGAATGTCACAGCAGAAATCGAGACTCATCAGACCAGGCAACGTTTTTCTAATCTTCTATTGTCCAATTCTGGGGAGCCTGTGCGAATTCTAGCCCCAGTTTCCTGTTCTTAGCTGACAGGAGTGGCACCCGGTGTGGTCTTCTGCTGCTGTAGCCCATCCGCCTCAGGGTTCAACGTGTTGTGCGTTCAGAGATGCTCTTCTGCATACCTCAGTTGTAACGAGTGGTTATTTGAGTTGCCTTTCTATCAGCTCGAACCAGTCTGGCCATTCTCCTTTGACCTCTGGCATCAACAAGGCATTTGCACCCGTAGAACTGCCGCTCACTGGATATTTTCTCTTTTTCGGACCATTCTCTGTAAACCCTAGAGATGGCTGTGCGTGAAAATCCCAGTAGATCAGCAATTTATGAAATACTCAGACCAGCCTGTCTGGCACCAACAACCATGCCACATTCAAAGTCACTTAAATCACCTACTAGCAAGGTGTACCTAATAAAGTGGCCAGTGAGTGTATATATACAGTACAGAAACAGTAATCATGGAGATGCTTGGGTACAAGGTGGGCTCGGGACATATCAAACAGTGCCCACCATGGAAGAGACGGTTAGAGGCCAAGATAAAGGCAACACGGAGAGAAGTTAGCCAGCTCGCTGAACTGCAGAAAGGGAACATGTTGAATAAAGGGGTACCCAGGAAGTACAACTCACTCTCCATACCAGAGGCACTCGAAACTGCCAAACAACGACTAACAGCTCTGGCCACCCAGTTGAAGAGATACACTGAGGAGGGAGAGGTCAGGAGAATAAACAAGCTCTTCTCCACTGAACCAGCCAAGGTGTACTCTCAGTGGCAGGGAAACAACAACCAGTCAGACCCACCAAGAGCTGAGGTGGAAAAACACTGGAAAGACATATGGGAAAAAGAGGCATCACACAACACCGATGCCCAATTGTTAGTGGACCTAAGAGCTGACCACAGCAACCTCCCAGTACAAGAACCACTAACCATCTCAATGGCAGACATTCTGTTTGACAGAGACGTGGCAGCAGCCTAATGACTTTTCCCGCCTTAACGACGCTACCCCTCCTGGGTTTGTTTACATCTCGCAACCCCGTGGCTCAGGTCGCGGCGAAGGTCTCGCGATAATTCACTTTTAATTTCACTTTACTAATTCAATTATCGCGAGAAGTGCAAAGTGATTCCTGTCTCTGTCCCCGCATCCAGCTCTTTTGAGGGCATTGCCTGTAAACTGTCTGGTCCTACTCCCACAATTGTGGCCACTGTTTACCGTCCACCTAGGCCCCACTCTGAGTTTTTAAATTATATTTCTGCTCTACTCGCCCATCTCTCCACTCTTTTCCCTAATAGGATTCTGCTGGGCGATATCAATATCCACCTTGACAACACTTCTCTCCCCCTCACTTGTGACTTTTCATCCTGCCTTGAGAGCTCCGGTTACCACATATTCACTGACTTCCCTACCCATATTAAAGGACATACACTGGACTTAGTATGTTGCTCTGGTCTCACTCCCTCCAACTGCACAGCTGATCAACTCCCCATCACTGACCACTTCCTCCTTTCATTTAATGTCACACACTCCACCTCTCCATGACCAAGCCACCACGTCTCATCTCATTCTGTAATATCAAGGTCATAAATCCTCACACCCTCTCCTCCACCATCGCATCTATAGTGGACCCGGACTACTCTTCCTCCCCTGATGATCTGCTTCTCCATTACAATAACTCGCTCACTAACATTCTCAACTCCCTCGCTCCTGTTAAAACTCGGTCCGTCTCGTTTTCCCATTCTGCCCCTTGGTTCACCCCTCACTCCGCCCCATCAAGTCCAAAGGACGTAAACTTGAGTGTCTCCATAAAAAGACTGGTCTTACTGTCCACCATGACATGTACAAAAACCATCTCTTACAGTATAAGGACTCTATCGCTTCAGCCAACTCCACTTATTATTCCCGTCTCATCTGTTCAAACCATCGCAACTCCAAGGCACTCTTTTCACTCCTCAACAAAATCCTTCAACCCCCAGATCTCCTACCCCCCCACCTGTACTCTTCGGACACGTGTGACTCCCTCCTTCTGTTTTTTAATCAGAAAATCGACAAAATCCACCAGCACTTGAGCCCCACTCCTTCATTTACCCCCTCCCTTGAACCTCTCCCCTACAGTCTGCTATCTCTGATCTCATCTGTAAATCCAAACCATCCACATGCCAGTTAGATCCCCTCCCTACTGCCCTGGTCATATCCTGCCTCCCCTCACTGCTCCCTCTCATTGCTGCTATCATCCACTCCTCTCTCACTACTGGTTCTGTTCCCTCACCCTTCAAAACTGCTGCTGTCTTCCCAATCCTCAAAAAATCTGGTTCAGAATCCAACAACTTCAATAACCTCCGCCCCATTTCCAACCTACCTTTCATCTCCAAAATACTTGAGAAAATCGTTGCTTCTCAACTCCATTCCCATCTATCTCAAAATAGGCTATACGAACAGTTCCAATCTGGTTTCCGTCACCGTCATAGCACTGAAACGGCCCTTCTGAAAATCACCAACGACCTTCTTACTGTAGCTGATTCTGGTTTACTCTCCATCCTCATCCTCCTTGACCTGAGTGTGACCTTTGACACAATTTCCCATACCATCCTCCATCGGCATCACTGGCATCCCCCTCGACTGGTTCCACTCCTATCTCTCAGACCGCACTCAGTTCATCCAACTCAAATCCTTCCGTTCCCAACCCTCCAGTGTCTCCTCTGGTGTCCCCCAGGGCTCTGTCCTGGGTCCCCTCCTTTTCATTACTTACCTCCTTCCCCATGGCCTTATTTTCCGCAAATTTAATATTCTTTTTCACTCCTTCACGGATGACACCCAGCTCTACCTCTCCACCAAACCCAACTCCATCCTCCCTCCCTCTTCCCTGACAGATTGCCTTTCTGAAGTACAAGCCTGGTTCACCTCAAACTTAACAGTTATAAAACAGAAATCCTTCTTGTTGGTACTAAATCCACTCGATCCAAAGTTGACAGTTTTTCCCTCTCAATTGACAGTTCCATAGTTTCCCCCTCCCCCCAGGTGAACAGTCTGGGTGTCATCCTCGATGGCTCTCTCTCCTTCAACATCACCACCCGCACTGCCTACTTCCATCTTCGTAGGTAGGTGCCTGCTGTTCTGCATAGGCCTGAACCCCCTCAGTCAGATCATCACGAAGAGTGGCTACTGGTACCGATTCCGTAGTGGGGCAACAATCAGCCAACTGCTCTACATGGATGACATCAAGCTGTACGCCAGGAGCAAGCGAGAAATGGACTCACTGATCCACACCACCAGGATCTACAGTGATGACATAGGGATGTCATTCGGATTGGACGTGTGGCCGGATGGTCTCAAAGAGAGGCAAGATGACATGGGGCTTAATTTATAAAACTGTGCGTAGGATCCTTACTAAAAGTGTACGTACGCCCAAAAGCCAAAGCTGTACGCAATGTTTCCTTTATAAATCACAGGATCACCTACAAGTGTGCGTACCTGAACCCCGCCCTGTACACGCCCACATTTTACTATATTAATGAGCCGGCATGCAATCGTTTCCGTGTGTGAATCACAGCGACAGGTCAGAAAAATAGCAAAGAAACGTTACTTGTGGCAGAAAGTGGAGACAAAAAAAAGAGTTTTAGTTCCATCAATCCAAGGTGCATTTACTGTGCCTTATTGTAAGCTATCTACAAACAATCAAATAATGCATGGTCCAATGAAAGGAATCAGAGTACATACTGTACGTACTAATTGTGACAGTGGAACAGAATCATGAGAAAGTGAGGGAACCCCACAAAGTTTTCACATTGATTTAAATAATGTTAAAATACTTTTCAGTGTTATGTAACACATACTCAAAATGTTACGTATTGTAACAATAATGGAAATCTCAGCAAAACCCTCTTTTCAAGCCAATGGCACACTTCGGCTTTCGTCCAAGCTGTGTATGTCATTTCTACAAGAAAACAAACAAACAAACAAGCAAACAAACAAAACATAACAAGAAACAAATGCTTAGTCCACCTTTCACCATAAAAGTCCTCAGCTAGGGTCGAGCATGCTGAAAAACGATATCATTTTTAGCTCACCTTGATTCTCTGAAGTTTCTTCTGTTCTCTCTCTTCTTTGTTCTGTTCTGCTCACAGTAATCACTATCGGTATGTCACACCTGGTTTGTAGAGGGTGAAGACCAGACTATATGGTGCAATCCATGGGGCAACCAGCTCTTAACTCACACATGACAGCCACCATTGGGCCAGCTCGCAGGCCCAACACACCAAACCTCACCCTTTCCCCTGGGAGATCAAGGTTCAATTCCCGGCATCAACAAACCCTGATCCGGTAGCCCCAAAGTCAGTATTACAATATGATTTTTTTCATCAGTTAAGGCTTGGCCTCTGACATCAAAGACCTTCACTGAACTTTTGTGCAGCTTCACAACTTCACTAAGCCGGTAAGCAGGGTACGGCAGCCATGGGATGAGGCCGATCATGGAAAAGTATGAGGAGGAGACAAATACATGAGTAAAATTGTCTGTAAAATAAGGGTTTTCAAATTGTCTGTCACTAATCCACACATCACCTCAGTAGGCATTACCATGGTCACTCTGCATCAACCGGGCCTTGAACTCACAACTTCAAACTGTATCTCTAGATCAAGTGACTTGTAACAAACTTTTAAATGCCTTTGTCCAGTGAGTCCTATAGCTCACTTAGATGCCCCAGAAAGAGGGGTTATATCCTTGCTGTTGGGACCCAGGGTTCAATTCCCCTGGCTGCTTCTTTGCTGTGTGTCATTTCCTCCTGAATAAGGGAGTAGTGTAACTAAACTTTAAAAAATAAACACAATTATAGCTGCTGCGCAGCGATGGGTCAGGTCCGGACTATTTTAGGCAATTCTGAGCAACAAACAGGAGAATAGGAAGGCAAGACAGTTGACATTGTAATGTTCATTTTGCACCAGTTGAGGCTGAAATCCACAATTTCTGGAACCAAAGACCATTGTCTATCGCACTGAGCTAATTGGCAAGTGGCAACTCAACTGTGGCTTCACAAATTGAGTAAGCCATTCACTGTCGCGCAGGCAAACATCATCTACCTATTCTATTTTCTACCGCTTATCCTGTATTTAGGGTCACGGGGGGGCTGGAGCTGATCCCAGCTGTCATTGGGCGAAGGCAGGGTACACCCTGGACAGACAACCATTCACGCTCACATTCACACCTATGGGCAATTTAGAGTCACCAATTAAACTATCCCCATCCTGCATGTCTTTGGACTGTGGGAGGAAGCCGGAGAACCCATAGAGAACCCACGTTTACACGGGGACAACATGCAAACTCCACACAGAAGGAACTCGGGCCGACCTGGGAACCGAACCCTCTTGCTGTGAGGCGAGAGTGCTACCCACTACACCACCGTTCAGCCCACATATTATACAGACAAGAGCTAAACAGACACACGATCAGCTCTCTCTGTCTGACCACTGACATTAAGGAGCTGTCAACCTGGCTGTCCAAGTGAGTGTGGTGAGTCAGAGGAGTCCCTGATCTACACATTCTGCTGGATAGCTCAGTGGATAATGGTACAGCCTTTAGATTTGGAGGGTGGGGGTTAAAATCCCAGTCACAGCTAATCTTTGCCTGGGTCAACAAGATTTGCTGATGAAGGTCTTGCTTTCTTATAATTAATGGTTGTGAAAAGAAATTGGTAACAGAACATTTCAGTTATAGGACTGCCATTATTTGTATGTCTGATCAGAATGTGTAAGGTGATAGACTAGTATATTGGACCTGATGACTCAATGCAGCTAGCTGGTTAGCTCAGTCACTACTGCCAGTGACTTTAGATTGGGTGGTGGGTGTTCAAATCCCAAGATGGGCAATTATCTTACAGTTTGATCAACAGGATCTGGAGAAGAAGAAAAAAAAAATAAACAAAAAAAATGGATACGAAAAGTATTTGTATCAGTAGTCACAAGGAATTGTTTTTTACACCATTATTGGTAAGTGTTATCAGGAAGTATGTCCCTGGTGACACAGGATCCATGCTTTCAACAATCCCTGAAGAACTCTTCCTTCCAAAAACAGTTCTCTGGATCAAAATAGTTCTTACTGGAACCCTTAGCGTTACCAAAACCCCTTTTAAAACCCTTTATTCAGGAAAGGGGTTTTAAAGGGTTCTCTCGATCAAAATGGTTCTTATTGGAACCATTAGTGTTACCAAGAACCCTTGAAAAACCCTTTCTCCGGGAAAGGGTTTTTCAGAAGCAAATGGTTCCAGGTAGAACCTCAGCCCTTGTAGAAGAACCCTATCGGAACCCTTATTTCTAAGAGTGTACATGTATATACTAGGGATGCAACAATACAGTTAGCCCACGGTTCAATACGTACCTCGGTTCTTGGGTTTCGGTTTTGGTTCCTTACACATTTTACACATTTTGTGCGCAAGGAAAAAAAAAATGTGCAAGTGTATTGTATGTAAAATAAAGATTTTTTAACACTTTCAAATGTAAAAGTGCTTCTTAGCTTTGATGACTGGTACAGGATAAAAGGGGGTAAACAATTTCAAAAGTAAATGTACATATTTTAAATATGTACATATTTTAAACATAAAGTCACCACTTTAAATAAATATACCTGCACCTGTAGCTTATAGATGACGTTCATACAGGGGACGGTGTGGAGTATTGCTCCTCATCTCCGACATACAGCGGACCATCACAGTGAGATAACTCTCTGTTAGAGCTCCAACTATTGGGTCAGTGCTAGACAAATAAATGCCTACTTTGATGTTTCGTGTGTGTGTGTGTGTGTGTCTGTGTCTGTTTGTATGTGTGTCTCTGTGTGTGTGTGTGTGTAGGGTATCAGTTATTTCATGTCCAAAGGTATCCTCGTGGATCATCCGACAGAGCTTGCTAAGTTCATCTTCTACACGAGGCGGCTCAACTGGAAGATGCTGAGGATTTACCTGGATGAGAGGTTAACATGTTTCCATGTGATCATTCTGCTGACATTGGCTTTGTTGTTCCCAATGTGTTGTCTTACCCTGAAAAAGTCAGATGTATGATTTTAGATGGTGATTTAACTTTTTTCTGAATGCTTCCATTGAATTTGAATTACATTGAACAGTGATTCCCGAAGCACTCTCTGAAACCAGTGACAATTGAAGCCTTAACTGACTTGCTACACTGCTACACTATTTACTGCCTTTCCAAAATGACACATGTAAAAACACTTTTCGATAATGAGTTCACTTATAAATCAGAGCTCGAGCTCCATAAATCGGCCACAGGTTTGGCCTGTGTCTGATATCACTCACTACTCACTATATAGTGAGATCTCAATGATGTAGTGCTATCTGAATGTATAGCGAGTTTCTGGACCGCAGTCCAAGGACCACATGTCTAGGACTCTAGTTTTTCACGAAGCCTACTGTCTTCAGTGTAAATGCTTGTTTATTACCCTCATTCAATCATTTTTATAAAGTTTAATAATCTTTATAACCAAATTGGCTGTTTACCCTCACAATATGTGCTATTTATACTTGATCCATCATTTCTTCAGAAATTGCTTTTCTAGTTTCTATTTGGTTTTCTAGTTTCATATCTTGCATATCTCTCCAAACAGGGAGAAGTTACATAACAAACACAAGATTACTTATTTTAACTCGAACCATGATCTTTTCTGTCCTCAGCCTAACATGGTAGTTTGTTGTCTAAACTTAAATTGTTCCTGTGGTGATTGTTCGTCCACCAGCATAAAATGCGGCGTTAAGAGGTTGTGGTCATTTCAGCTGTTTCTGAGATCACATGGCAGCGGACAGAAAGTACAATTTGTGTGGAATTTAACTAGGGTCAAAGAAATGGGCCCTGAAACTATTTTAGGAACATAATATTACATCATTCTAAAACTTCCATTACCTGTGTACAAAGGAGGAATCTTGTAGCATGTCATATGGTCCGTATTTGTGCAATTTGGTTTGCAGGCGGGATGTCCTGGACGAATTGGTGACCCTTCATAACTTCAGCAACCAGTTCCTCCCCAACGCTCTGCGGGATTTCTTCAGACACATCCACGCTCCAGAGGAGAGAGGAGAGTACCTGGAAACACTCATCACCAAGTTCAGCCACAGGTTTTGTACCTGTAACCCCGGCCTTGTCCGAGACCTGGGCCTCAACCCGGGTTAGTACACACACGCACACGTACACGCACGCACACATGCACGCACACACACGTACACCGAATACACACTCGATATTTGACGACGAGCATATTTTACATTTCAGAGTTAAAAAAATAAACATATTGTCACATACTGGTAACTCTTTTTATGTGATGTTGAACATACAGTATGTCCGGATTTTATAACCCGGAATTTCTTGTTGCACGTCGGCCAACACTTACGCAGACACAGTAGCTCTGTGGTATGGGGAAATGATCGTTTTGTTGAACAAATTGTGCTCGCAGTTGTGTACAGTGACAATTTGACCTGAAGGTGGCACTCAAGGAAAGTCATGGATGCCCCAAATGAAAGAGGTGTAATCCTCGAGAGAACATAAATACATTCGGTCAGTCTCAAAGCAAAGTGGTTCGTATCATATTTCAGGTGTTCAGGTGGAAAAGTTGATTTGAGGTCAGAGGTTCATCATAATATTCAGAAACGTCCTATTTGGACCATCCATCCATTGTCTACCGCTTATCCTGTATTCAGGGTCACGGGGGGGCTGGAGCCAATCCCAGCTGTCATTGGGCGAAGGCGGGGTACACCCTGGACAGGTCACCAGTCTATCACAGGGCCGACATGTAGAGACAGACAACCATTCATGCTCACATTCACACCTACGGGCAATTTAGAGTCATCAATGAACCTATCCCCATCCTGCATGTCTGGACTGTGGGAGGAAGCTGAAGAACCCACGCTTTCATGGGGAAACATGTGTTGGGACCTCACCAGTAGGACTGCTACTACCCCAACACATGCAAACTCCACACAGAAGGAACCTGACCCGGGACCCTCTTGATTCTGAAGGTAGCCTACTACACTTGTGGCCCAGCAACTAAATGAGGGGGAAACGGTTAGGATTTTATTTTCAAGTAATCCCTGGCTTCGGTCTCATCACTGGACCATGCATTTACCAAGTGAGGGCTTTGTGAATGTCAGCAGACCATACAGAAACCAATCCCTGACTGAGTTATTGTTAACTCCTTATGATTAGTGGGATTAGTGAAATGGTCTGGAGCCCATGGATGGATGGATGGCTGCCTTTTTGAAATGAGCCCGCTGCTGTTCTGTTCCTCCATCCCCTTTTGAGAACATTTCACCATTATCTACACCTTGTTACACTGGAATGCAAATAGAGATGGAATGACAAAAAGAAACACTCTTTCACACAACAATTTTCCTAAATGTTTTTATCGTTTATTAATGCAGGGAGACCTTATGATTTATGATATCAACATTTAAGGTTGTTTGATTATTTGTTTTACACAAAAAAATTGTCCTGTATGTGATGCAATACAAGTTTAGTTTCTTCACCAAATGTAAAAAGATTCCAGTATGGTCTGCTGCCATTTTATGAGTTTAAGCATATTCTGATGATAATCAGGATAGTATTGTGAATCGTAATTATTTGGGCAGGACTACCAAGAAGAAATCTGCATAAATACTCATTATTATTATATGCAAACATTTCAACACTGCCTGCAGAACTGGATTTGTAGTTGATTTGTGAGAGCAAATTTAGACGTACTGTGTGTTCATTCATGAATACATTTTTCTGCAATTGCTAAAATACAATCTCTAAAGCGATCTCCATCTTTGTCTGAAGTCTACACACATGAACCAAAATCATACAGACAAAATATCTCTTACAAAATCAACCAGTTCATTCAACTGATAATGGATAATTTCCAATCTATCAATTTCAATCAATAACATCATGACCCCCATCAATTAATCTGCAACTTTTAGCAACGAAGTGAAGGGAAGAGAAGTTCGTGAGTTTATCTTTTCAACCATCAAATAAAATTCCTCCCAGTCAGCAGTATCATTACAACGTGAATGCAGCAGTGCATTGTGGGTACAGTTTATTTATTGGTGAACGAATGCTAAAACTCAGCTCTTAGGAGGCTCAAGCTAATTGTGTCTTGTTGTCAGCCAGCTGAAGTGAGGTTAGCCCCGAAGTAAGCAACAACTCTGGCTGCTCCTGCTCAGGTACACTTAAGGTGGACTGACCTTTAAGGTGGACCAGCGCCCTTTAAGTGACAAGCTGTCTTACTTGACTTTTTTTATTCTTCACATGTCTTTTAACTGTTTAACTGGTTAAGTGGTGAATTATTAACACCCTTCAAACTGAAAACATAATGTTGAACGTTAAAGATCCCATATTATACAGTTTTTCATCAATTTCACACAGTTGTCAGTGGTAAAACAACACTGGATTCTATATGCATTGCCCCAAACCCATTCATGGTCCTGAATTTCAGCTGTCTAAAATGAGTTCATCTGAGAATAGGCTGCTTCTGTGTCTGCACCTTTAAATGCTAATGAGCTCCATCTGTCATTGCCTACTCGGAGAGAGACGGAGACGATGCAGCTTGCGCTACGCGGCAGCATGCGCCAATGTTTACGTGGATGTATCGCTATGGCTCGGCTATGTGGCTCAGGTGAAGTTGCTGGGTCCCGTATTGTGGGGACAGTTCCTTTTCTGAGGGTCAGTGTCGAGGCAAAGTCAGCTTTGCACTGATCCTTGTTACTGAAGCAGTCCGATGTGAAGTGGTTAACACACATAGAAGCGGACCGTAGCCGTAAAAACGAAACGCAGGAGACCAGACCCGGACCACCGTGCACGGTGCTCTGTTGGACATGCGCCCCCAGGCTCCGTCTGACCCGAGGCAGCAGTGAAGACGCACCAGAGCGCGTGAGACAGAGGGAGTATTGTCTCCGGCTTCACCCGCACCGGGATTTATTAACGGAGCACCAGCCAGATCACCCAGCGCCATGACCGGTAAGTTGGGCTGCACTCTCAGTGCACGCTGTGGGTCCGTGCGCGCTGTTGGTCAGGCCTGGACTGGGACAAAAATTCGGCCCTGGACTTTTTGGTCCAGACTGGCCCACCACAATCCACGCGCAGATACCGTACCAACTCAGCCCGTTGATGTACTGTACATATAATCACACAAGCCCTTAATAACACTACACTGAATAATATCCCTAAAATAAATGATGACTACACAGTATGTTGCTCATTTGCTCTTAAGAAGGATACTGGAGAAAGGATTTAAGATTCAAGAGTGTTGTTTATTTAACTCACTCATATGTGGTGGAACTGATCATGGCATTGGCAGGCTGATAGCAAGGTACTGTGGTCAAACCACACCACATTGCAACATGTGAGTTTTAAGCTTGTAGATCTGCAAATGTGTGGCATGCTTTGATGAAAATATAAAATAGTGGTTAATAAAAGCAACTATTAAATAATCAGGGCCCAGTATTTCAAAAGTAATCCACTGACTTTATCCTGGTCGGATTGGATTAAATCGTGATCTGATCTGGGTATTTCAACACGGATCCAGGAATCCCGATCCTGAAGATCAGGATTCAGCTTTGGTAATCCAATCCTCCCTTGAATCCAGATAAAGGGCTGGATTTGGGTATTTCAAAATGTAAGGCAGAGATCTGGATCAGCTTGATACCAAAATTTCAGGATCATTTGGATCCCACCTCAGAGGTGGATTTGACTTGGATTAACAATGTCTCAGCTCCGCTTCTCCTAGATATTGTTACTCAAGATGTTCATTACACTTAATCTAAATTGTCAGTGCATTACTTGAAACAAATTGGAGTAATTTAAGAACATTTAAGGTGTAGCAAAAGTGTTTGGCTATGTTTGTGTACAAACTGATTATTTTACTTAACCAAATCAGATGCTATTTTGCTTTAAATTACCACAATTATGTTTAGTGAGAGCCTTCTACATAAAGGGGACAAATTAGGATGGAAAAAAAATTATCTAATTGTGTCACTGATTAAGCAATAACACATGAAAATAATGCAACTACAATTTCAAACACTTTATTCAAAATCCAACAACTTATCACTGCAATTGAATTGAAGCATTTCCAAGGATTTCCAGCACTCATCCAGACCCTGTCCTTAATAGCTGAGTGGGCTCTGAAAGTAGAAGAAAGGGAAGGAGTATGAGTGATATCTTTGTCTTCATTTGGAATCATATAGTCACAGAAATCGTGTGCATGATGACAACAGCATGGTTTTCCCAGCATTACTGTAGCATTCTGACACTCCTGAATGAACTGCATAGTTCATACACAACACACATATACACAGTGTGGTCTGTACATATGTAGCTTATTTTCAGTCTGCTGCGTTGCCAATGACGTAACGCTAATACACTCCGAACAGGTTGATGTTAGTTTAAACAGTTATTGTATAATGTACATCAGATTTATTACCTTGTAAATCAAACCACGGACCGCAAAATTCGTAAACAAAGCCAGCGACCGCTAGCCCGCTAGCTGCTTAACACGTAAGTCAATGGAGCAGAGTTAGCTACCGTTAGCACGGCCGAGATCGCTACAGCCTGGTTTTCAGTACGTGACAATTCATATATATAGCTAGCACGATATGTTGGTTGGCGTTCATATGGTCCTTAAACCGCTAAACATTAGACGACGGTAAACTTACATTTTTGACGTGAAAGTCGCGCTCCCAGCTGCTACTTCCGTAAAGTAGACCGCCATGTTTCAGATCCGGAGGCGGAGACTTGAGACTTGGTAATCCGTATCCAGCCAGGGTGGGATCACGGTGATCCACCCGGCCAGTGTTTTGAAATACTCGGATAAAGTCAGCAGGATCACCTTGATCCATGACTGAGAAAAGGAGGATTTCATTATCCGGATTATTCTGATCCGGATTACAAGTTTTGAAATACTGGGCCCAGGATAGTATATATTTTCCAACACTTTAGATAACTAGATTTAGTTATAACTAGGGCTGTCAAAAGATACATTTTTTTAATCGTGATTAATCGCATTTTGTCCATAGTTAACTCGCGATTAATCGCAAATTAATCGCATTTTTTGGCACATTTCTTTTTCTTCTAAATGTACCTTAATGTATTTTTTTCATATTCTTAATACTTTTAACAACATAAGGGCAAATATACTTGATTTATGAAAATGTTTATTTAACACTTCAAATATCCCCTTACCAAAACATGGGATCAAAACAGGGTTATAAGAATATATCACAAACAGTTAAAGTGAACATGTCACAGGAGATAGTGTAACAGGAGATAAGTACAGTTAGGATATAAGTGCATTGGCTTGCAAGTCATATCTCAGACTGGACGTACTTCTATGGTAGCTCATTTCATACCCACAGTACGCGCAGATGACTTTGGTCTTATCGACTGAACCATCCGGCAGTCTTTTGAAGGTGAATTTGCCGTTCACAAATCGCCCCTGTGGACACGCACCTTCATGGTACGTGTCCACAGGGGCGATTTTAAACGCGTGTGGACGCGCCGCTTCCCAGTATTCCACGCTTGCTGGGCTGCCACTAGAGGATGATTGACAGGCGCTCTCCTTCAAACAACACATTTTTGCGAGCGTTCGCGAGCATTCCCGAGGCGGCGAGTCGAGCCCGGCGCCTCTGATTAGCATTAAGTAGATTCGACTTCAACTTTAGGCAAATGAGGAGCGGCCAACTTGCGCGCCGTCTCTCGACATTCGCCGCGACGCTACCAGAATGCATTGCACGGCTTGACAATGAATGGGACGCGGGGAAAACCGCTGCCTGTGGACACGCACCTTCCCTCTGGATCAAGACTACAGGTGCCACCGACGGCCATAAATCATACAATGCACGTTTTTTTTTTTTTTTTAAATACTGAGCGTTAATCGCGCGTTAAAAAAATTAACAGCGTTAAGAGGATGTTGCGTTAACTTTGACAGCCCTAGTTATAACACACCACACACTATGCAGAGATCTATTATGTCAAGTAAAGTTCATAGACAAAGGTTCTGAACATCTAGTGAATGAGTGTTTATCCACAACATGTTATCTAGCACACACACCTGCTATCACCACCACCAATCTCCTCCTCCTCCTCCTCCTGTACCACCATGGCAGCGGGAGCCTAACTTTCACTGTTTGCCTGCGACACCTGCCTATAGAGTGACCCACCGCAGCCGAAGCCTCGGAGCCGGAGGCCACGCCGCCACCGGCCATGCCGCCGCCGCAACAAACATGTTTAATATGTTTCTCTTCTCTCATAATGATTGCTCATCATTAAAGGTGATTGGACGTGGGGGGGTCTGGAAAATGGGTGGGACTACTGGGCCTCTGTAGCCTATCATAGGGCCACTGGGCCAAGTATTCTTTAGACAGATAAGCCACTGGGCCTCTAATGTGTCTGTGGGCTGCAGCTGAGCTCTGTGGGCCGGTGCATGTCTCTCTCCCTGGGCTGCAGTAAAAAAAAAAAAAAAAAAAAAAAGGCAGCCACTGCCGGCCCATTATCGACCAGCCCACCGGGAAAACTCCCGGTACTCCCTATTGCCAATCCACCCCTGCTGTCGGTCCATGCATGCTGTCGGTCTGTGCCGGTCCGTGCTGCTGTTGGCCCAGGCTGTCGGTTCTGCTGTCGGTCTGTCCATGCTCTCGTCAGCGCTCGCCGTGGGTCTCTCTGCTTGGCGCTGTCTGTCCGCTTTCTCCGTCCGTCGGCTCTCAGCACTGTGTTGCAAAACGCCCCCCTTTCAGATGTCCTATCATTGTGCAGAGGAGTTGGCTTATGCCATGTGGCTGAATCTGAACAGCGTGTAGGAGCACCGTTTTACCAGAGGGTGGGCTGCAGAGACCATGCAGGAATTGCTTGTTTTCCTCATCCTGGGAGTTGACAGGCTCAGGGAGGACCAGGTGTAGAGACCAGAGAAAATAATAATAATAATATGGCCCCTTTAAAATGTAACAATGGTATCATGTTATATTTTTAATTTGTTACAGTCAGAAAGTGAAGATTATCTGATGAACATAAAACATGTTTTCAAATGTAAGAACTCTAATGTTACCAGTGCATGCCTCCCGTTGGATCACGGCCTCTTCCCGTCTCTCTACAGACGCTGTGTACGTGCTGTGCTACAGTCTCATCCTGCTGTCCATCGACCTCACCAGCCCCCACGTCAAAAACAAAATGTCCAAGAGAGAGTTTATCAGGAACACTCGCCGAGCGGCACATAATGTCTCGGATGACTTTGTAGGCCACCTCTATGACAACATATACTTGATCGGCCACGTGGCTGCGTAGCTCCACCTACCAGCCGTCTGGGTGAGATCCTCATACTGCACTGAAGAATAGGAACTGCTGATTGGCTTCCTGAACATCGTATCTGGGAAGTATACGGAACATTGTGAATGTGGATTATACTTACTAGAAAGGTTAGAAAAATGCACCACTGCACTGTGAGAGACAGGCTGTGCTCCAAAATATACTTTAATGAAAGGCGTGAAAATGTCTTTCAAACCAAGTCACTGCAAAGAAGGAGAAAGTTTTTTTTTAAAGTGGAACCATGAAGACGAGCTCTGATACTGCACTGACGGATGGTGACTACTGATTGGTGGAGGGATGAGTGGAGGTGATGCCGGGACAGTCCTGCCGATGTTCTATTGGACTTGGTTCTATTGGACTTCTATTGGCTTCATGTTAACCAGTGGGCCTAAAACAAGACCACTCACTAATATCACGAGTAGCGTAAACCAGTGTAACAAATGACAAAGCTACATTGGAGCTATTCTTCACATTGCTTGACCTTGATGCTCTGTCCAATGGTAACAACCAGAATGTCCAAGTTTCAAATTCCAACCAGATCGGGTTTTCTGTGGCTCATACTGAATGTGTTTATTTTTTATTTATTTTTTCTGATTTACGAGTAAAATGAACAAGACAACACTTTGATGCAGGAACATTTTGGTGTTCTTTTGCTTTTCTCTGAGGTTTGCTTGTACGTATTCCAAGTCATCAAACTGCACAGACTTTATTGTGGCCGAGGGCAAATTCCTCTCCACAGCGCTGTCCAGGTCCGACAGTGATACAAACAATAGCACAGGAACAGCATGCGATGACAGACAGTAGGAAACTCAGGTCTATCCAGCGGGGACTACTGTTTAGGCGGCTATGGCTGCAGGCATCAGGCTTTTCCCCAAGGCATGCCTACGCCGCAGAGGGCAGCAGGGTGAGATGGTGATTGGGTGGATGTGTAATGTTAAGCTCTGCCAGGTCTGAGACCTCTTCCCCTGGCCGGCCTGGTCTCCTAGAAATGACATTCCCACACAGCGAAGCTGTGTTGTGAATTAGATTTCAAGGGAAACACATTTTATCATTGGGTACATTTGCTCTGGACAAATCACAAATTAGTTTCAAAACAGTCCATGGAAGTCCATGTGGGTCAAAAAACACGGGACACAAACTGCTGTCTACTGGGTGAAAGTCCTGTGTGAACCAAGTCGCCTGAACATATCCAAGTACATTTATGTTGTTTTTCTTTCGTTTAAATTTCAATTGTAACTAAACCTAACGAGGTAGTGTTGTTGCTGAACCTGAATATGTTATTTTTTTTCCATTCAACATGTACTAACGGTTTGAAACTGTGACCAGGAAACGTTATTGAGAGTGCAGTATAGGGGGATGTAGTTTTTCTAGGCGACAGGTTGTAGTGACGAGTTTCATTCATGGAAATATCAACAGTTAACAGAAGTATTTCATAAGAAATTCAGAAATTTGCCAATAAAAATCTCATTAAACTGTCAAGCAATGCTGATGATGACATGAGGGACACATTTAGCATTAAGTTTGGTTTAGGAAGAAATGTGAAATGATTTAACTTTCATGTAAATCCTTAAATCTGGGTTGTTCCACAATGAACCTGATGGTCTTCAGGTAAAAGCAGAGCGATGACACACGTGGTCGTCCACGAACCAACTAGCTAATGTTTATGTGCAAGTTTTTGTCCAGATTAAAATTCAATGTATAAAAACTGTTTCTCGAACATGATATTAGGGAAATGTATAATGACTGCTTTGCTTTTGGAGACGACGTCCTCTGCGGCAGGTAGAGAGTGGCTGCTACGCTACGAGGACGGCAAATACTTCAGTGATATCACCAAGGAGACGGCTAAAGTCAAGTGGAGAGAAAGACGATGTTATGTGGAGCAACATCAAGGATTTCCTCATCATTCTGACTCCATGTCTCGGAACAACAATGGCACGACCATGACAGCGGAGGAAACTGCCTGAAGTCCCCCCTTTTTCAGAAGTTCTACAGCTGTCATTTCTGTTACCAGCTTCCCCTAAAAACAGCCCCCATGACGTGGCGACTGCTGCCGTAACATCATAATCCTTCAATTTAAATGTACTTTTCATCATTTCGAATATGGATTTTATAATGACTGTTAAACACATCTGCAGCTGTAACCCTGTCAAAAAAAGAAAATATTCTTACTTAACACTTCACATCATTAGCAGTGTGGTAAATCAATAGGCAAGTGTATATGTGTCATTTGAAATGATGGTTGCATTTGTGTGTAAAAGCCAATCTGAAGAAATGGAAAAAGTAAAACATAACTGGGTTTAACAATAATAACCAGCGGACCTGAATGCAGCATGATGGCAACTGCTCCTCCAGGATTTCGCAGGTTTTTTTAAAATGCCTCATTTCATGGCAACTTTTTAAAGAAATTGCGACGCAATGTTTTTAAGCGTTGCTTTGCAATTAAATTGTGGGAGCAAGTGAAGATTTTCTCAATGTTATTATTATTATAATTATTATTATTATTATTATTATTATTATAAAACTAGTATGTTACTTAAACAAAAAACAGTCCACTCCACCATTTGTTGAAACTTTTTGTTCCTCAACCATTTTCTTTATCTACAATATAGTCAACAGCAGGCAGGAAACTAACTGCCACCTTATTTAGCCGAGATTGAACAGAATTCTCTGGGGTTGGTTGAAACTGTTAACTGTTGCATCACAACTTCCTGGAGGGGCTGCAATCACTCTGAGTCCAGCAGCTAGCCTGTAGCCGCAACAGTGAGGCGTCAGTGGCAACTGAATGTAACCATAGGAACTGAGGGGATGAAACAGTGAAGCAGTTTTGTCTGTTGAATTAAGGTTCCATATAATAATCTAGATATCTTACTGCAACACCAGCACTTATTTATTGATCTGTTTTGTAAATCGTGTCTAATAAGAGCCTCTTTATTAGTTTGCTGAACTGAAAACATTAAAAAAATTGATGAGTCATTATTGCTGATGAACCTCTTTGATATAGAACTGTAACTTGTTTTACTTTGAAATGATGAAGGAAGTCCACGTCCTGTTTTTAACTCCATTTTTGATTCCAAGTATCTGACTCATTAAATGTGGGATTTTACTGACAACCACATGCAGCTCCACAGTGTGAGGTGGAAAGGTGGAAGTAGACTCGGTGTTCGTTGAGTGATGGACGTTTAGGTCAGAGATAGATCTGGTGGCTTAAAGATTCTTCTTTGCTCTCTACAGTTTAACATGTGAAGCATTAAGGAAAACTGATGCTGGGAGAACAATTCCATGTCAATGCTAAGCTTAGGTCAAAGCATCTTTATCTTCTGTACTGGGATTATTCCCGAAGAACAGTTAGGAGAGGGATTTAAATCAAATCCTACGCATTTGATTGGACCGCTAAAGAAGTAGAACGCTCCACACACAACCTCCCTCATCGCCACAGATATGGATCCAATAGGACATAACATTGAATCCACTTAGGATGGCTAAAATATATGTGTCACGACTGAACAAGGGGTTGGACCCAAAAAGCAGTCAGGAGACAAAATGTGACGGAAAAAATGTTTATTTAACTAATAAAACAAAGTATGACATTAGGGAGACCACAAGGGTAAAAACGGCAGTCAAAAAGAAACGGGAAGACGCAGGAAGACAGGGTGATGCAGCATGCAGGGCCCAACATAAATAATAATAATGGATTGGATTTGTATGGCCCTTTTTAAGACACTCAAAGCGCTCTGACAGGGTTCCAGGATCCATTCATTCACACACAGTCATACCGGTGGTAATAAACTCTGATACAGCTGCCCTGGGGCAGACTGACGGAAGCGTGGCTGCCATTCTGCGCCTACGGCCCCTCCGACCACCACCTCAAACATACAGCAGTCATACACATTCACACGAGGCAAGCTGGGTGAAGTGTCTTGCCCAAGGACACAACGACCATGACACAGTAACAAGGGCGGGGATTGAACCACCGACCCTCCGAACATTGGCCAACCTGCTCTACCACCTAAGCCATAGTCACACAGACAATACAATGACCCAACAGCGAGACAGGAAACACACATTAGGGAAGGTAGGTAATCAACACGAGAAGGTGGGGGAGTCGAGACAGCAGAAACAACAAGGACCAGGAAGTAAGACAGGAAACCAACACAGGACAAAACTACAAAATAAAACAGGAACTGAACTAGAGAAAAACACAGATCATGACAATATAATTGTTGCGTTATATTAGCAGTTCAGAACTGAAAAGAAAGGCCATTCAGACCAAATAAAAAAAATGTCTGCATTATTTTCATGACTTAAGAGAAAGACTTGTTCTCTTGGAGCTAAAATAATCAAAATTCAACCATAATCCTTGGTGTTTTTGTTCTTCATAGACGGGCACATCCATGACTCTGAATAAAAAACAGTATTGTTGTATTGGTAGAAAAATACAAAGAAACGAGGCATCTGTGACGGGGTCAGTTTTTTAGTGTGCATATTTTGTGTGTTGTGGTGATTTGATCGATTATTGCATGTTTTAGTTTTGTGGTTTGCTATGATTGTTTTAATTGTGGAACCGCATCCTATGTTCCCGAGCTGACCCTGAAGTGCACACAGACGCGCTAATCAACGCAACAAGCCGCAGGGTGGTGAAACAAGCGCAGGTACAGCACGCCAACTCCGGCAACAGACGTCAAGTCAACGGATCCCATTCATTGTCTATGTAGAGCAGGAGCTCCGGCCGCGCGGTGCAGGCAGGACGGGGAAAACGGCAAAGGAAGACGACAACGGACCGGGGAGAGAGCAGGAAGGACGGAGGGAGCGTGGGCTACGACGAAGAGAAAACGTTTTCCACCGGCCAGAGTGGATGGGAAGCACCGTGGGATTTTAGAGGGGTGTATGTGACGACGGCGCACCCCTCTCCCGGTTAAGTACCCTCTTGACTATTTTTAAGAACTGGTTGGCTTTTTTTTTATCAAGAATTTTAGACTTAGGACATTCCTGTCTAACCCAACGAATTTTAGTCTCCATAACTACCCCTGTTCTTCTGCCCCCGTATGTGTGTCGGAGCGACTGAGGGCGGACCAAAAGACTGTGGGACATCGGGAGAGACTTGGGGCTGGGTTAACTATTTAAAATGTTTTTTTTTGTAATCTTTTAAACTGTTAACCCAATTGTGTTTTTAACTCTGCTCAACCCTGATTTTAAAATAACCTGTGTTTTTATTAGAGTCCTGGTCTCTTTTTAACCTAGGTGGTGTTTTTAAACATTTCATCTATTTTGTATCTTAATATTTGAAAATTTTAACCACGCCACACATCTTTCACCATGGATTGCATCAAGTCTAAAACTGGACCCAGGTTGGAACAGGTTAGAACTGTTAAATAAATAAGCTTATGGCTAAATGTTGCAGAATGATGGATGTCATGATCTAATTGGTTGAAATTGGGTAATACTAGCTGACATCATATTTTGTTTTACAGGAAGAAAATATGACCGGATTTTCATATAAAAATAAGAAATGTGTATATATTTAAAAAAATGTGATGTAAAGGGGTTAAAAGGTGTTTATCCCCAACACAATTTAATTCCATTTTGTCGACATCTAGTGTTTGAACATGGATGTGCGATATAAATGTATTATAAACATGTTCAACCCTATTCTAGCTTGTTTTTAAAAATGCACACCACTGGTCACTGTATCAATTCTTCTGCTGCTGGATGGTTGAGAGGGCTGTTATGTCACTCAGCCAGTGGTGTAGTGGAGGGTATACGCAGGTATACGGGGTATACCCACCTCTTTTTCTGGCAGTTTGCAGTATACCCGCCTATCAGCCAGAAAGCCATTGGACTATATAGGAGAGTATACACACTTCCTCCTCTGTAACCTCCCATCTACCTAGCAGTACACCCACCTCATCGGCTACCACTACACCACTGCACTCAGCCATATGAAGACAGTCAATGAGCAAGCAGAGCTGTTGCATAAATTAGTCATAATCATTTGAAGTCCCAGTGTAACAAAAGTTAGAGCATCTTTATCTTCTGTATTGTGATCATTTTCCAATGGAGGGAGTACTTGAGGAGAACCACTGCAAGAGAGCTTGAAATGAAATCCTGTAATTGGCTTTACAAAGTGTGCGGGGTTAGACTGCAGCGTGATCGGGAGCTGCAGAGAAGGCTCCACACACACCTCCCTTGTTAAAAGTTGCAGCTCCACGGATGGATGGGAGGATCGTAGTGAATTTCAATTATGGGGATAAATGTGAATATCATTAAAAGTGACCTGAAAATCTGTCTAGCTGCTCTCATGGTAGAAAAGTAAAAAAGTTTGATTTAAGAATATTGGATACAAAAATATATTTATTTATACATTTATTTATCCTTCATTTATGCAGGGATACCTCATGTTTTATAGTCATCTTATTTTAAATAAATTGTTTTTTACTAAAAATGCTGTGACACAATCGTATCTGTTAACAAAATATAAAAAGTGTTTTCCGTATGTAAGTCCCATTTTAAGAGTTTAAAGCATATTTTTGGGATAATGTAATTTTTGCCAAAATAATGGTTCCATACCCAGATCGTGGTTGTGATATTATTGGTTAGAATTGGTTGGTACTAGCTGATCATCATATTTTATTTCACAGGAGGAAAAGATGACTAGATTTTCATATAAAAATACAAATAATAAGAAAAATACAAAATATGTATATATTTTATAGATATTTTTGCTCATATTGTTAAAAAGGATCACAGTATGACTGAGATGTGGTCTAACTTTTATAATTATAATTATTAGCTATTATGTTAACAATTGACTTGTAAGGAATCCAATTCTAAATATGAAAAAACTGAAAATGTGTTCATATTATTGCTTGATGGAAGTAAGGATCAGAAAAAAAGTATTTTATCACAGATCATGATAAAGAACAAGTTGATCATGGTGAATTACCATGATGGGGTGAATCATGTGATTAGCTGCTATCATGGTAGAGAAGTAAAAAATAGTGCCTGGTTTAAAAAAGGATACAATCCCTTTGTGCATTTAATGCTCCTTTATCTATGGAGGGAGACCTTAAAGAAGCAGTCCTCTCTGCATCATCAGAGCCGGTGAAATAAACGAGAGTGAAGAATAAAGGAGGCCAACAGAAGACGTGATGCAGGCCACACGGCGTCTTATAATTCTGCTTCAGCGTCTGCACGCTGGAGTTCAAACAGCCAGGAGAGTAAATCCTCTTCAGACACAATATGACCTTTGACACTTGACCTGTGTGTGTTTGTGTGTGTGCTTCCATGCGTGTGTGCATGTGAATGACCTATTCCTGGGTGGTGATGTTTTATGTACTGCAAATGAAAAGAGAGCAGAGGGCACAGATACGTGACCTACACATACACACGTACATGCACGCACACGCGCGCACACATACACACACATACATGCACATCCACATACGCACACATACACGGTCACACACACATGCACATGCACACACACCGTCACTATTTGTGCGGTTTGCTGCGTTGGGGTTCATTTCATGTGTTTAGTGATAAAGTAGTTGTGTCTTGTGTACAACTGTCAGAAATCCAACAGATGAATCACCCTTAAGAGTTTTGACAAACACGTTAAATAGTTCCTTCAGCTTCAGCCATGAAGTCCTGATGTCTCTCAGTGACACAAACATGCTCATGTAACGATGTAAAGTTGTTCCTAAAGGAGCGTTTCAAGCCGTTTAATAGCCCCGATGCTTTAATACCACGTCCTGTGTAGAAGTGTTTAGAAAGCAGACATGTCGGCCTTTAAACGTTACGCTGACAATGACGAGCTGCTCAATGCATTTATTTATTTTGATATATTTTCTTTTGATGAATTCAAAGCACATGCAAACATTTGTAAACATAATGTATTTTCCTTTAAGGAAATTGAGTTATTTTGAGTTAGACTAACCCCTAAAATTAATTTCCAAAAATATATATAGATGAACTTTCCGTCAGTTGATTAGTGGAGAACCATGGAGAAAAATGCATCAACTGGAAACCCTTTATGATACTATGGACACACTGACTACGTTACTTGATGGAGTGTGTGTGTGTGTGTGTGTGTGTGTGTGTGTGTGTGTGTGTGTGTGTGTGTGTGTGTGTGTGTGTGTGTGTGTGTTCCTGGATGCGCCTGCAATCAATGACTGTAGCAAATGAATGATGAACAGATGTCAGATCTACAACGGCCATCGAAGCTCTTCAGGCTCGTTGTCATAGAAACTAAGAGGATTCATCACGTCGTGCTGCAACCTCAACCGCAGCTTATCATAACAATAATAAATTTGTTTTGGAATATATGACTAAATGATTTGCCTTCTAATGTATGTTTGTATTAAATTAGGTATTTCAGTAGCCTGTCAGTGTTCAAAATGTTTTGTTTTTTTTAATCTACCTGCATTTTCATTTTTTCTTGCAAAAATGTACAAATAGTTTTATAAATTAGAAGTTATGAAATGAGAGCAAAGGCTAAATCCAGCTTGCTCTCAAACCTGTTGCTAATGCCGATACATAGTGGGAGTTTTCGCCTCGGCCACCTTTTACGCTTCTAATAATTGAAATTCTTGCCCTTCAGCTCATAAACGTTGTCTCAACCGCCGCCACTTTCCCGTGAACGGCCGCCACTGGCATACTGCACTTGTGCGAATGTCCACGGAGACACAAGGGAAGCGAGGCGGCTCGGGTTTCAGGTTTAGCTCAATTATGGAGCATGTTAAAAACAACAAAAAACGCAGTAGAGTGGTAAAACAAGAACACGATATAAGAAGGCTTGCTTTAAGCTACTTCCATCATCGACTCTGGAAAAACGACGTGTTTAATTCTTTTTTACTACTTGCCCAATCAAGTCCAAGAGAGTTGCGAGATTTACTAGCCCAACGCGACATTTTCCTTGCAGGCGCGTCTTATTGTTGCACCCTGCCTGTAGCCGAGAATCCAATTATCTATCGAATGTCCACGTGGAGGTGCCAACGCCATGTTCCCACAATGGAGGCCTGTCAGGGTGTTGATGTGGGATTGTCCACATAAATATATTCATAGAAATAGGAAAAACAAACAAAAGAGAAAACATCCCCACACGACGCCATGCAACCCAGCAGCTCCACCAGTTGGTTCTCAGGAGGAGGATGATATTGATGATGGTGATGATGATGATGATGATGAAGAAGTGGCTGGTGTTTATTTAGTCCAGCTCCGACTGGTGGCCCAGGTCGTCATCTGGTGGCGTCCCCGTCCAGAGAGCCTCACTTAAGCTTGATGGAGATGATGGATGGCCTCCTGAGCCCCAGAGCCTCTGCACTTCATCAGCATGAGCTGCTGCTGCTGACACTGCAGCACACACACACACACAAACACACACACACACACACACACACACCAGGCCGGTTCACACAGTGCTGCTGCTAACACACACAACTGACCCTTCAGGTACAGCTCTGAGGGTACTAACTATTACTGCTGCTGCTAATAATAATAATAATATTATCATGACTCATTATGTTATTAAGACTTTAAGAATTGTTTTTGTAATAATGTTGTAAATGTGATAAATATTTCTCCTATTTTTTGTGTAAATTGACATTAAATTATGTTTAACATGTTTAAAAAAATAAATAAATATCTAATTTAAATTAATTGCAATGAAAAAGAGACATAAAATTAACTGCATTAATAAAAGATAAATATTCATAGAACATCAGTGCCCAAAACCAAATAACACCTAGATTGACATTAAAACTGGATGTTGAGTTTGATGAACCCATTGTTACTGTTGACTGCTGCTGTGGAGCCAAACATTGTTTGAAACCAGAAGTTTATTTTAATTTCTAGAGGAGATTCCAAAGTTTCCAAAGATATACACTTGGAGAAAATACCAGATATGTCTGGCTGTATTTTGGGATGTTTACGGGGAGCGTTCTAGTGTGAATCCAGCAGGGAGGCAGAAAGCACAATTATACTTTTGGACTCGGTGCCACTCACAATTCAAGACACACTTTCCATCTGATAAACGTCTCAGGTTTGAATGTTTCACTTCTATTCAATAGCTGGAATGCACCAGAGAGAAATTCAATTTAAAAACGCATGCTTTTTAAAAAAAATTTTCAAGTATTTTTCTCCGTACTTGGATTTGGGGTACATGTGGCCTGAGAATTAAAGTTTTACTACACTGTTCTTCCCAAATGCTTATTAAATTTGCATAATTAAAGTAAAGCTGTTTGTGTAGAATAAGTGTCCCTGGTGCGCCATCAGATGTATATTTCAGTGAAAGGACGTTGTAATTGGTGACTCCACAAGCCTTTCAGCATCCAGCAGCCACCAAAGGCTGTCTAGTAAAATGCAACTTCTAAATGAAAAGTGCAGCCACATGAAGCAGAGATGGAGAATCAATAAAAAGGCAAATGAAAAAGAGAGGATTAAGACAGAACGACGGGGAGGATGTGAAGCCATGTCTGTTGACATAACGGCGACGCTGACGCAGCTTAAAACACAGCCGAGAAAACAGAGTAAATGAACTGATGTCACATCGCTGGTCCTTTTCAATGAATAATAACAGTTTCAGTGTGTGTATCAACATATGGGCTGTGTGTATGTGTGTGTCTTTAAAAGCAGCATCAGCATCGCACGACTCCATTATAAATCACGTAACTTAACAATGACAGTCGTGATATTTTCATAAATACAAAAGTGTTGAAATGATGATCCGTGTATTAATGCGGGTACAAAAACCTGGATGTATGGAGGCCTGTTAGCACTGAAATTTCATTTGAGATTTTGACTTTGTAACCAATGACGAATAGAGGTGCAATCTTTTTTCTTTTTTTTAAAAACAAAAATAGCTTTACTGATGATTTCACAAAGCTGTTTGAAGCCACAGGGTTGTGTAAAATAAGTGAAGTATTTTTGAAATATCTGTTTACTGATTTATGTATTTAACCGTCCATAATAATAAGCATTGCTGTGAATGTAGTTAAGTTAGCCAAAGGTGTTGGCAGGCATTGCTACCTCAGAAAAAGAAAGTAATAACACTTGCGTGGCAAAAAGTAAAAAACAAAAAATTGTATAAAGATAATAAAAAATTTTATTCAGTTTGTAACTATACAGGAAATCATGCTTTTTATATGTGCATGGCTGTGAATGTGAAAAGTAAGCCAAAGTTGTTGGCAGGCATCGTCACCGAAAAACAAAAAAGATTAAGACTAATAATACTTACATGGCAAAAAGTAAAAAGTGAAAATAGTAAAAAATGTTTTCCAAAATTAGTTGTCATCCAGGAAATGATGATGCATATATATATATATATATATACCTGTCGTTAGGCACATACTACATTCCTGTTCAGTTTATCCATTTGAATTTCTGTCTCCCACAAACCACTGTCTTTAATATTTATTCATGTTTATGCTTCAAGATTTCCATCGCCAGTGACTGCTTTGTTGTAATTGTTGAATATGACAATGATGAATTTGAAACAAATCTCAAAACCTGCGTGAATAAAAAGTCAGCAAACGCGTCCTCGTACAGAGCTCGCTCAAAACGATGGCGTTGTAGCCTTGGGAGGCGTGTGGAGCAGACGTTGATGTTGGTGGCACTCGCCCGCCATGCTGGCCACACAGAGAGCGTTGTTAACTGTCCAAAGAGTTTAACGACGCTCATGTTCAGGTTCATTAGTTGCAAACAGATACATTCAGCTCACAGTTAACCAGAAACATGCTGCTTTATCTGCCGGGCTGCTCGGCAGCTCCGAGTCGCCAATGTCTGCCCACTCCAGCCAGCTTCAGCGCGACTTGCATGTATTATGATCTCTTCCTGCGATGCTCCACTTATTAATGATAATTAAAAGTCACAAGTCAAAAGTCACATAGTGTGACTTTAAACTGTGAAGAGTGACTGACAGATGAAATAATGATAAATAATGACGTCGCCATATCTCTCATGCAGTCTGACTGTCAGGTGATTTCTGGGAAATTCAGCACAGAAACACAGAGAACAAAATATTACCACTTCAGAATTGTAAAAGTGACCCATTGTGTATTTTCAAGTCAAACGAATAGTGAAATAATATTACATATTTGGGTATAAAATTCCAGGTTGGGTTAAAAAATTTCTCACAGGCTTTAAACACACCTTTGGCCTCTTAACTGCTGTTTCTGTCACTGTGAGCTAAATCAAAGCCGGAGCGCTTGAAACAGAGCCATCAAAACCACAGAAACCACGGCCTGCAAACACAGGAGGATTTACACCATTTCTGCTTTCTGTCTCTGCGCCTGCTGCTCTTGTTTCTCTTCCAGTCGTTTGCTGTCGGCCGTCTGCAAGGCGCAGCTTTTACTGCGTATACTTTCTAATAAATGGCCTTCATTACCAGATCATTTTCTCATGTTATGTTGTCTTTGGGATTAGTAACAGTATTAGCAACGGTGTTAAATATGATTCAGACCGCTATGTCTGTAGTTAAGATAAGCTAGGATGAAAAAAGAACACAACAGCTGTGTAGAACAATAAACGAAGTGTGTGAATATCAAATTAAGCATGCAGGATCCTATAATGACTGATGTCTACATATTGAGTTACAGCCAATGTGATAACGTAGAGGGAGGCGGTTTATTTCTGCCTGTTCATTGTCTCAACTTATTAAATATACGTCCTTCCGAGGTTAAAACTCATCCACATCATGAGCAGGATACACACCCAGATCCTATACATTTTATGAAAAGCAAGAAATGATGACAAACACAAAAGATCAGAAGAACGTTACAGATGTGAGCTAATTTAAAATCATTCAGTTCACCAGGAAGCCCAGCTTCTCCCATAATAATTCAATAACTTTTAAATGTATACATGCTGCAACTGCATCTTTCTATGTGTGCCATGGCCTTAAAACTGTCCGTTTTTGCAAGTGGACGGTGATATATGGCAGTTTTGACTTATTTTCCTTCATGTGATACACTTTCTGGTGCACAGCAGATCACGTGGACATGCTTGAGTGTTTCCCAGGTGGCTTTCATCGGGACAACACACAGGGCTTGCTATTAGATAAGAAACACATTGTTGCACTGCGGGGAAACTTCCTTTGATTTTGGTGATATTAATGATAAAACATCTTCCAAGACTATTCCAACATGCATAGAAAGCTTTTTGACATTTAAATTAAAATAAAAAAAACAAAACAATTGCAGACAGGATATTAGTAATGTAGAGTGTAGTTAGATATTGGGGCATGTATCAATACCTGTAACTCTGATTGATGAAATTACAATATTAAATATTTACAGTTAATTTATTTCAAACTGAAAACACACATCTGACAGAAAAAGTGTTGTGATGATGATGGTGATGATGGGATGATGTTAATTCTTGATCTGCTCTTTAACATAATCGATATAGAAACATCAACAGCTATTTCCTTACTGGTACAACACAGCTGAACCGAGTACAAATCCAGTATGAACAGCAAAAACATAATACTGTTATCATTGCTATTTTTGCCATTATTGCTATTCTTGTTATCATTTTTATCACTGCTATCACTGTTATCATTGCCATTACGTTGGTAATAATAGAACGCATGCCAACCCAACTTCATCTTAATGATTCATTTTGCAGCTAATCAGCATTGGATTTCCAAACTTGTGAATGAACCTTAACAAACACCAGTGGTGGAAGTGGACCGCTGCTAGTGCCAATATCCAATCCACCTGGTGCAGATCCAGAGATTTTAATCTCAATTTTTTATGTATGCTATGTACTCTCTGACTTATGTGTATGCTAAACCAGTTCAATAGTAGGCATTGAAAATAGAAACGGAAAATTATTTTTTTCAATTCTGAGACTCATTCAAATATCTAATCCAAAGCTTTGAACATTGTGCTGCAGTTTGTTACAAAGTCACCAACTGAAAAGTGGCGTAACAACAGATTCTTGGTGAATTGTCCTCCAACATAACATCAGAGCCAACATGTGAGAATTAGATAAAAAATGTTAATGTCTGTTAAATTATCTGGAAGTAGTTTTGATTTAATTTAACTATTACATTTATATCTAAAGGGTTGCCTTCACTACCTTCAGATCATTTGTGATGAACAAATGATTCAGAAAGTTTCTGACTTCCAACACTGTCTTATCAAGATTTTATTTCTTTCTACATGTTGCTGCTTGTTGTTGTTCATATAGCTCCTCAAATTCATCATGAAATCACTGTCAATGTCAATGAAAAGGTATCGTTCTCTGTGATGTGTGACTTTCTGAACGTCGTCGTCATCACCTTTTCGAAGGATTCCTGGGCCTGAACGTTTTTTTCTTTTGTTTTTACTATTTCACATTGTATCCAATAATTGCAAAGGCAATAATCCTGCCTGGGGAGGAGGGGTATACCTCAGGAGGTAGAGCGGGTTGGCTGGCAACTGCAAGATTGCCGGTTCGATCCCCAGCTCTTCCTAGCTGAGTGCCTGGTTTCCCTGAGCAAGACACCTCACCCCAATTGCTCCTGACGAGCTGGCTGTCGCCCTGCGTGGATGACTCCGCCGTCGGCATGTGAATGTGTGCGTGAATGGGTGAATGTCAGTCATTACTGTAAAGCGCTTAGGATAAAAGCGCTATATAAATGATATATATATATATATATATATATATATATATATATATATATATATATATATATATATATATATATATATTTACCATTTACCATTTACCAATCCAACATTTGTATATGGTAAAACATAACAAAGGTGACACTAGTATGTAGCAAATAGATAGTTCTGCTGCTTTACAAGTGATATGAGGCACTATCGTCCAATAAGACTCAGGCTCAGCGCTTTTCCAGGCAAACTCAATGTTTTACAGACTCAACGGTGGCAGTTTTATACTGTCTGAAACACGTGGTTAACGGACAAGACAACAACAAAAAAAGACGAAAAATGCTACAAAACTACATAGTTAGGTTTAGTGAAAAAAAACATGGTTTGGCTTAAATTAAATACCAATTTGAAACTAAATAAAATTGCGACAAAAGTACTTGGTTCACGTGGGATGCTAACAGCAGACTTCTGGTGGACGTCCTGTGTTTTTCACCCGTCCTCCACCCGGACTGCCTCCCTAATCCACAGACCAGACCAGGGCACTGGTTGGTATGCGTATATGGTACATTGGTATACACGTTAGGAGCCACCGTGTCTCCCATTGACTTTTAGCTGTCATTTTGTAAATTGTTAATCTTTTTTCGCTATATGTTTTGCAGGGCCATACTTCAGTCCTAATTTAATAAACATGGTGGCAAAATATTGTATTTGGCCAAGTGTGCATACACATACAAGAAATTTGACTCAGTTTTTTTTTTTTTTTTTTGCATAATCACATTGTGCTTAACAGAAAAATAAGTCATTCTAGGATAATATTAATGAGAAAAAAAGATAATAATGTGTCTTCATACAAGTCAAGTGATCTTTAAGTTGTAAACAAAAGCTGGGCCTTGCTACATCTTCCAAAATGATTTACATATTTTATTTAGCCATTCATGCATGTGGTTTTTCTCTAGAGACTAAAGCATCTGGTAGATGAATGTAACATGTCTCAGCAGGGGCTGTCTTTAAATTACTTTTTTTAATTGTTTGGCATTCTTTTTTAGTTTTATTTTGTCTTCAAGCGTTCACACTTTCTTTGGACAAATTGTACATTTTTTTCAGAAGAAACTATTTTACTGGAGTCCCACTGAGATTCCAAATCAAGGCAAATCAATAAATTCCATTAAGGGAGAAACAAGAGACAGAGGAGGCGAGGAGTGAGTGAACAAGACAGACGAAGAACATCAAAGAGAAGAGAAGAAAAGGTGAAGATAAGTAAACTTCCAACGCAGTCTGGAAGACGGCAGAGAACAAGTTTTATTTTGGTTTACGTTGTCAGCTTGGGGTCCAACAAACAAACTGCAAAAAAAACCCATTAAAACCACACTTAAATAAAAGTATTAAGCTACAATGGAATATCAGAGTAATAAACACCATATATACAATTGAAATGTTGTGAAACTAAAATGGGAATGAAATTAAATACAACTGGAGATAAAACAAAAACATAGGCAAGCATACATATTTAATGAATCTCCACAAATTAGCCACTTTAGCCGGACACGTAAAATTGATGGAAGCTTTGCTGAGACGGATGTGTATTTCATTCAAGCACAACATGAATCAACATACAGTTACCAGCCTTAATGCACCAGGAGAGAGTCCATCTAATGGCCGCAGACATTGAGCTGAACCATGCACACACAGCAAGACACCACCGTTAAACTAGCAACAAGGCCTCACCTCCTCTCCTTGGTACGCCTTTATACGAACATTCAAACTAAAAATTCATCAGCGTATGGGTTAGAGAAAGTGAATTTTGTTGGGGAGCCTTTAGGAGACAGCTGTTATCCACATTGTCGTGCAGGGCTTCTCCGCTCTCAGCTGAACGCTATGCTGCCCATGTCTCGGCTCTCAGATGTTGTCCAACACTCTGCAGCAGCTGGCAGAGACACGCAGCTCGAGCGGAGACGCTCTAAATGATGATTTATTGGTTCAGAAGACAAACGAGGACATGAACACTGTTAGATCACGTTTTCTCTCTGTCTCCCCATGTCTGTCCACCACTAGATTTACTGCTGCTGGTGCAGCTCCGGGACAGCAGAGAGCCGCTAGCTTATGTTTTCATCACAGACACAGGAAGGAAGGAGGAAATTGAACGAGGTGAGCCCTGAGCATTATGTGAATGAAAAAAAAAAGTCCTGTGATGAGGCTGAGATGTAGAAACACGAGAGAAGAAGGGAGATGGCGGCTGATATTGTCTGATGAAGGATTCATAAAGGAAAAAATATCTTTTTTTAAAAAAAACATGCCTCCACTCCATAAACTACGCAGATTCATTGGGAGCACACGGCAAAAGAAGAATCGCACCGCAGGACTGCAAATTGGGTGAGAGAAATGATGCAAAGTCAGAAATACTTGTAAACACTAAAAATAACCACGGCAGAAAAGCATGGCACTTTGAGTTAATGCAACACCAGGGCTCCAGGCCAGAGGGAGTGCTAAGAGGGATAAGCTGAATAAATCCTAGTTTCCACTTGGGAGACTTTTTTTTCCTTCCTTGCAGATCCACTCCAGACTGGTCTTTTCCATCACAGAAATATTGAGTTGTAGCATCAGTGGACCTAGTTAGTTAAATGGATGATGGGACTGCTCGTGGCGGCAGCCAACCAACCAGAATACAGTCTTGCTCCTAATCTAGCACCACGTCCAACTGTGTTACAACTGCACCTCAAACTATGAGGTCAGAAACGCTCGTAGGATGCATGGGCTTTTAAATAAATAAGGGATTATCACCTCAGTAGCATGAAAGTACTCAGACAAATTCCCAAATATTTTGTGCAAATTGGACATTTTGGCTTTAAAATGGGAATAAAGGTAAGTTATCAGAGGAAATCTGCTTATTTAGGTGCAAGTCATTAAAGGCCATTAAAGTCATGACTATTCTTCCTCTGGGGACCAGTAATATTTATCTTAATTTTCAGGGGATGGACCAAAAGAAAATAAGTCTATACTCACGCTTGTGGCTCTGAGTCTACACCTAGATTAGATCTCACAAAAAAATGTGAAATGTTCACATAACAGGACTTTATGTGGTGTTGTCACATAGCGTGTTAAAATGGTGTGTTGGCACCACGGAAAAAACGACATCGAAATATAAATAGGATCCTTTTGTCATGGTGGACAAACAAATTCCCAGGTTCAACAGAAATAGGCAAAGTTTTAATGGAAGTCCACAAAGGGAGGAGGTCGGGGTTGGTGGTGTTTGTGTCCTGTGTGAAACCAAAAGTCAACGTTGCCTTTTTTTAATTACATAGGTTAAACCTAAATAATTTCCTGTGGTGGTGGCACATAAATTGTTTCCGTGTCGGTGGCACGTAATTTTAACACCTTACAAACTCCACCACATAAAGCGCTGTGAGGAATTCATGGTCACTCGACTTAGACACAGCTGTGTTGTGAGCTAAATGCTAACATCGGGATGCTAAAATAGTGATGTTAATCAGCTATAACATTTACTGGGTGGGTTTACTTTTGTTTTTTAGTGTTAGCATGCTGCTGAACGTAAGAAACACAGTGTGCAGCTGAGGCCGGTGTATGTAGGAATTTAGTTGTTGAGATATTCTCAGTGGTTTTCTGACACGAACTATGCCATTCTTAGAGCAACGCTTCTGGTGTGCCTGGAAATGTAGACACATTCAAGCAACAGCCAACTGTGGTCACAGCCTTCATTCCATTGAAAGAAATAATCAGTCCAAAAATAAGCTTAATGTCCTTCATACTTAAGTGACACCTTTTGGAAAATGAAGCTTTATTCAGGTAACAATTGAACTAAGCTATCTCCTAAAGCTTGGGTTGTAAACATTGGAGACAGCAGTAAGAGTGCTAGATTTAGCAGGCAAGTGGGCAACACTGGCAGTGCATCCCTGCAGGCCTCCCTCCAATGCTACTCCACCAAAATTACCATTATGAATGTACAGCATTAGCAAGCTAGCAGCTTGTGGAAGATTCTGGTGACACAGGAAGGTAGATCCCATTTTTTTTTCTCTGAGCATTTGATTTGATTATCGATTGCTGTCAGGAATCAGGATGTAAAGAAATTTAAACAAACAAAACCTAAAATGAATGAATGACTACTGATGAAGTGTATTGATAACTTTGATATAGATGGAAACCCAGTCTCATGGCAGTTTGTAAAATAGTCACAAAATGTGTACGGTGACAGGAATTGCCCATTTTTCATGTCACTCAGCATTAATGAAAAGTCAATAAGGATCCATTTCCGCAGTGGACACACAAATGAACCACATTCATTCAGAGCTAGCTTGAGAAAGACTTATGGTTGGATGGGTTGGCTTTTGTCGCATTAACTTACCATTCGTTTTGAAGCGTAATGTCGTACGGACTGACAGAAAAGAAAACATGCTGCGGAGCGACATGAAACAAAAAATGAAAAATTCATGTCCACGTACACAAATCGGCCGATTTAAATTTGGTGACTATTTCACAAGTTCCACTATTGGTCAGAGACACATTTGTCAGTACTTCTTCACAGGCACACGAACATACAGTGGACATACGGGCCGGTGTTTGCCATTATCTGCTGTCTTAGCTGCAGCCCCGCTAGCCAGATAAACAGCGTTGATGAGAAAAGGTCATGCATTTGTGTGTCAGCTCCAGCCATCTGTTAACCAGCTGTGGAATGATGTCTCACATGGTACCTCTCACCCTGTCTCTCTGTTGCTCTCTCACTCGGTCCCTGATCCCTCCCCTGGCGGAGGGAGAGGTGAGCTGAGCTAAGTGGTGCAGAGATGCTTTATGGGTAACCCCCCCCCCCAACAAAAAAAAAACTCGGAGGAGCTTAGCTCACGGGCAATTTATTAACTTCACTCCTGACACACACATATGCACAGTCTCAGGTTAGGCTGATATGTTGTTCTCGGTAGCCCTGCATTTGTAAGAGTATTTACTATACTGGCTCTGCATAGTAGTGCTGCCACCAGCACACTGATTGATGCTAGGCTCTGTCTAGTCAATATTAATTACTATTGCTACAGGGGAGCTGTCAGGGCCTTTAGATAGCTTTGCGTCTCATTGTGTACAGTTTTCAAGTTAAAATGAACCTTCTCAGCACCAATAAATTCTGTCTGTTATTGGCAGAATCAAGCACAAGATTTTACTTTGGAGAGCTGTCAGGGCACTCATTGGTGGTCCATCTATTATTGTAGTGATTATAGAGACTGATGTTAGAAATCACATTTCACTTCATCAGAAGGTGTTTCCAGAGCTAGAAGTCCTAAGGGAAAGCTTTCAGTGGCCAAAGACAGTGGATACTGTTGGTAGCTTGTTGGTGACACCGATCTTTAACGTGTATGATATAATATTTTTTATTTTACAATTTATGTGGAAAGTTCTGTGGACCCAAAAGAACATATAAAAAGGCTCAGTACGTCATCGCAACAGCAGTTTAATTATGCATTGGTGCCAGACTTTGGTGCTACTTCCATTGAAGTTAAGGTGTCAGGCAAGCCTGCAAGTCCCACTAAAACCCATTATTGATCTGTTGTTTCACCTCTGACTGAAAAATAAAAATAAAAAAACGTGTGATGTTGACTTATTATTTTTATTAACGTGTCATGGTACAAGACCAAACTATTATCACTGACCAGGTCAATTAATTAATGTTATTATATATATATATATATATATATATATATATATATATATATATATATATATATATATATATATATATATAATATATATATATATATTTGCTCTTACTCGATGCTACAATGCCTTGCAGTTTGCCTCAGTGATTAACATTCATAGTGCAAGGCTGTGTCATTACGGGAGTGTGGATGTTAAAGTGATGGTTCGGAGTAAAATGCACTCTAGGTCATTTCCACCATGATACCAGCCAAATACCCCCTCGGAAGCATTTATAGCGATGGTCAGCATTGGTCAAGATAGGACTATAAGCCGAATGGCTGAATTTTTATAAATGCTTGTATTATCAGGTTTACACGTTTTGACAAGTGTTGACCTGATAATACAAGCATTTATAAAAATTCAGTGAAACTTTTTCATACTCTCGTGTGAAACTTGTGTGACGGCATCGGCTGGGTAAACACAGAAGTGGCGTCTACGCTGTGGTGAGTACAGACCATATGTGTACTACTGCAGATTTGGTAACATTCCATGCATTATTAGTGGGGTAATTGACGAGATATACATAATGTACCGTTCGAGCTAGTACTAAGCCATTCGGCTGATAGATGGGTAGATAGATGGCATGAAAAAACAGAGACCTGTTGTTAGTGTGAGTAACATTACATCTTGGTACCAACACAGAGAGACCTGTTGTTATAGTGACGTTACATCCTGGTACCCAACACACAGAGAGACCTGTTGTTATAGTGACGTTACATCCTGGTACCCAACACACAGAGAGACCTGTTGTTAGTGTGAGTAACATTACATCTTGGTACCAACACAGAGAGACCTGTTGTTATAGTAACGTTACATCCTGGTACCCAACACACAGAGAGACCTGTTGTTATAGTGACGTTACATCCTGGTACCCAACACACAGAGAGACCTGTTGTTATAGTGACGTTACATCCTGGTACCCAACACACAGAGAGACCTGTTGTTATAGTAACGTTGCATCCTGGTACCCAACACACAGAGAGACCTGTTGTCATAGTAACGTTACATCCTGGTACCCAACACACAGAGAGACCTGTTGTTAGTGTGAGTAACATTACATCCTGGTACCCAACACACAGAGAGACCTGTTGTTAGTGTGAGTAACGTTACATCCTGGTACCCAACACACAGAGAGACCTGTTGTTAGTGTGAGTAACATTACATCCTGGTACCCAACAAACAGAGAGACCTGTTGTTATAGTAACGTTACATCCTGGTACCCAACAAACAGAGAGACCTGTTGTTATAGTAACGTTACATCCTGGTACCCAACACACACAGAGACCTGTTGTTATAGTAACGTTACATCCTGGTACCCAACACACAGAGAGACCTGTTGTTAGTGTGAGTAACATTACATCCTGGTACCCAACAAACAGAGAGACCTGTTGTTATAGTAACGTTACATCCTGGTACCCAACACACAGAGAGACCTGTTGTTAGTGTCAGTTTTAGGGTAGGAAGTCTTTCTGATGAAGTATTTTATTATTTTATTAGGCTTAAACAGTTATACAACAAAATGCAACTTTGTTAACATGGAAAATTATCTTTTAAATTAATGTACTACCCGTACATGTTTTCCAAAGTAAGGTCCCAGGATGGCCCCCAGAAGGAGGAGGACTTTGCTTCTCTATAGAGGCATTTAAAATGTGGTAATAAGTGCCACCTCCTGACAATAATAGCAAACATTGAGAGAGCTGGCTAATATTAGCCCTAGTGGACACAGCACTGTGTTGTTATTTGCACTTACTCTTGTTTGCATTTGAGTGCATCACTCACACACAGCCTTAAACTTGTCCCAAACTTGCATTATCTCTAATGGCCATCAGGGGGCAACTCCTCTGGTTGCAAACAGAAGTCTGATTGTATACATTTATATAAGAAACTACTTAACCTACTTCTCACTTGATGTATTATCTCAGTAAACATTGTTAACATGAGTTTATGGTCTCAATCTCGAGTTTCAAGTCTTTTTCAATCCAGCATGATGTTCATTTAGTAAATGATGTTCCATTTAGAGTCAAATAGACCATAAAGCAGGATGTGCTTCAGGGCGTGGCCTAATTAATGCTGCCAGTCTGGAAGTTGTTTGTATTTGTGTCTTACAAATTTACCCTTCCACAGTGTGTTTTCAGTTCATGACAGACAAAATAAGATGGCGACAGACAAAATAACAAGATGGCAACGGCCAGCATGCTGTATTCAAGGCTTGAAAACCGTAGTCCACAAACCAATGTCACAGTTATTATGTCCACTTCTTATATACGGTCCATGCTAATCTAATCCAGTAGTGTTATGATGGAATGATAAACATTTAGGAGAAAATACTTGATGAAAACTTGATTCAGAGATTTGTGTAGTCAGTTACCTCACTGTTGTCCACCAGACTCGTAGCTAACTTAACTAATGACTTGGTGTATTTTACCATCCAATCTCATTTCGCAGAAACACCAGTAGCTTATTGATACATTTGAATCGGTGCACAAACTAACAAAGACAAAGAATGGTTACCTAAGCAACCTCACCTGACCCTAGCTTCAGTTTTTTCACTACACCCTCCTCTTTCCACCTTCACGTCATTTCCTAGCTTTGATACCGTTTGATCCTTGTGCAGCCCCTTGAGAGAAATGTGTGTTTGTGTGTGCATGTGTGTACTATACGCCAACCCCGCGGCCTTTCACCTTAAAAAGTAATGTCTCCAACTGACTCCTTGCTTCAGACTGACGTTTCTGTGCCCCTCTGTTGTTTCCAAGACAAAGCAAATCTCTCCAAAATGATTGCATCATTTGGAATATTTATGAGTGCCCACGGGTAGATCATCTCATTCATTTCTAAACAGGCCTGTTCAACAGGAACACAATGAAGCCATTCACTGCATATCATTCACACTTTTAAAATAGAAAATGTAATTACTCTGACTCCTCACCTACTTGTGTGTCGAAAATCAACCCTTCCAAGTCTTTTCAGCCAGACTTCGACTGCTAAGCGTTTTAAGAGTTGCAGGAAGTAGAGACACACCAGTATAAAAAATACAACATTGTATGTGGCATCTGCCGATCAAAATCATTTTGTCTTTTTTAAATTAAAACAAGTATGCCCAATCAGTAACGTTTGTCCTCTGATTCAAAGAGGAAGAGAAAGTTGGGTTAAGGTTCATTCTTCGGCTGGGGATGATTCGTTTTTTTCACTACGTCCAACGAGAAAGAAGAGACACGGCCTGACAGGATCAACAATTCATCGGAATTGTGAATTCATAACGGCAATCAATTGTATAAGTAGCAACAAGAGAATAACTGCGTTGCTCTATTAAATAAAGAGAAGGCTTATTTCATTCTATGGTTGTTTGTTCTTTGGTGCTGTTCAGTCCATTCAAAACCCAGTCTGGACCTGAGAACCAGTTTGGTCAGGGTCCACATGAGTGTAGGGTTCAGGTCTGACTTATCAGCCTGGTCTCCTGGTCTGGTTGTGAATTATGTTTCCTGTTGTATCAAAAATGTATTTCGTACAAGTCCATGGGACTTAGGGAGGAGGTTGAGGTGTTGGACGCGTCCAAAAGCATTTTTATCATTTTTGTTTTGTTTCAATTTCATAGTCATTTTTTAGCAAAACCATGATTTTTTTTACAAAACCTACCAAAAGTGTATTTCCCTAAACCTGTGATTTCCTGTAGTTCCACAGTCTTTTTTCTGTTTGGTCCGGAAAAAACATGTTGGAAATGTGTTTCTCAAATAAGGTCAACTGAAAGGGACGGACTTTGCCTCTCTGTACTGCTCAGAAGAGCGAGATAAAATAAATGAGTAGCTACATTGTCATTATAAAATAAGGAGAGATGTCATAAAAACCTGCTTTCTGCTGAAAATAGAGTGAATATATTCAACTGTACTTCATCCTTCTTGGAGCAGAATGTTACATTTAACATCCTCTGACTTCCTCCGAAATGGACGCTTAGTATTTGTGTTTATACCGTCTGCTTGGAGGACGTGTTTCACACATGCTAGGTCGCTGTACTTGCTGCATTGCCGCAAACACAGCAGACGTCCATGCATACACCCTCTGATGACGAAATTTACATAATGCTGACCCTTGCGTACTAGTATAAGTTTGGCTTCACAAAAGCACAGTCGAACGTGTATGTTTGTAAGCCAAATGCGACCATAAACCAATAAAGTCACTCATGATTTAGAATGATAAGTGTGTAATTAATTCGCTCTGGTGCATCGGAAACAGTTACATGGCACAAACAAAGATGGCAACTGGAAGATTTTTGCTGTTTCTGGGGCCCAAGTACAAATAAGACATTCATTCATGTCAGGCACAAACCAGAGCTGAGATGTTCCTCTCGTCTTTGATACATACATGCACATTAAGCTGGCTTCAGACAACCCAGGACAAACCTGTCCTCTCCGACACGATCAAGTTGATCAGTTGTCAACATGTATTTTCATTGTGATTTAAAAATTACTTTCCCACACAACGAAGCTGCACAGGACTTTCACCCAGGAGACTGATGTTAGTGTCCCGCTAAAGCATTCAGTTTTATTGCCTGAACATAACAAAGATTTTGTATTTGTATTGACAATAACTTTTTAAATATACCTTATTTACTTCCACTTCCAGTGTCATCTATTTTTGTTTTTCAATTTCATGGTGACTTGAAGCCAAATCATGATGTTTTTTTTTTTTTTTACTAAAACAACAAAGTAGTTTCTTGCCTAAACCTAACTATGCAGTTTTGTTCGTTAACCACATGTTTCCAAAAACGGCAAGTTTAGTCTGGAATAAATGTGTTTCCCTGAAAACCTAACTGAGAGTGCAGTTTAGTTGTATGGGAACGTGATTTTGTAGGGGCTGCAGGGAGTGGCTCAATATACTGTTCACACATGACGAGTTGTCAAAGCAAAGGCTCCAAAATGAACAACAGCAGAAATTGCTGGTGAATAAAAGGGTCTCTTAGCGAAGCAACAGAAGGAACCAGAAGATCCGATTCATTAACAACAGCGACTGAGATGTTCTGCCTTTGGTAACGCTCCATATTTCCATCTACTTCACTCAACGATCAACTCATTTTCAATCGCAAATTACATTCCCTGGGTTCCATTTTAGTCCAAGCAACGCTTACTAGCCGACTCTTATATAACACTAATTAAAACACAACGTAATTTAAGTTTATGGCAGTGATCTTATTAAACCAACTGTACGTGGAGTTTGCACACAAAGACATAATTGTATTCGGAGTCCCTCAATGCCTAAATTCACTTTACAGTATGTTTGAATTGAAAAAGAAAACAGACTCTGGTGAGGGATTTTCTCCAAACCTTTCCCAAATTGCCTGTAATATTTGTACCTGGCCTGCTTGAGTGCAAATCAAACCACTTGAAGCTACTGTTTGTTCCAGCATCCATCCAGCTGCTGAACTATAATATGAAATCTCACACGCTTTAACACGTAATAGCCTACTTCTGCACTTTGATTCTAATGGGATCTTTTTTTAAGCTGCCGTGTTTTCAACATCAAACGTCTATGTTTAAATGTGTTTTCAGGTCCTTAAAAAAAAAATGACGTAGAGGAAAAGAATGTAATGCCATAATGCCAAAGATAAATTTCCCTTCAGGGACAATAAAGTGTATTTTTTCTCTAATTACTATGGCAAATAAGAGCCATTTCTGTGTATCTGTTGAGTGCACCTTCACACTCTGATTCAGTAAAGACGTCAAGGTCTTTGCGTCTGCAGACGTGTTACATTAACACACATCTTTAGGACCTTTAAATTCTTCTTTCAAAAGTACCACTTCTAAAACTGTACAGCAAGTATTGTACATAGACATGGGATGATATGATGCAATTATTCTGACCAAAATGATTGTGGTTCACCATGTTATCTCGATCATCATGAATAAAAATGTGTTTAACAAAGGCAGCAAAACGTACTGGAATTAATTTAGCTCACGTTTTTGTTGAGAAACAAATATTTTTTAAGCACCATATTTTTTACAGTGAACATCCTTTTTAGTGAAAAACAAATAATCAAACAATCTTGAATAGGCTAATCAAAAGGACTCCCGACACAAATGAAGTATACATTTATTAAAAGAAATTAACATTATTTAAAATATATTTTGTGAGTCTTTTTTTACTACGTGGTAGGCTACTTCCTGTATTTTAAAGCCGGCTATTCTACCATGAAAGTGAGTTACCTGTAGACCATTTTTCACGTCACTCGTCATGATATTCATGAAAATACTACTATTAATATTATTTTTTTTTATCCCGATCCGCCATACAATTGTATCCGTCTTCATTACTAATTGTGCATTTTCCACTGCATTTTCTCACATATATTATTATTTCATGTCATATTATTATTGTTATTGTTTTGCTCGTATTTTCATTGCATTTCATTCTATATTATTTGTTTAAGTTTACGCACCGAAACACCGAAGCGAGCCGCCGTAGCGCGGAAACCCCGCCTTTAAACGGACTGTTTTCCTGAACGCATCCTACTGCAGCCGCGAGGCCGCTGTTGATGCTGCTCGACAGCAACGCATCCTGGGATCCTGAGTCCTGTATCGGCCGTGGAGCAGCCAAACTACTCAGATGGCGTTCCCCGGGTGTTGCGGCTCTAATGTGGATTTATGGCATCCTTGACCGTTCGGGAAACGCTGCTTTCTCCTCTTGCAGGTTCTCTTTTCAGTGCCTCTTCATAACAGTTCCTTCAATCACACAACTCATTCCATCAGCAACATCCTGAAGCCCTGTCGGAGAAACGAACCTCGTCCAAAGACACGAGGGGACGAGAACCCACACGCGGACACTCATTTGCTCTCAGTGCGCGCGTCCGTCACACGTTATAGCTCACCTGTCCTGCACGGCCGCGCGCGCTTACTTGCGTCTTTTGAACGTGTATTTTCACCCACATACAATTTGTAATGGACTTCGACTAAAGACTGTCATATTATCTTTACAATCATCTGCAGGTAAACGGTAAATCTCTCTCTCTCTCTCTCTCTCTCTCTCTCTCTCTCTCTCTCTCTCTCTCTCTCTCTCTCTCTCACACACACACACACACACACACACACTAAAGGTCAACCACTTAACCCACTTTAATCACAGGCGCCATTAACATCAACACGGTATTATGTGGAAATCAACACCGAGACATAAACTCGCTGTCACTTTCATATTTCAAACGAAAAGGCTCTAATTATCATTCAGGCTTTATGATGATCATCTCTCATAACTGAAGACATTAAATTACCGTGCAATTGACCTTTTGATGTTACATTTATTTATTTTTTTACTCCGACATTTTCTCTCTCACTTGTTGAAAACACTTTGTTTTCTTTTCGAACAGTTAACTGCTTCTCATGCCGTTTAATCACGGTCTAATCTGTCCTTCTTTAGTTTAATTCTTGATTAATATTATAGATATTATTCTTGATTCATGTATTTCAATGTATTTTTCAATGATACAATACAAGAAGTGAAGAATATTAGCCCGTTAAGACTAAATATGGTTTGCCTCATTTCATAAGGAAACAATACCAACGATGGCCTCCGTTTGAAACACAATCGATCATCACTGCAAGTGTTTTTAGAGCATTATACAAATAGGAATATGTATTCAATGTAATAATAATAATAACAATAATAATAATAATAATAATAATAATAATGATAATAATACCGATATTAGAATATAATTATTTTTTATTATTATTCATTATCATTATTATAACAATATCATCATGTGTAGGCCGGCGCATGAAACGAACATAGATTGCTATTCTAATGTATTGTTATAATATAACAGGCATGTGTGTGGTACTGATTTTGGTTTTGATGTGATTTATTCACGTTTACGATCGGACAGGCGCGATTAAAATTATTATCCCCTTTCTGCATGTATTTATTCTTAAAAATAATAATAACAACAACAAATAATACATCACCGCCTAACAATATATGTTTAGACACATATCATTTCGCAACACTTGTAATGCTCCAGCAGACAAACACAATGGAGAAGTCGCTGTCGCACCAGAAGCCGCCACGTTGATCGTGGTTCAGAATATTTCGTTTTCTAAATGGTTTGTGGAATTTATTCCATCATTATGAGCAGTACTTGCCGATGAGACGATCTTATGATTAACGCTGCATTTCAACTTAATAGAAATTTGAACGCCAAAAAAGCGCGCTCACGGCGGCACTGTATTCTCCGGACCGCGGCGCGTTCACGAGCCCAATTTAAAACCTTAATCGGAGCTATTTAGTTAACTCTAACTGCGTAGAGACGAATGAAGCAGAAGCTTAATCGTGTGTTTTGGTCATTAGAAGACATTAGGCGCAGCGTGCAGTCTGGTGCTAGTGACAGGAGACCAAAAATATGAACATAATATTCCACATGAGGCCAGCATGTCATTCCGTTTCTACTCCAACAATGCTGGTTTTCAAGTAAACAGGCTGGATGTGCAGCTGTTGGGGAATAAAAGCAGAGGCTGATGATTGTTTTTTAAGAGCTATAGGATGCTGTGAGTATTTCCATTTGGAGACTTCATTCCACTATATTCCTCCGACTCCTGCAGATTGAGATGTTACATGCAAATCAAAGTTGAACATTACTTCAGTTTAAATTATCCATAGCACCAGTGGTTCACCAGAAAGATGCTTCAAAATCATCCCCGAGTGTGCATGCATTATTTTTTATTTTTATTTTGTGGTACCGTTTCCATCTATTTCCACCACAGAAATAATGATAGCGTGTCCCTGTACATGTTGGTGGTTTCGGGACCTACCTTCAGTCCAGTCTGGAGTGTCAGACAGGAGCCACTGCAGAGTTGCTGACGACTGTGCCGAGCGGCCTGGAAGACTGTCAGGCCACGGACACACACTCAACTTTTCAACCACAGAAACCCAGCCGCCGAGGACGCTTTCCTCCGCAGATCAATGAAGGAGTGAGTGTGGAGGAAGGCGCGGGACTCCTCCAGACGTACTGTAGGTCGCCTGTAGTCGTTGATGGGTGAAAGTCGTACCTCTGACTTTTCGCTGTTTTGAAGGATTGAAGGATTGCATGACCCCACAAGTAATTTTCCAATTCTGCAAACGCAAAACACACTCAAAACCATTTAGGTGATAACACACGCATCCAGCTAACACAAGGCTGGTTTTCTTCAGTACCGATGTGTAGATATGAGGTTTGCACCAAATGCCAGTGAAATATGGGGTCACTGTATCCATATTAACCATGGATGTGATCCTACAGGCACCATTGTGTTTATTTTAATAAACATTTATTGTGATCATGTTTTCAAATAGAAATATTTAAGAATGAAGACACAAACATAAATCCCTATAAAAGTTACTTGCAGGCACATCGCTGCTGGTTGAAATTTGTAAAAATGTAGGACAATGTTATGATGATGGTTGGAGTCATAGTTGTCCACCTAAAACACACCGTTTATTTTCAACTGAAAAACACAAATGCACTAGCAGCACAAAGGACGTTCAGAAGCCATTAGAAAACCTAAATGCATCATTATCAAATTTGAAATGAGGCTCTTGCCACTTTAGATACCAGGTCCTTACAAAAGCAATGTAACACGTGCCTTGTTTGCACAGCTTAGCGGTGTGACTAAATGGAAATGTATCCAAACGTATTTGTGGAAAATCTCTACGGTAAAATACACTAGCGACTACAACTGCAAGCCCCGGGAACAACCGAACAGCTGAATGAGTTAGTTGATGACTAGTAGCCTTTGTAGAGGTAGGATGTTGGAAATAACAGTGAGTGTTGTCATTTTTGTTGACTCTTATTGCAACAATTTGGGATCATGAATTTCTCATTTATTGAGTTATAATCCATGCAGCAACTCTGCACACTTTTGTTATCTGTTAGTCTTCATGCTGTGTGTGCTGACTCCTTCCCTCACGCTCTCTGTTTCCATGTGTGGTTGTATCAGCATTCACGTTTGTGTGGGTGTGTGTGTGTGTGTGTGTGCATGCATGTGTGTGTGTGTGTGCTTGCATGTGTGTGTGTGTGTGTGAGTGTGTGTAAGGGATATCCTCTTGGCCTTGGGAAAAAATCTGCGTGCGACAGACTGACAGAAAACAGACTGTGGCATAGAGCTTCCTCTCAACTAATGAATTCCTGATCACATTTACACACACTTGCACACACTTGCACACACACACACACACACACACACACACACACACACACACACACACACACACACACAAGCTTTTTAGCTGCAAGCCCAGAGACCTTATAGTCAAGGAGAGTTTCTTTCCATTCAGATGTTGCTAGTTACCGAGCTCAAACATTATTAGTGAGCTCAAACATTACTGCAGTGTTTTTAGCAAATACATACTTTTCTTCATGGCACATTTCTATATACTGTATTGTTAAGTTGCTGCTCTTATGTTCACTACTAACTATTTACCACAGCACTGCACAATTAAAGTGGATTCAGACATGCTCCTTTTTCCTTTTACACACCCATGTTTGTATCCCAAATCTGTATACGTGAAACTAAATGTGATTACATGTGCTGGTGGAATATTAAAGGGCAGTTCAACTTGCAATGTTCAAGGTGAGTGATGAGATGAAAGGCAGATCATCTCTACTGCTGCATTAGTGCAGGAAGGCCTTCAGACGCTGCTGAGTGTGAAAAAGGAGAAAACAATGTTGGCTCCACATGCCGTATCCTCTCTGACCAGCAGGGGGCAGAGTAAACTCCTTAAATCCACCAGAGGATGTTAGATAACTGAGTGCAGGAATACTGCTGCTACTACTGCCGCTGCTTCCATTCCCTACTACTGCAGTAACTACTCCTACAGCAACAATTACTACCATTACCTCTACGGGTACAACAGTTACATCTATTAGTGCTACAGCCCTGATGCAACATCTAAAATACCGGTACTACCAGTACTTCTACTAGAACTGTTACTGCTAACAGGATTACTCAGGTGTCAGAAAAGGAGTATTATGGAATGTGGTATGACAACTCTGTTTTTTACTGAACCAAATGGTCACCGTTTGAAACACATAAATGAACAAGATAAAACAAAAAAAGATAACAAAACAAACCTGACAGGCAATGAAACCAACATTCGCTTTTGGAAACAAAACCAACGTTACATTTCAGAAACAAAACCAACGTTAATTTTTGCCAACAAAATGGTCAAAAAGTCCCATAAACACACTACTAAACCTTGTGGAAAGCCTTCTAGAAGAGTTGAAGCTGTTATTGCTGCAAAGGGTGGACCGACGTCATATAAGTTCATATGCGAGTCAAGGCAGGTGAGTGAATACTTTTGGCAATGTAGTGTATTTGCATCCCATGCGTTTGACTTCCCTCCCCCCTGCTGTTCAGTTTCCCTGATTCACCTCTCTCATGATCAAATTTCAAATTCCATCCATTATATTAAATATCCTTGTGTCACTGCAGATTGTGATTGTGTTTTTTAAATTATACATTTTTTTATTCATTATTCATTCCTCGTGTTTGTCAGCTGTGTCAGCAGACTGGACAGAGACGTCAATCTTCCCTACAGAAAGCAGCAGAAACACTTGTGCTTGTGAACCAGGCGGCTGCTTGAGCACTAGGATGTAGCACGCTTGTTGATGTAGCACGCTGGTTGATGTAGCATGCTGGTTGATGTAGCACATTTGTTGCTGTAGCACACTTGATGTAGCACGCCAGGTTGATGTAGCATGCAAGGTTGCTGTAGCATGCTTGTTGATGTAGCACGCTTGTTGATGTAGCACGCCAGGTTGATGTAGAACGCTGGTTGATGTAGCATGCTGGTTGATGTAGCCCACCAGGTTGATGTAGCACTCTTGTTGATTTAGCACACCAGGTTGATGTAGCACACTTGTTGATGTAGCACGCTGGTTGATGTAGCACACTGGTTGATGTAGCACGCTTGTTGATGTAGCATGCTGGTTGATGTAGCACACCAGGTTGATGTAGCATGCCAGGTTGATATAGCACGCTTGTTAATGTAGCATGCTGGTTGATGTAGCACGCCATGTTGATGTAGCACGCCAGGTTGATGTGAAACACTTGTTGATGTAGCACGCTTGTTGATGTAGCATGCCAGGATAATGTAGCTCGGCAGCTAAACCCAAGTTACATTTTGTTTTGTCCCATCTGACACAAAATCAAAACATGGGGCAGGCACGAACGATGGTTCCAACTGAAATACAAGAGTTTTAAAGTCGTGCTGAGCAACATGAAAAATCTGGAAATTCGTTTCCATGTACACGAATCAGTAGATTTGCTGTGAGACTGTGTTGACCTCTCAGCGCGTCTGAGATATCAGGAATGGAGCTTCAGTGGGGGCGTTGGTGGGGGTGGGTGAACCCCTCTTTCACATATTGTAATGGTTATCCCATTTCTACTGACAAGCTGAACAAAACAACAAAATGAGCTAAAACGTCAGTCTGAGCTGAATGTGCCTCTTTACCCTCAACATACCAACATTTCCGACAGAACCGAGAATCTTTTTATTGTGGGTTAAAGGACTAGGTCCGATCAAACGTGGGTTTTATGTCAGGGCCTCCGACATGAAAACATTCTTTGTTAAGGTCTGTGTTAATGAAACAGCTTACTGCAAAACTTAAGTTTAAATACATCTTAAAGGAACAGAGAAAGTTTTGAAAATACCAGGATTATGTTTCTGTTTGAAGTTGCCGAACACACAAACTATATATACAAGCAAAAACACATGACCACAGTGGTTTTATAACATGGGACACACACACACACACACACACACACACACACACACACACACAGAATGTTTAGGAGGCAGGTAGCAGTGTTCATGTTTAATGGGGTACTTATCTGAACCGGTCACACAATAAATCCTGTGGTACAAATGTTTTTTCTTTTTCAGCTAGAGACACTAAACGCAGCATCACTTCAATGACATGGATGAAAACCTGCAGACATTAGTATTTTTGTCTGTAGTCTTGCATAAAAAATGCAAGTAGCTATGAACATCAGTCCAAATTAGGGCAGAAAAACATATACAATACACTCGAAAATACAAAAAATAACATTTGTGTCTAATTGTTACATTTATATACATTTTTGTCCTTATAATGAAAAAGACAATATTCCTACTAAGCTGTTTACATGGCTGATGAAAATGAAGATTCCACCAATATTCTCATTTACATGCAGCAGTTCATATTCCCATTATCATAATGTTAGTTGTCCTTATGATCTAGTTCAGGCCAAGGACACTTTTGGCTGATAGTGACACGGTGGACAGGCCCTCGTTGTAGTCCATTTGAGGAGCTCACCGCCACATCCTCATCACGTCGTTTATCACATCAAAACATCAAAAAATTAGCAGGAGCTGTTTGTAACATTTTACAACGGTGTATTAGGGCCACTGTAGGACAAAAAAGAGAGAGGGAGGTGGGCAATATTCTGAGAAAAAAAGTTACAAATTTGCTAGTTTAAAGTGGCAAATTTCCTATTTGAATTTGCTAGTTTATTACGATGCTAACAACCGGCATTTATGCTAGCTAACTTACCATGAATGTCGCTTTTATCTTTCTAATTAATACATCACAATGTGTGACAATGCTTTGCTAAGGTCCTTAGGGTGATGGCTCTTGATGGTTGTTTGTTAATTTTATATGGGCCAAATTGTCATCTTATGGGTGTTTGTTGATCGGGTGGTTTGGCTAAGCTAGCGGTAGCTTTCACTTGTTGTCATAGGAACGGCAAACATCCAGGTCAAGCTATGTGTTTACTTCCTCTATGACCTACCGCTAGCTTAGCCAAACCACCCGATCAACAAACACCCATAAGATGACAGTTGACTAGATGACTAGAAAATTTGCTAGTTTTAAAGTCGCAAATTTGCCACTTTAAAACTAGCAAATTTACCACTTTAAACGAGCAAATTTGCAACTTTTTTTCTCCGAATATTGCCCACCTCTCTCGGCTCTGTCCCCCCCCCCCCCCTACAGTGGCCCTAATACACCGTTGTTAACATTTAGTTATTTTGCACTAAAATATTTTTATATCCAGTTGTCCAGCAGTGGTGGACTTGTTGGACCGTACTATATTGTAGGCTACTACTAATATCAACATATCACACTTGTCTGAATACTGAAAATGCTCCATTTGGAATAAGGCCTAGATCATTATATTCAATGGCTTATGGGACCATATTTTGGAAAAATTATGTACAACAGTAACATTACTACCGTAAATCCTCTAATACTGGCCTGTATTCTATTACCAACCGGTCTCTAACATTGGCCGGTCTCGCTGTCGGCGGAGGTAAATAATGGTCGGTCTCTAATGGAGGCCGGGGCAAGTGTCCACAGGCAGCGTTATTTCCACGCTTCCCATTCATTGTCAGCCGTGTAATGCCTTCGCATCACAGAGATTTTGGCTGAAGCTATATTAGAGGATTTACGGTAAGAAGCCCTGCAATGCATTCGGTTCACAGCGAGTGTGGAGAGACGGTGCGCCGCCGCCTCCCGCAAGCTCTCAAAAATCTTTTAAACTGAATGTTGTCGACCTAAAATAAAGACAGATTCAGCAACTGCATAGCTTATTTCTCGCATAAAATGTTTTCAGAAACACATTTCGGTGAACTATTCACCGAAAAAAATAAGAGAAAGTTTCCAAACGAGCCGCCATGTTGGTCAGTTTGAAATCCGGGAGCAGACAGGACAGCTGTGAAAGCGATCATCCAATCAGGTGCAGCCATGAAGTGTGCGCGTGATTGTATGAAGGAGAGTGCCTGTCAATCATCCTCCTAGTGGCAGCCCACCAAGCGTGCAATACTGGCAAATGGTAAACGTTGTTTACCGTAATATGGCAGCTGTGGAGCACCTAGTATTTTATAGGTGCAAATAGACACAAAATCTCGTTTTTTTAAATTTTGTAGTCCGTGAAAGATACCCTGGGTATGTTGAACTCGCTTCGTAGTACAGGCCCCTGGTCTCTCTGTCTGTTGGGTGCCAGGATGTAACGTTACTCACACTAACAACAGGTCTCTCTGTGTGTTGGGTACCAGGATGTAACGTTACTCACACTAACGGGGGGGTTCGACTCCTGCCTGTGACGTGTTTTGCCGCATGTCATCTCCCCGTTTCCACACTGTCTGAAAAATTAATAAAAGGCTTGAACGGTACTCTAGCCAAACACATAATCTTTTAAAAAAACAAAAAAAAACAAACACACTGTGATTGGAGAGGTCGTGTCAATGGACAAAGAGCATAACCTTTCTCAAAGACTTTGAACCACAAGACAATGATATGGAGAGCTGACAACTGATTGCCGGAGTTGAGTTATTTCTTTTTAATTCTTAGAGATGATCATATGGTGCAGTATGTATTTACGTATGTACATATTTACCTTGTCCTCTTAACTACAGTAATTTCACGAGGTCCTCTGATAGTTGCTTGTCCTGTAAGTGAACAATATATGCTCCTATTTTATAGGAGATGCTTTTATCCATGATAACATTTCAGTCATGCTAGAGGATAGACAAAGACACACAAACCTTACACATCAGTCATCAGGACATCTCTGGTGCGCGGTCTGCTTTATGAACACACACACACACACACACACACACAACAGAGAGAGAGAGAGAGAGAGAGAATGAGAGGGGATATATCAGTTACATCTTGACCAAATTCAGTTAACCTCTTGTTTCTTGGGCCAGAGAAACAGGGCCACAACCAGGGGCCCTATTAAGACACACACACCCACACACACACACACACACACACACAAACACACACACACACACACACACAAATACACACACAGGCCTGTGGTACACAGTAAATGAATTAACGATGGGCCAGAACCGAGTCTGGACATCGTCACTGACGCATCTGGTCAGCACTGCTCCTCTCTGCTGATGTCTCTCTCTTATTTGTGTCTTGTTTACCCAGAGCTACATTCTCCAGATAACAACTTTATCTCATGTTAATGAATGCTACATCTCTAAAACAAGTGAAAAAAAAGTGAGACTGAAGGGTTGTGGAACTATTTTATGTGTCAATAATACTATTATCATCATTACTACAATGGAAATTAACCAGAGATAAACTGGTCTGATGGATACATTGACGTAGTCCATTTGTGCCTGCAAATATAGAAATAATCAATGAAAAATGAATTCAATACATATAGGATATTAGGCAATTAGCAAACCGTCACATCTGACGTCAGATCAAAGGCGGATGGCACGCGTAACGGAAACTCAGCCTGACTGAAGTAACACAGCTGAAACTTGGACCTCTCGGACCAAAAAATCTGTTTCATCCTGGGAAAAGTTTGGCCGTCTGGCGTTGCTGCTGCTGTCTTCTGTCCAGTGCCAACGCTAGCCATTTTGGTGCCCTAAGCAGAATTCATTTATGATGCCCCCCCCTACCCGAAAAACTGTGATTTAGGGGCGCGCAGGTTGCGGAGTGGTTAGAGCGCACGCCATGTATCTATGCACATATGCCGCTGACCCCGGTTAGAATCCTGTCCGAAGGTCTTTTGCTGCATGTCACACCTCCCTCTCTCTCTCCTGTTTTTCATATCTATCCACTGCTAATAAAATGCGTCTATGCCTGTACAAATCTTTAAAAAGAAATACAGCAGTTCGTGCCTGGCCTCGTGCCTGTTGTCCAAGTCCGTGGAGAAATGCGCAACTTTGCCGCGAGCTGGAACTGGAGTTGGGGCTGCAGCTGGCCTGAGCGGTGTCCCACCATTCTAGTGTTGGACGGACGGGGAATCCGGTGCAACTGTGGAGCGCAGATGATGAAGACGGTGATGATGATGATGAATGGCCCGGCCGGCTCGTGTAGGCACCGGGTTTTCGCCACCATTATGTCTACTGCTGTGTGCCCTGACCCTGTTTTGTGATAGACATGCCTAAAATGTGCCTACAATTTCTATAGTGATATAATATCGGCATTATAATTATTATGATTATGATGATTTTTCATAATATTTTTGGTGCCCCCTCAGCACTTGCTGCCCTACGCACAGCGCGTGATGCACGTGGTGGGAGCGGCGGCGCTGCTTCTGTCATCGGGTTGTCATGTGACGAAACTTGCACTGCACCTCCCCTAACGCATTAAAGGAGAGGAGAGGAGCTCATTTGATTGGTGAAGATCTGAATTGGCTGTGTTAATCCCACATCACATCTTGTCTCCTCCTCGTCTCCCACTCACGCCTTCTCTCCTCCCTCTTTCCCACTTGCGGGGGTAGGAGTGACGGGAGGCGTGCCTGTGCCAGACTGCACAGTGCACGAAACTTGCAAAGTCCAGGTGGACACACCCCTTCGGTGTGGCGCAGGTGCGCTTGCGCTCCGACTGCGCGTGGTGTACGAAACTAGGGCCCGGAGACAAATGCAATCTCAACCTCAGCCATCTCCGTATGGCCCACCATTGCAACAGAACGCACAGCAACGAGAGAATCACTGCTGGGGATGTGGACAGCCAGGACACATGCAAAGAAGCTGCCCAACTAATCCATAGGCAGCAGGCCAAAACGCTGGTCCATGGATGGGACCAGCAGCACGATGGCAATAGGGATGCCTAGAGAAACCCGAAGGGGAAGTAATTACACCTGTCCTAACCAAGCAGCCATGCACTGAACCCAGGGTAGAATAATGATACAGAACCATCAGCATCAGTTCATGGTGGATACAGGAGCAACATACTCCTGCATTGGAAAAGAAGGAGCTGGACTTCCCCTATCATCATCAAAAATTCGGACCGTCGGTTTCTCTGGGAAAACTCAAATAATACCAATGACAGAACCAGTTCCAATAAAGATTGCAGAAAAACAATTTATGCACCATTACTCTACTCAGTCGACATGCCCATCAATCTATTAGGAAGAGACATTCTGTGTGCATTAAAAGCAAAAATAATGTGTACTCCAGATGGACTTTATTTTGATCTGCCAGAAGAAAGTCTACAAAGCATAATGACACCAGTGGTAATGGCACCAGTGGTGGAACAAGATGATGACATAAAAGAAGCCCAAGTATATTGGATAAAGTTAACTTCACCAAACTCCTTCCTACATCAAGATTGGGAAATATGGAAGCTGTTTATAACACACTACTATGAAACGGCTAATGAAACAACACTCCCTTTTCATTGTACCATGTTGTACGATGTAGACAAAAGTCAAGAAGATTATGATGCCTGTTGGAATGAATTGATTAATCACTCCCCTACAGACATACAATATGATGACATCATACTAGGACCTCAAGGATCTGCAGCACCAGTCACACTGTCAGAAGACATAAAAGAATGGTTCTAGGTTCCTAACTCATCACCACATGTGACACTACTAATACTGGACGGATATGAATCACATGGTCTAGGACCAATGATTAAAGAAGCACAACAAATCAAAGAATGGATCCTCACAGACAATCAGTACATACATGTATCTCCAACATAGGCATAATTTATGGGGTTGCAACCCACCCAATATTCCAAACCAGCCACCACAACCCACCCAATATGATATCATAATTATTCATAATGAATGTTAAGTATTATAATCACAACAATGTGGTAGATTTTCTCAATTTACCAGTAAAAAATAGTGACGTTTGTCTGTGCCCCCTCCCACTCTGAGATTTGGTTTCGCCCACCTCGTTCGAACCTGCGCTTCCCTCCTGTCTCTCCCTGTATATGTACGAAGCATCAGCTGTGGTATGAAGAAAGCACGCGAAAAACCAACCAACAATTTTAAGTTGTTGGTTGGGCAAAAGAATAAAAGTATCTGCCCAACAGGAGGTACGCTACTGCTAGGGCTCCAGTGCCACCACTCATGAGTCAAATCATGTTAACTGAACAGAAGTTAGTCCTTTTTTCTGCTGTGATGTGTGTTTTAGTCAGTTAGCCAGATTCGCTATTCAGTTCTATGGGGTCACTTGATCAGCCAAAGATCGTCTATATTCATGAAGATGTTCCGTGACCCTGTATGATCACTACTATCGCGGTAGCCTATCTTGATTATTTCCCCCCTGATACCTTAGCCCTTAAAGAACAGCTGTATACAAAGATAAATAATTTCATAATTTAATAGTAATAGTTTCCATAAATATGTGTGAAATAAATGTTCTGTTTTTTATTTTCCTTTCTATGTCTGGTCATATGACTTTTTCTATATTCATATGACACCACCACAGCATGAATATTCTGAAAGCCCAGGTTGTTCTGAAAAAAGGATGTAAAATACTTGATCTCCCAGGTCTGAGATTTTACCACTATTCTTACACCCATGGGCGTAGCAGACGCGGGGTACTTCCCGTATCTGTGCACTCTGTCCCCCGCACTTTTTACAGCATTACAACCCTTCAATTCATTTTAACACTCGGAAATGCGTTTTTCCGAGCCGCCTTCGAACGCACCATGAGCAGGCAGAGCCAGGCGGCAAACACCGCTGTCGTGTTGTGATTTCAATCACACAGACATTGATTCAGATCTTGTTCACCATGTTCAGCAAACCAGCAGCCAAGAGGCAAAAAACCTTACTGTTTTTTCAAACAAACCATGTAAGTTGAGTATTTCTGTTGCGTGTAGATAATGTTTAGCTCAATGATGTCTAATTAATACATGTCAATATAGGCCTATCAAGTTAAGCTAGTTAACAATTGTTAACTGTTAGTTATGTTGAATCGCTTGCTAGGTGCGGTGGTAGTAACTAGGGTTGCACATATCTTTGTGATAAACGGTTCAATATGCATCTAGATACACAGGTTACGATTCGATTCAAAAATGATATCCTTTTATTACAGACCGATTCGATTCGATTCAAATCGATTCCATACAGTGTAAGAATGATACCATTTGATTCTACGGTTAATATTTGTTGTAGATATTTTATAAAATAAAGAAGCCGATTCTATGAAAGTGACAGTACAATAGTTTCTTTTCAAATATGTAAAATACCACATATCCCCAAGCATTGTGGCTGTATGGCACTGGCAAAAAAAAAAAAACAACAAAATCACATGTCAATGTATTTATTTTTAGACATGGACCAAAAAAAAGTCTGGCTGAATCGTTGGATGGCGGTCACAGGACAGTGTCGTGGACGCTACCTGTGCTGCGGCCGCCTCTTGTGGCGCAAGTTGAGACACAAGCGATTGACATTCAAAGCCGTCCGTCTCTCACGTGCGGTCGTGGAGTGCCTGCGGTCACATCGGTTTATCGTTTACAACCCTAGTAGTTACTAGTTACATTTACTTCTTTACATGTACTTGAGTAACTTTTTGGATACATTGTACTCTTGAGAGTTGTTTTACTGCAAAATACGCTTTACTTTTACTTGAGCAATGTTATTCTAAAGTAACAACACTCTTACTTGACTACAATTTTTAGCTACTCTACCACCTAGAAATATACCCACTCCTCCTTAATTTCTGCACTCTTAACTTGTGCTCACCATTGTTTTGCACATATTTTTTTAATCTTTATATAATAGAAAGAGCAGCGTCAGGGAGGAGAAAGTGGACCAGAGGCCAGCGAGGATGATCATGCAGGGTCACAGCTGTCCTGACATTGGTCGGGAGTTCGTTCCACCACTGAGGCGCCAGAACAGAGAAGAGTCTGGACTTTGCTGAGCGACATTTGTTTGATTTCAGCGATGGTGGTACCAGCCGGCCAGCAGAAGTAGAGGAGCGAAGTGCTCGCTTCGGAGCATGAGGTTTGACCAGTGTTTGTAGGTAGATGGGTGCCGTTCCGTTGATGGCCCTGAAGGCCAGTGTCATCGTCTTAAATTGGATGCGTGCTGCTATGGGGAGCCAGTGGAGGTCACGGAGGAGGGGGGTCACATGGGAGAATTTGGGTAGATTGAAGATAAGACGTGCTGCAGCATTCTGGATACGCTGCAATGGTTTAATCGCAGAGGCCGGGAGTCCGGCCAGGAGAGAGTTGCAGTAGTCAAGGCGGGAGATGACCAGTGCTTGGACCAAGAGTTGCGTTGCGTCCTTTGTGAGGAGGGTCCGAATCCTGCGGATGTTGTAGAGGGCAAATCTGCAGGATCGGGCCACAGCAGTGATGTTGAGGGTGCAGGATAGTTGGTCATCGAGGATTACACCCAGGTTCCTCGCAGTTGACGACGGCAATACTGTGATGCCCTCGACAGTGACCGACAGGTCCATGCGAGGGCAGTCTTTCCCTGGGATGAAGAGGAGTTCGGTTTTGTTCAGGTTGAGCTTGAGGTGATGTGCAGTTGTCCAGACAGAGATGTCAGCCAGACTGTCCGAGATGCGAGTTCCAATGTGAGCGTCAGAGGACGGGGGAAAAGAGAGGAACAGCTGGGTGTCATCTGCGTAGCAATGGTAGGAGAATCCATGCGATGTGATAACAGAACCTAGTGATCTGGTGTATAGTGAGAACAGAAGCGGTCCTAATACTGAGCCTTGAGGGACACCCGTGTCCAGAGAACAGGGTTTGGACATAGAGCCATTCCATGTGACCTGAAAGGTGCGATTTGTCAGGTATGATGTAAACCAGGCGAGAGCAGAGTCAGTTATGCCAAGTTCAGCCAGAGTGGAGAGGAGGATTTGGTGATTGACTGTGTCGAACGCAGCAGATAGGTCGAGGAGAACGAGAACGGAGGAGTGGGACGAGGCTCTGGCGTCTCGCAGGGACTCGGTCACTGTGAGGAGGGCCGTCTCAGTGGAGTGAGCAGTCCTGAATCCTGATTGATTAGGGTCTAGGAGGTTGTTCAGCGAGAGATAGGATGGCTACACCCCTGCTTACACCAGGCGAGAGGAAAATAGAAGAATATGCCATAGTATATATATGACAATAGAGAGAGCATGAGCATGAGAGCATGAGAACTTCACAGGCGGAAATCTCAACCCCCCCAAATGTTCGAATCAAAGTTACTCCCTTGATCTCCAAACAGACGTTTCCCTAGAATATCATACAAACAAGCAGATGAAGCAACAGCAGAAAAAGTGTTGCTGACCACAGAAGCAAGGACACAAATGATATTACCCAAAGAACATGAAGACCTGCTATTTGTAGTTCCACCACAAGTATATTCAAAACATAAAACTGATGTAGGGTTGGTGAAATCAGCAACCCCAAGGCGATTCCAGGTAAAAACAGAAATACGTTTGCCATACCAAAAACGATATCCTCTCAGAAAAGAAGCTATTGATGGAATAAAACCTATAAACAGAAAACCTATAAAACTATAGGACTGTTAGAAGCAGGAGTTCTAGTGAAAACTAATAGCCCATGTAATACACCTATTTTTCCAATTAGAAAAATAAATTCCAAAGACTACAGGCTAGTGCATGATCTAAGAGCAATAAATGCCATAGTGACAGAAGAAACACCAGTTGTGCCTGATCCACATACTTTATTTTCCGACATCCCTCCAGAGACAAAATGGTATATGTTGATACATTTATCCATCCATCCATTTTCTACAGCTTATCCTGTATTTGGGGTCACAGGGGGGCTGGAGTCGATCCCAGCTGTCATTGGGCGAAGGCAGGGTACACCGTGGACAGGACGGTAATACATTTATGTAAAATAAATTCATAAATTTATGTTTATGTTTTAGTGTCAGTTCACCCAGAGTCACGATACTTGTTTGCATTCACCTATGAGAATCAACAGTACACCTATCACAGGTTACCACAAGGGTTTGTGCACTTGCCATCGATTTTTAACAAAGTTCTAGCTGAAGACCTCCAACATTTAAATGTTCAGTCCACGACATTAATGTATGTTGATGATATTCTCATATGCTCAAACAGCAAGAGCAGTGTGAAAAAGACTCTCTAAGGGTGCAGTCGAATAGTCTTTTTTGCTTAGGAAGGTTCCTAACTGAAGAAGTGACCCGGAAGTAAACAAGTGGCCGCCATGATAAGAGCCGTTCGGATTCTCTAAATGCAAAGGAAAGGAGCTCCAATGCTTCCTTTCAGAGCTCCTTTAGCATAGGATGCAACGGACCTTCCTATGCGATAGTAAAGGAGATTACGCCGACCCACAATTCTTTGCGAGAGCAACATTTAAAGTGCCACACACCTCGGCCGTTGATGAAAACAAACGATATATGCATTTGCATATTTAACATTAACTTTCATGCAGACATATAGTAATTGGAATAGTGTTGATAAATGTGTGGACAGTGATAATAATTTAATTATATTTTAATTTATTTCAATCATGTTACAAACTTGACAAAAACGAAACTAAAACCACAAATGAAACGTAAATAAAGCAACCGGTCAAACAGGAGCTGCTGGACCTGAAGCCGGTCAGTGAACCAGCTGTTTATAAAACCAACATGTGGTGAAGTGGACGATACGCTTTTTGTAGTCCATTATTGTAGTTTCTCCAGCGCAGACGCACGTCAATCGCCGGTGCTGATCATCAGCTGTCAATCATCAGCGGCCGCGTTATAATGACGTAGCTTAGTGAAAGTCCGGTCGGATTCTCTGAGCACCGCGGTCGACTATTCCTAAGTCCTTTTGAGTTCTCCTATCGCCTTTCCTTAACCCCGTGATGTTTTCCCCAGAGGTCAAGGAATAGGAGATAGGAATAGGAGTTAGGACCTTATTTTTTGACTATTCGACTGCACCCTAACTGTCCTAACAGCGCTGGCAGATGGTGGTCACAAGGTCAGTAAAAGTAAACTACAGTTCTGCCAACAGACAGTAGAATGCTTGGGCCGACAACTAAGTGGAAATAAAAGACAAATTGCACCCTCACAAATTGAGGCTGTGACGAAAGCCCCGAAGCCGCAAAGGGTAGGGCAAATGTTATCTTTTCTAGGGATGGCTGGTTACAGCAGATCCTGGATATGTGACTACGCAATCAAGACAGCTCCATTAAGAGCATGGATTCGTGCTGCCGGCCAGACAGACCGGTCAGCTCATCTGAATTGGACAGAGGAAGCTCAAAAAGTTTTCTTCCTCATTAAAACAGATATAGTCAGGGGGCCAAAACTGATATTAAAACTTTGTCGGACACTTTTTGGTACAAGCATACAACCTATCCAGTATTAATATCTAACCCCTCAACATGTGTTCTAGCCAGGTTGTCAGCTTAGAAAATGTATTTTTGTCCATTTTAACGCTATATTCTTAAAAGTGGTAAAATCGAATTTTTTTCCAAAGTGCTTCCATTTTCTTCCATGTTACCTACTGTTATTTTGGGCAAATGTGCAATATAATATCACAATAATGTATGTGATAGCATGATCATTGAAAAATAATAATCAATAAATACCACAAGAGTATCACACCACAAGGGGCACTGTTGTGTCAGCACAGCTGTGATTTGGCATGAGGCAGCAGATCCAGTGAAGGTGATCACAGTGTCAACAGTCTGAACAAAACTTTATAAAGGAGTGAATCACACAACAGATTAACTTGGTCTACTTGTGGACACAAACAATGGGTGGATGACAATGATAGCACAATAGACAACAGTTGCTTTGAGTTGGCAGACGCACTCTCCAAACACATACGATGTGGAGAAATTGAGGCAGCTGCAGCATGCTATGAAGATCTTGTTCTGAAAGTTGGAGATGTTCAAGATCTCCTTGCTGAGTTTGACAAGGCTAATGAAGACAAACCAACATTTACCTTCTGGCGACAAAACATGGACCTTGTGTTTTCTCCTGACTCTCACGGGCACTGAGATGTGGTGACTGGAAGCTTTACATGTCGGCCTTCAAGAGCATGATGCCCTGGTTTGCCGCATATGATCACACCCACTACACAAGATGGGGTGCTGTATTCATAGCAGACATGGAACATCTGGCACAGACGGCACCACGGGTCTACCAGGGCTTCCTAGATGGTGATTTTGTAGGCAAAGAGGCCAAACACAGCTTCAACAAGGTGCCATTTGATCTTTGCCTTGAGCACATCAACAAAACCGGAAAGGTTGCTGGAGGATTGATAGGCATCACTCGAAATGAGACAGCTAGAAATCGGTGGTCCATCACCTACAATGAACGTGCATCTTTAGCACAGGACACTAGATCCCTGTTTGGACTGACACATGATGGAGAAGATGATGAAGACAACCATAAAGACTGCCTTCCATCAAGACTCAGAAGGGATAATGATGATGTCATTCAACTTGTAGACCAATTCCAGAGATACCATGTCTTCCAACTGGAGAATATGTATGAGTTGGTGTCTTTGACAATTGGTGATGTTGCTTCAGAAGATATACTGAATGACCTTACACATGCTGCAGAGTCTGGAAAACAAATGGTAACTGAGCTGGTGAAAAAAAGAATGAGCACAATGAACACAAACTTCCATAACAGCCTCACTAAGAGAAAACTCAAAACATTCTCAAATCTTTACAGAACTGACAGCAAACTTGGAAAACTCAAATCCAAGTGTGTGAAGCCTGACAGGGATATTTTCCGTCGCATCATTGTATCCATGGACAGCTGCAGAGACGTTATTATAGATGGACTTCTCCAAGAGGAACTGTATGCAGTCCCCCTTTCATTTGCCACAACAGAGTCAGTGCTCAGACCTACTAGCAAAGCTGATTTAGCCACCATACTACAAGCTGGTGCATAAGAGACGGGGCTAAGTCCATCTCTTGTGGGAACATGCACTATCATTGATGGGATGGCTTTAGTAAGAGCATTGGGAAAACTTCAAAAATTCATCAACCTTTGGTGATTATGCTGACATTTTCCTACAGAAAGTGACCTGATCAGTACCTACAGAACTCCATAAAGGGTGGAACAAGAGCAAAACGCAGCACCACACAGCAAAAAATTTGCACCATTGTAAGTAATGATGTAAAGATGCCAGCTGACTGGAATAGTTTCATTGAAATGGACGAAAACAAGGCCGACCTGACACAATTCCTTTCAATTGGCATGTCATTCAGTATGGTCTTGAAATTGTAATAAGTGGGGGATTTGATGATGCTGAAATAGTGGCAACAGCAGCTGGGATCGATGTTTCCCACCTACAGGCTGCACATGAAGAAGCAGATACCCGGATCTTACTACATGCTGTTGATGCCACAACCAAAGGGTATGAGAGGCTCATCATTCAGTGCAGAGACACAGATGTACTGTTGTTGCTTCTAGTATTTGCACACCTGCTGAGCCCAGAAATTTGGATGAAAGCAGGAACTGCCAAGAAACCACGCTACATTATAAAAAGTGGAATATTTTGCAGTGGGGCATGTGGGTGTGCCTGTGCAGCTTGGTGCAAGAATACTCAGGTACTCACATCATTATTATTGAGTTTTGCTACATTACTGTATATGCAACTGTATTGTTTTGGATTATTTGGCATGATATTGTTTTTCCTGTTTTGTAGATTAGATTTATATTTTGCCCTTGGATGCATGCATGCATGTTTTGTATTGGAAAGGTATTCATTATCAAAACAGTAAACTCTTCTTTTGTGTCCCTGACCTGGACTCAGACTGAGCACATGGACATGGTCCCTGGGTGCCTTCTGTTGGCTGCCTACCTGAGTGCCACTACTTGGATGGGGAAAAAACAAACATACCTTTGCCATACTATTACATAGTTATTACTACTAACTAGTTACTAACCCCTAACCCTGAAGAAGTGAGAGAGCAGTTATGTTAGGATGGAATTAATAACTATAGTGATATGTCAATTAAACATAATTTGTGTTACAACCTGGTATATTAATGAAGTCAAATATTACCATAGACCACCATCTAGAGTTCTACATTTCCGCCTGGATATTAAAGCATTATAACTTGTGCAGCATTGCACTGTCTCTCCCTACAAGCTTTAAATGTGGCATGACTCATTCCCATAGATAGGGGTTCTGATTAATAGAGGTTTTGGGATACTATGTTATGTTTCCAAGCTGATATTCACATTGAAAACTGGTTCTCTTTAGGCGGAGATTGTTTTTTTTATGTTCTAGTTTTGTTTTGTCTTCAACTGTACAATAAATGTTCATTCTGACACTTCAGCAGAGATCCCATGAGTGTTAGCTTTCATTTGATACCATTCATGTAAATGGTCCTTGTGGTTGTGGAGATATTCAACATTTATTGTTGGCATGTCGTGTTGAGCAGGAAACCAAAAAGATGGCCTGAAATTGCTTGTACAAGTCACAAAAATAAAATTTCAGCTTGACAACCACCCTAATATCTTACCTATGGGTGTCTTCTAACTAAAAAAATAGGGTGACAGCTTGTACAAAAACATGTCCGCAAAAGTCTTAACGGAAGCCCTTTTCAGAATTGGCCCCCTGACTAATATGCAAACCGCTCCTGCCCTGGCCACTCCAGAGTATAGTAAACCATTTCATCTCTATGCAACATAGCGACAGAGTTATGCATGTGCTGTGTTAATGCAGGAGTCCCCTACAGGTAAACAGCCTTTAGCCTTTTACAGCACGAGATTGGACATAATTGAGGAAGGCCTGCCACCTTGCTACCAAGGATTGGCTGCTGCTGCCTTTGCTCACAAAAAAGCATCGGTCCTGACAATGGGACATCCCGTCACCCTGTATACATCACACCAGCTACATGCCATGCTAACTAGCCCACGGTTTGTATTAACTCAAGTCAGTAGAACTGGTTCTGAAGTTCTTCTATCAGGATAAGAATTAACGATACCATAACCATGTCCAGCTCAATTGGCAGAAATAAAAGCATTAACTACAGCTTGCAAACTAGCTGAGGGAAGAAGGGCAACTATTTACACAGATAGTTCCTATGGCTATGGTGTATGTCACATTAATGCCAGCATCTGGAAACAACAAAGTTTCATTTGAGCAGATGGTACACCTGTAGTACATGGTCAGGCAGTACTAGAATTGATCTAAGCAATGCAGCTTCCCACAGAGTTAGCTATAGTAAAGTGTTCAGTACACCAGCCTAATGACTCTCTGGAAGCTAAGGGAAATTACTTAGCTGATGAGGCAGCTAAAGAGGCAACAGGGAAAGCTACACAAGCCCCAATCTTGGTTGAGCAAGACTGTGCCCCTATAACCACTTTGAGCTCATTGATAGAAGCCCAAAATCAGGTTCCAGAGGCTGAAAAACGACTTTGGATACAGAGAGGAGCAATCAGAACAACAACCCCCCATGCAGGGTTGTGGAGAAGCCGCCATGGACACTTTGTCCTCCCACTATCACTGTTACAGATAGCAGTCAAAATATGCATTAACCTGATCATTGTTCACAATGTGAAGTTCTTCAGAAACTACAAGCACCATACATGACTGCCATGGTAGATAGGCAATTGGCAACATGCCTACACTGTCCAAAATGTGTTGGGGCCTCACCAAGGACAACACACAGAGCAGCCTGCATGATGGCCAAAAGCCTTCACATGGAGTCAGAACAAAGGAACAAGGTGATAAAAGAACTACAACCCCCAAAAACCTCCATCTTGCTCTACCTCTCACCGAGGTGTAAAATGTGACGTCACACAACTGGTGCCCTATTGGCTGACAACCACAGGGACCCCAGGAGGTCCCTGGGATCAGCCGTTGGATATATAAACCGGCGCCACCTTAAAACTTTCTCTTTTCATCGCAACACGCAGTTGCAACAGGAGGTGAGCCCCTCCACCGCAGCACACCGCTGCAACAGGAGATCGCTGCACGCGCGACTCCTGTTTGCCTGCAGAGAGAAGAACACAACTGTTTCTTTAACCAATCTACCAGCAAGCTACCAGCAAGAAGGATAACCTCTGAGCTCCGCTCTTGTCTGAAGTCAGCAAATCGCCACACTGCGCGATTTTATCGTTTGCCTGCAGAAGTAAAGGACACGAACCATTTTCTTCAGCCGAGTTGATCAGCGAGAAGGATAAGACCTGCTTTCGTCTGGATTCAACCGACTCATTGCACCCTCCTGCCGCATGAGGACTCACGAACCACAGCCCGCCGCATCAAGAAGCGCCGCCACTGCATAGGACGGACTCAAGCACATCGACAAAAGTAAGAGGCTATTGTCTGGGCAGAGGCAGAGATTCGATAGTGTAGGATACGATACGATACAATACGATAGACTTTATTGATCACACATCGGGGAAATTCACTTGTCACAGTAGCAAGAGATGTACAAGCAATAAAAAATAAAATAAAAAAAAGACGACAACAAAAACAATAAAAATACTGGTATAAAAAATAGACAGACAAAAGAAGAGGATTTAGATTAATAAAGATATAGAGAAGCAATGGGCTATGTACATTATATACAGAAGGTTATTTACTATGAAAAGTGTGGAGAAATATTGCACGTTAGGGCTCTGTAGGGTAAAATATAAATGTGAATTAAAAAAATAGTATACGGGTATATTGCACATGATAACTGCATTGATGCTGTAGATAGTAGGTGCTAGATGGAAGAGGTAGTAGAGGTGGAATAGTGCAAAGGTATATAGACAATGGGTTATAGGCGCTACATTAAGAGATGGGTGTTGTACAGTCTGACAGCGGTTGGTTTGAACGACCTGCGGTATCGTTCTTTTTTACACCGTGGGTGTAGCAGTCTGCTGCTGAAGGAGCTGCTTAAGGCCCCCACAGTCTCATGTAGGGGGTGAGAGGGGTTGTCCATGATTGATGTCAGCTTGGCCAACATCCTCCTCTCACCCACCTCCTCGATGGAATCCAGACAACAGTCCAAGACTGAGCCAGCCCTTCTGTCAAGTCTCTTCTTGTCCCTCTCTGAGCTTCCACAGCCTCAGCAGACCACGGCATAGAAGATCACTGATGCCACCACAGAGTAGGGTTGTCACAAGAACCGATACTTCGGTACCAATTCGATGCCGACACGTAAAAAATAATTTGATACTTGCTTTTTTCTGGTATCGTCAGAACCGAATATACAACTTTTCACTCGGCGAGCCGTGTCGATTCTTGGCGGAACTGAAGGGGGCAGTACACGCGTGTGAGTGTAACGCTTTTGGGGTCGGCACAATAAGGAGACAGGTTCTGTGTTCACAGCATTTATTCTCTCCAGTCCTGCGGGCGACAATCATACACAAAATGTCGGCATCCGTCTTTTTGGCTAACCCCCTCAGCCATGGTAAACATTTCTGTCCGTTACACATTTTTCTTCAATACTTTAAAAGAAAATTACAAAAACAAACTATCGGTAAAACATGAGGTGTGTATTGACTGAATGAATAGCGCCATCCTATGGCAGAACAAAAACACACAGAATTTACTACGTTTAAAACTTTAGAACATAAAATAAAACCACAAACCTGCGGGCGACAATCATACACAAAATGTCGGCATCCGTCTTTTTGGCTAACACCTAAACATACAGAGGAGCACTCATTACACACACACACACACAACACAACAGTCTCATGTAGCTTTACACGAGGCAGCCGAGTGGCGCCAATACTCGTATCAAAATAATAATTGAAGTGATATCTGAACTTAAAACCTTGTGAAAAACACAGCTAAACATATTTACATCCTTCATGCACACTTTTCCTCACACATTCACTGACAAGACCACATTTTCATGGAAAACAAACAAAAATGTCGGCGGAACTTTCCAAGCCGAAACTCACCCTCAGCCATGGTAAACATTTCTGTGAGGGGAAGAAGGGAGGGGCTACACAAACCTGTAGGACTACAGGTGCCCAGGAGAGACAAAAAGAAAGCAAAACGTCCTCTTAGAGGCAAAAAGGAAAGAAAACTATTTAGATAAGATAAAATTCACAAACAAAATATAATAAATAATAAAGGTGCATTTCAACTCTGTTACATGAGCAGCACAGAGCAGTAAGCGGCGCTGAAGAAGAAAACTTGCCGTCTTCGAAAAAAATGGCTTCAGCGGGTGGGAGGTGGGAGGGTGCGAAGAGTCGCGTGTGGAAATATTTTGCAATCGAGGCGGATGAATCCGGAGCAATTCTTGATTTAAACAAGCCGACATGCAAATAGTGCCTCAGAAGTTTTCAGACCAAAGGAGGAAGCACGTCAAACCTGGCTATAGGTCACTGCAGTTCTTTTTTTAATGTAAAATAGTTGACAATTGTTATTTATGACCATATTTATAAGCACAGTATTGTTTGTTTTTATACTGGATGGCTATAGGTCTGTTGGCAGCTGGTACTGCTATTTAAATTCTGTGCAAAAAGATCTTAAAGCACAGTAGTGTTAAATACTTGACAGTTTTCAATACATTAGTGAATTTAAAAGTACATGGGTCCTGTTGTTTTTTTTTTTTAATTGTGGTATGGAATTAGTATCGAGAATCGTGGAAATTCACAGGTATTGGTATCGACTACTGAAATTCTGGTATCGTGACAACCCTACCACAGAGTCATAAAATGTTTTTAGCAGTGTTCTGCACACGCCAAAGGACCTCAGTCTCCTCAGCAGATAGAGACGACTCTGGCCCTTCTTGTAGAGGACATCTGTGTTGTGTGACCAATCCAGTTTGCTGTTGATGTGAACACCCAGATATTTGTACTCCTCCACGACCTCAATGTCCAAACCCTGGATGTTCACCGGTGCAGTATGAAGAGCCTTCCTCCTGAAGTCGATCACCACCTCCTTTATCTTGCTGGCGTTGATGCGCAGGAGGTTCAGTTCACACCAGGCGACAAAGTTGGTGATGACCTCCCTGTACTCCAGATCGTTCCCCTCTGACACACGTCCAACGATGACTGTATCATCTGAGAACTTCTGGAGGTGGCAGCTGTCCGTGTTGTAACAGAAGTCTGATGTGTACAGCGTGAAGAGGAAAAGAGAGAGCACTGTACCCTGTGGCACCCCCGTGCTGCAGACTACCACATCAGACACACAGTCGCTGAGCCTCACATACTGCGGTCTGTTGGTGAGGTAGTCGGTGGTCCATGCAGCCAGGTGGCAGTCGACTCCAGCTCCTTCCAACTTCCCCCTGAGCAGTAATGGTTGAATTGTGTTGAAAGCACTGGAGAAGTCAAAGAACATGACTCTTACAGTGCTCCCAGTGTTCTCCAGGTGTGAAAGGGACCGGTGCAACAGGTAGATGACAGCGTCATCCACCACAATGCCCGGTCGATACGCAAACTGCAGGGGGTCCATCACGCTGTGCACCAGCTATCGCAGGTGGGTGAGAACGATCCTCTCCATGGTATTCATCAGGTGAGAGGTTAAAGTCACTGGCCTGAAGTGGTTGGGCTCCCTGGGGTGTGCAGTCTTTGGGACTGGAACCACACATGATGTTTTCCACAAGAGTGGAACTATCTCCAGACTGAGGCTCAGGTTGAAGATGTGCAGAAGTACTCCACAGAGCTGATCTGCACAGTCCTTCAGCAGTCTGGAGTTGATGCCATCAGGGCCAGTTGCTTTCCTCGTCTTGGTCTTCCTTAGCTCCATCCTCACCAGATCAGCTGTTATGGAGAGGCGGGGGGTGGGGCCATGGTGTGATTCCTGTTGAGTAAACCCCTGATTATGCTTCCGCGTAGTGATCACGCAACGGCCACGCAGTTGCTTGGAGACCGTGATGGTTCTGCGTTGGGTTAATGTGTCGAAATGCAATTCAATGCCACACCGGTAAAGGGCGCTATGTTTTTTGTAAAGACTGACCGACCTACTGAGACTCTTGACATATATCGTCGTTAGCCTCGTTATAGCCTATTTGTTTACTTTCCGGCTTTAAACATCCACTATTTTTTAGAACTTGGTGTTTTATTTCTTTGTGCAAAAGCGACAATAAACAAGCAAACAATAAAAGTAGCCTTTTAAAAGTTTAAATGGCGGTGTTTATGAGTGGAAACCGGATAGCGGTCTCCAGCGGATGTAGTTAGCGGACCAATCACAGCCAATGCCATTGCGTTGGTGTTGCGTCGCCTCGACGCGTGTCTACGATTTTTGGGAGGTGCACGTCAGGCCCTTGCGTTGGACGTAAGGGGGGTCCGCAAGGACGTAAGGGGTCCGCAAGCCCCCTTGCGTTGTGTCGACGCGGAAGCATAACTTGGGCTTAAGGTTGGGGGTGGAGTGTGTGGATCGGTCTACCAGGGAGTGGAGGGGGGTGATGTGGTGTGAGGAGGGTGCAGTTGGTGTCGGCGGTGTTACGGGGGGAGAGGGGGGGGGGAGGGGGTGGTGTGCTAGCACAGTCAGGTCTGAGCTCTGGTGAGAGGGGGAGGGTGGGGTGGCACAGTCAAATCTGTTGAAAAAGAGATTCAACTCATTTGCCCAGTCCTGGTCTCCAGATTCAGGGCCCCTCCCGCTGTCCTTTGAGTGGCCAGAGATGGTTTTCAGGCCTCTCCAGACCTCTCTGGTGTTGCCCCCCCTTGAGGCGCTCCTCCAGTTTCCTCCTGTAGATGTCCTTGCCTCTCCTCATCCCCATTTTCAGCTCCCTTTGTACTCTCCTTAATTCCTTGTCCCCATATTTAAAAACCCTCTTCTTTTCATTAAGCAGGGCTTTTAGCTCAGGGGTCACCCAGGATTTATTGTTGGGAAAACATCGTACCTTCCTGGTAGGCACAGTGTTTTCCACACAGAAGTTTATGTAGTCGATGTCTTCCCCGTGAGGTTCACGTAACACGTCCCAGTCCGTGGTGTCGAAGCAGTCCCCCAGCGTCATACTGGTCTCCTCAGACCAGCTCCTAACATACCTTTTGGTGGGTTGTTGTTTATTCACCATAGGTATGTATGCAGGGGACAGATGAACCAGGTTGTGGTCGGAACGGCCCAGCGGGGGGAGGGGTGAAGAGGTGTATGCATCCTTGGTGTTCACATACATTAAGTCCAAGGTTCTATTGTCTCTAGTGTGACATTTCACATACTGGGTGAAGGTGGGGAGAGTGGAGGACAGGGAAGCATGATTAAAGTCACCGGAAATGAGGAGGAGGGACTGGGGGTGCGACGTTTGAAGTTTCGTCACTACAGAGTGTAAGGTCTCACAGGCTGCAGCAGCGTCGGTCAACGGGGGGATGTACACGGTTGTCGCGATAACGTGCGAGAATTCCCTCGGGAGGTAGTATGGCCGAATGCTAACCGCTAGCAGCTCATTGTCTTTGCTGCAGTTCTGCTCCTTCACCCTGATGTGTCGTTCGCAAACCCCCCTCCTTTCCTCTTACCGCTCTCCTTCACTTTCCTGTCCACTCTCAAGAGTTGAAATCCGTCCAGAGTGACGTGTGAATCCGGTGAGAGTTTGTTCAGCCAAGTCTCTGTAAAGCACATAAGGCTACACTCCCGGTACTCCCTCTGTAGCCTGGATAGCGCCGTTAGCTCCTCCATCTTATTAGGGAGAGATCTTACTTTCCCCATGATGACAGACAGTATACATGGTTTATACCATCTTTTCCTCTCCCGGCGCTTCGTTCCAGCTCTGCGTCCCCTTCTCCGTCTCCTTAATTCGGCGGGGATCTCCGGTCTTTCCACGTGGAGTACCTTCATGCTACACAGTGCTAACAGCTGTTCCCGAGTGTAAACAAAGGAGCCGTGGCTAACGCCGCGTACCCACCAAACGCGATGAACGCGATTTAATCGCGCGACAAATGAAATCGCGTCGCGCTAGACGCTCCAGTTTTGACGCCGGTCCAATATGCCAAAAAACGCCTCATCGCGGCATCGCGTCGCGCGACGAGCTCGCCCAAACAACAACATTTCTTCCGCCATTTAATTCTCTCGTCGATCATGGCTGAGATAACCACCATCGCTGCACTGTATCTACTCTGGAGAAGTTCCCAGCTTCGTCTGCGGGCTAGGCGCCGACGTCGGTTCTGGGTGCATGCTACCCTACGGAGGCGGCGTGAGCTCGGCGAGTTCCACCGTCTCCTGCAGGAGCTGCGCCTGGACGACGGCCGGTTCCAGCGGTACTTCAGGCTGACTGTTGCCCAGTTTGAAGACCTGCTAACCAGGGTACAGGACCGGGAGGTTTAGCTGCTGCTCTGCCCAGAACTGGTGCTTCATAGCCGGCCATAAGCCCCAGTGATAAACAAGCGCTAAAAAAAAAGATCTCTGTGTGTGAAAGAGCTGGGATTGATATGTATGTATGTGTGTGTGTGTGTGTGTGTGTGTGCGCGCGTGCGCCCCCCAACTTTGATTATGGGCAATATATAATATAATATAATATATAAATATTGTGGCAAAAAGCGAGGGAACACCAGGACGTCCGTACGTCAGCACGTGGGTGACGATCTCAACGCTGATAGGCTGTCGCGGCGCGTCTTCACGCGAATTCGCCGCAAAAGTTCAATTATTTCAACTCGAGCGATGGCGCGATGAAGCGATGGCGCGATGAAGCGATGAAGCGATTTTTCGCGTCCATCGCGCCGCGCTATCGCGTCCATCGCGTCGCCCGGCGTGATGAAGCGTCTAATCGCGTCTTTGCATTGACTTTACATGTAATCTTGTCGCGCGATGAAGTTTCATCGCGTTTGGTGGGTACGCAGCGTAAGGGGGTCGGCTGATGCAGATTAAATAGTCCCAGAAAGAGAAAAAGACAGATGCATAGTCTCATGAGTATAGGGTTGCCAACTCCCTGGAAAATAAATAAGGGACACCTCATTGGCAGGGCCGGCCGGCCCCATTGCCTTCACCTTTCCTGGTGTAGTGAATCTTTTTAGCCCTTTTTTGTATGTGTGAAGCAATTTTTTTAACTATTTGACTCCAACCTGAATTGAATTAGATGCATATTTGAGTGATATGAACACATTGAAAATAAATAACATTGATTGTGCTTGGACAGTTAGCTTCAGAGCACAATCAGCTGAGTTGTAGCTTAAGCCATGTTTTACAGTGTGGTAGATATGGGCAACCTCTGCAGCAGTCACCTGTAAATTAAAAAAAAAAAAAGAAATGTTACTGCATAGTTTGTGTGCAGTATATCAACTTCCTGTACAGTACAAATGATGCATGTTATATCTAACTATCTCTCTATCTGAACTTGTAAGATATGTGTAAGGTTATACAGTATACTGTGTATTCTTTATTATTCATCTATGTATTAGTTTTATGTATTATTTATCTATTTAATGTACTCATCCAGCAATTGTACTTGTTTATTATACAGAAAATAATATCATAATATATTTATCCATACAATTCAGACATTCATTGTACTTCCCATATTAACCTTAACCAGAGGGTTAAAAATCATTTTATCTGCCTCTGGCGTTGCCTGGTGGACAATAAATTGGTCTAGGGTTCCCCTAGTTTTGGTGTCCCTTATGTTTCATGTGTGCCCACCACTGGAAGCATGTTGCTTAAGGTCAGTTAGTCCACCATGGGCTATGGAAAAAATCCGCCGGCACAAAGTGCAGTGCGCTTTATAGACGTTATCGCGCACTTTTTCCATGTTCCACCTTCTTCCCATTCCTCTCGGTATTTTTGAGTTATTTTCTGTTTTTTCTCGGAGGAGTAGTTGCATTGCTGCTAGAAGGTGTACCGCCCGAAACCTATAAAGCACTGTCGGCGTTACTGTCTTCCATGCCGCCCAGTGTGCAAGGCTACCAGCACTGTCTTTCATTTGTCTCGCTTTTTATGAATTTTCTACCGGTTTTGTCTGCTGCTTCTTTGGCTGTTTTTTCGCCATGTTCGATTTAGACGAGTTTATTAAATCTCCCACTCCCGACGCCTTCTCTGCCGCGATGCGCGACGATCTGGTGAGAGTTGCCGGTCATTATAAAATAGAGGTACGGGGTAGTCCATCTAAAGCAGAGCTGTTAGATAGTCTTACGGAAGCTTTGGGCCGTCTCGGTATATTTACATTCGGAGACAAGGTGCCACCCGTAACACCCCCGGCTGCTCCTGATCCTCCAATCACACCTATGATCACCAAAGCGGCACTCGAGCTCCGTCGATTGGAGTTACGAGAAAAGGAGATTGAATGGGAGCGAGAAAGGACGTGTCTCGAAGCAGACAGACAGACGGTTCGAGAGCGTGAGAAGAGAGACCATGAGCTTAGACTGCGAGATATGGAACTCGCCCAAGCCATTCGTTTAAAAGAATTGGATTTAAAAGCTCGTGAATCTGGCATTTCTAGCCATAATTTTGATGTCACTCGTAATATAAGACTTGTCCCACCATTTAATGAGAAGGATGTGGACAAGTTCTTTGCTCATTTTGAGAGAGTCGCTACGGTTTTGAAATGGCAACGGGATGTGTGGTCCATGACGTTGCAGTGCGTTTTTGTGGGAAAAGCGCAGCAGGCTTACTCCTCTCTGTCGTTAGAGGATGCTGCTGATTACGAGAAAGTAAAACAATCAGTCTTGCGCGTTTATTCACTTGTTCCTGAAGCGTACAGACAGAAGTTTCGCAATTACCGGAAGCCTGAGTCGCTCACGCACGTTGAGTTCATGCGGGAGAAAGAGTTGTTGTTTGATCGTTGGCTTAGCTCACAGAATATAACAACATTTGAGGACCTTCGTGATACAATAATTCTAGAGGACTTTAAAAACTGTCTCCCGAAAAGTGTTGCCACGTTCGTCAGTGAGCACAAAGATTTGACGGCGTCTAGTGCAGTGGTGCTGACGGACGATTACGTGCTGGCGCATAGGGACGTGAGCTCTGGTCATGTGAACTTACAGCAGAACCGCAACCGCAACTGTAGTTTAAGAGGTTCTCCTCCTGCTGTAGCAGTAAGCACTCCAACTTCGGAGCATAAAGGAGTGACTAACCCTAAAGATTATGTCCCGGTCTGTGGATATTGTAAAAAGCGTGGCCATTTAATTCCCGACTGTTTTTCACTAAAACAGAAAAACAAGTCTAACTCCACGGCTTCATCCAGGACTGAATCTGGTTTGGGTTTATGTGTTTCGACACTTCCTTTGACGTCTCGGAAAGACGAGAGTATTTGTCAGGCTTTTGCACCATTTATTATGGACGGTTTTGTCACTTTGCTTGAAGAGCCTAATGCACGCATTCCTATTAAAATACTTCGCGACACGGCTGCGTCGCAGAGTTTCATTTTGGAGAATGTCCTGCCTTTCAGTGAAAAGTCCCACGTTGGTGCGAGTGTCTTAGTCCAGGGTTTTGATATGGGATTTGTGAATGTGCCACTACATGAGATTTCACTCTCTTCTGACTTGGTCACGGGCACTGTAAAAGTGGGCGTACGTCCCACTCTCCCTATTGCAAATGTATCGTTTTTCCTTGGGAATGATTTGGCAGGTGGGAAGGTATTTCCTAACCCTGTGGTAACCCATAATCCTGTTGTGACTTCGGCTTCTAAAAGTGAATGTCCTGACGATGTGGCTGTGAAATACCCTGAGGTTTTTCACGCCACTGTTGTTACGCGCGCCATGGCGAAAACAGCCAAAGAGACCCCTGTTCGTGAACGCAGTGATGAGTTTTCTGATCTCTATGATACTGTAATCGCTCATTCCATGTCGTCTGCTAGTGGTAAAACGTCTGTGAAGTCGGCCCCGCTATCTACGGTTCCTTGCGTTTCTAAATTGTCTCCCAGTCGCGAACAACTTATGTGCGAACAAAAAAACGACTCCTCTCTCTCTACACTATTGGCGGAGGCTGCCTCTGAGAAAGACATTGAGTCTGTGCCTCATGGTTATTTTATTCGTGAGGGGGTCTTGTTGCGAAAATGGAGGCCGCTTGTGGCTTCTGCTGCGGATGAGTGGCGTGTGCTGAATCAGATTGTCATTCCGATGCCGTATCGAAATTAAATCTTACGCCTTGCTCATGATCACCATTTCGCGGGTCATTTAGGTATCAATAAAACATCCGATCGCATTTTGCGCTATTTCTTTTGGCCCGGTCTCAAGAGTTACGTTGTGAGACACTGCAAAACATGTCACATATGCCAAGTTACGGGAAAGCCTAATCAGCTGATTCCTCCAGCTCCGCTACAGCCGATACCCGTCACGTCGGAACCGTTTGAACAGGTCATCCTAGACTGTGTGGGTCCGTTGCCGCGGACTAAGTCCGGAAAGGAGTATCTGCTCACAATTATGTGCAAGCTGACACGTTTCCCAGAGGCTATACCACTCCGGAGAATCACCGCAGCTGCCGTTATTAAGGTTCTCGTGGGGTTTTTCTCTCTCTTTGGCCTCCCGAAAATAGTGCAAACAGATCAGGGCACTAATTTTATGTCCAACGTGTTTAAACAGGCTATGGAACAGCCAGGCATTAAACACACAACGTCCAGCTGTTATCATCCCCAGACACAAGGCGCACTCGAGCGTTTCCACCAAACGTTAAAATCAATGCTCCGCGCATTCTGTCTCGAGTTTGAGCGTGACTGGGACGAAGGTATTCCGTTTGCCTTGTTTGCTGTGCGTGAAGTAGTGCAGGAGTCCTTGGGGTTTAGTCCCTCCGAGCTTGTCTTCGGGCATACGGTACGCGGCCCGTTAAAAATGCTCATTGACTCCATGTTGACCAAGAACACATCACCTCCTCCCCCCAGTCTGTCTGACTATGTGTCTAAACTTCGTTTAAGGCTCCATCGAGCTTGCGAGCTGGCTAAAGAAAACCTTGGCGTTACTCAGAAACGAATGAAACAGCGTTACGACCAAAAAGCTGTCCGCCGGGTATTTAAACCTGGTGATAAAGTGATGGTGTTTCTTCCAATTCTCGGCTCTGCGCTTCAACCATGCTATACCGGTCCCTATCTTGTAGAAAGACGTGTCGGGGATGTGAACTACGTCATAGCTACCCCTGACCGGAGAAAGCGATCTCGTTTATGTCATATCAATATGCTTAAACGCTACTGTGAGCGGGATCACTCTGACATTAAACCTCCCGCCTGCATTAAAAGCTCGCCCGCTTCAATGAGGCGTGTGATCGATCCAGCAGTGGTGCTGTCCAGCACGGCAAGTGCTGAAATTGCCACCGCTCTGCCTGTTACCTGTCGGCCTGCCGCCTCTACTTGAGTGCCCCCGTGTGGACAGCGTGGACCTGCTGCTCCGCCGCATGACATTGACGACGAGGGGGTTCGCTGTCCTGCCGCTGAGGTCGTCGAGGGCAGATTGAGGAACTCTGAAATCCTCGTGGATCTGAATCATTTTTTTTCACATTTACCTAATTCAGAACATGAAGATTTAATTTCTCTTTTCTCTTCTAATATTAATTTGTTTTCGGATGTTCCAGGTCGTACCACAGTCATTGCTCACGATATTGATGTTGGGGAAAGCAGACCCATTAAACAACACCCTTACCGCGCCAACCCACTAAAACGCCTCCAACTTCAAAAAGAAGTTAAGTTCATGGTGGACCATGGTATTGCTGAGCAGAGTTTCAGCCCGTGGAGTTCGCCCTGCCTTCTCGTGCCAAAGCCCTTTAAGATTTTGCACAGACTTTCGAAAAGTCAACGCTGTGACCAAGCCCGATAGTTTTCCGTTACCACGCATGGACGATTGCGTAGATCGCCTTGGCTCAGCTGTTTACGTGAGTAAGATTGACCTTCTAAAAGGTTATTGGCAAATTCCTCTGACTGAGCGTGCTAAAAGTCAATGCTTCCGGCTTTGCTACAGTGCAGATGCTTTTCCTCTTTGCTCTCACCCCTGCCTGCGATTTTTCTGCTATTTTTTGCTATCTGCTTCTCCTCAATAAGAAACAAAGAGCAACAGCTCCTGGATATTTACAAAACCAGTGGGATTATATTTTCTTTGAGATAAAACGGGCATTTTTCAATATTTTTACGACTTCCTCAACGCTACGGGAGGAGGCCTACCAAACAAGATAAGCCTGAGCCTGCTAAAGGTAATTAGCAGAAGATGCCTCCCTTCTCTACGGAAGATTACCATAAACTCCTACAGAAGATTTTACTGCTGGAAACAAAAATTAATCGGTTAGAAGTAAATGTAGAAGTGAATGGACTTTGTGGGAACAACACCACTCTAGCACTGACTCAAAACAGTGGACAGGAGCATGCTAGAACACAGCTAACTAGCTATAATGAAGCTATGAAGAAACGGGAGGATCCTGTACACGGTCATAAATCTACCAGCGATAATCCTCCCTGGAACACACTTGGTGTGAAGCCAAAGAGAAGACCATCTCCCTGTGACATGGGAGAACGGATATCTGGCAGGACCCAGCGCCCCGATATCTGTGATCTGACCGGCTGGCCTGCGTTACCATCTCCATCCAGGCACAGCGTCTCCTCAACCCCACTGCCTCGTAGGACACAGCAGCGGACAGCTGGGGAGAGGAGAGCTACCAAGAAACCTCCCCAGCAAACAACTGTTCAACTAAAGAACAGGTTTGCTCCACTGCTGCAGGACCATGGATCCCCCTCTGATTGCCTGGATAACCCCCCACCACCACGCAGCAGGGTAAGACCTGCTAACTTAAAGCCACAGAGAAAGCTAACGACAGGGCCTGAAAATCTGATTGTGGGTGACTTTTCTGTAAAAGATATGAAAAGCAGTAATAACATCAAAGTACTCTGCTTTCCGAAGGATACGGTGTCTGATTTGGAAAAAAGAATCCTGGAAATTGTGGCTGCACACCCAACTGTGAAAAATATCATTCTGCACATTGGATTTAATGACATTGAAAAACAACGATCAACAGAGTTGAGAGAGGACTTCAACAAACTCTTTGAAACAGTCAGCTCTGTGAATGCTGAGGTTTTCATCAGTGGCCCTCTGCCCCCGACCGGGAGAGGAGCTGAGACATTCAGTAGACTGTTCTGGCTCAACAAATGGCTCTCAACTGCATCTCTTGCCCGCCCAATGCATTTTATTGACAATTTCCGCTTTTTCTGGGACTGCAGGCATCTTTTTAAGACAAACGGACTTTGCCTAAATAAGCTAGGGGCAAAGCTATTCATCACCAACATGTCTTACTGCCTGCGTCATCCATCTGTCGCCAAGGACAAGAGACGAGAGGAACCAACAAAGAGGGAAGACGAAACACAGATTATCAGAAACGTCGAAGGAGGACTGAATGTGGATCCCTCCCCCACCCCCCCCCCAAATCTCCATCCAGGTCTTCATCATTCTCCCTCCCTCCAATAAACCTTTCTCTCCCCTCCTTCCCCTTGGAGTTCCAAGAGCTACCCCCACCTACCCCCCGCCCTTCTCAGATTATCAACAACGTCGAAGGAGGACTGAATGTGGATCCCTCCCCCACCCCTCCCAAATCCCAATCCAGGTCTTCGTCATTCTCCCTCCCTCCAATAAACCTTTCTCTCCCCTCCTCCCCCTTGGAATTCCAGGAGCTACCCCCACCTACCCCCTGCCCTACTCAGACCCCCCCTCCCAAGGCTGCAACTAAGTCACCAAAACTCAAGACCCCCTCTTCCAAAGCTGCAACGAAGTCACCAAAACTCAAGACCCCCTCTTCCAAAGCTGCAACGAAGTCACCAAAATCCAAGATCCCCTCTTCCAAAGCTGCAATGAAGTCACCAAAACTCAAGACCCCCTCTTCCAAAGCTGCAATGAAGTCACCAAAATCCAAGACCCCCTCTCTCAAAGCTGCAACTAAGTCACTAAAATCCAAGACCTCCAAGACTCTTCCCTTATGGCCACCTCTTCCCTTTTGGCCACCCCCTCCCCACCCTGACAGCAGCCCTGAATATTACTGAGACAGACAAGGGTTCAGCAGTAGGCCGCATTATCAGCTGGACCCAAGGTCGCCTACATCAAAACATGGCACCTTCTGCATTCCTGTTGTGACTACTAAGAGAGTAAACATTGGGAAACTTGAACACACAGCTAACTCTCTCTCTCAAAATCAAAGTCAACCTCAAAGCCTGTCAATAACACTATCAGGATGGGTCTGCTAAATGTAAGGTCTCTTAATAACAAATCATTTTTAGTCAATGATTTTATTACCACTTCTAAACTTGATTTTATGTTCTTAACTGAAACATGGCTAGAACAAAATAATAGTGCAAGCATTCTGATCGAGACAGCACCTCCCAACTATAATTTTATTGATGTTTGTAGATCTGGGAAAAGAGGTGGAGGGGTTGCTGCTATATTTAAAAATACATTTCAGGGGAAACAGATGTCACTTGGTGTTTTTCCATCATTCGAATATATCTTTGTGCTGTGTTGAAATGCTCTCCCAGAGTTCTCCTGTTAATTATTTACAGGCCACCTAAATATTCATCACATTTTTTCGATGATTCTACTGAATTATTGTCTAGCATCTCCACTGATTTTGACTGCCTAGTTATAACTGGTGACTTTAATTTTCATATTGATGATTTGAATGACAAGGGTGCAAAAGAACTTTTTAATATTCTAGACACATTTGACCTTTCTCAACATGTGAAAGAGGCTACTCATTGTAAGGGACACACCCTGGACCTGATTATCACAAAAGGTCTCAATGTTTCTGATGTTTTTGTGACTGATCCTTCATTGTCTGACCACTTCTGTGTTTTCTTTAATATTTCTTTCATTCCTGACACACAAACAGAATCAAATAAGGTCAAAAAGCGGTACATCAATGAACATGCCAATGTACTCTTTAAAAATGCCATTTCTTCGTTACCACCTCTAAACCCATGTCATGCTGATGATCTTGTAAACATCTTTAATTCCAAAATTCTGAATGTCATAGATGTCATTGCACCTGCTACGGTTAAAACAATTTCTGGTAAGCAAAAGGCACCCTGGAGAAAAGCTGCTGTTGTGACAGCCTAGAGAAGAGAGTGCAGGAAGGCTGAACGAATCTGGCGGAGTACTAAACTTCATATTTACCATGACATCTATAAAGAGAGCCTCCGGGCCTACAATTTAGTCTTAAAAAGTGCGAGAGAAACATACTTCTCCAATATCATAAACAACAACACTAATAAGGCGAAAACCCTATTTGCAACTGTTGACAGACTGACCAACCCCCCAACACAAATACCAGCTAAACTCCATTCCACGCAGAAATGCAATGAGTTTGCATTCTTTTATACTAATAAAATTGAAGGCATCAGACGCGCCATCAATATCTCAAACAAAAAAGTTGGATCACCACCCTGTTCAGGCAAAAGTAACACAGCAATGATGGCAAGCTTTAATGCCATAGACTCTAAAACTCTAGTGGAAACGGTGACAAATCTAAAATCATCCACCTGCTGCCTTGATGCTTTACCTACCAACTTTTTTAAGAATGTTTTTGACTGCCTATCAATAGACGTATTGCAAATAGTTAATAACTCCATTCAATCAGGCAATTTCCCAAAGGCCTTCAAAACTGCAGTCATTAAACCTCTTCTAAAAAAGCGGAGCCTAGATGCCTCTATTATCAACAACTACAGACCAATTTCAAATCTACCCTTCATAAGTAAAATAATTGAGAAAGTTGTCCTCCAACAACTAAATCACTTCCTGGCTTCAACGGGCTGCTACAACAACTTCCAGTCAGGATTTCGACCTTTTCATAGCACCGAGATGGCCCTTATTAAAGTTGTAAATGACATTCGTCTTAACACGGACTCTGGCAAAACTTCAATATTAATGCTATTAGACCTCAGTGCTGCATTTGACACTGTCGACCACTCAATACTCTTGGAAAGGTTGGAAAACTGGGTGGGGCTCTCAGGAACAGTCTTAAGCTGGTACAAGTCATATCTACAAGATAGGAACTATTTTGTTTCCATTGGCGACTTTGTATCAGAACCTACCAATGTAACGTGTGGAGTCCCCCAAGGTTCAATCTTGGGGCCAACTTTATTCAACATCTACATGCTCCCACTAGGACAAATCATGCAAAATAATAACATTGACCACCATTGCTATGCCGATGACACCCAAATCTATGTAGCACTATCACCAAACGACTATCGCCCCATAGATCTTCTGTGCCAGTGCATTGAGCAAGTCAAAGACTGGATGTGCCAAAACTTCCTACAACTAAATGAGGACAAAACTGAGATAATTGTTTTTGGTGCTAAAAAAGAAAGGTTTAAAGTAATTCAACACCTTCACTCTCTGTCCCTGAAAACCTCAAACAAAGCCAGAAATCTTGGGGTTATTATGGATTCTGATTTACATTTCGACAGTCACGTTAAATCAGTAACAAAATCAGCCTACTATCACCTAAAAAATGTAGCAAGACTTAGAGGGCTCATGTCAGCTCAAAACTTAGAAAAACTTGTACATGCCTTTATTACTAGTAGGCTAGACTACTGTAATGGTCTCCTTGCAGGTCTTCCGAAAAAAACTGTCAGGCAGCTACAGCTTGTTCAGAACGCTGCTGCTAGAGTTCTTACAAAGACCAAAAAATGTGAGCACATTACACCAATTCTTAAATCCTTACATTGGCTCCCTGTATGTCAGAGGATTGATTTCAAAATCCTCCTGCTCACATATAAATCACTACATGGTCTGGGACCGAAGTATATCACTGATATGCTCCCACTTCATAAGCCTTCTAGACCACTAAGATCTTCTGAGACCAATCTGTTAGTGATTCCCAGAGTGAACAACAATCACGGGAGAGCATCATTTAGTCACTATGCAACAAATGGCTGGAATAAACTTCCTGAAGATGAAACTCTGACCACTTTTAAAACTAGACTGAAAACTTTTATGTTCACCATAGCTTTCTGCTAAATCTTTTAATGTCTGCACTGTTTTTAATTATTGCAAATATGTTTTTATTCTATTTTCTTTCTGTAATGCATTTTTAAAATTTTTATTATTTTCTTTTAATTCTTCTATTTTTCTTTTCTTTTTTTCTTCTCACTTTGTTTTATGATGTGAAGCACTTTGAGTCTGCCTTGTGTATGAAATGTGCTATACAAATAAAGTTGCCTTGCCTTGCCTTGCCTAAAGAAATAGCCGCATTCGTTACACCAGACAGTTTTTTACAATACACTGTCATGGCGTTTGGTCTTAAGAATGCACCAGCTACGTTTCAGCAGTTGGTCAACCACATTCTTGCTGGATTGTCTAACTGTGAGGCGTACCTCGACGACTTGGTGGTGTACAGCGCAATCACAACCTACGGCTAATGCGCTGGTGCTTAATATTGCAAGCTTTCAATATTAACATCCAACACATCCGTGGTCGCGAAAATGTCGTGGCAGATGCGCTTTCACGTGCATAGGTCTTGTAGGCCTATTGAAAAATTTGTGTAAATAAATTGGATGATTTTCTTTTTTTTTTTCTTTTCTTTCCTCATTCATCCACTGATGTAAATATTACCTGTAACATGTGTTTTTTTTTTGTGAAAATTTGAAAAATTCTACCCCCAATTTATTTCTTTAAGGGTGGGGGTGTTACGGGTCCTGCCTCCTTGTTCCTGGTAGGAGGAGACTGGGCGTTACCTTGCAGTGACTAATTGAAAAGGCCGGCCCTCCCGAGTATATAAGCCTGCCTACTTCTAAGATGGCTGTCTCTCTTTTTCTCTCACTCGCTCGACGTGGCAGACGCTGGCTGGTCGCACTTTTTCTTTTGTTGAACTAGAACCCTGTTGTTCAAACCCGTATGTATTATTGTTGATCTTGGATCTTTTATTTTATGGCGGGAGGGGTTGCTTTCTTTTCTGTTTTTGTGGCAACCCTCTCTTTTCTGTTAACTAAACCGATATATGGAAAAGAAATAAACCAAAACGTTTTCTTTCCTGAAAATCTGTTTCTTTGAGTTATTATGTTAGTTGTTCACACGTTTTAATGTGGGCTCGTAACATTGATTGTGATCATTATTATTGATTTTAATAAATCTTATTATATTATAACTAGCCGTCTCTTGTGCTTGTTGTGTATACGTCACTGGATAACAGCAGGTTGTGAAGGCTAGTGCTAGAATTTCACGCCTTTTTAATTGTTCGATTGTTTTCTACTTCCATGCCAATGATCACGATGTGAGTATAAAACCCCTTTATATTGAGACTGAGTACAGTTTTAGGTTATCTTCTCCCTGATTCCAGGGTGGTGCCCTGTATATTTATGATTATATCATAATAATATATTAAATATAATTATTGATATCGATTATCATATTTACATTAAGAATTATCTGTTGATAAACAAATCTGCTCCTGCTACATCCCCAACACTTGGCACACATCCCAATGCCAGAAGGTCCATTCAAACATCTAATGATGGATTATGTAGACATGCTAGACAGAGTTCAAAACAAAAAATACATTTTTGTGGTCATCTGTAGATTTAGTAGATGGGTTGAAGCATGCTCCACAACTAAAGCTGACCACAAATCTGCTGCTAAGTTTCTGTGTACAGAAGTATTTCCAAGATTTGGCATGCCAGATACCATCTCATCTGACAATGGACCACACTTTGTATCCAAACTGATACAAGAAATGTTTAAAACTGTAGGCATACAACAGAAGTATGGTTGTGTGTATCATCCACAGTCACAAGGCTCTGTGGAATGAGCAAACGGTGTGTGGAAGAACAAAATAGCTAAAATCATGGCTGAGAGCAATGGCAGGCTCACCTGGGTAGATGCTTTGCCATTAGCATTGATGGCTATGCAATCACAAACTAACAGACTAGCTCACCTAACCCCACGTGAAATGCTCACTGGCCAACAAATGCCATTGCCACAATGTAGGGGTCCCCTAGAAGGGCTATCACTCCTACAACTTGAACGAGAATTGGGTGACTATTTCAAAAGTTTAACTCAAATCCACAGACTTGTGAAAGAGGCCAACGGCAAAGACGATAGCCGAATCCTGTTGGATGCTCACCAGACCCAAGTGGGGGACCAGGTGTTCATTAGACGTCAAAGACGAGTATTTAGATGTCATTGGCATGAGCCCCGTAGAGAAGGGCCATTTAAGGTGGTACTCACTACAGCCACTGCCTTAAAAGTCGAAGGTAAGAGCTTTTGGTACCATCGTAACCACTGCACCTGTCACCAACCTCCTAACCCGCCTGGCCGCCTGCCTTGAAGTACAGCAGGGGCATCCCCATCAGCAGGTGAAGTAGAGCAGGGGAAGAAAGCACCCCGTGCAGCGGTCCATCCACTTCGCCTCAAGGGTAAAGACAGTCAGCCCGCCTACAGTCCCGGCTGTCAACTTCTTCTCATACAGGTACTGACAGCAGCAATGGGCCGGCCACAGAAGATGACTCTGCCAGTACGGCCGATGAGGACACCGCAGAGAGTCCAAACAGGGCCATCGGGTGTACGTGACACCGATTGCCCGCCCACAATTACCTACAGATCAGACCTGGAATAGTTAGTTTGCTTTCTTTCTTTTTGTGCTAACCCTTTCAGGATTCGCAAGGGGGGAGGATGTCCTAATGACCTCTCCGTCCCTAGCAGCCACTAATAACATCCCACATGCTAAGTGTGCATTGGCTATGGTCACATTAGCTACTGACAAAAACCTATTAACAAAAGGAAAAGTGCAAAACTACTTTGACATCACAACAGCTAACGCTCCAAGCAAACACTGGGTGGGACTACCCCACAACACTGAATGCCAAGAAGAAAGGATGGTGACAATGCAGGTAACATGCACCGACACTTTGTGTCAAGAAATGGACACAAAACAGACAATGACAACAGCAGAGGCCAATAAATGGATTTGGCTGATGAGTAAACGAGAAAAACGAGATTTGACCAAACTAAACTATAACATACTCAGCTAAAGCAGTATATAAAGCACAGAAGAGAGAGCGACAGTGTATTGCCTGTTATAATGCTAAACTAATTCCACAGTAGTGATGTGTCGGTCGCAAACGATCCGGGCGGCAACTGCGTGTCCATACACAGAGCAGTGGGGGCGGGGGACAGGGAGGTTCAGACACACACAGCAGTGAGCACACGCACACGGAGGGAGACATGAGAGCGAGAGAGAGGACGAGAAAACGAGCGAGCTAGAGAGAGAGAGAGAGAGAGCGCGACAAACAAACGGTGAGAAAATGAGTGACAGCATCAGGAAACGTAGTAGAATTTGGACCCATTTCAATGCTATAAGCAGCTCAAAGGCGGAGTGTAACTTGTGCAAGGTGAAAATATCATATAGAGCAGGCTCCACAAATAACCTGCACAGGCACATGAGGACCCTTCACCCAACAGTGCAATTTGAAAAAAGTAGACAAGCAAGGGAACCTGCAAATGAAGGTGCCAGTGTGTCCACTGCAACTGTTGCTGCTGCTGCATCATCCAGTAACCCACGTCTTACACATGTGATGGCACGGAGACTGTGTATTGTAGCAACATGGTGGAATGCAGACAAGAGACCTGGGGCCTCATGTACTAAGAATTGTGTGGATTTCCTACTGAAACATGGCGTATGCTAGAATCCAGAAACTGTGGAAAAAATGTGGAAGTGCTAAACTCCTCCCTGTCCACGCCCCCATTTAAATATGCAAATGATTTTAAATAGGACCTGCATCGGGGATTCCCCTCTCTGCACCATCAGATCTAGAAAATGAGTAAAGGGAAGAAGCGCAACTTCACCGAGTCTGAGCTCGAAACGCTCTTAAACGAAGTCGAGACTAGAAGAACGTATTATTTGGTAGCCTCTCATCAGGCATTAACACAAAAAAAAGAAATGTGAGTGGGAGCGTGTGTGTGAGGCAGTGAACGCTCTGGGGTCGGAGCAGCGCACACTCCCTGAAATAAAAAAGAAATGATCCGACGTGAAGGTGGAGGTGAAGAGGAGGATTTCGGCCCACCGCCGAAGCGTGACTGCAACGGGCGGGGGGGCAGGAGGATATTAATATATTATATATTATATTATTATATATATTAATGACGGCAGAAGTGCGCCGTGGCTACTGCAGTGTGACATTTCCAACTTTACGCACGCGTTTATCGACACAAATACTGAACACAAGGAGACAATAAAGGGCTTGTTAGATAGCTCTGCCGCTCTATTTTCACCAGGGAAGAACAAATGCACATATTTGAATGCACGTGCCCAAATGGGCGTTGTGCTGGTTTACATTCGGGGCGCAATTAAACGGATACATTTACTCACCGAGAAGCCACCCATCGCGCACCGTGCCAGCCTCCAGCCTATTACCAACCATGCTATTAGTAAGAATGAACGAGTCATGCGTTGAACCAGGCCACCTTGCCACGATGTTGGTGAGCTGCATTTGCGCATCACATATTATTTGAACATTTATTGAATGAAAATGTTTCCATGTTTTCGGCCGCAGCTCTGCGCACAGCTCCAGTAACACTGGCCTCGGCAACCTAAAACGACTCATGAGCCAGTTGTCGTCATTTGCTAACATATCCTCCCGTTCTCTAAACACCCTCTCACGTCTGATGTTACCGTTTGCGATGTCTTCTAACAAGGCCAAGGCTGCCATTGTTAATGCCATTTTTTCATCACTTTGCGCATGCTTTTATATCCATCCATATGATTGCAAACACGTGTGTGTTAATTGTCCATTAATGTGTCTCTGATGTGACCACCAGAACGGATGGGACGGATGGGAGTCGCTTTCCACGTGTGCATGACCAGGGAGGACAGCCAATCTGCATCACCAGAAGCAAGAGCGTTCTCAGCAGAAGCAAGAGCGAGTCCACAAACACCAGGACATCCGCCAGTGGACAATATGTTCAGCCCTATCAGTCCGTCCAGGGAGAAGTGTTTATCAATATAGTCATGTACAGTATATTCACAGTCATGTGATAAAATGTTTATCTAAGTAATAATATATCATATTGTGTGTGTACTAACAATCACTGGAGTGTTCACAAGTGCACATATTAATGTTTATGTAGTCACAGAGAGATGTTATGTTCGATATAGTTACTCACTAATATGCTTGTTTCATAATATGTTTAATCATTGTTACACCCGCAGGAAAGGCCACATGGTGGGGGCTTTTACCTCTCGAATGCTTCTGGAGAGGATGTTTCCCCTGCCAGGATGCTAGGAAAGTTTAGGGACTCATCGGTGATGATATCTGGTCCACCTGTTGGGTGTTTGACCCAATAGGATGGTGTGGGGATCCTTACTGGGGGACCAAGTTGGGGTGTAACTAACAGAGTGTTACTAATGTTTTATAAAAACATGTATTGGTGTGTATTTACGTAGACTTGTTTATTGGTTGTTTGATGTATTGGTCCTTGTCAGGACCAAAGGGGGGATTGTAGTGGCTAAAGGCGGGCCCACACCGGACCGAAAATCGGCGTCTTTGACAGAGTCGGCGTCCGTGACATGAGTCTGCTCGGTGTGGTCGCTCGAATCGGCCCACGTCGGCGTTCATTTTAGCCGATTCAAATGTGTAATCCGCCATGCGAGTCGGTCACTCTTTTACCATTCTGATTGGTGGAGGCTAGCAGCTTGACTAGCGAATCAGTGAAGCCCGGAAGTGACGATGGTATATTAAGTAGCCATATTAAGTAGCCATATTAAGTAGCCCGACGTCATTTACCGACGCGAATCGGGCAGTCGGTCCGGTGTGGACCCGCCTTAAGGGGTTAATTATTTCTGCAGCCGAAGGATATCTAGGTCACCATGTCAGGCTGTGATATGAAGGCCCTGCACCGGGGTTCATAAGTTCAAAATATAAGTTCAAAGGAAACTGAATACACCATTATGTCATAATAACCTTGAAGAGGTCAGCTGGGCCTGCCAGGTGTGATAGCTGGAAGAGCTCCAGATTATGGGCGGGGAAATTATGACAGTCATTGTTTATTTTGGGAAAATAAGATCCTGATTTGAAGAAAGGATGAGATTGACAACCTCACATAGGCGTGGAAATCCTGGGACCAACAGCATATAAATCGAGGGCACACAGCTCTCGGCTGGTCTTTTTACCCCGGGGTAACCCAAGATGTTTGGATCCTGTATTGGCTAATAAACATATTTTTGGATTAAAGACTGGCTGGACTTCTTTTCATCTGGGACTGCAATTGTGAGTCTATCTGTTTGATGGATAGATTATCTAAAATGGACCTAGAAATAATGTAGTTGAAGGTTTTTCGCTACAACACTACTAATGCTGGCAGTACTCTGTTACTTGATACCCGATAGCAGTTTATAAGATTTAACTGTTTCAACAGCAACAGTGTTCATTAAAAACACTATTATTCGCATCAAATCACCTGACAAATATGGGTTAACGACATACCCATGAGTGAATTCACCAAAGTAAATGTGTTTGTTACATCATATATGGTTGCCCCCCTCCCAAACTACAGTATGTGTGTGTGTTTGTTGGCATGCAGTCAGATGTGTGGAAGTGGAGCAGAGCAGAGGGGAAAGCATACTTCCTGTATACATAACGTCCTACATTTGCAACATTGCCAAGCATCAAATACAAAAGCTCAGTGAAAATACTAAATGACCAAAGTTTGAGGTTTAAAAGCACAAACTGGGCCTTAAAATAAATATGAACACACATTACACAATGAGGTCCTTTCATTCAGGACCACATAACATACACATACTGTATTAGCACACACACACACACACACACACACAACACACACACACATAGACGTGGTGACAGAGAGACCATATATGCTCTTGGAAATTCATTCAGGTCGTTTCTACATTGTAGAAACTAAACTGGGGGTCAACAACCTTTTTGAGACTGAGAGCTAAAATGGGTAAAGAGTAAAATGTAGGGCTGCTTTCTTCATATAATAATGAATATCATGTATTTAATATTTATTTGGAGATGCTTAATAGGAGACTATATCCATCCATCCATTTCCTACTGCTTATCCTGTATTCAGGGTCACGGGGGGGGGGGGGCTGGAGCCGATCCCAGCTGTCATTGGGCGAAGGCAGGGTACACCCTGGACAGGACGCCAGTCTATCACAGGGCCGACATGTAGAGACAAACAACCATTCACGCTCACATTCAGACCTATGGGCAATTTAGAGTAATCAATTAACCTATCCCCATCCTGCATGTCTTTGGACTGTGGGAGGAAGCCGGAGAACCCGGAGAGAACCCACGCTTACACGGGGAGAACATGCAAACTCCACACAGAAGGAGCACGAGACTATATACTCAACAAAAATACCTTATGATTTCTGGTTACCATATTTAAGATTGTATGATTATTTGTTTTTAACTAAAAGAATGTTGACTAACACAAAATGTGAGGTTAAAAGAATATTTTCATAATCAGGGTAATAAAAATCATCCCATGCTATATATATATATATATATATATATATATATATATATATATATATATATATATATATATATATATATATATATATATATATATATATATTATATATATATATATATATATATATATATAGGTAATATGATATATATCATGATTAATCTGTACAAAGTTTAAAATACTAGTATTTACTTGTATTTTTGGGGTAGATAAAACAAATACATCATGTGTGGTGTTGGAATAAAGAAATGCATGACAAACTGGTTAGAGGAATCAACGTTTTTACTTTATTATAAGATATCAACTTAGTTGTGATAATTTCTGAACTAGAATCTATTAATTTGCTGAGTAAGAAGTGGCAGGGAGTGCTTGGCATTGCCCACAACATCCGTAATGAACTGCAGACTAGAAGGTGGCAGTCTTTTGAAGGTGAATTTGCCGTTCGCGTGTGGACGCGCCGCTTCCCAGTATTGTACGCTTGGTGGGCTGCCACTAGAGGATAATTGACAGGCGCTCTCCTTCAAACAACACATTTTTGCGAGCGTTCGCGAGCGTTCCCGAGGCGGCGAGTCGAGCCCGGTGCCTCTGATTAGCATAAAGTAGATTCGACTTCAACTTTAGGCAAATGAGGAGCAGCCAACTCGCACGCCGTCTCTCGACATTCGCCGCGACGCTACCAGAATGCATTGCACGGCTTTTCACATAGTCAAAAAAATAAGGTCCTAACTCCTATTCCTAACTCCTATTCCTTGACCTCTGGGGAAAACGTCACGGGGTTAAGGAAAGGCGATAGGAGAACTCAAAAGGATTTAGGAATAGTCGACCGCGGTGCTCAGAGAATCCGACCGGACTTTCACTAAGCTACGTCATTATAACGCGGCCGCTGATGATTGACAGCTGATGATCGGCACCGGCGATTGATGTGCGTCTGCGCTGGAGAAACTACAATAATGAACTACAAAAAGCGCATCGTCCACTTCTCCACATGTTGGTTTTGTACAGAGCTGGTTCACTGACCGGCTTCAGGTCCAGCAGCTCCTTCTTCCTGTTTGCCAGGTTGCTTTATTTACGTTTCATTTGTGGTTTTAGTTTAGTTTTTGTCAAGTATGTAACATGATTGAAATAAATAAAATAAAATAAAAACATTTGATTATTAATACTGTTCACACACATTTATCAACACTATTCCAATTACTATATGTCTGCATGAGAGTTAATGTTAAATATGTAAATGCACATATCGTTTGTTTTCATGAACGGCCGAGGTGTGCGGCACTTTAAATGTTGCTCCCGCAAAGAATTGTGGGTCGGCGTAATCTCCTTTCCTTTCGCATAGGAAGGTCCGTTGCATCCTATGCTAAAGGAGCTCTGAAAGGAAGCATTGGAGCTCCTTTCCTTTGCATTTAGAGAATTCGAACAGCTCTTATCATGGCGGCCACTTGTTTACTTCTGGGTCACTTCTTCAGTTAGGAACCCATCCATCCATTTTCTACCGCTTATCCTGTATTTTAGGGTCACGGGGGGGGGCTGGAGCCGATCCCAGCTGTCATTGGGCGGAGGCAGGGTACACCCTGGACAGGACGCCAGTCTATCACAGGGCTCAGTTAGGAACCTTCCTAAGCAAAAAAGACTATTCGACTGCACCCAATGAATGGGACGCGGGGAATCACGGCTGCCTGTGGACACGCACCTTCCCTCTGGATCAAGACTACAGGTGCCACCGACGGCCATAAATCATACAATGCGCGTTTTTTTTTTTTTTTTTAAATACCGAGCGTTAATCGCGCGTTAAAAAAATTAACGGCGTTAAGAGGATGTTGCGTTAACTTTGACAGCCCTAATATATATATATATATATATATATATATATATATATACACACTCAACAAAAATATAAACGCAACACTTTTGTTTTTGCTCCCATTTTTCATGATTTGCTGAGATAATCCATCCCACCTCACAGGTGTGCCACATCAAGATGCTGATCTGACATCATGATTAGTGCACAGGTGTGCCTTATACTGCCCACAATAAAAGGCCACTCTGAAATGTGCAGTTTTGTCTCACAGCAAAATGCCACAGATGCCACAAGCATTGAGGGAGTGTGCAATTGGCATGCTGACAGCAGGAATGTCAACCAGATCTGTTGCTCGTGCATTGAACGTTCATTTCTCCACCATAAGCCGTCTCCAAAGGCGTTTCAGAGAATATGGCAGTACATCCAACCGGCCTCACAACCGCAGACCACGTGTAACCACACCAGCCCAGAACCTCCACATCCAGCAGGTTCACCTCCAAGATCGTCTGAGACCACCCACTCAGACAGCTGCAGAAACAATTGGTTTGCATAACCAAACAATTTCTGCACAAACTGTCAGAAACCGTCTCAGGGAAGCTCAACTGCATGCTCGTCGTCCTCATCAGGGTCTTGACCTGACTCCAGATCGTCGCCGTAACAGACTTGAGTGGGCAAATGCTCACATTCGATGGCGTCTGGCACGTTGGAGAGGTGTTCTCTTCACGGATGAATCTCGGTTTACATTGTTCGGGGCAGATGGCAGACAGCGCATGTGGCGTCGTGTGGGTGAGCGCTTTGCTGATGTCAATGTTGTGGATCGAGTGGCCCATGGTGGTGGTGGGGTTATGGTATGGGCAGGCATCTGTTATGGACGAAGAACACAGGTGCATTTTATTGATGGCATTTTGAATGCACAGAGATACCGTGATGAGATCCTGAGGCCCATTTTTGTGCCATACATCCATGAACATCACCTCATGTTTCAGTAAGATAATGCACGGCCCCATGTTGCAAGGATCTGTACACAATTCTTGGAAGCTGAAAATGTCCCAGTACTTGCATGGCCAGCATACTCACTGGACATGTCACCCATTGAGCATGTTTGGGATGTGCTTGACCGGCGTATACGACAGCGTGTACCAGTTCCCACTAATATACAGCAACTTCGCACAGCCATTGAAGAGGAGTGGACCAACATTCCACAGGCCACAATTGACAATCTGATAAACTCTATGCGAAGAAGATGTGTTGCACTGCATGAGGCAAATGGTGGTCACACCAGATACTGACTGGTTCTGAGTCCCCAGACCCCCAATAAAGCAAAAAAAAATGCACATTTCAGGGTGGCCTTTTATTGTGGACAGTCTAAGGCACACCTGTGCACTAATCATGATGTCAGATCAGCATCTTGATGTGGCACACCTGTGAGGTGGGATGGATTATCTCAGCAAAGCAGAAGTGCTCACTATCACACATTTAGACTGATTTGTGAACAATGTTTGAGAGAAATGGTAATATTGTGTATCTGGAATGAATTTTAGATCTTTAAGTCCATCTCATGAAAAATGGGAGCAAAAACAAAAGTGTTGCGTTTATATTTTTGTTGAGTGTATATACACTCAACAAAAATATAAACAATTTTGCTTGTTTTTGCTCTAATTTTTGATGAGCTGAATTCAAAGAACTAACACTTTTTTTACATACACAAAAGGCCTATTTCTCTCAAATCTTGCTCACAAATGTGTTTAAATTTGTGTTAGTGAGCACTTTCCCTTTGCTGAGGTGATTTTTTGAGTGGCCTTTTATTGTGACCAGCCTAAGGCACAGCTTGTTGGGCTGTGTCATCAACATCTTGATATGCCACACCTGTCAGGTGAATGGATTATCTCATCAAAGGAGAAGTTCTCACTAACACAGATTTAAACAAATTTGTGAACAGCATTTGAAAAAGAAATAGGCCTTTTGTGTATAGAAAAAGTCTTAGTTCTTTGATTTCAGCTCATCAAATATTAGAGCAAAATCGAACAAAAAAAAAGTTCAGTGTGTGTGTGTGTGTGTGTGTGTGTGTGTTATATATATATATATATATATATAAGCATTAAGCATGGGATCATATTTAAAATGCATGTCACGGATATCCTTGCCAAAATTATTGCAATTCACAAAGTGATCCTGATAATTATAAAAAATATTCTTCTGGCACTAAAACATACTAGGACAGCTTTACCTCACATCTTGTGAGGAAACAAATATTTTATTGCATCACAGATTTTAGTCACATTCCTTTTATTTGAAAACAAAAAATATCTTATATTATAATTGTAATCAGAAATCATAAGGTCTCCCTGCATTAATAAACAGTGGCAACATTGTGTCAGTCTGTTTTTTTAATAACATGATACTTACTATATTTATGAATTTGCACGTCGTCCACTTCTCCACTTGTTGTTGGTTTTATAAACAGCTCGTTCACTGACCGGCTTCAGGTCCTCCTCCTTCCTGTTTGACCGTTGGCTGTATTTACATTATATTTGTGGTTTTAGTTTACTTCCGGGTCACTTCTTCAGTTAGGAACCTTCCTAAGCAAATCAGACTATTCAACCTCAGCCCAGCCCTGCTCACCACTCATCGCCAGATTGTAACCTCAGTTCATGCTGTCAGTTTTGCTCTCTAGCCTTGTATGCTTTGCAGTCCTGACCTGCTTGTACACGCCAGTAATCCTGTATCTCCTGTGTTCTGGGGTCCGTTTCACAAAGCAGGTTTAGTGAAAACCTTGAGTTAGTTAACCCTGAGATGTAGGAAACTCTGGTTTTTCCGTTTCACAAAGCCAGTTCAGCATAAATCTGAGTCAGTTACCCGGGTAACATACTCCGTGAACCTAACCTGCTCGCTAGCAGGTTTGCTTCAACAAACCCTGAGTTTCTCCTACATGTCTCCGCCTTTTTCCGGAATTTGAACCAACTCTGAAAGAAATGTGCCGTCCTTTCATCGTCAACCTTATCGATATGGAAATAAAAGTGATTCTAGCAGCTTTGCATTGGGAGAGGATTTTGATTACCTTTCCTTTCCTTTCACATTAGATATTATCGAAACAATATTCAACATTTCATATCGTGGACATAATCCGCAACCAGATTCTTTGCGGAGGTAGTGTTTTTGCGAACGGGAGATTTATGAAATGTTCAAGTACATTCCTGTGTTGAAATACCTGCTTATATTTACTGTTTAATATGTGAAATATGATTAAAAGCATATGCCTTAGTCAACGTATTTGCGCAATATTCTTATGCTTAATTTTCAACTGAAGCCACTTTCTTTCTGTGCCTGGGGGGATTACACCCAATGAAGACGATGATTTATTTGTTGCACTACTTTGTGAACTACGGGAATTGAACTGCTGTCGCCTGCACCATAGGCAGCGTTGCTAACCATTACACCATAGTGTCACAATGCAAGTTCAAAAGTAAGGATTAATTAACTTTAGATCAATAGACTGTTTCATTCAGTTATACACATTAGATCGGGCAGTAATTGTCTGCCACGCTAACTATCGCTACTTTGCTGCAGTTACGTTGCTCCGCTTTCTCAGGATGAGCTCGTTTTCTACATAAACACTCAGTAATATCTAATGACGCTCTCCCCGTTGCCATGGTGAATCGTAGTATCGGAGCTCCATTGATGATGGCTTTGTAGAGTCGGCCGGCACGTGCGTAACTCAGAGTTTACATACTCAGAGTTGAGTGAACTAATTCAAAACCGCTTTTCTGAAACCGAAAACTCAGAGTTTCCCATCTCAGAGTTCATCAACTCAGAGTTCAGGGTTAGGTTCAGAGTTTGTTGAACCTGCTTTGTGAAACAGGCCCCAGGTTTTCGCCCAGACTCTGGACCTCCTGCTGATCTCTTCCTGGAAGGCTCACGCTTGCCCAAGCCGTCTTCCTCGTCTACATACCACATCGCCTCCACCGGCTCCCTCCTCAGGCTGCCTTCACTGCTTAATAAAGCTCCATTTACCAAAACCTTCCATATGTCTCCGGGGGCCTGTACTACAAAGCAGGATTTGGGCTTAGCGAGGTAACTTTATCATTAACCCTGAGTTTTCCATCCCAGGACGCTGGTTCACTTCTTACCGGGGTAGATCACCATGGTAACTTACGCTGTGGAGCGGGTTATGTTCCTGATAAGAGATCAACGTGGAGAAAAACACCGCCTACTGACCAATCAGCTCTCTTGGTGCACGGATAAAAAAAAAAAGATTGGTCGATCGTGAGAGGACCCTGTAGAATGATAGAGTGTACAGAGACCGGCAAAACCCTTTTGTCTGTGTCTAACAATGTTTTATATGAGAGATACACATTCTCATCAGAGGGAAAGACTTTTCTTTGTCAGCATACAGCCTACTTACCACTTTTTTTTTTTACTTTTTTTTTTTTTTCAATTTTTCCACAAAACAAAGCATTCACTGACATAGGACCCTATGAATTGAAATACAAGTAAATACAATGCAATAAAAATACCATAAAGAGAAATCGCATGTAGAATAGATATTTGCACCAAAGAGAATAACAGCAATATCAATCCTAGAGATACACGACAGTCTTATAATAACCCGTATTCCTCCGTTAGTCCTCCAAATAGAGAGTGATACAGTTCCTCCTTTGTTCAAATGTGTCCATTTTCAATTGTAGGATTGCAGTCATTCGCTCCATTGTGTAAACGCTTTTCAGTCTCTGTACCCACTGAGTTATGGTCGGTGGTTTTGGATCCTTCCAATTAACAGTTATCATTTTCTTAGCAATCAGTAAAAGTGTCTGTAACATGTATCTTTGATCTGAACTATATGTCTCCAGAGGTATAGCTCCCAGCAGGAATATCAGTGGGTCCAATGGGGAATTCACTTGTAAGATCTTGTCAGTCTCATCCTTGATTTTTTTCCAGGATTCTTGGATAGCTGGGCAGTCCCAAAAGATATGAGAATGATCTCCAATATTTCCACATTTTCTCCAGCACAATTCCACAGTAGGTTCTTTCACATACCTTGAAATTATGAGAGGTGTATTGAAATACCTTATTTTTTATTTCCAGTCGAATTCTCTCCATAACTGACTATTAAGACCTTTATGACAATTTATACACAGCTCTTCCCATACATTATCTGTAATTATGACATTTAATTCCAGTTCCCATTTTCTCTTAATACTTTCAGTATTTAGCAGAGTATCATTTATAAGCCTTTTATATATATGCAAAACATGTTTTTTGATTGGGAGGTGTTTTTCCGACAAAGTAATAAAGTAATCCTCAATAATATTCAGGTTTTTACTAAGCAACTCCCTTTCTTCATGATTTGTTATATAGTGTCTTATTTGAAAATATCTATACAAGTCATTGGAAGGAAGTTGACATTGTTTCTGAAGCTGTGTAAATGATTTGAACTTGTGTTAAGACCTTTATCTGCCCATCTTCTAAACCCACTTTCCCCTACTGAGGGAGGAAATTCCATGTTACCCACTATTGGCATGGCCCTTGACACAGATAATGGACCTCCCAGCTTTTTTCTAACTATTGTCCAAACCTTTAGTGTATGTTTTATCCATTAATTTTCAATTTTAGCCCTATTAACAGATTTCATGTTAATAAAGGGCAGTATAAAGATATACCCTTAGCTGTACTCTGTTCAATCTGGACCCACCCAGTTTTCTGGTAATTTTTGATCCATGCCACAATTGCATTCAACTGTGCAGCCCAATAATAATATTTGACATTTGGAAGGCCAGACCCCCCTTTTCCTTTGGCAGAAGAAGAATTTTAAGCCTTATCCTCGGCCTCTTTCTCTGCCAAATAAATTTATATTTAACACAACACCCTGATATCATCATTGCCTCTGATTTGTTTTCCTTCATTTTGTATCCTAAGACCGAACTGTATTTGTGCAAGCATTGCATGAGTGCAGGAATAGAAAGAAGTGTTTTTTTTATGAAAAGCAAAATATCATCAGCAAAAAAGACTGTCTTGTCGGTTGTTCCTCCTTCATCCTCCAATCCTTGGATCTGTGCATTTTGACGTATAGCTTCCGCCAAGGGCTCTATACTAAGTGCAAAAAGAATGGGTGACAAAGAGTCTCCCTGCCTCACACCCCTTTCCACATTAAATGAATCGGAACAGCACCCATTAACCCTTACTTTTGACTTGGGATTTTTATAAGGTGTATTAATCCAAGTAACAAATGTTTCTCTAAATCCCATTTCTAACAATGTTTGTTCCAGGAATAGCCAATCCACCCGGTCAAATGCTTTCTCAGCATCCAAGCTGAGAAGCATTGAAGGTGTTCTGTCTCTTGCTGCAATTGACTGCAAATTTAGTGCTCTCATTATATTATTTGTTCCATGACGGCCTATAATAAATCCTGTTTGATCTGGTTTCATCAGTTTCTTTATATAGTTCTGAATTCTAGTAGCTAGGATAGAGGTTCAAATTCTATAATCTACACATAGTAGGCTTATCGGGCGATAACTAGAACATTGTATGGGGTCTTTTCCTTCTTTTTGTAAGACCGCAATAATTGCTTCTGACCATGACTTTGGAGGATCTCCTGAATTTAATGTATAATTATATACTTCTACTTACCACTTTCAATTGTTTTTATTTTATTTGCTCCCAAGTCTGTTTTACACCGCTGGGATTGCAGCTGAAAGAATTAGCCTGATATTGTCATAAACCACGTTATAAGAATACATCCAAGCAACAAATTAATTATTTTAAAGTTATATGTTTGGCGACGACATGATTTAAAAGTGGGCCGCACTGTGGATTCGAAGCCTTGACCGTTGAAAGGAGCCTCAGTACATGGGGTGGTAAACTCTACCACTACACTACCAGCGCAGATAAAGTGCTTATTCAATCAGTCACATCTGTTAGTGTCCTCATGACGGGGCAGTCATATTATACTACTACTAATACTATAAATACGACTTACGTGTTCACACAGTCGGAATTGTTGCCTTTTGCCTGGATTATTTAACTTCTTCCTATTTCTGTAAGATTATGGTTTGCTCCTCGTACGTGATATACGCCACTCTGCTGATCCACATTTGTGATTGGTCGAATGCTGCAAACGCTGCCTCTTTCATGTGCACGCGCTCATAGCTGGACAGGTAAACCCTGGGTTGACTTAACGAGTTGATAACCAGCTTCGTGTGACCGCTTATCTCTGATTGCCTTTGTTAGGGTTTCTTAAACTGGATCTCTGAAAGATACCCTGGGTATGTTGAACTCGCTTCGTAGTACAGGCCCCTGGTCCCATGTTCTGCCTCAGGGTCCGCCTACTTACCATGACAGCGCACTGTATTTTTTAAATCAAGCTCTCCATTTACTTCTCTGCCATGATAGCGAAATAGACATGAATATGTGCCTGTTTTGAAAGATGTAAACTACCTTTATTTGATGTGTATCTCTGTCTTGAAAAATTATTTCACACTGTCAGAGATCTCACTTATTGATCTTGTCAAGCATCAACATGATGGTCCTGTACCAACACTAAAGAAAAAACTAAGAAAAAATGTTTTATTTTACTTCTACTTTTACTCTCAGGCAATGTTAAACCTAATCCAGGGGCCTGTACTACGAAGCGAGTTCAACATACCCAGGGTATCTTTCAGAGATCCAGCTTGAGTAACCCTAAAGGATTAGTGTTTCCTGTTTCCGCATAGTGATCACGCAACGGCCATGCAACGGCCACGCAGTTGCTTGGAGACCGTGATGGTTCTGCGTTGGGTTTACGTGTCGAAATGCAATTCAACGCCACACTGGTAAAGGGCGCTATGTTTTTTGTAAAGAATGACCGACCGACCGAGACTCTTGACGTATATCGTCGTTAGCCTCGTTATAGCCTATTTGTTTACTTTCCGGCTTTAAACATCCACTATTTTTCAGAACTTGGTGTTTTATTTCTTTGTACAAAAGCGACAAGGTGCAAACAATAAAACGAGGTGAAAACAATAAAAGCAGCCTATTAAAAGTGTAAATGGCGGTGTTTATGAGTGGAAGCCGGATAGCGGTCTCCAGCGGATGTAGTTAGCGGACCAATCACAGCCAATGCCACTGCGTTGGTGTTGCGTTGTGTTGCGTCGCCTCGACGCGCGTCTAGGATTTTTGGGAGGTGCACGTCAGGATCTTGCGTTGGACGTAAGGGGGGTCACAAGGACGTAAGGGGTCCGCAAGCCCCCTTGCGTTGTGTCGACGCGGAAGCATAACTTGGGCTTAACAAAGGCAATCGGAGATAAGCGGTCACACGAAGCTGGTTATCAACTCGTTAACTCAACCAAGGGTTTACCTGTCCAGCTATGAGCGCGTGCACATGAAAGAGGCGGCGTTTGCAGCATTTGACCAATCACAAACATGGATCAGTCTACGGCAGCGGAGCGGCGTATTTCACATACGAGGAGCGAACCATAATCTTACAGAAATACGAAGAAGTTAAACATATAATGCAGGCAAAAAGCAACAGTTTCATCTGCCAAATGCAGGAAGGACAGCTGGCAAAAACTCGCTGACTGTGTGAATGCGGAAGTCGTATTAATAGTATTAGTAGTATAATATGACTGCCCCATCATAAGGGCACCATAGATCTGACTGATTAAAAGCTAACCTTAACTTAGCTGATAGCTTAGTGGTGGAGTTACCGCCACATGTTACGAGGCTCCTTGCTCCTTGAATCCACCCTTCGGCCGTCGCTCTCTCTCGTCCCTTTAACTCTTACGATGTCCTTCCGCAATAAAAGGCCAAACATATAACTTTAAAATGATGAATGTGTTGCTTGGATGTATTCTTATAACGTGGTTTATGACAATATCATCCTCATTCTTTCAGCTGCAATCCCGGCGGTGTAAAACGGACTTGGGAGCAAATCAAATAAATATAAAAACATAATTCAAAGTGGTAAGTAGGCTGTACGCTGACACAGAAAAGTCTTTCCCTCCGATGAGAATCTGTATCTCTCATATAAAACATCGTCAGGGACAAACAAAAGGGTTTTGTTGGTCTCTGTACACTCTATAGTTCTCCTACGAGACCCTCTCACAATCCACCAACTTCTTTTTTTTTTTATATCCGCGCACCAAGACAGCTGATTGGTCAGTAGGCAGTGTGTTGATCTCTTATCAGGAACATAACCTGCTCCGGAGCAGGTTAGCTCCACAGCGTAAGTTACCATGGCGATCTACCCCGATAAGAAGTGAACCAGCGTCATAGGACGGAAAACCCAGGGTTAACGCTTAAGTTACCTCGCTAAGCACAAATCCTGCTTCGTAGTACAGGCCCTGCACTGAATAATATTGCTACCCTGCACTGAATGATATTGCTACACATGGGGCCCGTTTCACAAAGCAGGTTCAACAAACTCTGAACCTAACCCTGAACTCTGAGTTGAACAACTCTGAGATGGGGAACTCGGAGTTTTCGGTTTCAGAACAGCGGTTTTGAATTAGTTCAGTCAACTCTGAGTATGTAAACTCTGAGTTACGCGTGTGCCTGCCGACTCTACAAAGCCATCATCAATGGATCTCCGATACTACGATTCACCATGGCAACCGGGAGAGCGTCATTCGATATTACCGAGTGTTTATGTAGAAAACAAGCTCATCCTGAGAGAGCAGAGCAGCGTAACTGCAGCAAAGTAGAGATAGTTGGCGTGGCAGACATTTACTGCCCGATCTAATGTGTATAACTGAATGAAACAGTCTATTGATCTAAAGGTAATAAGTCTTTATTTTCAGGTTTGTAGAGCGACACTGTGGTGTAATGGTTAGCAACGCTGCCTATGGTGCAGGCGGCAGCGGTTTGATTCCCCTAGTTCACTAAGTGGTGCAACAAATAAATCATTATTTTTATTGGGTGTAGTCCCCCCAGGCACAGAAAGAAAGTGGCTTCAGTTGAAAATTAAGCAGAAGAATATTGCGCAAATACGTTGACTAAGGCATATGGTTTTAATCAAATTTCACATATTAAACAGTAAATCTAAGCAGGTATTTCAACACAGGAATGTACTTAAACATTTCATAAATCTCCCGTTCGCAAAAACACTACCTCCGCAAAGAATCTGGTTGCGGATTATGTCCGCGATATGAAATGTTGAAAATGTCGGAGAATATTGTTTAGATAATATCTAATGTGATTGAAAGGAAAGGTAATCAAAATCCTCTCCTGACGCAAAGCTGCTAGAATCACTTTTATTTCCATATCGATTAGGTTGACGATGAAAGGACGGCACATTTTTTTCAGAGTTGGTTCAGATTCCGGAAAAAGACGGAGACATGTAGGGAGAAACTCAGGGTTTGTTAAAACATACCTGCTAGCGAGCAGGTTAGTTTCACGGAGCATGTTACCTGGGTAACTGACTCAGATTTATGCTGAACTGGCTTTGTGAAACCGAAAAACCAGAGTTTCCCTCATCTCAGGGTTTACTAACTCAAGGTTTTCACTAAACCTGCTTTGTGAAACGGACCCCTGATGAATTCAGAGCCAGAATTTTGACAAATGCCCCTCATAAATATAGTGATGTGGGTTTTTTTGCAAATGATTTAAGTGATCATTGTACCATTGCAACAGTTTGAAATGCCAAACTTCCTAAAACCAAGCCTCGGCTTCTTCTTAAAAGAGATTTTAAACACCAAGCTTTTATACATGATCTGGTTTGTTTGGATTGGACCAGAGTTTCTCTCCTTGACAATGTAGAGCTAGCCTGGAGGTATTTGGGGGTCAAGCAGCGAAGCTGCGAGACACCCTATAGTGATTCTATGTTTTTTCTTATTATTATTCCTCTGCCAAGTCTATGGCAGCCCATATAACGCCTTGGTAAAAAATGCTGAAATGTGGCTGAAAGTTTCGGACCACTGTACTGACCACTCACACTAATTTACCGACCTCTAAACCCAGCCGTCTAGCGCCACCAACGGGTCAAAATTTGGCCGAAAATTGAACCACTTGGTCAAAAGTTATGAAATTCAGCGCACAGATTCGGGACTGTTCCATGATCACTCTCACCAATTAATAGAACTCTAAGCCCAACACTCTAGCGCCACCAATGGGTTCGACATGCATTCCTGACGTGGACCTTGACTCGTGCATCTGATTTTCACAAGTGAGGTAGCGTTGTGATCCTTGAATCAACCCAAGTTCAATGATACATGGCCCGTCACTTTCGGCCATATTGGACCTCCGCCATATTGGATTATCTCAGAAAGCTTTAAAAATCTTCACGGGTCACAAAGTCCGTTCAGTTCGCTCGAAACTTGACAGAGATGATCTTAAGACCAATCCGCACAAAAGTTATTTCAAAGCTTTTTCAATTTCAAGTTTATTCTCCTGGAGAGGCAATTGAAAATGGCGGCGAAGCCGCCAAACAGGAAATGGGCTGACGTCTCACTGATGCGTTGACTCAACGTAACCAAACTTGGTACCTGGAGTCAAGACACTGTCCCAATCACTCACACCAATTTTCAGGCCTCTTCATTGAACGCTCTAGCACCACCACTAGTTCAATGTTTGACATGCATTTATGCTTGTAAATCCTTTGAAATGCATGCTGCTTACTTTGCTTACAACTCTGTGCTGCATAATTCGCTCGAAACTTAACACAGATGATCTTAAGACCAATCCGCACAAAAGTTATTTCAAAGGTTTTTCAAAGGTTTTTCAATTTCAAGTTTATTCTCCTGTGAGAGGCAATTGAAAATGGCGGCAAAGCCGCCAAACAGGAAGTGGGCTGACGTCTCACTGATGCTTTGACTCAACGTAACCAAACTTGGTACCTGGAGTCAAGACACTGTCCCAATCACTCACACCAATTTTCAGGCCTCTTCATTGAACGCTGTAGCGCCACCACTAGTTCAATGTTTGACATGCATTTATGCTTGTAAATCCTTTGAAATGCATGCTGCTTACTTTGCTTACAACTCTGTGCTGCATAACGTCACAATCACTCACATCAATTTGTGAGCCAATGCATTGAATGCTCTAGCGCCACCATCAGTTCAATATTGGACATGCGTATTTGATTTTAAGTTCATTAAAGTGCATACAGCTTACAATGCTTACAGCTCTTTGCTGCATAACTTTCCAATCACTCACATCATTTTTGTGCCTCTGCATTGAACGCTCTAGCGCCACCATCAGTTAAAACAGGAAGTGAATCTATATGTCAGCAACACTTTCATGTATGGAAACCAAACTTGGTACATGGACTCGGGACCCCATCCTGAGGATGCTCAACAGATTTAGTGATTTTTGACCACTAGTTACCTGGTAATGTTTGTTAATGCTTAACTAATGCTCAACTAATGCTATAATGTGACCATCATTGTGAAACATTACCCAACAAAAACTTGGTATATTCTCAAAACCACACTAATGATTCATGATTAAGAATTTACGACTAGGTGTGCAATAATAATCCACATTTTTCTGTATCAACACCAAACTTGCTACATAGACTCAAGATGTTTCAGCCCAGCAGCTCCGCAGCCCAGCTTGACCCCCTCATTGCTGCTTGCAGCTATATTTTTATGATGGATTTCTGTTTTTAATACACAAGCATGCCCCGTTTCGCAAATTCAGGGTTAAAGGGCGAAACAATCCCTGGTTTTCAACAGAGTTTAGAAATCTACTTAAAGATAGGGATGTTGCCTGGGCCAGGGCAAGGAAATCCAAAACCCCAGTGGATTGGCTCCTCTTTCGCCAGCTTCGAAATAAATGTACCACCCTAATTAAGAGGGCCAGATCAGATTATTTCATCTCTGAAACCACAAAAAACCTTAATGACCCAAAGAAATTTTGGAAAGTCATAAAATCTTCTTCTGGCCATGTGTTACCAAGTGATGTGCCATCCCACTTAGTCAAATAGTCTTGCATCCTGACTGACAAATCACCCATGCCAAATTATTTTAATTAACATTTTATTTCAGCTGGCTTTTTATTTGACTCCTTGCACCCTGATTTGGTAAAATCTGACAAAAATCAGGATATTGATTCAAAGTCATCTGAGGTTGACAGTCAGCTTACTGTTCATCCTTTTCAATTTATGCCAGAGTCAACCACTGAGGTGCGAAGAGCATTACAGAAATTGGACTCCAGGAAATCAGCAGGTCCTGATAAATTTGAGCCTTTCTTCCTGAAGTTGGCTGCTGACTTTATTGCTGAGCCTCTTTCATATATTTTTAACTTGAGTCTGATCAGCAATGAAATCCCAAAGGTCTGGAAATCAGCATTTGTTCTTCCTCTGTTAAAAGGGGGTGAACCCTCACATGTAAATAATTATAGACCATCTAAACTTTGCATTCTTGCTAAAGTATTTGAAAAAATCATTAGTGATCAATTGAAGGATTTTTTGGATGACAATGTATTATCTAAGCATCAGTCAGGTTTTAGAAAAAAAAAACAGCACTATTACAGCTGCTCTTAAGGTTTTAACTGACATTATTGAGAAAATTGATTGTAAACAGTTTTGTGATAGCCCTATTCATTGACTTATCAAAGACCTTTGATACAGTTGATCACCTTTTATTTATAGCAGCGTTCTGGTTTGGCAACTATCTGTCAAACAGAACACAAGGCTTGCAAATGGCCGGCTCCACCTCTTCCTTTTTAGAAGTTTCCAAAGGGGTGCCCCAAGGTTCGATACTTGGACCTATTTTATTTTTCCATTTATATCAATAACTTGTGTGAAAATTTGTCAAATGCCATGTATCACTTTTATGCTGATGACACTATCATCCATTGTTGGAACTTAGGTTGGTCATAAACACTGATAAAACAAAGCTCATGTTGTTCATTTAAGTGGAGAAACAACAAATGTAAATGTAATCGACCTTGTCAAAAGCTACAAGTACTTGGGATTTATTCTTGAGTGTGATCTATCTTTTAAATCACATATGGCAAATTTGGCCTCTAAACTTAAGGTGAAGTTGAGATTTTATTACAGGAATAAATCCTGTTTTTCTCTTCTTGTTTCATCAACCTTTCTTCCTCTGTTGGATTATGGAGATGTATTGTATATGGGCACCTCGGTCAAATGTCTACAGTCACTGGACACCGTGTATCACTGTACGTTGAGATTTTTGTCTGGTTGTAGACGCTTAACTCATCATTGTGACCTGTACACTAACTCAGATTGGCCATCTTTGAAGGTGCGCAGGCATATACACTGGCTGAAGCTTATTTATAAAGCTCTTCTTGGTTTGGTGCCTTCTTACTTATGTTCATACCTTCAAAGAACCAGAAGCCACTATGCCTTGCGTTCCTGTGATATCTATAAATTGTCTGTGCCTCGTGTCCGCCAGAGCTCAGGAAAAGAGCGTTTAGTTTTGCTGCTCCCACCGCATGGAACTTTCTCCAAAATGAATTGAAAATGATGGATCTCATTTCGCTTGAAGCCTTTGGCTCAGTGCTAAAAGACAAAATACACTGAGACAATTGGACAGTGCCTGTGTTTCTGATTTGTACTCCATGGTCAAGATTCTGCACTTTATCTGTAAATCAATTTGCACATTGTAAATCGTTGTTCTCTTTTAACTTATTGTTTGTAAACTGTCACTTTATTATGTAATGCTGCTATGACATGTGTTGCTGCCTTCTTGGCCAGGTCACCCTTGTGAAAGAGATCCTGATCTCAATGGGTTTTTTATCTGGTTAAATAAAGGTTAAAGAAAGAAGACAGCTTTTCAATATATATTCACAGTTATATCCAGATAAATGTTTCTTTTATTCCGATCCATGATGAAATCTTATATCGTTCCATACCAACTATATATATATTTAAACATGCAATTCTATTAATGATTTCTCTGTTAATCTCAACATGCTACCACTGATCTAAACAGTCATGTAGTGAAACACAGTCCCATCGCTGCCATGCAGTGAGATGACAGATGATAGCACACTGAGACCTCGCCAGGAAATAGTTTTTAATAAGAGAGTGTTTACATTGATGCCCAGCTAAATGTTTGATAGTTGTATAAATATAGAGGATGAGTTATGAACATGATAAAGCTAAACATGGACCGGTTATAATCTGAGGCCACGAGCCAACTGTAATATTTACACGTTAACAATAAGGCTAAATATGGAGGAACGCTGTGTGTTAGGGGGTGAGGTTGGGGGCGAGGGGGGGGGGGGGGGGGGTTGTTTCTCACACACACACACACACACACACACACACACACATGCCCAGTGGCTGCTAAAAGTCCTAGAGTGTGTATTTGTCTCAGTGCCAGTTTCCTTCCATTATAGACAAAGCTGTTGGCATCCAAAGCCTCATATAAGCTGTAGCATGGTAAACACTCTCATCCAGGGCCTTTGGAAACACATGGCATGGTCAAACATTCTGCTGTGACCCCATATAACCTGGATCACTGCTAAACATTCTCACCCAGAGCCCCAGATAACCCGTATAATATTCTTTAACTGGACAGAAGACAATGATCCAGCGGTTCATCCCAAAACAGTACCCTTCAAAGACTTGCAACTAGAATGCAGACTGGCCAATGAAAGTGTAGCGTTGGCCAGCTCTGACCAGGGTTTGACACCTATCTGGCTCGACACTCATGTAATCGTTTCTGGCTTTCTATATCTTCAGGCTGTTTTTTTGGATTTGGAGCTCTTCCTGGTGGAACATTGTGTAATAGTGATACTCATTACTCGATTCTCCGGCTTGAACAAGATGCAGCTGCTCGGCTTTGAACGAATAGTAGGTTTTAGTTTACTGATCATCTTTAAAGCCCTTCATGGCTCCGGAAAAAATATTGCTGACTCTGCACCCCTACAAGTGGGGATGTAGCTACAGATCCTCAGGCAGTGCTCTGCCAGCTGAGGATCTCTCTGCTGATAAGGTTTTTGCAGTCAATGCCCCTCAGCTCTAGAAGTCCATGTCTGATGGTCTGGGGTTTGCAGAATCGGTGACATCCTTTAAATCACCTGTCAAATTTGTATCATTTTAGCGTCTGCTAAATTACCTAAATGTAAATGTAAATGTACATTTTAGGTAGTTACCTAATCTCTACATCAAGTAAAAAAGTCTACGGGAAAACCCATTCACTTTATTATAATGTAGCTTTAGTCGTAACTTCCGTATTTAACTAATGCCAAACCACAATCTTTTCTTTAGCCTAAGTTACCCAAATAGATTTGTTGCATAAGTAAATAAAAAAGTCAGGAGACTATGCTTAAGCAGAAACTGTTTGGTTTGAAAAGACATTATACATGTAATGAGTGGAAACTGACACACCATCCCTGATCGTTTCATCGGCAACCAAACAGAGGAACGTCTGGAACTCATAAACTGACTGTGGAGTGTTTTTTTGCGGACTGCCATTTTTTCAAAATCTCTTGGCTGCAGCTTGGCCTTTTAGAATTGACCGGTTTGTGCAGGACGTGGGACACAGTGAATGATGATTCTGGTGATGATTCTCTTCACAGTGTTTTAACTCCACCCTCTAGTACCGGTTTAACTCGCTTGGAACCTTGAACGAGGGCAGACCAAAATAAGTACCAGTTTTTGTCAATGGAAAACAGAGTCAGAAAAGATGCATCAGTATAGCATTCAGTACCTTTGAGTAGAACTAGAATTGTTACCTAACATAGTAACGTTATCTTGCTCATGGAATAGCACTCTCATCCACAGGGATGACTGAATGCTTTCATCCTGAGTCTGATAACTGCAATGAAAAATGATCTTTTTTATACCAGTGCATTCAAGCTCACCATGACAATTCAAACTTTTCAATACATCTTTTCAAATTGTCATCCAGAACCGATGATGACAATCAAAATTATTCTGTGATCTCATTTGTTTTGACTTAATAGGTCCCCGACGTAGGGAACCTATTTTGATGTAATAGGCCCCATATTATACTGTTTTTCCTCAATTTCACACTAACACTGGATTCGATATGTATTGCCCCAAACCCATCCATGCTCCTGAATTTCAGCTGTCTAAGAGTTGCTCAAATGAGCTCTGCTGAGAACAGGTTGTTTCTGTGCCTGCACCTTTAAATGCTAATGAGCTCCGTCTGTCATCGCTTACTCGGAGAGAGACAGAGAGGATGCCGCTTACGCGAGCGGTAGCATGCGTCAATGTTTACGTGGATGTATTGCTATGGCTGGCCTGTGCGGCTCAGGATAAGTTGCTGGGTCAGATCCTTTTAGGAAGGCCAGTGTCGAGGCAAAGCCAGCTTTGTACTGACCCTCATTTACTGAAGCAGACTGATGTGAAGTGGTTAGCACACACATACAAGCTAACACGGACCGTAGCTGGCACATTGTCATTAAAAATGAAACACAACTACGGTCTCTTCTGTTCTTCTGTAGCTGGGACAGAATATCAGCACTTATGTTGTTTTGTACAACCAGCAACAGAGCAATCTGCGTGTCTAGCTCTGAGCGACAACATTGTGAAACACTGCAATTTTACTGCTATCTCACTGCAGGACACACCGAACTTCACCTCGGTGATGAACGCCCCCTCTCGGATGTCTCCTATCATCAGAGAGTTCCGCCTCCTCCTGCGAACCACTTCCTTCATTACGTATGGGAGCTGAATCTGAACAGCCTGTAGGAGCGCCGTTTTACCAGTGGGGGGGCTGCAGAGACCATGCAGGAGTTGCTTGTTTTCCTCGTTCTGGGAGTTGGCAGGCTCAGGGAGGACCAGTTTATAGGTGTAGAGACCAGAGAAAACCTGTTTTTCATAATATAAGACATTGCATGAATGGCCCATTACGCATAGGATAATAAATATTTACAACACATCAATATGCATTCACTAAATAACAATTTCAGGTGTTATGAATCATTTATCAGCTCACAGTTATCCTTTGTGTTTTTAAGCAAAATATTGTGACATTTTTATGATAAAGGAGAGTTAAAAGGATGGATATTACTTCACTCTGCAGCTTCTGGAAATGTAGTTTCCTCTCTCCTCCATTACCCAGCTCCTCCAAGAGCAGCAGATATAATTGGTGACAATGGATTCTTCCTAATCCCATCTAGGAGCCCCACAGGTGCAGTCCAATTTGGACTGCAAATGTGTTGTAAGAGAGATCAGAAACACCAGTAGCCACTAATATTCTACATAAAAAAACGTTCATCTTTAAAGAGTCACAGCGGCTCATTATAACTGGACTGAAGTTGTGTCTCAAATAGAAAATGGTCATTAAATGTTTTTCCTTTAATTCGCTTTTTTCTTGTTTGTTTTGTTTGTCTTAGTTGCCTTGTGTTTTGGTTTATTTGCTTAACATAGTAAAACATGTATAACAAAGACAAAAAGTAATTACACACAAATATGCACAGTGCACACAATTTGTTTTTGAGCAGCTTTTTATGTGGACTCAGTAATTTGCTGGTGTGTGTGTGTGTGTGTGTGTGTGTGTGTGTGTGTGTGTGTGCACAATGTGTGTGTGTGCACAATGGATAAGAAATGCTATCTTAACTAACTCTTTCCACAATGAGGTCACTGAAACACACAAGCCCTGTATATTTGTATGTGTTGGTGTGTGCTGGAATAATTTAACACACAGTTCGGCCCACAGTCTGGTTCCCATGGTGGTAGTAGTAGTAGTGCACGAGATATGTGTGTGTGTGTGTGTGTGTGTGTGTGTGTGTCAGAGAGAGGTGCCAGTATTATCAGCAGAGCAGTAGGAAGGTTATGCTACACTAACAGGAATGTCTCTCATCAGACCTGACACAGTCCAGCTGTCTCCCCCTACCCCCACCCCTCTGTCTCTCACACACACACACACACACACACACCATTTTTTCCACCATACAAACACTCACATCTATACGTTGAAATGAATGGAGATGTCATGTCGTTTTTCTCATTTGCTTCACTGTGGTTTAAAATGTAGATGATTTTTTTCAGCTAAAAACAAATGAGATACACAAGAAGCTTCGATTGTTGGAAATACAAAGTGAAATCCTGAAACGGTCATTTGGAGTTCACCTGTTTTTCTGGATGAATAAATACACTATTCTACCTTCTCCTTTTGTTTTTTACAACATGGATATTTGTAGAGAAGAGCAAAAACTAAATGTGTCTCAACCATATTAATTATGACGCTTTTTATATGGAGCAGGTCCAGACGAAACGCTATAATTCAGAGACCCACTGAGCAAATACTGGGACATTAGTGGCAAGAAGAAAACCTCCCAGTGCTGGATCTTTGAAGTGCAATAAACACAGTTGCACTTGTGAGGGTACCATATTTTCTCTGTGGTATTGGTATACCTCTGTTGCCAACTAAGCAGAAACAAGCTCTTTTATGTTTGGTGGAAAGAGTAATACAACCCAGGAAATAGTTCATCTGATCCTCAGTCAGGCTCAGTTTGAAGGCTCTGTACACTTTTGGGCATTGTCATGGCCAATGTAAACAAATGACCCTAGTTTGATTGTGGGGAACTCTCTCCCTCCATCCATGTCTCCTCGAGGGGGGGTTAAGGGACCACACTTTGCTAAGTGTGTGCATGTGTGTCCAACTGGGGTGCTGGTGGTGGGGGCACACTTACCTGTTTTAGATCCATGAAGATGATGGCATCCATCAAACCAAACACAGGAAACTGATTTGGCTTAACAGCGTAATCACTGGCGCCAGACGTGGCATGGAGGGCATGCGTCTGTGTCTTTGAGTGTGTGTGTGGAACCTCCACTTAGCAAACAAACAAAACATAGTGATGAAAATCTGTCTTGGTGAAGAATTTATTTTGTTTTTTCTTTTCTTATTTTAGGTATCCTGCCTTCGTGTGATGCTCATCAATTATGTGACTGGCCGTGATGTAAACACATGTATTTCAGTGGTAGTCCTTGAACCAAAGCAGAGCAGTGGCAACACTGATTGTGGTTGAGTTACAAATTCACTACAGCATTTGAGGAAATATAGGATTTAGTTAGCAAAAAAAGGTGTTGAAGTTGAAATGTCCTTAAATAATAATAGCTTCATTCTTAGGTGTATTTCAAGGCTCTAAGAAATTCCCTTAAATATATCCTGGCAATAGTTTAGGCTCTTAATACTTTTACTTTACAATTTCCCTTTCCAACCTTTAACCAAACATAATTTTCACATTTATGTGTATTAATCAAATTAATTGAATAGTGTGATTATTTCTCTCTACTTTCATTGCTTTAAATATTTGTTTAATGGAAGTTGAGATGTTGCTCTTCAACAACCTGTTAAATAAAACAATTAACACAGAGAAATAACATCCATTTGCTCAGTAGGCCTTGTTGAAGAGAATTATTGTGGTACAAAAGTCTTTAGTTCTAAAGTGAAGTCTCTGTGGTCAGTGTTTTAAAGTGCCATTAAGATGTTGCTCTTAGCAACCACCTCGTTACGGCAGGTCATGTGACCTGTTGTCATCCATTATCTAATAACGGGCAAGATAAGAGGCTTGTTTAGACTACAGAGACAGAGAGACAGAAAGAGAGGGAGTATGTGTGTCTGTGTGTGTGCGCGCCTTTTATAATTTGCTGTGGCTCCAGTCTGACACCTTTAAATGGCTGTCATCAGAAACCATATGTTACACACACACACACACACACACATCAGTGTTTAGCTGTAATAGCCCTCTCAGTAGTAATCTGTCTACAGCTAAATCCTCTTCACATGAAATAGCCGGGGACCCCAAAGTACCAGGAATTACCTGTGTCTCTAACTTTTTGTCCATCTGAATATGTGCAGACATGACTAACGGGTTGATTAACTTGGTAAGTTAAATTAGCATATGTTCCACATGATTTTGCATTTACTAGCATACAACACAACAAAAACAATTTCCAGGGGACACTAAAAAGTGATGCACACATCTAGGAGATTCAAACAGGAGGAGGAAATGAGAGAGAAATGACCATTTAAAAAAAGAAATGTTTGAGTCCCTACCTTCAGGAGGTCCAAGACCTGGGACCCCCACTATATACTTTATATTGTTACAGCCACTTTGCTGTTTTTTACTTTTAATATCATTTATTTTAGCTTTGGAGTATGGAAAGTTTTCTGTATGACGTCAAATAACATACAAGAACAAATAAGATAATAATACAAAATCATTTTGTCATACAGAGAACTTTCCATACTCCAAAGCTAAAATAAATTATGTTAAAAGTAAAAAACAGCAAATTGGCTTTAACATATATCTATATATATATATATATATATATATATATTTAAATTATGTCTTACGATTATTGTGCAGTGTTTGTTGTTATGCATCGATCACCACATTACCAATAAACATAATGCAATAAACCCTTTTGGACTTACTTTCAGACCTACATGTTACGTTCTGCAGGGCCTTAGTGAGGCGGGGCTCAGCTGTGTGCCTCCAGGCCAATTTCTGCAACAGCCAATAACTTACAAACATAAGACTTTTAATAAATGTTAATAAACTCAAAGTATTTCAATAATGCAAAAACAACTGAAACTCATTTAACTGGAACTGAGTGTCTCTGTAACTATGTTTTCTTCACAGCCTGTAACATTATTGCTGCAGAGCCGTGCAGCTTCCTTAAACAAGTTAAAAAACAAGAAAATACAAATGCCTGCCTGCCTGTGTGTGTGTGTGTGTGTGTGTTTAGAAGGCATAGAGATTATTTGGGGTCAGAGTGTGATAACAGGCAGACAGAAAGTTTGTGACCTTTGACCCTGGCTTGTGCCTAGGTCAAAAAGTGTAGAAGCTTCCTGTTGAACACACACACACACACACACACACACATACATACAAACCTCTCTTGTTAATGGCTATGTCGTGTGGTCTATTTCTGGGTTCTGTCTCTGGTATAAATAGATTCACCTTCGCCCTAAGACATGGACAATCAGAGGAGCTATTCAACACACACACACACACACACACACACACACACACACACACTCAAATGAAATTCATCATGAGCATGTACTCTTTGTGCTTGTATTGAGCATCAATGTTTTCTTGTCACATTGTCACATCCTGTTTTTTCACCACTGTCATTCATGAAGCTGGCAGAGGGTGAAGGCAAATCAACGATTTTCAGAGAAAAAGAACAACCCAAGGTGATTTGTTTGGCAAAATAAATCATATATTTTTAACATTTGACACAAAGGAAAACAAGTCTTACTTTGATAGATAGATAGATAGATAGATAGATAGATAGATAGATAGATAGATAGATAGATAGATAGATAGATAGATAGAACTAAATTAAAGTAATTAACAAAATTAAAGTAATTAACTAAAATCGGCATCTCTACTGTCACTAACTTGACTACTCCCGGGATCACTCCCGGGAGTCTGGCTATGCTTTCTGGTCCAGCAGAGTCCACTGAGGTCCTGACCGATGCAGACTGCTAACTGGCCTGATGCTGGAAACACCATATTGTAGCTCCACCTGCCCGCTGTGTGGCTGCTCAACTACTCCTCCTTTTGGTCTACGGCGACGTGGTTGGGATGGATCCATCTCTGCGTGGCTGTGCCTGCTGCCATGGGCTACTACTGTTGATACTATTGCTTCTGTTAATACCACCACTACTGTTAATATTACTACTACCATACTACCAACACCAAATGCAGTTGGTGCCTGGGCTGCACGAGATTTCTGCCTTAAGGCCTATTAAGGCAGTTTTTTCTCGCCACTGTCGCTGTAACGCTTGCCCCTGGGTGATGTTGGGATTTTGAAATTGTGTTGACTCTTTTTTGAGAAATTTGAGAAATTTTGAGCGTATTCTAGTCCTGCTCAATGTGTTAAGTGTCCTGAGATGACTTCTGTTGTGATTTGACACTATAAATAAAATTGAATTGAATTGGATAGATAGATAGATAGATAGATAGATAGATAGATAGATAGATAGATAGATAGATAGATAGATAGATAGATAGATAGATACTTTATTGATACATAAATTTAACATACTAACATACAACTATAAAGTGACAGTAGAAGTAAAAGTGTTATTACAAATATGAGAAGAACTACAGATGGGGATAAAGGACTGTGTAAAATTAAATTAGGCTGTAAACAGATGAATGAATGAAATGAAAGTGAAAGTCACAGTCACAGCATGTAGCAGAGGTAGTCAGACATGGCAATGACACTGGGCCTCATTTATCAATCTTGTGTGAAAACGGGCGCAGATCTGAGCGCAGATTTGGTCGTACGACAGGACACACGTGCGATTTATGAAACGTTCGTATCCGACCAATCTCAGCGTACGAATGAGCGGGCCTTGATAAATGCGGCGGCTGAATTCGATCGTCATTAACATGTTACGTCCATAAATATTCCTGTTTCGGAGGCCTCGCCCACTGAGGTCAAACATGGAGAGACGAAACATGGGTAAGAAAAGAAACTTTTCTGACACGGAGATCGGCATCCTGACATCGGAGGTGGAACACAACAAGACAGTGCTTTTTGGCAGCCTGAAGGGTGGCATAAAAGGGGCTCACAAAAACGCTGTCTGGAAAAAGATAACGGAGGCAGTCAACAGCGTTGCCGTAGAGGAACGGACTCCAGCTGAGGTTTGAATATCATTCTCAATAACTTAACCCATGCCTAACGACTTAAATGAATCTTTTCATCCGCAGCCTAAAAGCTTATGTCTGCTAACTGATCAAAACAATTCTTTACATTTAGGTCAAGAAAAAATGGTCGGATATGAAGCTGGCCACCAAGAAACGCGTTGCTGCGTTTAAACATTGCAGCATCAGGCAGACTGGAGGAGGCCAAACAGACTCCAGCCTGATCTTGACGGGGACGGAGGAAAAAATTGCCTCCTTAATTGGGTCGGAGTCGATCTGTGGCATAAGTGGTGGAGGTGACACGCACTCGCAGCAGACCCAGAGCAGAATGGTAACCAACAACCCCCTTTTGCTTGCATTAAAAAAATCAGACTGTACACCATTTCTTACAAATAATTAGGCTTACACATGTTACATGGGTGACATTTTTATTGTATTAAATATTTCAGAGCCAGGCACCAGCATGATGTCAGCCAGATCTGCTCCCCAGAGCAGTCCCACTACTGCCGAGTGTGAGCGTGTGCCCTCGGCCCCCCGTGCTGCGCCCAGACCGAACGTGATCACGGCAGAGGTCCTGGAGAGACAAGGGGAGATATGCAGGTTATTGGCCTCAGTCATGACTAAATGTTGTCTGTGTTTAGTATGCCTTTAGCCAATTCCATGGGCTTTAAAAGAAATGTTTTCGTTTTAATAATCCGTTTTGATCTGTTCTAAATATGTGACTGCTTATGCTTAATGACAGCTGAGGTTTGTTCATTATTTTATGCCAGATTTTGCTGTGCTGCACCGCAAATCCACAGACTCGAATTTGCGTACACGAGCTCAGACCTGACGTGAGATCTGATCGCAGCTTCCGCTTACGTCCAAATTGATAAATGCCGAAGTTTGCATGGAAATGGTCGTACGCACGGTTTTCGGTCGTACGTTCGTTTGATAAATGAGGCCCAGTGAGTCCCTGAGGTAGTGAAAAAGGATTTGTCCATTGTCTATTGTGCCTCCTGCCATCACTGAGAGCTGTTGTACACTGCAAAATTTTACGTTGTGAATTCACAACAGGGCTGCAGAGGGTCCTGGGTTCGATCCCCGGGTCGGCACTGGGTTCCTTGAGTTTGCATGTTCTCCCCGTGTAAGCGTGGGTTCTCTCTGGGTTCTCCGGCTTCCTCCCACAGTCCAAGGACATGCAGGATGGGGATAGGTAAATTGGTGACTCTAAATTGCCCGTAGGTGTGAATGTGAGCGTGAATGGTTGTTTGTCTCTACATGTCAGCCCTGTGTTAGTCACAGTAATTTCAGCATTGTGATATTACAATGCATTGTTGTAAAAGCAGGATAGAAGCTTTCAGGCAAGTGTTCCTTTAAATAAACTCCTGGTGTACTTACAAACTTTCAAATGCCTCGTTTTGTGAGTACAGACCCTATGTGTACTACTGCAGAAGTTTGGTAACATTGCATTATTCGTGGGGTAATTTATGAGATATAAACTATGTACTATAGCGCTAGTACTAAGCCATTCAGCTGATAGCCCTATCTTGCCCAATGCTGACCATCGCTAAAAATGCTTCCGAGGGGGTGTTTGGCTGGATGTCATGGTGGAAAATACCTAAGGAGCATTTCACTCTGAACCATCACTTTAAAATGCAGAGAAGTTGTGCAGAAACTTGCGACTCAACTACCTGTGTCACTATGATGCCCACTCAAAGTCAATAGGTTTCCTCAAAAGGGTGCTTGCATGAGGGTTCATTGTTGTCCGCTTCTTGGTCTTTGAGCCTCTTCCAGGATTGATGCCCAGGAAGCACCAGTAAATAAGCAAAGATAGTTTCAGTTTTAAATAGATTTATGGATGAGTTTGCGAGATCAGGATGGTCTCACCAGGCTAGCCTCAGGTATCTCCATTGTCAGCAATTTAGACCTCAAGACAATCATTGATTTGGAAGCCTGTACTAGAATGTGAATTACAACGGTAAATGAGATCTTTATACAATACCTTTGAATGAACTCCAGTGTTGACGATCCAGCAGCAGGATACTCAAGGTTGAAGACTTAATAGCTGCTGAAGAAAGCAGCTACTCCTTGTAAAAACAAAGGGTGTGGTCCCATCACGACATGTCCCTCAATGGATATAAGCCATCCAAAGGGCTTCATCATGTCACCTGAAAATGAATAGATACAACATCATGTGTTATGATCACTTTGAGATCTGCTTCAGATACAAAGGGCTATACAAATGTGATTTGTTATCATTATTATTATTTATTGTGGTGATGTAGATTTCTAGAATCAAAACAAAATACTGAGTTAGAAATGTCGATACTAGATCCTAACATTACCTTGAATGATCAAGCAGGGGGTGATGGGGCGTTCTGGAGTATTAATGTCCACAGCAGTGGCACATGGCTGTAACATAGTAACACACAATAGCATGGATTTAACATTAAAGGATAAATATTGTTCATTGTCATTCAGGTAGTAAATCATACAAGGTAATAAATGGTGTCTAATGTAATCACTCATTTTTCATTTTAAACAATTGAATAAAATCTTTCAAGGATGTGTCAGGTGATGTGTCAGGTGGTATAGGCCAGGCCCAGCAGCCTGCAGGTAGGACCTATGCTGCCTTAACATATGAATTTGCAGTCCCATGTGTTTTCTGTAGCAATCAGGCACCCCACACTGGTAGTAATAATAGGGGGCGTTAGTATGCTGTTTTGTGTGCTGAACAAAGTTATACACATTCTTATACAAATGCTCACATCCAACCAATTTACAGTGGAACACTGTGGTGCATTTTAACTAGTCACCTACCTAATCTATTTCTCCTCACTCTTAGCCTGACACTGAACAGGATGGTAAACCTCGCCATCTGATGACCTAGAAAAAAAGAGAAAAAGGAGAAATTACACAAAGGCAACCAACAATATGGATTTCAGTTTGAATGCAGATTATGATCATGAGTATGCTGTAAAAAACGTAATGGACATTTTTGGAGTTACATCACCTTTGGGTGTACTGCAATATTATCCCTAGCTGAAACTTGACCGAGAGCAAAAAGCGTTTTTTTGTTTAGCTGCAGGTGGTTGGACCTGCACCACTTCACAAAGTCCTCAACCAGGCTCCTGTACTCCCCCTACTGTCAATCCTTGATACAGCCAACTATCGCAGTGTCATCTGAATATTGCTGCATTTGGCAGAGCCCAGAGTTGTGTTGTATGCCAAATGTGTACAAGGTGAAGAGGACGGGAGAGAGCACGGTCCCCTGTGGTGCTCCGGTGCTGCTGACCACAGTGTCCGACGTGCAGTCCTTCAGTCTGACTTGAATTGATTTCTGTGTTGGGAAATAAATGAAGGGCAGTACGTTCGAACCTACCAGTACCAGTAGCTAACGTACCATGACACAGTCTGCGAATTTTGTTGAGCTTAGAAATAGTATTGCTTTAGACCAAGGCAGAAAAGAAGAGAGCGCAGCGAAAATAGAAGACGACGAAAGGAAGGACATGAAGGATGGATGGAGGAGTGAAGAGAAAAGAAAATGGCAGATCGGCAGACAGATTGGGTGCCTGTCAGTAAATTGACTGACAACTAATACAAAGATTACATCAACCGCAGCCTCATTAGTGCAGACTTCACCTGCAGCAGCCTGAGGCGAACACACAACGAACACACATAAAACACTCACACACAGATGACTATCTCAAATAGCTCATGGCTAAAGCACTTTCACTTACCTGCTCGCACTGTTGTTTACAGTGTTTCTGCTTTAGGACAATCCTCAAGTGACAAAATATAATTATTACAAACACTGTTGGAATCATTTGCATCTCTGTTTCTACCAAGCATTGAACTTTGGGTGTCAGAGCCTTAAAACACGACTTAAAACTCACCTTTTAAGATTGTAATGTGTTTCCACTGGTTGTCTGTTTTTTTATTTGAACTCTATTTGAACTGAAATTACTTTGAGTACCATGAGCTCTATGTTTAAAATGCATTATTGTTATAATTATTTCTCACACAATAAATGGATCTCTCACTTCAGTTCACAAGTTTTCTTTGATCAACATGCTGCTTATATAATCCCTTCAGTGAAAAATGCAGTGATGAAGCCGTAACCATAAATCTGCTTTTGTCAGGTGCAGGGGTGATATCAGAGCTTTAAAGGCCGTCCACACGTCCCAAAACTATCTTTATTCTCTGTTTTTCCTTGGCGTCTGTCAGGACCACATAATGTCTTTGTTAGGTTTTTAGTTGAGTTTTCTGTCTTTGTCTCATTTCCTGTTTTATTTTGAAGTCAGTGTCCTACCCCTGTCTTCCTGTCAAGTTTCCCGCTTGTGTGATTGTCTTCCCCGCGCCAATGTGTTTCACCTGTGTCTTGTTGTCTCTTGTTGTCCCGGATCTGTACTGTTGCCTGATTGATTGGCCTCATGGTTTTGACCTTTTTTGAATAAACGACCCTGATTTTGCCTGAACCCTCTGACTCTCTATTGTGTTGCCTTTGAGTTCTTGACAGAAAGATCTGGCCACAATGGACACAACTGAGTCAGATGCCCTTCGCGCCGCTTTAAAGGTGCAGGGGGCTAGGCTCCACCAACAAGACCAGATGTTGGCATGGCTCCATCACGAAATGTTGGATGCCACCTCCTGAGCAGAGGTGCACTGTTCCACCGTCTCAGCCCAGCTAGATCATCTCATCGGTCAGCTCCAGGTCCCCAAGGGTTCGTCGGAGACCAGTCCACCAGCTCCACCTGCTCTACCTGTAGCTACCTATTGCCTATAGTTGCTGTGTGCAACTCTCTCTCTGAGTTCTTGGACACCTTTAAACAAATTTTTCACCCGGCTACTCCGGGCAGAGAGGCTGCTAAATTCGTTGTCAGCCTCAAACAAGGGAAGAGGTCAGTCATGGCCTACACTATAGAGTTCAGAACGCTAAACACTGACAGCATTGGGGGATGTTTTCTACCAGGGGTTGTCAGAGCATTTAATGGACCACCTCGCCCCGCTGGATATGCCATCAGAACTTGATGCCCTGGTTTCTTTGACCAGCATCTAATGGAGCGTCAACAGGGACGTTCCACTCCTCCATCCTCCATGAGAGCACCTCCGGGCTTCAGATTGGCTCCTCCTTAATCTCCACGCGCTGCACCCTCTGAGTCAGGACCCCCAGAGAACTCCCCTGAGCCCATGCAAATTGGTCACACCTGCCTCACTTCCGCAGAGAGACGTTTCATGGAGGGCCGGTGTATCTACTGCGGACAAATTGGACACCTCATCGCCAACTACCCAGTAAGAGGTACCAAATCCATGCAGCCATCCAAGTTCATGGTGAGTTCCACCCAGTGCAGCACATTTTCTCCGAGACGGTCACCCTGGGTCTCGTTAGTCGCACCTCTAACCACTATGCAACTCAGAGTTCTAGTAGATTCTGGGGCCGACACGAGCCTCATGGATATTGAGCTGGCACATAAATTGGGACTTAGAGCTAAACTGTTACCTGAACCTCTATCTGCCACTGCCTTGGATGGCAAGCTGCTATGTAATGCTATGAGTCACACATCAATCCTCCCCTGTAACTCTCAAGTTTCCAGCCGGCCACTCAGAAGACCTACACTTTCACCTTTACCACTCCACGACACACCCACTGATTTTGGGCTTCCCCTGGCTAACAAAACATAATCCCCATATAGACTGGGCCATGGGATCTATCCAGGGGTGGGGGAAAGATTGTTCTAAGAACTGTTTTCCCATCTCACCTGACCTCACTGCTCCAAGAACTGCAACACCCTCAGAACAAGGTTCTAATCCTGCTCTGGTAGGGGTCCCCAAGTGTTACCATGATTTAAAGGATGTGTTCGATAAGTGTCAGGCCACCTCTCTTCCTCCACACAGGGATTATGATTGCATCATCGACCTGATGCCGGGGGCCCCCATCCCGAAAGGCCGCCTATACTCCCTGACCGCCTCTGAATGCCTGACAATGGAGGAATACATCAAATCCTCATTACAAGCAGGCATTATTGGTCCCTCCACATCTCCTGCTGGAGCTGGATTCTTCTTTGTGGAAAAGAGAGACAAATCCCTCAGACCCTGCATCGACTACACTCGCCTGAACCATATCACCGTCAAAAACACTTATATCATCAGCCTTTGACCTGTTGCAGGAGGCTAAGATCTTCACGAAGCTTGATCTCAGAAATGCTTACCACTTGGTCAGAATCAGAGCAGGCGACGAGTGGAAAACAGCATTTAAATGGTAAATGGCCTCATTTATCATCATTCACACACCGATGGCGGAGTCAACCACGCAGGGCGACAGCCAGCTCGTCAGGAGCAATTAGGGTGAGGTGTCTTGCTCAGGGACACCAGGCACTCAGCTAGGAGGAGCCGGGGATCGAACCGGCAATCTTGCGGTTACCAGCCAACCCGCTCTACCTCCTGAGCATTTATCACCCCAATAGGACATTATGAGTACCTGGTCATGCCATTTGGGTTAACAAATGCTCCTGCTGTCTTCCAAGCCCTGGTTAATGATGTTCCCAGGGACCTGTTAAATAGAAAGGTTTATGTTTATCTCGATGATATACTTATTTTTCCTCGAGCCTTGAGGACCATGTAGAGACAGTCAGAGAGGTCCTGACCCGGCTGTTGAACAACCAATTATTTGTGAAAGCTGAAAAGTGTGAATTTCACCAGTCCCAGATAAGTTTCCTAGGTTACATTATTTCTGAGGGAAGGATGGAGATGGACCCTGCCAAGGTCCATTCTGTGCTCAACTGGCCCGCTCCCACCTCCCGCAAAGAGTTACAGAGATTCCTTGGATTCGCCAACTTCTATCGGAAGTTTATTAAGGGGTTTAGCTCAGTGGCTGCCCCCCTCCATGCACTCACCTCTGCTAAGACTGTTTTTCAGTGGTCTCCCTTCGCAGATGCTGCCTTCTGACGCCTCAAGAACTCCTTTGCCTCAGCTCCCTTCCTGTCCCTGCCCAGTCCTGATGAGCAATTCATTGTGGAGGTCGACGCTTCAGACACTGGAATTGGGGCCGTCCTATCCCAGAGGTCCGTTAAGGATAAAAAGATTCATCCCTGTGCCTTTTTGTCCAGTGTCGTTTCAAGAAAATCTGCGTCCACACGAATCCACTGAAAACGACTTAGTGCGCTGTAGTACATATTCCAGGCCTATATGTGGCGCGGTTTCTGCTACAAAAATACACCAAAACAGAGAAGAAGAGACGGCTTGACCGGATGTTTGCCGTTGCTATGGCAACAGGTGAAAGCTACGGCTATTTACTTAATTTCAGATATCCAAAATGAAAAACTATTCCAGATATGCTGTCAAACTCAGCCCTGGTAATGGCCAGCTTAGACAGGCGGGCCAGTGGTGGCGATGTGGTGCTCGACTCCATGCTTGGCCGTAGATGAGGAAAAGGTGGGCTCTGTAAGCGCTGGAAACTCTGCGAGCAGGCGATGAAGTCTGTGAGAGCACGCTAGACAGTCTGATGGAGTCCACACCACTGAGAGCACAGGTGTATGAAGAAAACATGGTGGCGTCAATCAAGCGACGGTTTTTGATATCCACCAGCAGCCCTTAAGCGCATAGAAAGTCTGCACCCAGGAGGGTACAGCCACTTTGGCTGTGATAAATCCCAGCTAAACCGCTGACCGCCAAAACACAGTTCAACGTGTCGAGTGCCATAAGTGCGTATAGGGTTGCCATTAGCAGCCTCCAGGGAGGGGGCAAATCCGCCCGCCAGGATGTCCAGGATGCAGGCAGAATGCTCCGCTGCGCGGCGGTGTCACACAGGAAACGGCGCCCGGAGATGGTGTCCTGGATGAACAGCAGCCTGCCAGTGCGGCCGACACTCAAGGCCACTACTGAGCGCCGGCCCTGGCGTTTCCCGTCCCCCTGAAGCTGCAAGGTGATCGGCATTGCTTGGCCCTGGAGCCGAATTTAGCGTGGTAAAAACACAGGCTTGTGTCAGAACATTGCCGGTGAAGCTGTAGCCACTGCAGTGAGCGCTGAGTCACCAGGGAGCAGGGCGGCGGTGTGATAGGCTTGGTTCGAGTTGGTTGCAATGGCATAAGCAGGGTGGAGCGCAGCAGCAGTCATGCCAGGGTGTTGAACAGCCAGAAAAAATCGGTCAGCCTCCTCTGCCAGCGCGCAGCAGTCAGTGATGGCAGTGTTGGCCAAAGCAGCTCGTACCTGAGAAGGGAGTTGACGCAAGAAGAGCTAGTCGAAGAGAAAATCAGGCCTGTGCTCCCTAAGCAGATCTAACATCCTGTCCATAAGTTCAGACGGTTTGCTGTCACCCAAGCCTTGCAGAGGAAATAGCCGGCTAGCCCTCTCAGCATCAGAAAGTTCAAAAGTCTTCAACAGGTGAGCCTTGAGTGCTGTATACTTATTCTCTGCAGGGGGATGTTTCAGGAGACTAACCACTCTCGTCGCTGTTGAACTGGGGTCCGTTTCACAAAGCAGGTTTAGTGAAAACCTTGAGTTAGTTAACCCTGAGATGAGGGAAACTCTGGTTTTTCGGTTTCACAAAGCCAGTTCAGCATAAATCTGAGTCAGTTACCCGGGTAACATGCTCCGTGAAACTAACCTGCTCGCTAGCAGGTTTGCTTCAACAAACCCTGAGTTTCTCCCTACATGTCTCCGCCTTTTTCCGGAATCTTAACCAACTCTGAAAAAATATGCCGTCCTTTCATCGTCAACCTAATCGATACGGAAATAAAAGTGATTCTAGCAGCTTTGCGTCGGTAGAGGATTTTGATTACCTTTCCTTTCAATCACATTAGATATTATCTAAACAATATTCTCCGATATTTTCAACATTTCATATCGCGGACATAATCCGCAACCAGATTCTTTGCGGAGGTAGTGTTTTTGTGAACAGGACATTAATGAAATGTTTAAGTACATTTCTGTGTTTAAATATCTGCTTATATTTACTGTTTAATATGTGAAATATGATTAAAATCATATGCCTTAGTCAACGTATTTGCGCAATATTCTTATGCTTAATTTTCAACTGAAGCCACTTTCTTTCTGTGCCTGGGGGGATTACACCCAATAAAAATAATAATTTAAGTGTTGCGCTACTTTGTGAGCTTCGGGAATTGAACTGCTATCGCCTGGACCATAGGCAGCGTTGCTAACCATTACACCACAGTGTCGCTATGCATGTCTGAAAATAAAGAGTTATTACCTTTAGATCAATAGACTGTTTCATTTAGTTATACACATTAGATCGGGCAGTAATTGTCTGCCACGCCAACTATCACTACTTTGCTGCAGTTACGGTGCTCCGCTTTCTCAGGATGAGCTCGTTTTCTACATAAACACACAGTAATATCTAATGACGCTCTCCCCGTTGCCATGGTGAATCGTAGTATCGGAGCTCCATTGATGATGGCTTTGTAGAGTCGGCAGGCACGCGCGTAACTCAGAGTTTACATACTCAGAGTTGACTGAACTAATTCAAAACCGCTGTTCTGAAACTGAAAACTCAGAGTTGCCCATCTCAGAGTTGTTCAACTCAGAGTTCAGGGTTAGGTTCAGAGTTTTTTGAACCTGCTTTGTGAAACGGGCCCCTGCTCAAATGATCGTATATTTAGTATGTTTTGGGATTATTGATTCAGGTTTGTTCACACCGAACACAAAGCGACTTTTCACCTCGCATTACTCACACAAGTTTGACTGCAGGATCATACGCCTTAATTTGTGTAATTCACACTAGATGCACTGGAGAGGAGGTGGGGCTTACCTCGATGTTGACACCAACAATGGTTCATCCACCATGGCTGAAATAACAACTATTGCTGCTTTGTACATGTTGTGAAGTCCCAGATATTCTGGGAAACCAAACGCTGTCCTGTCTGAGTACATAACATCCTCCAGAGGTGCTCGTTGAATTTCACCAAGCTGTATTCATGAGCCCCTTTTATACTGCCTTTTCGTTAGGGAGTATCACTCCTTTTTCCCGCACCGTTGTCATTGTAAACACTAACTGAGGAGAAAAAGGTTCCGCCTCTGAGACGGCAACGGAGGTCGTCACAGAGCTGCATCAGAGTCGAGGCTAGACGGCCTATATGTGAACGGAGCGAGCCGCCAAGCCAGAAAAGTCAGTGACGTTTTGAGGATGTGTTACCAAGGTGACGCACTGCCGGCGGCTTTAACGTGCTGAAAGTGCTGATCCGAAGAAGATGTAAAGCCAGTAGTTGCTCGTATGAGGCCGCCACTGTACGCATCCAGATGTTTATGATGCAGCAACTTCACTTGTGGTTGAGTCGTATAAATATGCGAGACGAGCAAAAGTTCATCTTTCATTGCTGTTTCGATGCAAACGAGCTAATCAGATGTCTGACGCTCATTTAACACATCCACAAAGCCGGGATGCTTTGTGGAACCAGAGAACCACCGTGTCTCTGGTTTCTCCACATAGTCTGGTCTGGTCTCTGGACTAATATGAGCTACTATCATATACCTCTTGGGGACCACAGACAGTCTCTGGTTTCTCCACATAGTCTGGTCTGGCCTTCAGGGGCATCAATAGAACGGCACCCATCTACCTTCAAACACTGGTCAAACCTCATGCCCCAAAGCAAGCACTTTGCTCCTCTACTTCAGCTGGCCGGCTGGTACCACCATGGCTGAAATCAAACAAATGTCGCTCAGCAAAGTCCAGACTCTTCTCTGTTCTGGCGCCTCAGTGGTGGAACGAACTCCCGACCAATGTCAGGACAGCAGAGTCATTTGCCATCTTTCGAAAAAAGGCTCAAGACTCACCTGTTCAGACTTCGACTCTACATAGCATGACCCACTAACATTTTTAGCTCTTACTTTATCGGCAATGATACGTTGTGGTTCATTTGTTTCATGTAAATGTAAAATCATGACCCCTGGGCGACGACAGACAGTTTCCTGTTTCTCCACATAGTCTGGTCTGGTCTCTGGATTAATATGAGCTACTATCATAGACGTCTGGGGGACCATAGACTCAACTACAGTATTTTTTTTACTTCAGGAGGAGAATCTCAACACTGATGGGCTTTTGCATCAAAGCCACATGCAAATTCTTCAGGTTGAAAACACATATGCATCTATTCACATCATTGCATTGACTTTGTATGACTTTGTAAAACTCAGAACTCCTAACGAAAATGTCAAAGGAGGTAACATCATCATATAGAAGCCCAAAAGCAACTGATGTCCTGTGAAATGCCGGCCCAGTTACACCTGCCAGACCACAAGCAATCCACGATGTTCCCACAAGATGGAACAGTTCCCTTGACAAGCTAGAGTGTTTTTGGATGCAGCAGCAGCCTGCTGTGTTGAACACGCTGCTGTCAGCAAAGATAAAACAGAGAGAAGGCATGGCCAACCTGACAGAAGAAGACATAACACTGATCCAAGATATCATCACATTGATTTATCCTCTGAAAGTGGAAACCACACTCCTCAGTGAGCAAAGAAACACCTTCTCAGCTCTCTCTCTCTCTCTCTCTCTCTCTCTCTCGTTGTATATGTAGCATGTATCTATTTGTACTTATATTTACTTAATCATGTAAGTCGAACAGATAGTCTCAGGATTACAGTGATGATTGCCAGGATGGGCAGAATTACAGGAAAAGGACAACCATGCTACTTACATTTACATTTACATTTAGGTCATTTAGCAGACGCTTTTGTCCAAAGCGACTTACAATAAGTACATTTGTCAAAAGAAGGAAACAAAGAAACCACGACGTATCATTGCCGATGCAGTAAGAGCTAAAAATAGAACAAGTGTTAGGTCCTCATCTGAGTAAAGTAGTACTTCAAGAGCAACAGTGCTAAGATCAGAGTGCTATAGGTAAGGGTTTTTTTTTTTTTTTTTGGGGGGGGGGGGGGGGGGGGCGAGGGAGGGTGCTAGTGGGTCATGCTATGTAGAGTCAAGGTGAAGTCTGAACAGGTGAGTCTTGAGCCTTTTTCGGAAGATGGCAAATGACTCTGCTGTCCTGACATTGGTCGGGAGTTCGTTCCACCACTGAGGCGCCAGAACGGAGAAGAGTCTGGACTTTGCTGAGCGACATTTGTTTGATTTCAGTGATGGTGGTACCAGCCGGCCAGCTGAAGTAGAGGAGCGAAGTGCTCGCTTCGGGGCATGAGGTTTGACCAGTGTTTGAAGGTAGAAGGGTGCCGTTCCATTGATGGCCCTGAAGGCCAGTGTCATCGTCTTGAATTGGATGCGTGCTGCAACAGGGAGCCAGTGGAGGTCACGGAGGAGGGGGGTCACGTGGGAGAATTTGGGTAGATTGAAGATGAGGCGTGCTGCGGTATTCTGGATACGCTGTAATGGTTTGAACGCAGAGGCCGGGAGTCCGGCCAGGAGAGAGTTGCAGTAGTCAAGGCGGGAGATGACCAGTGCTTGGACCAAGAGCTGCGTTGCATCCTTTGTGAGGAAGGTCCAAATCCTGCGGATATTGTAGAGGGCGAATCTGCAGGATCGGGCCACAGCAGTGATGTTGGGGGTGCAGGATAGTTGGTCATCGAGGATTACACCCAGGTTCCTCGCAGTTGAGGAAGGTAATACTGTGATGCCCTCGACAGTGACCGACAGGTCCATGCGAGGGCAGTCTTTCCCTGGGATGAAGAGGAGTTCGGTTTTGTTCAGGTTGAGCTTGAGGTGATGTGCAGTTGTCCAGACAGAGATGTCAGCCAGACAGTTTGAGATGCGAGTTGCAATGTGAGCGTCAGAGGACGGGGGAAAAGAGAGGAACAGCTGGGTGTCATCTGCGTAGCAATGGTAGGAGAATCCATGCGATGTGATAACAGAACCTAGTGATCTGGTGTATAGTGCGAACAGAAGCGGTCCTAATACTGAGCCTTGAGGGACGCCCGTGTCCAGAGAGCAGGGTTTGGACATAGAGCCATTCCATGTGACCTGGAAGCTGCAGTTTGTCAGGTATGATGTAAACCAGGTGAGAGCACAGTCAGTTATGCCAAGTTCAGCCAGAGTGGAGAGGAGGATTTGGTGGTTGACTGTGTCGAATGCAGCAGATAGGTCGAGGAGAATGAGAACGGAGGAGTGGGACGAGGCTCTGGCGTCTCGCAGGGACTCGGTCACTGTGAGGAGGGCCGTCTCAGTGGAGTGAGCAGTCCTGAATCCTGATTGATTAGGGTCTAGGAGGTTGTGCCGCGAGAGATAGGATGACAGTTGGTTGTAGGCGGCACGTTCCAAGGTTTTAGAGAGGAATGAAAGAAGAGATACAGGTCTGTAGCTTTGGATGTCAGTAGCGTCTAGGGTGGGTTTTTTAAGGAGAGGCTTCAGCCTTTCCATAAATGCTCACCTAACCCTCTTCCTGTTCCACTCCCTTCTTAAGCGCTTATCTTCATGCATCCTCTCCTCTACGTAGGAAGATCGTCATGTCCTGGTGCCACTATCAAAGGGTCCCTGTCAAAGCTTCCCCACAATGCATTGCAACAAGCCGATCAAGACAAGCACATCTGTCATGTTTTTTCTTTACTCAATCTTTAAACTCTTCTTTTTGATAGTGTGGTCCTTTCTAGTGAATCACATACCAACAACTGAAAAAGAAGTTTGTCAGAAACAGTTGTCGCAGCTGACCGGGAAGAAAATGAATGCAGCTTCTGGGAGACTGATGTCTGGCTAGTTAGCTAGCTAGCTAGTTAGCTTGTTCTTCTCAGGAGTGGTGGGGAGTGAGGTGGAGGGACCGTTAATTGCTGCTGCTCGGGTCATTTTCTGTTACCAGTTCTACATCAACGCATACCGAATTAGCAAGCTAGCTACCTTAGTAGCTGTCAGTTAGTTAGCTAGCTTGTTTTTTCCCCACTGCTTTAATGTTACACTTGTTACAGAAAATGAGCCGAACAAAGATGTCACTCATCTAATGATAGTAATGTTCTTTCCTACTGTCTTACAGGAGTGTGTTGATGCATTTTGAACTACTCTCATACACATAAAAATGGCTGCCCCTTGGACCATCCTGCTGCGATGATTGGAACATTCTACTCCTATTTCATTTCTCAACTGACACCAAATTGCATTTTGTTAAATCAAACCATGTTGAATTGTAATAGGGGTGGATCGTATCTTATCACATTGGTAGTTGCTTCTTTATTGTATTTCTGGAGATGCCCTCTGCAGGGACGAAACAGAACAAGGGGCACCTCGCCCACATGAAGGGTCAGCATTCAGGTTATGTCAGAAGAGCACTTGAGCAGAGACCACATTCTGATGTGTGTGTGTAGGTCTGTGTGTTATCAGAGGGCAAGTAGGGCTGGTGCCAGAGATAAATGATAAAAAAACAATCACACACTTACACAGACCATGTAGTCTTTCATGTCTCAATTGGTGGAGAAAACAAACCTAAAAAATCTGTGGATTTCAATTAGCAGATAACAAAGAAAAACATTGTTATCAAACTAAAACCTTATACATCCCAAACTCTGGGCATGATCAGACCAAGCCAATGGTTTTCTTTTTTGCAGGACGACAACAGTATCAGTACTCAGTAGTGTTGCTTTCGTTAACGAAAATTATGACAAAATATCGTCGTCAACGAACCTTTATCACGTGAGGAAAATGAGACGAGACGCAACGAAAATGCTGGTCATGTGACGATAACGATAATTAAATATATAATGCAATATTGTAGACGAATAAAAACGAGACTAAATGTGGTTTACAAAATAAAAACTATGCTAAAATGTGTCTTCATTTTCGTTGACCAAAACGAGGCGAGACGAAATGTTGTAACGTTGCGTCTCATTAAGCGTTATTATCAGTCTGCTCGTTCAAGGTGAACTGCGCCTCGCCTGAAAGCAGACGAGATAAGCGGAGCAGCGGGAGGCGGAGCCTATAAGCTGCGCTCCAGTCAGTCAAGCTGTATCCGAAACCGCATACTACCATACTGCCTACTACATACTGCGTTAGTATATACGGTATACTGCGTACTGAATGTGGGATTCAGTATGCTACTTCAGCAGACTGATGCCGTTCACACCGCAGTATGCAGTATGCAAGTTTCCCACAATGCATTTCGTGGCGACCAGCAGCGGTAGTTGTAAAACAGGCGCAAAGCGGTTTTATTTCCCGCTGTAGCGCTGTTATTATGTCACTTTATTAAATTTTAATATTTTTTTCATGCGAGAAAGTAACCGTTTAGATCCCCAATGTGCGGTTAGTTTACCCAAATGACGGCTGTTTAGTAATTTGCCTCAATGTTTTCGGAGAAGTGAAGCTCCGGAAGGAGCGGGTCGTCTCAGAGGCAGCAGCCCGTCTCCAGAGGTGTTCCGCCGGCCAACATGCGTCGTCATCCCGGGGGAGACAGCAAGCCAGTTATCTTAACTGCTGTTTGTAGTGGACAGTATACAGTATAGCGCTGTCTCGGGAGCTCTGCATGTACAGAAATCACCAAATATTAATAAAAAAAAGTTTGAATTAACAGAGTACTTTTTAAAATTTTTCTTATGTACAACAGCCTGGATTTCTATTGTAACTACACTCAACAAAAATTTAAACGCAACACTTTTGTTTTTGCTCCCATTTTTCATGAGATGGACTTAAAGATCTAAAATTCATTCCAGATACACAATATTACCATTTCTCTCAAACATTGTTCACAAATCTGTCTAAATGTGTGATAGTGAGCACTTCTGCTTTGCTGAGATAATCCATCCCACCTCACACCTCTGACATCATGATTAGTGCACAGGTGTGCCTTATACTGCCCACAATAAAAGGCCACTCTGAAATGTGCAGTTTTGTCTCACAGCAAAATGCCACAGATGCCACAAGCATTGAGGGAGCGTGCAATTGGCATGCTGACAGCAGGAATGTCAACCAGATCTGTTGCTCGTGCATTGAATGTTCATTTCTCCACCATAAGCCGTCTCCAAAGGCGTTTCAGAGAATATGGCAGTACATCCAACCGGCCTCACAACCGCAGACCACGTGTAACCACACCAGCCCAGGACCTCAACATCCAGCAGGTTCACCTCCAAGATCGTCTGAGACCAGCCACTCAGACAGCTGCAGAAACAATTGGTTTGCATAACCAAACAATTTCTGCACAAACTGTCAGAAACCGTCTCAGGGAAGCTCAACTGCATGCTCGTCGTCCTCATCGGGGTCTTGACCTGACTCCAGCTCATCGCCGTAACAGACTTGAGTGGGCAAATGTTCACATTCGATGGCGTCTGGCACGTTGGAGAGGTGTTCTCTTCACGGATGAATCTCGGTTTACATTGTTCAGGGCAGATGGCAGACAGCGTGTGTGGCGTCGTGTGGGTGAGTGCTTTGCTGATGTCAATGTTGTGGATCGAGTGGCCCATGGTGGTGGTGGGGTTATGGTATGGGCAGGCATCTGTTATGGACGAAGAAACACAGGTGCATTTTATTGATGGCATTTTGAATGCACAGAGATACCGTGATGAGATCCTGAGGCCCATTGTTGTGCCATACATCCATGAACATCACCTCATGTTTCAGCAAGATAATGCTGGGGAAACAGTAGACAGAGTAGACTGGTCGGATGCATACTGGAAATATTCTCCGAATCAGTACGACATCCGGGAACTTTTCGCATACTGCAGATTTTGCTTTTGTTTGCATACTGCATACTGCATACTACATTTTGGCCAAATCAGTATGTACTAGCAGTATAGTATGCAGTTTCGGATACAGCCACAGTTTCCATCGGCCTTTGAAGATTTGACAGGAAGTAATAGAAAAAGTTACATCCTGTTAGACGTGATCTGTAGGCTATTTGTAGTTTGCGACCTCATTCGCATTTATATATTTGTTCATAAATATCTGTGGAAATCAGAATCAGAATACTTAAGTAATCCCTCGGGAAGTTATACAGCTGCAGTTATAAGAGAAAGAAGGAGAGTCAAATAAGTATAAAATAATGCCAATAAATATTAGTAATATTAGTAGTGTTGGTAGTGTTGCTTTCATTAATGAAAATTATGACTAAATATTGTCGTCAACGAACCTTTATCCTTTATTAGAAAATGTATTCTTGAGTGTATAAGGTAATAATAATATAATAATAAGATAACCTTGTTTGAATTGTGAAATGGGTTTGGCTAAATACAATCTTTGACTAAAACTAGACTAGAATGTCATCAGTTTTCGTCGACTAAAACTAGACTAAAATAGTCATGGACAATTCTGACTAAAATAAGACTTAAATGCTCAGACTTTTAGTCGACTGAAACTTGACTAGACTAAAAATAGGATGAACATGACTAAAACTGATAAAAAACTAAAATGATAGCTTGAGACAAAGACTAGACTAAAACTAAAAGTAAAACAGGCCGCCAATAACAACACTAGTACTCAGAAACTCAGTGAGTGCAGCAAAGACTCATGGTGTAAGCCACTGCTCCTTGTATAGATACTGCAGCAGGAGGGCAGAGAATGCTTCAGACTCGACCATCAGGCTACTGGATGCCAAATAATGAAGTTTTCAATGTGGACCAGGAGAACAGGCTGCAGGTCTAGCTCAAAAGGCCTGAGTCCCAAGGAGGTCAGGAAACACCACACAGTTAATGACATATTATTAACAAATAGAAAACATAAATATATACAAAAGAGTACTGTGTTCAGGTTTGAACAAACTTAACAGCAAACATCCATCCCCCTTATGAATAGGCCTATAGTTAATATACCGTATTTCAAGTATTATCCAGGATGTTTATTTGACTACTTTCTGTGAACATTAAGAATATGAACATCAAAACCCCAGCTCCACCTCAACCAGACACACAATATTGAAATCATAATAATAATTCATTAAAATAATATAATGTTCTATAATGAGCTTATATTAACTCAACACTAGGCTACTCATTTAGAAAAATAAATGAATATTCATGAAATCATGTCAAGATCATAAAACCCATGCCCACCTTGGTAATCATTGTTCACTCTTTAGGTGCAGACGTTTGCATATGAGCTAGTATCCCATGTATCCCAATTTATGGGATACAACCCAGATGGCAGGCAAAGACTGGCACACCTTCTTCCTTGAATGGAGTAAAATCCTGTGCAAAACCCTGTCCCTGTCTATCCCACTATAACCAGTCCACTCAGCCCCAAAGTTGACAAACACTCTGAAATGAATAAGCGCTCTGCAGTCACATCAGGAATTATTGTAAAAAAACAAACAAACAAAAAACCGTGAGAACGGCTTCACACACTTAACTTAAGGTAAAAGTTATGTATCCGCTGCTGGTGGATCCACCTTAAGCCTGTGAGCATGTAACTAGTCCTAGCATGCACCTGTTATTCATGCATCATTGTGTATGTGTGTTGTTTGGGTCACTTAGTATGCTCAGCAGGTGGTGCATTAAAGCTGCAGTCAGCAAGTCTGGCAGATGGAGTTGACTCAGTCAAATTTGGCCCCTCCCCCTCTACCACCGAGCTCCTCCGATCCCTCCCATCGAGGGCTCGTCAGCGTGCGTGCACCAGATTCTGTGAACGCGCCTGTGTCTTCTCTCATTGATAAATGGCATGGAGTACATGCTACACAGAGGTAGGCTAGATAACTTACTCATAGATAGCAACTGCAAACGTCATTTAGCGTATTCCTAGCTTGAGGCGTGTGCCTGTGATATTGTAACATGCGTGAGGGGGAGGTGGGATCTGTGGCGTGTGCACGAACTATGAACTGTGCTGAGTGGACAGGATGATACGGGCGCGGTGGATTTATGCAAAACAAACAACAGGCTCTACGTGCACATAGACGCACGTTTTTTTCTAAAACCGGATGATTTATATTGTTCTATCAGAGCATAGTGTCGGTTTCAGTGAATATGATCAAACAAATGTTGCCGACTGCCACTTTAAATTAGTTATGAATTGAGGTAGATGCAACCTTGTTGTAACTATGCCGAGGTAGAGTAACGTTAATTATAAGCCCCATAAGTAAGTGAACCTTTGTTTTATTGCCCTGTTATGCATAACATTCACTGGTACTCAGCCAGTGTTTTCCAACATGTTTTCCATTCTCAAATGTGAATTAATGTGGAACCTATTATTTCCAAGTTGCGTTATCAACGAGATTTCATAGATGTCAAATCACGCCGTAGTACCAGCCAATCACAGCACATTAGGGCGGGCAAAAGCCGGTGAGAAAAAATGTACAGCTTGCAGAGATAAGCTGGTTCATTAAAAGGGTTGGTTAATTAAACTTTTTCCTAATCCTGTCGGGCGTACGGCTTTAAGTGCATCTAATTCTACTTTTAGAGAAAAGATATAATACCGGAAATACGGATATTAGATAAATGGTTGTTCGGAAGGGGAACCATCTGTCTAATGAAACATGAGCCTGCAGATTTGTTTGGTTCTCAGGCTCAGGCTGGTTCACAAATTAAAGGAAGGAATGTCAGAAAATCTATTTGTATGAATGTGATCTGGGTGATTATCAATATTAACGTATCTTTTCTCCACAGTTCATATTGGTAATACTGCTTTTCCAATGCTTTTGACTTTAGGAGATATGTGGACAGGAGAAGCTGGAGATCTGTGGACATCTACACCAGGCAGACGTGGTCATCAGTTGCGAGGGTGCTTCCCTGGACTCCAGAGGTTTAAAGGAGGACCCGCTCTAATCCCTAAGCCCCAGCCACCCTGATGGTGATGGGGCTATCATTTTCACCGTTTTAAGAGCATTCAGCTCCAGCTCCACATCAGCAGACCAGCTGTTTAACCTCCGGCCTCTCAGCAGGATTGTTGTCTTGTCTGGAAACTTAAGAGGTTTGAGGGACAGGTCTCCTGAGCTGCAAGGAGAAGAGCAGTGGGGAGTGCACGCATCCCTGGGGAGCACCAGTGCTTTACGTGATTTTCCAACGGTCTGTCAGGAAGTTTCCGATCCACTAACAGATGGTGACCGCTCAAGTTTGGAGGATTTTTGTCCACGAACCGGATCTGTGCATCCCTGAGGAGTCAAGGTGCTGCAGGATCATCCACTGACTTGTTTGCATGGCAGGCAAACTGCAGGAGGTCCAGCAGGAGTCCTGTGATGTCGTTCAGGTGGAACAACACAAGTCGTTCAAAGGCTTTCATGACCACACACGTCAAGACTGTCACAACTTCTAACACAGTCTCCTATAATGTATGATAATGTATTCTATCTGATCCCAGCCCAGATCCCAGTGTGCCACAGGTGCACCAGCAACCACCTCTGGCATTAATCTACAATAAATTTGGTTTTTTTTTCACATCACAATATGAGTGTGCAGCAGATGTTTTTCCTTGTACATGTACCACAACCCTAATAGGCTGTCGTTCACCAAGGTCTGAGTGAAACATGGAAGTTTCTGGAGGTAGAGTTACAAGGTTTTCACCTGGAAACAGTGACATCTTAAGTGTAACTGCAATAACAACTGACATGCAACTAAGAAACTAGACTGAGAACACTCAAATATCTTAATTCCTTGCTCTGCTTTTGGAAACAGATGGCTTTCTGATGTTTCAGCAACCAATAAAACTGCTTTCCTCCTGCCAGAATATGCCTCTCACTTCATTTGTGTGTTTGTGTGAGCGTATTTGCGTGTGAGTGTGCGCGTGTGTGTGAGATAAATCACCACCTGGATTCGGTATCCAGAGTTGTCAGACTCCCTTATGACAAAGACTTCCTGCTACTAAACCAACTGATACACTCCCTATCTGTCCGAACACAGATGTTTCAATACACTCCCAGTGAGCACACTCAAGCCTGTGGATGTGTTCACGGAACCACATCAACATAAAATTGCATGCGCATGTGTGACGAAAATGCGTGAACATCCCACTGACACACACACACACACACACACACACACACACACACACACTTTAAGCCATAAAGAAACACACATTTGGATGAAAGTCGTGCGGCAGTGTTTTTATCTCTGTGCATATGCACGCACACACACACGGAGTGCAAGGCAGTTGACGAGTTGTGTGGCAGATATATGGGCTGGAATGCGGCCATAAAAATAGTGCACAATCACCCTGAGCTTTTCCACACAAGAAATTAGATTGGGGTAAGGGTCTGGGGAGCAGAAAAAGGGGAAATGGGCAGCATGGGGTGAACGGAAATGGCTGCAGAGGGGTTGGTTTGTGTACAGTGCACAAAGTATTTGGACCCAATCACATTTTTCACTTTATTTGTGTGGCAGACTCATGGAAAAACAAAAAACAAAAGAAAAACCCCAAAGTTACCATGAAGTTGGATGTCGACTTAAATGTACTTCTATTAAGATGACAAAGTGTTAGGCTAAAACAAGCAAAAGCATAGGCTTGATTTTGACGTATGTGACACAGCCTTGATTTTTACACGGTGGGGTAGTGGGTAGCACTGTGGCCTCACGGCGAGAGGGTCGATTCCTGGGTCGGGGTCGGGTTCAGGTTCCTTCTGTGTGCAGTTTGCATGTTCTCCCCGTGTAAGCGTTGGTTCTCTCCGGGTTCTCCGGCTTCCTCCCACAGTCCAAAGACATGCAGGATGGGGATAGGTTCATTGATGACTCTAAATGTCCTGTAGGTGTGAATGTGAGCATGAACGGTTGTTTGTCTCTATATGTCAACCCTGTGATAGACTGGCGACCTGTCCAGGTGTACTTTGCCTTCGCCCAGTGACAGCTGGGATCGGCTCCAGCCCCCCCGCGACCCTGAATACAGGATAAGCGGTAGTTTAAGCGTAATTTAAGTACACAATCTAGCAGTAGTGCCAGCCTGATATTAAGGTCACGTTGCTGACCCACCATATTGCCATCACATTTGGTGTCAATATTCATGGTCCTCAGAGCATGATTCCTCATATGACAAATTTAAAATCTCTTGTAGTCCCCCAAACGTGAACCTAATGTTTTGCCTGCTGTACTTTTCTCCAATGGCACAATCAACCAAAAATTGCCACTTTATAGTTGAAATATGGTGGACTGTTTATGACATTCACTGAGGACATTCATGCTTCCCAGAGGATAAACCCTTTACATTTCTATGAGTGTAAAGGGTGAAACCACATGGTTTTTCCTCTTGCACCATCACCAGGATAGATATTACATTTTTTAGCCGACTAGTAGAAAGTGTAAAATGTTGTGCTATTTGTTTGGGTGACTTCGGTCAGCATGTTCTCATTGTGAGGTGTAATGAACCTATAGGGGCCACTAGCTTTAGGCTAGCTTTGGGCTTTATTCTAATTCAATATCAATCAAACTACACATTACACAATGCCATGCATGCTGAATTATTCTCTATCATTAACTCAATTGTGGATCCTAAAAGTATCAGTCTGTTATATAACTCTCATGTTGTTTAAAGTAAAAAATCTAGTTGGCGTAAGGAAATGTTTGGATTTGAGAGAGAAATATCTTTGGAACTACCGTAATATGGAAAGGACTTCTGCTGGTTATTATCTGTGGTTCAGAATGCTTCCTGTATGTCATCTTTATGCTGTAAAGCCTGGCAGCTCAGTCTGCTCTGGCTGGCTGCTAGGTTGATTATCCAGACAGGACATAAAAGCTGGGTGGCCTTCTATTGGCCTGGTGTCTCCTCCACTTGTGATCAGGGGCCTTGGTCACCTGATCCTCATAAAAACAACTTTATTAGCCGCTCGACATGTGCGCTTGTGTGTAGGTGTGTGTGTGCGTGTGGGGACCCTACCAATATTCTTTTAATATTGTGGCCCATTTATTGTTATTATTGCCAACCATTTTTTTAAGTGTGCTGTTTTAGATTTGTAAATGTCTTTTGAATGCTACTCTGTTTCTATGTGACTACAATCAGTGAAGGAGATGAACCCAAATGGAAAAAATGGAACATTTCTATTGGCGTAACCTTTCAAACACCTCTCATGATCAGAAATCTGCTCCTTGACAACATTGCAATCAATGAAAATGTTTCACATATGTAAAGACAGTGATGATCCTTTTACCATGATCAAACAGAAATAGCACCATATCCTCTATGCAGCTAAGCTGGTAGCCTTTACTTTAGCATTGAGCATGAAATATAAATGATTTAGCAACAGTGTTGGGAGTAACGCGTTACAAAAGTAATGCATTACGTTTTGCTGTAACGCGGTAATGTAAGGCATTACAAAAAAAAAAACTGGTAATATTTTACTCGGTACAAATCTCAATAAAGCACGTTACGATGCATTTTAAACCCGAAATCAATTGACTCTACATTCGCGATCGCGAGATGGGCATAAGCCAGTCCATGTAACTCTACACTATGTTAATTAAGCGCTTTTGTTAGCAGGCTCCATGAGCTGGACACCGACTCACGGAGCGGCTCCCTGTCGGTCAGAGCGCAGCCGACCCCGCAAACCGAGGATCAACAGCTGAGGGGCGGCGGCGAAAAGGCGGAGGCTCCGATTCTCCCCGTCAGTTTTTAACCGCTTTTACATCCTCGTCATAACGCTTTTGGTGTGAGTTAAAAACAGTAGGTTTATTTCAAAACGCGAGCGTCACACGCTGTCAGAGCGTTAATGAACAGTGTTTTAGAGCTCCCCTAAATGTCTCAGGTAGGCTTTCAGGTAATTTCGCAGCATAACACAGAAAAAAAGACGTACGGCAAATCTGGAAAGAAAAATGGCACTGTTATTTCATCCCCGAATCCCATTCATGAACACAATATCTAATATCAGTTAACGAGTCGTTGTCCGTTTCTCGTTTTCCGTTTTTTAAACGAATAACGGGATACGAGTCATTTTCCGTTTTTCGTTCTTTTATTTTGAAGCGAAAAACATCACATCCTGCTGTGTAATGAGCTGCATTGAACACAAGAAGATCTATTGAGAACAAAAAATCCATATTTCCTTTTATTTTGGCGAAAAGTAATGCAAAAGTAATGTAAAAGTAGTGTAATGCCTTACAATTCAAAGACAGTAATATTGTAATGTAACTAATTACTTTGAAATGACAGTAACAAGAAATAAATAATGCATTACGCTTTTGAAGTAACTTGCCCAACACTGTTTAGCAAGTATGCAGCATTTTGTGACTATGTCGTAGCCTGCTGTGGGACTGGGCTGTAGGCTATATTCATATAATTTCTTTAACTTAATCAGACTAATCATTTGAATGTCAACATTAAAGACATCATAGGCTATTTTATTCAGAACACTTTCTGTCATATTGCTTGAAATCATCGTAACATACCGATAGGTGTACGTACATGAAAAGCACAGACATAATAATTTTTTTTTTAAAAAGTCCTCTGTGGTGGGGCAGGACTTTCAAAAGCACTTTGTGCCAAGACAGTGAATGTCTGTCCTGGCACGAGTCTAAAGGGGAAAGGAAAACAAAAAACCAAGAATCTACAATAGGACTAACACCACTCACTAGCAATGATAACACACAGTTAATGAACAGCTGCCTCTGGCATCCTTTAAGAAACATGAATAAAGGTCTCTGATTGATCACACACTGCCCATGTCCAGCCATCTTCCTTGTGTTGAAGGTCAGTGAGGATCATGGATCATGTCTTCACTTATCTGCCTCAATCACTGCTAACACTCAATAGAAATAATTATTAGCCTTTTTACCATTTTGTTTTGCAAACTAGCAGGGTCTGGGTGTATAAACACAACGGCCCAAGTCTATTCCATTTACATTTAGGGCATTAAGCAGACACTTTGTTATGGTTTTTGTTTGTGGACCCGGATTGAGAGACCAGAGACTGGACCGCAGGGAAAAAGAGTTTATTTGTACATGTAATGGAGCTGAGAGCTGGTGCAGATGACGTGGCCAGGCGGGCAGGTCGGCAGTAGGCAGGCGGGGTGACGAGCAGGCAGGCAGGCACTCCAGGTTTCCCGGAGGGTGAAGCCAAAAAGGCAAAGGTACAAAGAAGCACGTCAAGACTAGCAAAGGCAAACGATACGGAGCACGACAACATCACCGTAGGGACGGAATTATCTGGCCTCAAAGTGGTGGAGAGACCAGGTTTATGTAGGCTGGTAGTTGATGAGGTGATGGGGAGCAGGTGCGCCACTCTGCTGCAGCTGCCGACACGCCCACCAGACACACCCTGTTGAGGAGCCGGTGAGGGAAGGAGGGGGAAAAACATACAGGGAAAACACAACACACAACAAAACAACCAGGCTGTCACGGCCGAACCGTGACAGTACCCCCCCCCCCCCCCCCCCCCCTTATCAATTATGTTTAAAAAGTCTGTGCAATCTTAACCAAGGGAGGCAGAGAACTAAAGGTGACTGGGGTGAGGGGATTACAAAGAACTGGATCTTCTCCCGGTTGTTGCCAGACAGGAGAAGCGTCAAAGGGGCTGTGCGGTGAGTGACCCTGGCTAGCAGCCTGCCATCAAGGGCAAAAACCTCCTTTGTTACTGGGAGAGGGAGTGTGGGGATGTGAGCCTGGTCTACCGTGCCCAAGTCAATGAAGCTTTCGTTGGAGCCTGAGTCGATGAGCACCGGGAGGGAAAGAGGCTGTAGAGACCAGGTAAGGGTTCCCTGGAGCAGGATGCGAGAGGGGGAGGTAGCCACAGTGACGGTTCAGCTAATCGGCGCTCCCCTGTCGCGTGATGGGCCCCCGGCTTTTGGCCGAAGGGGGCAGAAGGAGAGGACATGACTGGACTCCCCGCAGTACAGGCAGAGTCCTTCCCTCAGTCTGCACTGACGTTCAGCTGGTGAGAGGTGCATTCGGCCCAGCTGCAACGGGTCCAGTCCCCAGGACTGAGGGGGGAGGCGTAGCAGCGGGACAGGAAGGCACCGCTGAGGGGTTTCGGGGCTGAGGGAAAACAGGAGGGGATCTTCAGGATCTCTCCCTAAGTCTCTCTCTGAGCCTATTGTCTAGTTGTATGGCTAAAGAAATTAATTCCTGGCCCAAGACAAGGGGAGACGCAGACTTAAATACACAGAGGGATAACAAGCAACAGGTGACAACAATCAGGGATGACATCAGACCAGGAAACACATGAGGAAGGCAAGTGACCTGAAACGAGAGGGGAGTTACTTTCAAAATAAAACAGGAAATGACAAGACAAAAACCAAGACAAGACAAAACTCACCGGCGTGACGTTACCCCTAATGTAATTAGTAATTAGAGACGAATCCCAGATGTCCCAAGAGTCCCTGATATGGTCCAGGAGGGCGGGCAGCGGGGCCTGAAGGAGGGGCTCGGGAGGCCTGGCAGGAGGGCGAGGCCGGGAATGAGGGCAAGACCTGGCATGAGGGCGACCAGGCGGGCGGAGAAAAAAACTACAACATATCATTGCCGATAAAGTAAGAGCTAAAAAATAGAAACAAGTGTTAGGTCATCGTCTGAGTAAAGTAGTAGCTGTTCAGCAAACATACCTCAAGAACAACAGTGTTATGATCAAAGAACTAGAGATCAGTACCATCTACACCTCCCGCTGTTTGAAGAGAGTGCGTAACATCCTGCATGACCAACACCACCCGGCCCATCACCTGTTCCACCTGCTGCCCTCAGGTAGAAGGTACAGGGCCTTATCTGCCAGAACCACCAGAATGGCCCACAGCCTGTACCCTCAGGCAGTGAGGCTGCTGAACAGTGCCCCCCTCCTCTCTCTCCCCCCCTCACATGGACAGTAACCACACTCCATCTTACAATAACTGTGAACTGGTCTCTGCATTGCTGCAGCACACACTATACTTCCTCTGACAATGTACTCTGGCGCCCCTTGTGTTTTTGTCCTTCTTTCGTGTACATGACATGCCCGTGGGATTCTGCACCATTAAACATTTTGCACTTTTTGCACTATGCACTTTTCACTATGTAAGGTTGTATGCTCCAACGGAATTTCATTGTTATTTATGGCAATGACAAATAAATAAATGATTGAATGATTGATTGATAGGTAAGAACATGTCAGAGAACAAGTCTTGAGCCTTTTTAGGAAGATGTCAAGTGACTCTGCCATCCTGACATTGGTTGGGAGTTCATTCCACTGAGACGCCAGAAGAGTCAGGACTTTGCTGAGCGACATTTGTTTGATTTCAGCGATAGTGGTACCAGCCGGCCAGCTGAAGTAGAGGAGCAAAGTGCTTGCGTCAGGACGTGTGGTTTGACCAGTTTTTGAAAGTAGATGGGTGCTGTACCATTGATGGCCTTGAAGGCCAGTGCCATCGACTTGAATTGGATGCGTGCTGCAGGGAGGGAGTGGAGGTCACGGAGGAGGGGGGTCACATGGGAGAATTTGGGTAGATTGAAGACAAGGAGTGCTGCAGCGTTCTGGATACGCTGCAGTGGTTTAGTCGCCGAGGCTGGGAGTCCAGCAAGGAGAGAGTTGCAATAGTCAAGGCGGGAGATCACCAGTGCTTGGACCAGGAGATGCGTTGCATTTTTTGTGAAGAAAGTCCCAATCCTGCAGATATTGTAGAGGGCAAATCTGCAGGATCGGGCCACAGCAGTGATGTTGGGAGTGCAGGATAGTTGGTCATCGAGGATTACACCCAGGTTCCTCGCAGTTGACGACAGCAATACTGTGATGCGAGGGCAGTCTTTCCCCGGGATGAAGAGGAGTTTGGTTTTATTCAGGTTAAGCTTGAGGTGATGCGCAGTTGTCCAGCCGGAGATGTCTGCCAGACATTTCGAGATGCGAGTTGCAATGTGAGTGTCGGAGGTTAGGGGAAAAGAGAGGAATAGCTGGGTGTCATCTGCGTAACAATGGTAAGAGAATCCATGTGATGTGATTACAGAGCCTAGTGATCTGGTGTATAATGAGAACATAAGCGTTCCTAATACTGAGCCTGGAGGGACACCCATGTCCAGAGATTCCAGGGTTTGGACATAGAGCCATTCCATGTGACCTGAAAGGTGTGATTTGTCAGGTATGATGTGAACCAGGTTAGAGCAGAGTCAGTGATGGCAAGTTCAGCCAGGGTGGAGAGGAGGATTTGGTGGTTGACTGTGTTGAATGCAGCAGATAGTTCGAGGAGAATGAGAACGGAGGAGTGGGATGAGGCTCTGGTGTCTTGCAGGGACTCACTGCAAGGAGGGCCAACTCAGTGGAATGAGCAGTCCTGAATCCTGATTGATTAGGGTCAAGGAGGTTGTTCTGCAAGAGATAGGATGCCAGTTGGTTGTAGGCGGCACGTTCCAAGGTTTTAGAGGAGGAATGAAAGAAGAGATACAGGTCTGTAGCTTTGGATGTCAGTAGCGTCTAGGGTGGGTTTTTTAAAGAGAGGCTTCACAGTAGCTGTCTTAAAATCCACTGGAATGACACCTGAGGTGAGGGAGGAGTTGATCAGGGTGGTGAGGAATGGCAAGATGTCGTGTGAGATGTCCTGGAGAAGAGAGGAGGGAATCTGGTCAAGGGAGCAGGTGGTGGCACAGATAGATGTAACAAGTGCGTGAACGTCTTCAGAGGTGAGGGGGCTAAAGCTGGTAAGACCATCAGAGTTGAGAGTTGGGGGAGATGTCTTCTGGGAGGGAATAGGCGTGAATGAGGAGCTGATGTCATTTACTTTCTTGGTTAAGTAAGTTGCAAAGTCATCGGCAGTAAGGGAGGAAGGCGGGGGAGGGGTAGGAGGGGTGAGGAGGGAGGAGAACATGGAGAAGAGTTTCCTGGGGTTGGAGGCAGAAGAGTTGATCTTTGCCAGGTAGAAGGCAGATTTAGCTGCCGAAACAGTTGAGGTGAAGTCAGAGAGGAGGTGGTGGTAGTGAGCAAGGTCCTCGTGCTGGCCCGATTTCTTCCATTTTCTCTCTGACACTCGCATCAATGATCTGTTGGTTCGCAGAGGTTCAGACAGCCAGGGAGGGGAGGGAGATGAGCGCGCAGGTCGTGAGATTGGGGGACAGAGAGTGTCCAAAGAAGAGGAGAGTGAGGACATCAGGATGGAGGAGGCTTCCTCAGTAGGCATTAAGGAGAACTGTTCTGAGGATGGTAGCGAGGAGATAACAGTTGAGGAGAGAGCAGAGGTAGTGAGGGATTTCAGGTTGCGGCGGCTGGTGACCGTTCGAGGCATAGAGGGGAGGGATGTGGTGGGATTCATGGGGAGGGAGAAAGTCACAAAGTGGTGGTCGGACACGGTGAGCGGGGTAACAGAGAGTGTCGAGATGCCACAGGATCTTGTCAAGTTGGTTCCCGGCCCGGTGAGTTGGTGGAGAGAGGTGTAAATGCGGAAAAGAAGTCAATGAATGCAGGTTTCCCGGGTGGATGTTGAAGTCACCGAGGACGACGAGTGGTGTGCCATCATCAGGGGAGCAGCTTGGGAGGGCATCCATCTCATCCAAAAAGTCACAGAGTAGACCGGGTGGGCGATAGATCACTATGATGTTGAGCCTGAAAGGAAGGGTGACAGAGACGGCGTGGAATTCAAGTGTAGATCGGGGTAGGTGGTCCAGAGGAAGGACCTGGTAGGACCATCTGGGTGAGTTGAGGAGGGCAGTTCCTCCTCCTCGCCCTGTTCGTCTTGGGGAGTGTGAAAACAAGTAGGCAGTTGAAAGGGCAGCTGGAGTCGCAGTGGTATCTGGGGTGATCAAGGTCTCCGTGAGGGCCAGGAAGTGAAGAGTCTGCAGGGAGGCATAGGCTGAAATGGTGTCCACCTTCTTGACTGCAGACTGGCAGTTCCACAGCCCCCCCTAGTACTTCAAGTTCCTTACCGGTGGAGAATGGTGGGTAGCAGAGATTGGATGGGTTACAGCTTCGAGTGAAGGGTCTCCGGTAAAATCTTCTCCAGTGTGATGTCCTGACTTGGATAAGACACATGGCTGCAAGGGGGGAGGGGGTTGAGATGTTATGCCTACCTCAATGGACCTCCTCGATGGACTCCCACAGATAGACTCCCTTGTCTTTGTTCAGCTGTCTTGACTCCCACAGATAAACTCCCTTGTCTTTGTTCAGCTGTCTTGACTCCCACAGATAGACTCCCTTGTCTTTGTTCAGCTGTCTTGACTCCCACAGATAGACTCCCTTGTCTTTGTTCAGCTGTCTTGACTCCCACAGATAGACTCCCTTGTCTTTGTTCAGCTGTCTTGACTCCCACAGATAGACTCCCTTGTCTTTGTTCAGCTGTCTTCGTTCTGATGTCCTGACGCTGCAGCTGACGCTGTAGTGACAGCCTTTTAAGTGCTCAGTTTACCGCAAGTACTGACTGTGACCCCTCCCTCCAATCAACTCTATTGACTACAGCTGAGCTGGCTGAAACTAACTGATTACTCACTTAGCATAGACAGCTTCACAATAATTTAAACAACAAGCTATCAACACAAGACTAAATGTTACAACTAGCTTTACTCACACAATGCCTTAACCCAAATCTACAATTAGTTTCTGACTTACCAACAAGAGACAAAGCAGTTACCTTCCTTTCTCCAGACACAGACAGAAAGAAGACACCTCAACAGCCTCAGCGATGGTGCTGTTCCGCTGGCTGTACAGGCACGTCACCTCAAGCAGGGCTGATGTTCCAACAAAACCGTCAGATGACACTCCCAGAATGCCAGATTTGCTCACAGAGAGCTCACAGTCAAGCACCTCCACCTGACAAGCCTGTTGGAAGGCTTTCACCCCCTCTCGCTCATTCATGACTCCCCAGTTGACACAAAGCACACCATCCAGATTCTGTCCCCCAAGCAGTCTCTTCATGAGGGATGGACAGGTGGAAGCAGATCGCCGTGACAGAACAGCTCCAAAATTGCTGGCTGTCAATCGTCCCTGTCTGTGTCGTTGCCATTGAGGATTCGTCCGTTGCCCCACGGTGGCTGTCTGGATGGCCAGACGTTGTTCCTCATTGAGCTCCAATGAGGCAAGGACTCTCTCGATCCCCTGACCTTTGAACTATCTCACCAACTCAGGCACAGTGGGAAGAGCCAGATGCTGGGGCTCTGGCTGTGGTTACAACAGCCATGTTCTACACTGCGTACCATGGAGCGCTGACCTGAACCATGCCACATCCTCCATGCTGACTTCTCTGGCCAGAGGACTGAAGGTGTCCTCCACCTGGGGGTACAGCTCCGACACCGGCAGTGTCACTTTGGCGCTGACAGTCCTCTTCCACTGAAACTCCATGTCGGTCACGCTGAGCTCCCTCATTGTAAAAATTGTTGCTGCATGGCTGCATTTAAAAAACCCACTGGGCACACGCAAGAGGACCTCAAAATGCTGCCATAATCAAGCAGGGAGATCTGTTAAAACAAGAGGAGGTGGGTAGACTTATTAATTCTGTTATCATGGTTAGCTAGGTGGATCGCGACATGCAACTCATGTTTAAATCAATGTAGCCTGAATGTAATTCTCCCTTGTAAATTGCTTTGGATTAAAGCCGAAGCGTGCACTTTTTTTTAAGGCATAGACGCCTTTATTAGCAGTGGACAGATAGGAAACAGGAGAGAGAGGGGGGACACTCTTAGCTTTGAAAGGGATATAGTGTGGCGTTGGATTGTAATGTAATCTAACTAGCCTCACATGTATTCATTGTAGTTGTGAGCCAATGTAGTTTGATGGTTGTTGTCTGATTTATCTCGTCTTTGACATGTGTGTTGTTGTAGTTATGAGTGAACTTCACCATCCTTTTCCACACAGGTGAAACGTGGATTGATAGATTGTTTCTAGCATTTTGTTGGAGTCTCCCTTTCACCGATAACTATAGCTGGATTCAGACAATGGCTCAGACCTCTGTTATCTTATTCATTATATATTATTATATATTTGTTGTTGCCCTGGACTACAGAGTAAGACTTTGTCCACCAACACAAATCCTCTAAAACAATTACATTTACATTTCTAGCAGAGGCTTTTGTCCAAAGCGTCTTACAATAAGTGAATTTGTCGAAAGAAAGAAACCACAACCGATCATTGCTGAGTAAGTAAGAGCTAAAAAATAGAAACAAGTGTTAGGTCCTGGTCTGAGTAAAGCAGAAGCTAACATTTGGACGTCTTGATAGGTAACTTTTTTGGACGTTATGTGGACATCTTAAACAGGTGCAGGAAATATACATTGACATTATGAATGTATTTTTATTCATGACAAATATCAACACTCTTGTCTTCAAAATGATTAAAGTTGTAGCCCGTAACATTTTCATCTATTTAATTGTTTTTTAACCTAGTTCCCTGCAGGTTAGCAGTTGGTTCAACTTGCGAAACTTCTGAGAACCTGTTTGCGTTTCCAAAGACTGGAGAGCCCAGAGAGCCACGTCATTATGTCACTGTATAATTCTGCATACGTCTGAGGTTTCAACCATAGCAACAATTGTGGACTATGTCTCTTCTGGCTTTGCGAGCCTACATCGGCATCAACACAAGACAGATACAACACCTTTGTGCTGATCGTCTTGAATGCTGCAGATTTGTTCGAGAAGAAAGGTAATTATCACCTTTTTATTCTTGTTAACATTGAATGTTAACGCTGGCCTGCTAGCTCTAACATTAACTAATGTTACCTAGCACAGACTACCTGGTATCGCATTACAGTTAAATAAATAAAAATAAAATTAATGATACACCGGTTTCTATCTTTACAGGTAACATCAGTATTGTGGCGGATGGCAAGACAGATGCCGCCTGTTGTCTGGGCACAGCCACAATCTCACTACTGCTAAACATGTAATTCTACCTGTTCTGTTTCTGTTCAATGTTTAAAAACTGCCACTACGCCAGATTGTACATTTTATGTTTCCATTTTGAGTTGTTGAAATACCTGTGAATAAACGTGCATTACTTTTGTGTTTCTCTGTTGATTATGCATACTATTGTGTTATTGCGCAATGGGTAATAATCAAAGTAAAATGGTCACAGACCGATGATGCCTGCAGGACCATATCATGTGCAAAAAGCAGCGATGAGATCTGCAGGACACCAAACTAGAAATCCTCATCTCCTCCAACTACGCGTCAATATCCTGTCCATGAATACCACAAACAGGATTGGTGACAAAGCGCAGCCTGCAGATGGAGGCCAACCCCCACTGGAAACAAGTTTGACTTACTGCCAAGTACCCGAACACAGCTCTTGCTTTGGGAGTACAGAGATTGGATGGCCCTAAGAAGTGACCCCTCACCCCATACTCCCGCAGCACCTCCCACAAAATATCCCGGGGAACCCAGTCATACTCCTTCTCCAAGTCCACAAAACACATGTAGACTGGACATATTCCCAGGCCCCCTCCAGGATCCTCGCGAGAGTAAAGAGCTGGTCCGTTGTTCCACGGCCAGGACGGAACCAGCATTGTTCCTCTTCAATCAGAGGTTCGACTATCGGCCGAACCCTCCTTTCCAGCACCTTGGAGTAGACTTTACCAGGGAGGCTGTGTAGTGTGATACCCCTGTAGTTGGTACACTCTCTGGTCCCCCTTTTTGAACAGGGGGACCACTACCCCGAGAGAGACATGTCATCCAAGACAGCCCCTCCATCACCAAAGCCTTCTGCATTTATGGACGGATCTCTTCAATCCCAGAGGAGTTGTTTGACTACCTCAGTGACTTCCACCAGGGAAATTGACAACGATCCTCTATCAGCTTCCAACTCTGCCTCTACAAGAGGGCATATCAGCCGTATTCAGGAGTTCCTCAAAGTACTCTTTCCACTGCCCGATTACCTCCTGAGTTGAGGTCAACAGCGTCCCATCCTTACTGTAGACAGCTTGGATGGTTCCCCTTTTCCCCCTTCTGAGGTGCCTTTAGTACACTGGCCCTGCTTAAAGAATGCACATAGCACAGGGTCAACACCTTTGCTGACTTTCTGCGGAACGACTATGGGTTTAAATAGCTCGTTGAGTTCATCCAACTCCTTGTTCTTATCAATCTTCTTATTGGCCTTATCAACCTCGCCCTTTTGGACACCTTGTTTGACTTGGTGAGTAATGTTATTGATGAACTTCTGCTGCTTGGCCCCTTTCTTGTTCTTCAAGCCAATTATCTTTTCCTATTTCTTCTCTTATTCTCTTCTCTTGTCCGTCAAGGTCCGTGGCCTTCACTGTCACCCGTATGGCAGCACACCCATTCCCAGTGGTGACCCTACAGGATGGCTGAGAAGCTGTGCTATGTAGCTTCTTTCGGGCTGTGCCCTACTAGGTTCCGTGGCAAGCCCGGACACCAGACGCTCGCTGACGGGCTCTCCCTCTGGGCCTGGCTCCGGCTGGGTCACTCCTCTTATCCCTCTCTTTTTCATAGGGTCCTTGTGAACGATTCTTAGTCTGGCCCCCTTGCCTGATAGCAATTTGCCATGGGAGACCCTACCAGGAGCACAAGGCTTTAGACAACGCAGCCCTCAGGATCATAGGGACACACAAACCTCCCCACCACAGTAAGGTGCTGGTTCCCGGCGAGGCATCTAAAGGGTTATTTTTTAATTGTGATTAATTAAATCATGATATAAATTAAACAAGAACCCTTTTTTAAAACATTGAAAAGAATTGGGGAAAAACATTGATCTTTCATAATTTCATTGCAGTTTAAATTTCAAAATATAAATCTTGTAGTTAACAGTACCAACGTAACTTTTTTTAACGGCATAAGTATTAAGAATGAAGCTTTAAACGATTTTGTGGCCTACAGTTGTAATAACACTGACATAATCAGGTAACCATTAGCCTTGTATTGGCCATGTATCACACTATAATAATCACATAGGCAACATATGATTTAGTCCAGTCGTCTATAATGAAAACTGCAATGAAGCTCAGAATTTACACACGTTCATAGCTTCATATTGGAAATGAAACCACAGTGTGACTTTTGTACAGTCTTGCACACTTGGAATAGTGCGAGTTAAAGTTTTGAACATTTAAAAAAATGCCAGCGAATATAGTGCATATTTTTGTTTCGGATTTGTCACCGATGTTATTCTTGTTTATGTCTGTACACCTGGCCAATGACTGCATAGCATGGGCTTTTGAGAGCTTCTGCAGCCTTCCCAATTTCCACATCGGAGTTGTGGAATCCAGTCTCACAGCAGTTTGTGAGATAACACACAAAATACATCCATGTGACTGATGCAATAGCCAGAGCTGGTAGCATCTTGTTAAATATTATATTGACAAAGACTACTCATTCTGTGTTTGTGTCATGTGTCTACACAAGACTGGAGTTTCGACACTGCGTGTCCCAAAATATTCTTGTGTACATAGTGATTTTAAGCCCTACCATGATGTTTTTCCTAAACTAAAAAAGTGGTTGTTTTTTTTTGCCGACCATACATTGGTTTTACAGTCATGCTGAGAAAACACTTAAAATTTGTGTCCATGTACATGATCAGTAGATTTCAATTTTGTGACTGTTTCGCAAATTAAAAACTTTCTGTGGCGAGGTGGCGATCTCAGTGATGGTCATTGGTTTCTACGGTGGAACAAAATGAATGTGATTACAAATACTTTCATGATAATAATAATAATAATAACAATGTAGCACTTTTAATTAGGCTGACAATAAGATCGGACAGATTTTGGGAGGTAAGGCAGTAAAAAAAAGATTGAATCACATGACAAACAAGTTATGGTGCAACAGCAAAATTCTCTAGAAAAAACTGCTTTAAAAACTTTCACACATTCATCTTCCCCTCCTCTATCTTTGCACCATCCAAACAGTGAAATAACTTACTGTGAGGATGATTCACTCCTGTGGGAGACAACAGCCCCGACTGAAAACAGCTCGTCTGTGCCGAGCGGTGAGTTTGCCTTTATTGTGAAAGCTTCAATTTGGAATTTTTAAAATTAAGTTAAAAAAAAAATATATATATACACTCACCGGCCACTTTATTAGGTACACCTGTCCAACTGCTTGTTAACGCAAATTTCTAATCAGCCAATCACATGGCAGCAACTCAATGCATTTAGGCATGTAGACATGGTCAAGACGATCTGCTGCAGTTCAAACCGAGCATCAGAATGGGGAAGAAAGGTGATTTGAGTGACTTTGAATGTGGCATGGTTGTTGGTGCCAGACGGGCTGGTCTGAGTATTTCAGAAACTGCTGATCTACTGGGATTTTCAGCACAACCATCTCTAGGGTTTACAGAGAATGGTCCGAAAAAGAGAAAATATCCAGTGAGCAGCAGTTCTGTGAGCGCAAATGCCTTGTTGATGCCAGAGGTCAGAGGAGAATGGCCAGACTGGTTCGAGCTGACAGAAAGGCAACAGTAACTCAAATAACCACTCGTTACAACCGAGGTTTGCAGAAGAGCATCTCTGAACGCACAACACGTCGAACCTTGAGGCGGATGGGCTACAGCAGCAGGAGACCACACCAGGTGCCACTGCTGTCAGCTAAGAACAGGAAACTGAGGCTACAATTCGCACAGGCTCACCAAAATTGGACAATAGAAGATTGGAAAAACGTTGCCTGGTCTGATGAGTCTTGATTTCTGCTGCGAGATTCAGATGGTAGGGTCAGAGTTTGACGTCAACAACATGAAAGCATGGATCCATCCTGCCTTGTATCAACGGTTCAGGCTGGTGGTGGTGGTGTAATGGTGTGGGGGATATTTTCTTGGCACACTTTGGGCCCATTAGTACCAATTGAGCATCGTGTCAACGCCACAGCCTACCTGAGTATTGTTGCTGACCATGTCCATCCCTTTATGACCACAGTGTACCCATCTTCTGATGGCTACTTCCAGCAGGATAACGCGCCATGTCATACAGCGCGAATCATCTCAGACTGGTTTCTTGAACATGACAATGAGTTCACTGGACTCAAATGGCCTCCACAGTCACCAGATCTCCATCCAATAGAGCACCTTTGGGATCTGGTGGAACGGGAGATTCGCATCATGGATGTGCAGCCGACAAATCTGCAGCAACTGCGTGATGCTATCATGTCAATATGGACCAAACTCTCTGAGGAATGTTTCCAGTACCTTGTTGAATCTATGCCACGAAGCATTAAGACAGTTCTGAAGGCAAAAGAGGGTCCAACCTGGTACTAGCAAGATGTACCTAATAAAGTGGCCGGTGTGTATATATAACATCTCATATATATATGTTGATGTTTCTTGTAATTAGTGACAATCCAATCCTTTGTTTTCCATCCAATAGTGGAATAGAAATAACAGGGCTAAAAGTTTAGGAATAACTGCTAATGGAGACCCTTTGCCTCCAGACAGCAAAAACATCCTGAACACAGCTTGTACAAATATGAACATGGATGCATGCCAATGAAAATCCCTCAGTGTTATCTTTTCTCACACAGACAGTTGGGAGGAGAACGCGGACAGTAGGAGGAGAGTCGTACTGTATTAATCATATAAATTAATGTCCTCCATCATTTACAGACACGCCAGAAGAGAAAAAAAAACATGGGAAAGATAAATAGAGAAATAGTCACTTACCGTTTAGTGTTGGTGATGCAATGTAAAATTCCAGAAAAGGCGAAATTATTTTGAAAGAAAAACAAAAGTATTTCTGCTTCTGTCGGCATGAAAATAGGAACAACATTATTACATTATATATACGGAGAGAAACAGATTCAACACATTTCATTCTAACTACACATGTGCAGCTATGGCATGAATGAATGTCCTCCAGCCTGTTAGGTTTCCACATTGGACACAAAGTGGAAGTCATGGAAGCAGCTACAGCTGTTACTGTATTGTTAGCTGGGAGTGGAACTATGTTAAGATTCATCTCCATGTGAAAAATGTGTCCTTTGGCTGATCTTTAGTTTCAAGTCTTCTTCCATACATCAAGTAAATTATGGTCCATTTAGAGTCAAATAGACCATAAAGCAGTGTATGCTTTAGGGCGGGGCTACCTTGTATTGACAGGTCGCCATGGCATCGCTACCAATGCAATTAGCTACTAATTTAATGATAACTTTAACTTAGCTACATCCGCTTCTTATGAACAGTCTTTGGTGTTACTAGGAGGAAGTCTATGCATCTGCCAAATGAGGGCATAACGCACCATCTCTTTTATTCTAAGCTGGTTTTGACTATGTAATACTAAATAATAATAATGCATCAGTTTTATATACAGTATTTCCACGCTCAAAGGCACATTCACAAAAGCACAAAGTTTAGTAAAAAAAAACATGTTTTGACTTGAAATGATGAAGAAATTGAAACAAAACAATAAAAACGTAACAAAAGTACTTGGTTATGTTTCAACGTATTCTCATGAATTTTCGTATGGAAACGTACGAAAAGTTAGTACAATTTTTTCGTGTTTTAACCTACAAATATCAAAATGACGCCAGTGCCAATGCGCGATTCCCTGCAGTGAAAAATGGCTTCCATTCCTTTCATTCATAATGGAAAATGCAGCATAATGCAGCATTTTAAAGCTGTTTCGGCATTAAAGTATGTTTTGATGACATTCCTAGCGAAAAATATGCATTTTGTTCTCATATTAATCCTTCAGTAAATGTATATGATCTTTCGTTTGTTGGTTAGGGTTAGGGTAAAAGCTAAGGTTAGGGTTAGAATTGGAGGAGCCTGGTATCGACCCGGCAATCTTGTGGTCGCCGGCTAAGCCCCTCTACCTCCTGAACTAAGCCCCCCAAAGGTTATGGTCAGGTTTAGGTCTGATGGTCTCTAACTACCAGCATAAAGCGCATAGTTTACGTGACGACGGCTCTGTGTAATACGTAGGAAATCATACGAAATGATCGTGATTTACTTTTCGTACTTTTTAGTACGAAAGCTGAGTGAGAGCAGCCTGTGTGTTTAGGCAACCACACTGTATCATTAGGTTTAGTTAAAATCATCATGGTATGTCTTTAAATTAATACTGAAGGTAAACAATGTAAATGTAACAAACAAGACAAAAGTTGTTGGTTGTAACAGGAACATCAGTCTTCTGGTTGATGCCATGTGTTTTCTGGTCCTCTCCTGTTCAGAACACAAAACAGTGACATTGATTTATTTTATGATACCTGATAAAGTAGCACACAGTGTAATCGTCATAGTTTTAATGCAAAGTGAGGCAGTTTGAGAACAGCTATGGATTTCTTTGTGGCAGAAACAGAAAAAAATGCAGAATGAAGTTCTAGACATCTTTTATATCGCAATAAAATCAAAGCAAATTTAAGGTGTGTAGCACGGGACGTTCTTAAGAAGAAAACGTGTCTCAATGTGACAATGTAATTTAGGCCACACATCCACCAACATGACCCCTGCCTAACCCGTTCACTAATACCAGCTGACACTAACACAGGCTTTTTCTCTCTTCTAATTGGCTGTTCAAACACTTTGTTCAGTCAGATTTAGGGGTGGGATGAGGGTGACACACAGACAAACTGGCAGTGTAATTACAATAATAACACTACTACTACTACTACCGCTCCTTATGTGTGTGTGTGTGTGTGTGTGTGTGTGTGTGTGTGTGTGTGGAGACACCACTCAGGTCAGGGTCTCAAAGAGAGAGGAAAATACATCCCAAAAAGCCTGTTAATAGCTTAAAGCTGCAGTCTGAACCACACACACACACACACACACACACACACACACACATCCTGTAATTCTGAAAGCAACATAAAGAAAAGAGAAAAAAACCTGGTTTATAATCTTGCTCGATGTTTCATTCTGCTATATTTTTGTTGATAGATGACCTGCTTTCGATTAGTGTCAATTATTCCCTAAGAAAGGTTAGCCATTGTTTCACAATATTACCTTAAAGCAGGGGTCTCAGCCTCGCGGGCCAGGGACCAATTGCGGCCCCTGGAATGATATTTTGCGGCCCCCTACCTGAAATCAAAGCTTTTTCCTCACTTTATCTGTGTGAGTCATTGCACTGTGTATTTTTTAACACTTGTGGGCTACCATAGTTCAGGCTCATGACAACAACGCGAATTAGCAACATTGGTCACTTGTACCGTAATTTCTATTGAGTGCACCTGAATATAGTATATAGTAGGAGGAAGTAAGAGAAGCCTATGTTCTGAAGAACCGTTCATGTTCTGCATGTTCTGAATTGTTATTAGTAAAGATTGAGAAGATTGAATCGGTTGTACCTTTTTTGGAATACTTGATGTGGCCCAGCCTCACCCAGACTCTACCTCCAGTAGCCCACAGTTAAATTGAGTTTGAGACCCCTGCCTTAAAGCATCAATACAATTGGCCAGCAATCATCTTATTGTAGATGGGCTTAAAGTTGAGCTAAAACAGCCTTTAGAGTATCTATCTTCTGGATGATGACATTTTCAGTGAAACAGGAAACAGGCGGGACATAACGTTTGAGAGGAGTTTAATTTGATCAGTAAAGATTAGCTCATGAACTTCTCCAGCTCTGTGCAGAGCCGAAGTTTCGGATTGATTGATGGATGGATGTCATGATATAATTGCATAAAATTGGTTGGTAGAAACTGATGTCATATTTTATTACATTTTGTGTAATTTATTGGGCATACATTGTTAATAGGTACACAGTATGACTGGGGATGTGATCCAAAAGGGTTAAAAAGACATTCATCTCAACTTTAACTTGCTACGTGAACATTTTCTGTTATTGCAAGTTTGTCCCCCTCTTGTTGTGTTTATGTTGAGGATAAATGTGTTCATGCTGGTACAGCAACACAGGAACATTATTGTATAATTTGACCACATGTGACTGTTGCACTTCTGATTCTGTTTTGTTCTCTGAAAACATTTTTTTGAAAAGAAATATACTGTATTTTACCAATCTAGTTATTATGCTCAAGGGCAACAATAAGCAGCTCTGACTTCATCTCTTGCCTGATGCTGAACTTCATTTTAAATGTTATATACTTCCTCACATACATGAAATTTGACCTTTGACCATTTCAACCCACCCGACACATTTAGAAACTTGGAGTTTGCTCAAGGACACGTCAACAGGTGGACAGACAGTCGCGAATCGAACAGCCAACATTGTGATAAAAATATGACCTGCTCTATCCCTTGAGCCTCACCATGGCAATTCTCCTAAACAATTGCTTTTAGATGCTGAACCTTAAAATTAATTCAGGCAGCAACCTCCAGTTCTGTAAAGTGTAGCCAATGCTTTAAACTTGCATTGTCTCTGCTGGCCATCAGGGGACGACTGCATGGGAGTCTATGAGGAAATAATCCTACTTCTCTCTTGATGTATTTTCTCAGTAACGTTGTAAACATGAGTTAATGGTCTCAATCTCTAGTTTGAAGTCTTCAATCCAGCATGATGTTTATTTAGTCAATTAGGGTCCTTTTAGAGTCAAATAGACCATAAAGCTACAGTTAGCATTCAGTTAGCTACGAAGATGACTTTAACGCTTAACTGTGAAGTTGACCTTGAATTATGAAGCTAACTTTGGTAACAGCTTCACACCAGAATCCAGATAGATCCAGATCCACTAAGGTTGCTGCCTAGGATACAGCTCTGCCGCTTGTGTTCGTCAAATCCACCCATGATGGCTACATCCATTTCTTATAGTGTATGAGTCTTTAGCTGCCACACAAAGACAACAACTCAATAGAAGTGCATGCTTAGGTCAGTATAAGAACAGCAGTTCACTGTAACAATGCCAGTTGCTGTAGGCAGGCCTTCTTGAATTGAGCATGTAAGAATATCTGATAACTTACTGTAGAGCATGTGAACACATCAGATTACATTTATCTGAACTTAGACATGATTGCATTTGAATGAAGACTGTTTCATGTAACCACAGTCACTGATGTCATTGGTGGAGACAGGCCCCTAAGACCATAATGACCTGCTAAGCTCTCTGCCCATCATCTCCCTGCTGTACCACAAGGACGATTTGAGTGTCTGTGTGTGAGTTAGTGATGTGTTTGAGTGACAGATGTGAACAGCTTTATCTGGCTCAGATAAAGAGACAGCAGAGGAGTTAACGACTGGGATTAACACAGCCGATTCAGATCTTCACCAATCAAAGGAGCTCCTCTCCTCACCTTTAATGTGTTAGGGGAGGCTCCCACCACGCTCATCACGCTCATCATTTCTATCACAAAACAGGGTCAGGTATACATAATAGTGGAGAACCCGGGCCATTCATCATCATCATCACCGTCTTGGTAAATGGTAAATGGCCTCATTTATATAGCGCTTTTGTCCAAAGTTTTACAACAATGACTGACATTCACCCATTCATTCACACACTGACGGCGGAGTCAACCACGCAGGGCGACAGCCAGCTCATCAGGAGCAATTAGGGTGAGGTGACTTGCTCAGGGACACCAGGCACTCAGCTAGGAGGAGCCGGGGATCGAACCGGCAATCTTGCGGTTGCCAGCCAACCCGCTCTACCTCCTAAGCTAATCCCCCCCCCGTCTCCATCATCTGCGCTCCACAGCTGCACCGGATTCCCCGTTCAACACCAGAACAGCGGGACACCGGGACCTCACGTGCCGCTCAGACCAGCTGCAGTCGCAACTCCGGTTCCAGCTTGTGGCAAAGTTGCGTGTTTCCACGGACACAACAGGCTGCCGAGGCACGAGACCAGCACAAGCTGCTGTATTTTTTTAAAAGATTTTTTCAGGCATAGACACATTTTATTAGCAGTGGATAGATATGAAAAACAGGAGAGAGAGAGGGAGAGGTTTTGGTCCGAGAGGTCCAAGTTTCAGCTGTGTTAATTCAGTCAGGATGAGTTTCCGCGCCTTTGATCTGACGTCAGATGTGACGGGACAATCTATATAGATATAAATTCACGTGTTGATTCAATTAGTTGCACTAAATAGTGTTTGTTGTGATTATTTCTTGCATTTAAATGTGCCTGGAACTGTGGAAACCTGCCTGTGAGGTCTTGGTGACATGTGCGCACTGCGCGCCGGTCAGCCAAACTGCCACTCCACCAGCTGTAATTCGCCTTACGCCAAGAGTAGACCAGGTTGGAGCTGGCGAGCTGACGTGCGCAAGGCTGCGGCTGGTTGAAACTTGCATTACGCCGGCTCCACCACCCTGCGCTGCGCCACGAAACTAGGGACCATAAAGATGGCCGCCACTCTGACCATCGCTTCCAATCCTACGTATTTTCTATGGACATGTTACACCCAAAATATAATTTTGTCCTTTTGGCCTGACTCTTCCAAGCCCTTCCAAACAATTCACTAACTATCTGAAGTATAGTATGATATTTTATTGAGATATTTGGCTTCAGGTCTGTTTACTGTCCACCAAAAGTCCTGTTATACAGTCACTCTGCTTCAGAGAGTCCAAGCATGTAGCAGGTCACATTATCTTTGGGAAATAACAGCAAATCATTTACAATGTACAAGAACTGACTTACTTTTAACTGGTTACTGGTTACTGGATTATTATTATTTATTTTCTTTTTTCTTGACTTCATGATTGAGTGTAGAATCTACGACATCGTATTAGGGCCAGCAAAAAAATATTATATTTTATTTTATTTATAAAGTAGCAAATTTACTATTTTAAAGTTGCAGATTCGCTACTCTATTATGATGCCAACCTCCGACATTAATGCTAGCTAAAATCCCATGAATGTTTATTTTTTATTTTGGTTATTGTTGATTAATTTTATATGAGACCAAATTGTCATCTTATGGGTGTTTACTGATAAGGTAGTTCGGGTAAATGCTAGCAGTAGCTTTCACTTTTTGTCATAGCTACTTTATAAATTTGAAAATGTGCTAGATTTAAAAGTAAAGCTCCGTTTTTTCCCCCCTACTGTGGCCCTAATACGCCGTCATAAGAATATGTGTCTAAAGTGATCAGAAGAAAGCTTAATTCAGTATTTGGTCTCTTTTCACCCAATAGGAAAGTTAAGTGTTAGGCTCGGTTAAAGTTAAAGCTCTACTCTATGATTTTTCACTTGAGCCAATAGTAGCCATCCGGTCCGCATGGCTTCTATTTTGGCTTGTGGCGAGCGATTGCCGAGCAGTTTGGTATCGGGGATGTGCTGCAGTCTGCAGCCTAAAATGTCTTCAGAAACACATTTCGGTGAACTATTTGTGTAAAATAAGAGGGAGGTTGTAAGGTTGCGAGGTGGGGTCGTTCAAACCCTTCAATCTTAGACTAGAGCTTTAAGGTTGGCACTGGGCTGTGGGAAGAATGGCCTTTGTCACCTTTTTCCTGTTTGTGACAGTCATGGATAGGCTATCAAGGTACGACAGTGGGCTGGACAGCATGCAGTTTGATAAGAGCAGCGTGGTTGTCTGTTGTTTATAGAAGATGGCTTTATCGGAAGAGGGTCTGCACCTCCTGGGAATCTGTTCTAAAAGTTCAGTTCACTGGTAAGAAGGCCACCCAGGTGCTTACTTTGCAGATATGAACCTGAACCGGCTGGACCTTTGAACTTGCTGCTTTAAAATAACTATGGAAGTACCTTAAGTATGGAAGTAACGTGATAAATAAATCAATGTTGAGATCTGGTTTCACACAGGACACGAACAGTGGCCTTCAATGTGAATGTTTGGACTGTGAATGTGTATACTCACTGGTTCAGGATTATGAGGATTACATACAAATTGAATTTGTGGGCTGTATACGAATCACAGTGCATTACTTGAACGACACAATCTCACGGACGTGTAATCTATTGTTTTTGTGCTGAGTGACATGAATTGTCAATAGTTTTCGTGTTGATCAGTGCAACTTTTTTTCTATCAACATTACAATACAAAACGAAAGTTAGTTTTTTGGGGAAAAAAAATAGGTTTAGGAGATGGGCTTCAAATAACTACAGTTTAGGAAAACCATCACAAAAGTCTCACTTCACAAAAACACTTTGGGACACATGGAGCCAAAAGTCCTGTGTTGTTGGACTGGGCTGACTTTTCATTGCCAAAGCTACAGGCATTTTATGAGAACAAGCTGGTTTAGGTGGACCATTTGGAGGACATTGCTGGCAATATTACACATGGATGTAAGCAGTGAGGAAATGGATGTATGAAGGCATGAATGAATACATATGTTAGGTCCTATTTGTGGCTGGATTTGATTTGATTTACATGTTTGAATTCAGGATATTACTCTTCCAGAAGGCCTTGGACTCATGTGCTTTGATTGTCCGTCTGTCTGTGTGATATATTCTGCCAGAGGAGAGCCAGCGCTTGTGTGTCTCTTGTATCTGCAGGCTAGATGTTAATAACACTAACGAAGAGAAATGATCCTTTTAGCTTCTAGTGCGCTATGGGCTACACAAAGACACACACACTTGATATGTAGCCTAGCTCATCAGTGGCTGAATGGCGTCTCTGACATTTGGCTCCTTCTCTGTTGTGTGGGACTCGGACACTAATCACCATGGTGGTGCTGCCAGGCTGCACAATAGGTTGCAGTGTGTGCGTGGGTGTGTGCGATGGTGGTCTGGCGATTCTTTCATGGTTTAATGAGGTAAGCAACAACATGCCCGAGGCCATGCTGGAGACAGGACACACACAGCAGCCGAGCTAAAGATAGTTGCTATTTGAGTTGTCAAACTTCAGTGGAGTGTATCACAGGGTCAAACGGAGGGGAGCCGCTGTTTATCGCTGATATTCCTTATTTATCATTTAACAGATTGAAACATGTGGTTAACAGAGAAAACAAATCATGCAAATATAAACTTGGTTCTAATGGGACACGAACAGTCTCCTGAGAGAAAAGTCCTATGTTTTGGACTGGTCCACCACCCAGAACCCCTCCCTATTTTTTATTTTAGTTTTAACTTTTAACGGATGATAAGCACTAGTGTGTAAATTGTGCATTGTATCTCTCCGATCACGTCGCAAATGCTGTTTAACAGCAATTTAGAGTAAAGAACATGCATGCATTCACCGAGCAGGTAGGTTTTTTTGGCTCAGATCTGCTTTTTGTAATTAACTATGTCTTCTGTGTGTTTTGATGAATTTACAGCCACACTAACTGCATGAGCAGGGTGTGATGTCTTTGTTTTTCATGTCATGTTGATATTCATTGTATCTACATTTTGAATTTCCAGTAATGTCCTGTAAATATTTTGCACGTAAATGTGGAAGTTATTATATCAGCAAACTGTCTAACCTTTTAAAGAAGGAATAAAAAATTGATTCTGGTACAAATAAAAAAGTTTAATTCATGAGCAATAAAAATCAAGCTCGGCCTATTCATCATGCTGCTACAGCCTCACTTTGTCTGTAATGACCAATAGCTTATTGTCGCTAATGTCGAAGCTTCAAAACTGTAGTCACGATGACTACATCCACTTCTTATATATAGTCCATATTTCACACTCCTGACGACTTAAACCTGACAAAAAATTTTCTGGGGCCCGTTTCACAAAGCAGGTTCAACAAACTCTGAACCTAACACTGAACTCTGAGTTGAACAACACTGAGATGGGCAACTCTGAGTTCTCAGTTTCAGAACAGCGGTTTTGAATTAGTTCAGTCAACTCTGAGTATGTAAACTCTGAGTTACGCACGTCCCTGCCGACTCTATAAAGCCATCATCAATGGAGTGAGTGTTTATGTAGAAAACAAGCTCATCCTGAGAAAGCGGAGCACCGTAACTGCAGCAAAGTAGAGATAGTTGGCGTGGCAGACAATTACTGCCCGATCTAATGTGTATAACTGAATGAAACAGTCTATTGATCTAAAGGTAATAAGTCTTTATTTTCAGATATGCTCAGTGACACTGTGGTGTAATGGTTAGCAACGCTGCCCACGGCGCAGGCGACATGGGTGTTCAACTCCCGTAGTTCACAAAGTAGCGCAACAAAGAAATTATTATTTTCATTGGGTGTAATCCCCCCAGGCACAGAAAGAAAGTGGCTTCAGTTGAAAATTAAGCATAAGAATATTGTGCAAATATGTTGACTAAGGCATATGATTTTAATCAAATTTCACATATTAAACAGTAAATATGAGCAGGTATTTCAACACAGAAATGTACTTGAAACATTTCATAAATCTCCCGTTCGCTAAAACACTACCTCCTGCAAAGAATCTGGTTGCGGATTATGCCCGCGATATGAAATGTTGAAAATGTCGGAGAATATTGTTTAGATAATATCTAATGTGATTGGAAGGAAAGGTAATCAAAATTGTCTCCCAACGCAAAGCTGCTAGAATCACTTTTATTTCCATATCGATTAGGTTGGAAAGGATGGCACATTTTTTTCAGAGTTGGTTCAGATTCCGGAAAAAGGCGGAGACATGTAGGGAGAAACTCACGGTTTGTTTGAAGCAAACCTGCAAGCGAGCAGGTTAGGTTCACGGAGTATGTTACCCGGGTAACTGACTCAGATTTATGCTGAACTGGTTTTGTGAAACAGAAAAACCAGAGTTTCCCTCATCTCAGGGTTAACTAACTCAAGGTTTTCACTAAACCTGCTTTGTGAAACGGACCCCTGATTGCATGGATCCACTTTAGCCAGGAATGATTTGTTTGGTTCATTCAAGTCAGGTTTTGTGGATGAAGAATACCGAACTGGGATCAGTGGCTCTATGTCGGCTGATACAACACGTCTGCATTGCATGAAAATATGTATTTGACAGTGGTATGTAAACACATGCAGTGCTATGTTTCTGCTCATCTTCGACTTTTATTAACAGCACGGTAACCTTCCCAGGACTGACAGAATACCATTCTGATCGAACCTTTACTGGTCAAACCACACAAACACACACACACACACACACACACACACACACAAACGGCTGTGAGGATGTTAGGGGTCATTTATAGTGCTGGCGCTGCCCTGTGCCACGAGGTCAGACTGCTAATTACATTGGCCTTACGATGAGACAGTGAAACACACACGGCTCATACAGTAGCCCTATACAGCAGGAAAAAAATGGGTAATGTGATTTTGATAATTACTGGACATCAAACATGAAACATGACTCAATAGATGAGACCACCAAGGGAGAGAAACAGAAAGACCACGACAGAAAGAAGAAAGAAAGAAAGAAAGAAAGAAAGAAAGAAAGAAAGAAAGAAAGAAAGAAAGAAAGAAAGGGAAGCATAGACAGACAAGTATACAGTATAGGCAGATATACTGTGCTTGATGTGTAATCTATATTCTCTGTACTGAAAGAAATGTCTGTATTGTCCCAGACAGACTTGGTTTGATAGGCTCAGTATTGCGACTTGAAATCTTCAACCAGACCAGATTCATGGAGCTGGGAATCACCTAGGCCATGTTCACTGGCCATACCAGAAAAAAACTCAAGACCATCTAGTGGACTGCAAATAAGCTTTTAATTGCAATATTAATGGTGTATATAATACAAATTGTTACTTGACATCCATGTATTGATTCAATGTTGCCACGCCAAATATCATGATTCTATGATGAATTGATCTTTTACCCTACCGCTACAGATTCAAGCTTTCTATTTATTGTGATGGACTGTAAAGCTCTTTGAATATTGTTTTCATTGGTGCATGAGGCTGAAGGGTAGTCCAGGTTTCCAACTGGGTTTTTCCCAAAAGGTCCTTAAAGGATGGTTCCATTATTATTTTGCATATTTTTGTGGTTTTTATATCATTCTGTAGCTTCCCAGTGACAGAATTGAGTGGTGAATAAATATGCACATGCACATTAATATGGATTCATAATGGCATGCAGTGCTGGATGATGGTACGCAGAATATTTACTTTGGTTATTACAACTTACAGTGGTTTAACACATATTTATAGCCCATTTCATTTTTTCTTCATTATGTTTATTTGGGAAGGGCAGAAAGTTACAAACATTTGAGAATATGTGCAACATCAAGTTTGGAGTTAAATGCTTGGCAAGAAGCAAGTAGTGATATCATCTTAAACTCATTGACATTTGAGGTTTCCGTCTCATTAATGGTAAACGGTGAAGTCTGGCCGGACATTGAAACATTTCCAGGGGACTACCTTTTCCTGTTTTCTTGATAGCGAGTTTATTCTCGCCTTCTTGATGAGGTGCCTTGCCTCCAATTGAGCAGAGCCTAATTCATGGAAGCAAACGCTAAACTGTCATGGACTGTTGTCTCCATCATCTGTCCCTACCACGGCGTCTGCCAGGGGTGTAACGCTAGTTAGCAAGCTGGAATCATCAGCTGTGTAATTCACGAGATAACATTAGCTAAACACTAACCTATAGTGACCATGGCCCGTTTCAGAAAGCAGGTTCAACAAACTCTGAACCTAACCCTGAACTCTGAGTCGACCAACTCTGAGTATGTAAACTCTGAGTTACGCGCGTGCCTGCCGAATCTACAAAGCCATCATCAATGGAGCTCCGATACTACGATTCACCATGGCAACCGGGAGAGCGTTATTAGATATTACTGAGTGTTTATGTAGAAAACGGGCTCATCCTGAGAAAGCAGAGCACCGTAACTGCAGCAAAGTAGAGATAGTTCGCGTGGCAGACAATTACTGCCCGATCTAATGTGTATAACTAAACTCCCATAGTTAACAAAGAAGAGTAATGAACAAATAATCATTTTCATATAGGTCTAATCCCCCCAGGCACAAAAAGAAAAGAAAAAAAAGAAAGAAAAAGAATATTGCTTGAAAACGTAGACTAAGGCATATGATTTTAATCATATTTCACATATTTAACAGTAAATATAAGGTATATCAACACAGAAATGTCCTTAAACATTTCATAAATCTCCCATTCGTAACCTCTGCAAAGAATCTGGTCGCGGATTTTGTCCACGACCAGATTCCAGATTCTGGAAAATATTGTTTAGATATGTGATCAATAGGAAAGGTAATCAAAATCCTCTCCCGATGTTAAGCTGCTAGAATCACTTTTATTTCCATATTGATTAGATTGATGAGGAAAGGACGACACACTTTTTCAGAGTTGTTCAGAAAAAGGCGTAGGAGAAACTCACGGTTTGTTGAAGAAAACCTGCCATCGAGCAGGTTAGGTTCATGGAGTATGTTGCCCAGGTAACTGACTCAGATTTATGCTGAACTGGCTTTGTGAAACCGAAATACCAGAGTTTCCCTCATCTCAGGGTTAACTAACTCAAGGTTTTCACTAAACCTGCTTTGTGAAACGGGCCCCAGCTCTCATTTACCAAAAAATCAAATTTGCCATTGACAGGTGACTGTGGTAAAGGTCACTGTTTGCAAACCTGGTCAATCCATTTTGGGTCAAGAAAGAATCACATAACCACAATAATATATCACAATTGATACAGTTTATCAGGTAAAAACAATGTATTAAATAATATAAGAAATACAATCCGAATAAATTAGAATAAGTCTGCTGCTTCATCCCTCCAACCACTTGTATTAACAACTTAATAATTTTTTTATCAGAGAATCTCAAGAAAAGGGAAATTTGCCTAACAATCTAGCCAATACTGATCTGTTCTGACCAATACTTGATCAGCATCAGCGGAGCAGGAACATAATGCACAGTAGACTAAAGGCAGAGAGATTTTCATCTTCAAATATTATGACTTTATTTTAATACAATTACGACTTTATTCACGTAATATTCATACATGTATCATCAAAATATTATGACTTTATTCTGGACATTTCAGAGGACTTAAATATGTTGGACGTGTTGTGAGCACGTCCAGGCGATTTTAAATTAATTAGAATCATTGAGGTGAATATGTGCCACATGCACATGTGTGATGACATGACATAATATTAGTTAAGAATTAATTAACTTTTCCTTTACATTTGACATTGACACCCTAAATTGATACATAAAATTAAGCAGAATGCAGGAAATGAAGTGTTTGAAGCTCCAACATTACTGAAGGGAAGGGGCCCCAGATCCCCCACTTCATATGTTTCCCCCTACCTAACCTGGGTCCCCAGCTGGCTACTATTTTCACCCAGCTGGACATTGTATGAACATGAGGAAAACCCTGATCAGTTCATGAAGTGTTCAGCACCCTGCTCTGTGTGGATGAGTATATAAGCCCAAAGAGCACCAGGCTCCGCCTGTTCTCGTAGATCTCGGGTTATGATCAAAACCATTTTCAGTACTGTATGTTTTACATCAAATAGCACTGTGATCGTGGTATTAAAGTGTACAATTAACCATTTAGCCCTTTTGTCACAGTGCATGTTAGATGCCATGTTATAACTTTAAATATAAAAATGCTTCAGTTATTTTTGAAATATTGAATATTTAGGTCAGGTTTAAGGTACAGCTTTTTCACAGTCCTTCAATAGGAGAAACTGAAGTTTTTATGGGACCGAATCTCTGCTTGTGTTGAGTGCAAATGCACATGAGAAATAGAAGTGGTGCTACCCAAAGACACCAAGAGAGAGAGAGAGAAGAGCAACGTTTACTAACTGTGGTGGACTGCAGCAATAAATCAGAGTGTCATTCTGTTTATTGAAAAGACTGCTGCTGGAACAAGAATTATAAACACAGTGTCTGTACTGTGTGTTAACCACAAGGAAATCAATCTATTCTATTCCGCTCTATTCACTTCTTCTCTATAGGCAGGCAATGTAAGCGGTATGGTTTTACAATAAACAAACATTTCACAGGAATGGTTGAAGCCTCGTTCTCTGGCTTTAAGCTCGAGTAAAGCCACGACCCAGTCCTAAGTAAAATTAGTCCTGTTGCAAGGTCACTGAGAAATTCACTTTCACATCTTTATTATTTCACTTTTTCTTTTTGAAGGTTTTTATTATGACAATAAGGACCTATCCATAGATCTCCACCCTTGAAGGTATTCTTTCCTGCCATTCCTACCGGCACAGTCGAGAGATTTTTAGTTTTGATTTCATTGTTTCAAAGGTTGTTTTTCCCACTTTGTGTAAAAAGATTTAGGTCAATGTCTCACTTGAAAGAGGAAAGTTGTTGCAATAATGCTGGAATATAGTGTAGCGCCCAGCTATAAATGATGTTATTTCATGTGTTTGGGTTTACAAATATTCAGTATATTTTGCAATATTGCCTGTTAAATTAGTTCTATGGTGAAATAACCTTGCAGTAGTACAGAGAAATTAATAAGTTCACTTAATTTGAGGAAGGTACTAAAATGTCCCATGTTTTTCATGGTCTGTGAATGTCTCATGACGTTTCTTTTGTTTATTTGATTAATCAGGTATCAATCTGTTATTAGCCAATCCGTGCCTGTCAGACATGGGTGTCAACTACCTACCGGATTCGGAAGGGGTCGGGACTAAAACATAAAGGGAGAGACAAGGTTCGGGCTAGTAACGGGGAGAGACGAGGAAAAAGAGTGACAACACCACAGAAAAGTAGTAGTAAGCTATTTGAGACCGTTTAAAGTACTGTTGTTACTAAAACCTTAAAGCGGAAGGTCTGTTTGTGTGTTACCGGTACGATATGTGGAAGTAAGCCAAGTTCAGAACTGTTTCAGCCGGGAATTGTACCGAGTGTCCGAAACGCCATTATCGTGGTGTATAGAGCTAGAGTTAGCCTTGTCTCGGCTAGCTGGAAGGAGACCGCGTGTGTGTGAGGGAGAAATATTTTGCGCCGAGTTTCCTGAGTGAGTACGAGCACTATTTGAACTGGTAATAATATGGAAATGGATGAGAACGAATGGTGAGTTTATTAGTGTTTTGAATTTATGCTCAGTGTATCGCCGACCTACACGCCTGCCTGCCGCTGATCTGCTACTGCTGTAGGGGGTGCTCAGGATCCCCGCTGTCGCCAGAGAGACTGCTGCTGCACGAGGACGTGTCAGCAGGACTAGTTTCTTCATCTCCTTTCACCTTACTCCTCTGAGCCGAGGGTTTGAGGGAACTGTGGTTATCCGTGAGTACTGAGAAACACTTTCACAAGGATACATGAGCTCCAACTTGACATGCGCGCCAACAATATGGTACCATAACTGACTTACCAAACCCCGGGTATTTATTATTTTTTTATTTTATTTTCGGAACTCAAAGGTCACCAGGTCAAAGGTAAAGGGGTGATTGCCTATGTTTTCTCCTTGTGTAATAAACACTTCTTCCTGTTGCAACGTGTATTTGCAGTCACAAATGTTTATTTGAATGTGGTGTTATTAGGGCTATAGTGTGTTAAAGGTACATGCATGGGAGTATTAAGGTTCACTATAACAATGTAGCTATAAAATAAGCTAACCAGGCCTCTCTGCACCCTAAGAAGAGTCATACGTTCTAGTTTAAGTAAACGCATAAACGGTTGATATATTCGTGGACTCCCTCCAATTCAGCTCCCATGCTCAAGGTGTCATCAGGTATAAGGGGTTTTACCGTGACAATGCTGTAATAAAATAGAGTTGGTTGGGAGGGCTACAATAGTAATTGGGATCAGCTCCAGCAACCCCCGCGACCCTGAATACAGGATAAGCGGTAGACAATGGATGGATGGAACTGCAAACAGCTATTATATGGTTAATTAATTGGTGCCACAGCAGTTGGCTGCAGATCATCATTATGCTGGTTGGGTTTGACTTTTCCACAACTGAGCTGAACCCTCATATCTCTGATTTCAGATTATCTCACCAGCACATGAACACACCATGTGAGAGGTCAAAATTCATTCACATGCAGCTTTAACATAACAGGTGTATACAAGCAAGCACCTAGGCATGCATACTGTTTCTACAAACATTTGTGAAAGATTGGCTCGCTCACAGGAGCTCTGTGAATTCCAGCGTGGTACTGTTATAGGATGCCACTTGTGCAACAAGTCCAGTCTTGAAACTTCCTCGCTCCTAAATATTCCACAGTCAACTGTCAGTGGGATTCTAACAGTAAGTGGAAGCGATTGGGAACTTTATTTTACTTTACTTTTACTTTATTTATAGAGCACTTTTCCGACATAGACATGTAACACAAAGTGCTTTACACACATAAAAAAGAAAATAGAAAAAACAATTACAAATAAAGCCCCTCCCTCCCACCCTCCATACTACACACACGCACGCACATGCACGCACATGCATGCACACACACAAATATACACACACACCTGCACACTCCCACTACTGACAATAAGGAGACATGGCATGACACTGATGATTGAGGAAACGCTATCTTTTGGGCCATCCACACTGAGAGGAGTCGCAGGCTGTGCCACAGGGGACACCAGTGCCCAGGTCCCCGACCCCGACAGACAACAGTCAGCCGAGCCGAAGGGACCCAGGGACAGCGCCCCCAGCAGCAGCCCAGACACAGCTCCCAGTGTGGAAGACCCCCCTGAGGAAACACTGGAGTTAAAGCTAAAAACTAAAAGCATAAGGTAGGGTTAAAAAAACATGAAAAAATAAATACATAGAGTGAACAGCTTAAAAGGATAAAAATATATGAGATAATAAAATAAAAAAATAATACTATTGATAAGTAAAACAACTAAAATTATTTAAGATTAATGTCATCTTAAAAACAAGATAGAAGCAAAAATATAAAATAAGATAAAATCACATAAGAATGAAAGAAGAATTTAAAATACTATAAGCCTGATTAAAAAGGTGTGTATTTAACCTTCCTTTAAAAATATCAACTGTCTCTGCGGTCCTGAGGCCATAGTAGCTAAATGCCGCCTCACCATGGGTTTTAGTTCTGGGTTTTGGTATGGATAAAAGGCCGGTGCCAGAGGACCTCAGGGTCCGCGAGGGTTGATATGGTAGAAGCAGGTCAGCTAAATAAGAGGGCGCAAGGCCGTTAAGACATTTAAAAACTAGTAAAAGATCCTTAAAATCGATCTTGATGCGTACGGGGAGCAAATGCAGCGACGCTAAAACTGGTGTAATGTGCTCCCGCCCTCTGGTCCTCGTCAGCACGCGTGCAGCTGAGTTCTGTAATAATTGGAGATTTAAAATACTCTTTTTGGGAAGACCAGAGAGCAGGGCATTACAATAATCTAAACGACAGGAGATAAAAGCATGCATCAGCACCTCCGTACTGGCCTGAGAGAAACAGGCGGACTCTGCCTATGTTCTTAAGATGATAAAAACCTATTTTCGTCATATTTTTGATATGTGGAATAAAATTCAGCTAAGAGTCAAAAATCACGCCCAGATTTTTTACTGACTGTGCTGGTTTAAAAGTTTCTCTCTCTGGCCTTCAGGACCTATAACTAAAACCTCAGTCTTGTCCTGGTTGAGCTGTAGGAAATTCTCTGCCATCCATGACTTAGGGCCCTAGTTTCGTAGACCAGGCGCAGTCAGCTTTCAGCGCACCTGCGCCGCGCCGACGGGGCATGTCCGCCTGGACTTTGCAAGTTTCGTGCACCGCGCAGGCTCGCGCAGGCACACCTCCGGTCTCGCCGGAGGTGTGCCTTCACCAATCAAATGAGCTCCTCTCCTCACCTTTAATGCGTTAGGGGAGGTTCAGTGCAAGATCCGTCACTTGACAACCCGATGACAGAAGCAGCGCCGCCGCTCCCACCACGCGCATCACGCGCTGTGCGTGCGTATCATAATAATAACAATGCTGATATTATAAAAAAACAGGAGAGAGAGAGGCAGATGTTTTGGTCCGAGAGGCTGAGTTTCCGTTACGCGTGCCATCCGCCTTTGATCTGACGTCAGATGTGACGGGACAATCTATATAGATATAAATTCACGTGTTGATTCAATTAGTTGCATTAAATAGTGTTTGTTGTGATTATTTATTGCATTTAAATGTGCCTGGAACTGTGGAAACCTGCCTGTGAGGTCTCGGTGACGTGAGCGCACTGCGCGCCGGTCCACCAAACTTCTGATCCGCCAGCTGTGATTCGCATTGAATCAATGGACTTTATTTACGCCTTGCGCCGAAAATAGACCAGGTCGGAGCTGGCGAGCTTTCAGCGCAGTCTCGGCGAGGCTTTTTGCCACGAAACTTCCGCTACGCCAAGCTGAATCTGTGATGCCTCCCCCTGCTGCGCCGCCACACCCATCTTGGCGCAGGCGATCCACCAAACTGCCAAACTGACGGTGCGCAAGGCTGCGCGGGTCGAAACTTGCACTGCGCCGGCTGCGCCACCCTGCGCTGGTCTACGAAACTAGGGCCCTTAATGTCTAAAATACAGTTAAAAAGGACATCAGTTGGCCCTGTGTCATCAGGAGACACGGCGATGTACAGTTGTGTATCGCCAGCATAGCTATGGAAGCTGATGCCGTGCCTCCTGATGCCGTCCCCAAGGGGCAGCATGTACAGATTAAAAAGAAGTGGACCTAAAATTGACCCTTGGGGAACCCCACATCCAATTTCATGGGTTCCTGAGGAACATGTATCCATACTTACATAAAAGCATCGGTCTGTGAGATAAGAACAAAACCAGTTAAGAACAGTACCAGAGATGCCCACCAGGTGTCTGAGCCTATTTAATAAAATGTGATGGTCTACTGTATCAAAAGCTGCACATAGATCCAGTAGAACCCTATGAGCTTTTTATTATCTAAATTCCACCTGATGTCGTTTAAAATCTTTAAAAGTGCTGTCTTGGTACTGTGGTTTTTCCTAAAACCAGACTGATGCTTCTCTAAAATGTTATTTCTGTTTAAAAAGTTGTTAACTTGGTTAAAAAACCAGTTTTTCTAAAATTGTACTTAAAAATGGTAAGTTGGATACAGGTCGGTAGTTATTAAAAACACTTGGATCTAAATTGCTCTTCTTCAGAAGGGGCTTCACCAACGCCGTTTTAAAGGCGGTGGGGAAGACACCTTGAAGAGAGCAATTCATGGGGCCCTAGTTTCGTAGACCAGGCGCAGTCAGCTTTCAGCGCACCTGCGCCGTGCCGACGGGGTGTGTCCGCCTGGACTTTGCACGTTTCGTGCACCGCGCAGGCTCGCGCAGGCACACCTCCGGTCTCGCCCACCGGCGCAAGTGGGAAAGAGGGAGGAGAAGAAGGCGTGAGTGGGAGACGAGGAGGAGACGAGGCGTGGACTGGGATTAATACAGCCGATTCAGATCTTCACCAATCAAATGAGCTCCTCTCCTCTCCTTTAATGCGTTAGGGGATGACAGAAGCAGCGCCGCTGCCCCCACCACGCGCATCACGCGCTGTGCGCGCATATCATAATAATAACAATGCCGATATTATAAAAAACAGGAGAGAGAGAGGGAGATGTTTTGGTCCGAGAGGCTGAGTTTCCGTTACGCGTGCCATCCGCCTTTGATCTGACGTCAGATGTGACGGGACAATCTATATAGATATAAATTCACGTGTTGATTCAATTAGTTGCATTAAATAGTGTTTGTTGTGATTATGTATTGCATTTAAATGTGCCTGGAACTGTGGAAACCTGCCTGTGAGGTCTCGGTGACGTGTACGCACTGCGCGCCGTCAGCCAAAGTTCCACTGCGCCAGCTGTGATTTGCATTGAATGAATGGACTTCATTTACGCCTTACGCCTTGCGCCGAAAGTAGACCAGGTTAGAGCTGGCGAGCTTTCAGCGCAGTCTCGGCGAGGCTTTTTGCCACGAAACTTCCGCTACACCAAGCTGAATCTGTGACACCTTCCCCTGCTGCGCCGACACACCCATCTTGGCGCAGGCGATCCACCAAACTGCCAAACTGACGGTGCGCAAGGCTGCGCGGGTCGAAACTTGCATTGCGCCGGCTCCGCCACCCTGCGCCGCGCCACGAAACTAGGGCCCATGATGTTTAAAAACTGTTCCTCGAAGAATCCATGAAACCATTTTAAAAGTTATGTGGGAATGGGATCTAAAGGCAGCTTGTTGACCAAGTGTCCTTGCATCAACCAGGGCAAAACTCTCCAGTGTTTCCTCAGGCAAGGACAACAGTTCAGTGTTAACAGATAAAACTTGATGGGATAAAAGGCAGGATCTGATGTCCTTGATTTTGGTTCTGAAGTGGTCTGTAAAGTTCTTACAAAGATCATCTGTTAGTGTCTTAACAACTTAATTAGAATTAGTGCCTGTTAAAATATCAAAAGTGGAGAAGAGGAACCGGGGGTTGTTTTTATTGATGGTGATGAGTTGTGAGAAATGTGAAATTTGTGCCTTTTTGACGGCATTATTGTAGGTTTTGAGTTGTGATGAATTGTCAATCTCGTAATGAATTGTCAGTTTACTTTTCCTCCATCTTCTTTGGCACTCCTGCATTCAGTTAATTGATTTCAATGTAGGTTTTCTTTTTATTGTTTTAGTTAAAAGTGGAGCTACTGAGTCCAAAGTTGACTTCAGCCTGCTGTTAAAATGATCAACGATAAAATCATAAGGTGCAGGTAGAATTTCAACAGGAGTGCTCTGGAAAATCTCCATAAAATGTGCAGCCACTTCATAAGTAAGGTAGCGCCTCCTCACTGTTCTCACCGGGCCTCCTCTTGGTTAAAACTGGTGATGTTAAAAAATACACAGTAGTGGTCAGACACAGCCAGGTCGTCAACAGAGGACACACCGATGGACAGGCCATGGGTTATGACCAGGTCCAGGGTGTGTCCTCTGTTGTGAGTTGGCTGTGCGATGTGCTGCTTAAAATCAAGACAACTTAAAAGATTTAAAAACTTTCTGGATATCCGATCCGAGATATCGTCAACGTGTAGATTAAAATCACCAGTTATTAAAATCCTGCTAAAAGAGGTGTGAATAATTGATAAAAGTTCAGAAAATTCACTGATAAAAGAGCTAGAGTGATGGGGTGGTCTGTATACAGTAAGGCAAAGAATTGGAGGACTGCTAAAAGTAAAGGCATGGTGCTCAAATGATGAGTAACTGTTAAAAAACACTCCATTTGAGGTCAATGAGTTGTCTATGATCGATGCCGTCCCTCCTCCTCTTCTACCCTCTCTAGTAGAAAATAAAAAATTTAAATTTGGTGGGGAAGCCTCGGTGAGAACAGCAGGTGCGTCAGTGCCAAGCCATGTCTCAGTTAAAAGAAGACAGTCTAACTTCGAAACTAAATCTAAAATTTTAAATCACATCATTCATTAAAAAAGTTCTATTTAAAAGAGAGCGAACATTAAAAAGTGCCACGTTTATAGTGACAGGTGGTTTGTTGACTGGAGTGGTGGATTGTTCTGTGAGTGGTCTGAGATTATGAAAGTGGTTGTGGTGGTCCAGCAGCTGATGACCTGTTGCCCAACCAATTAACCTCTTCAGTGGGTTCGTATGAGGCCCCTCAAATCACTGTATGTTGCAATGAGCCATCAATAACCATGACTGCCAGCAGAGCTATGTCCACCATCCCAGGTCCAGCAACCGATGAGCATCAACATCTCCTGCACCTAAATGGGGTTTCCATGGTCACCAGCGGGGCCGTGCTTACGGCCCGAGGTCCAGCAGCTGGTGATCCTCTACCACTCACCGGGTTTGGCAGCAGGACCCTGGCACCCACGGTTGCTCCACCCATGCTCCACCCAACAACTGGTAAACGCCACCAACATGCCGCTGGTGCAAAACAATCCCCACACAAAAATCCAGTGATGAAAAGGTACCGGTCCTCAAAACTCTTTCTAACTTTAAACCATGCAAGAACAATATGGGACCCGAAATGTAAAAACAAGGGTTTACTCACTTAAATGTCCGCAGTATGGTTCCTAAGCGAGAACAACTAGAACATCCGCTGATCAATTCAAACATCGACTTTTTGGGTCTCACAGAAACCTGGCTATCCTCCTCATCACCTGAAGCTTCCATAACAATATCATGTTTTTAGGAAAGATAGGGACCATGGGAGAGGTGGGGGGGTTCTGCTATACGTTAAAAGCACTCTTAACTGTTGCCAGATAGAGCTACCTGGAGAAATCGACTTAGAATGTGTTGTGGTAAACATCTCCCTTTCTGCCAAAATGTCCTTTACTGTCATTTGCATGTATCGTAAACCCTCAGCTAATACAGGCTTTTATGATCGGCTCAAGGCTTTACTTAAATCAATTAATCACAGCAAGGAGATAATCCTGGTCGGCGATTTTAATATAAATTGGGATAATAAGAAAGACAGAAGAAATGTTAAGATAATTACTGATTCTTTCAACTTAACACAATTAATTGACTTAAATTCACACACATATCTGCCTCAGAAATCGCCAAATCATAAATTCATCCCTAAGAACCAACAGCAAAATGTCGATAAAGCTCTTAGTGAATTAGAATGGGCTAATCTAATTCCCTGTGATGACATAAACCAGAGTGCTGACTCCTTCTCTCAAAAAATCAAGGAGGTTCTGCTGTCTTTCTCTAGGACAGGGAGCTCTAGGACCAGGCAATCCAGGTCCCTTCCTTGGTTTAATAATGAGTGTCTTGCACTGTTAAAAGTTAGAGATCAACTGCTCAAAATTTCACTGAAAACTGGTCTAATCATTGACCGTCAAAAATTCACATCAGCACGAAATAAAGTAACATCAGCATTACGAAAAGCTAAGGCAAACTTCTTCTTAAACATAATTGAGAGTGCAAAGGGAAATCCAAAAAAAGTGTGGAAAGAGATCGATAATCTAACTGGCCAACAGACCAAACAGAATAGTAAAGGACTGGAACTAAACATTAAGGGCCCTAGTTTCGTGGCGCAGCGCAGGGCGGCGCAGGGTGGCGGAGCAGGCGCAATGCAAGTTTCGACCCGCGCAGCCTTGCGCACGGTCAGTTTGGCAGTTTGGTGGATCGCCTGCGCCAAGATGGGTGTGGCGGCGCAGCAGGGGGAGGCGTCACAGATTCAGCTTGGCGTAGCGGAAGTTTCATGGCAAAAAGCCTCGCCGAGACTGCGCTGAAAGCTCGTCAGCTCCAACCTGGTCTACTTTCGGCGCAAGGCGTAATTAAAGTCCATTCATTCAATGCGAATCACAGCTGGCGCAGTGGAAGTTTGGCTGACGGCGCGCAGTGCACACACGTCACCGAGACCTCACAGGCAGGTTTCCACAGTTCCAGGCACATTTAAATGCAATAAATAATCACAACAAACGCTATTTAATGCAACTAATTGAATCAACACGTGGATTCATATCTATATAGATTGTCCCGTCACATCTGACGTCAGATCAAAGGCGGATGGCACGCGTAACGGAAACTCAGTCTCTCGTACCAAAACATCTCCCTCTTTCTCTCCTGTTTTTTATATCGGCATTGTTATTATTATAATACGCGCGCACAGCGCGTGATGAGCGTGGTGAGAGCGTCGGCGCTGCTTCTGTCATCGGGTTGTCAAGTGACGGAACTTCCACTGAACCTCCCCTATGGAAGCCTAATTGGCGGAGTTTCAGGAGCAGGTCCACACCTCAACAGCGCCAACTTCCGCATCTCTATAAATAGCCACCTGACCCTCTCCTCCGCTTCGCTCTCGTATCCTGCGCTGGCTCTCGTGTTCGTTCATTCTCGTGTTGGGCCAGAGACCAGAGCACGCGACTTCGCCTCGAGCACAACCAAACTTTCGCATGAACAAACACCAGCTTTGGCTCACCTCGCAGCTTAACTCACCTCACCACGGATGTCGTCTCTCCATCCCCGTCCGCCGACGATCGTTTCCATCGAGATCGGGACCATAATCCACCAGGAGCCGACGCCACCTCCGTCCCCGAGACCCCGACTTCAGTGGCGCAACGACGTCCAGGACGCAAGCGACATCGAAGAAAACCAAACTCCATCTCATCCACGCCCACCTCCTTCAGCAGCCAAGAGAGGACGAGGAAACTCACGGACAGAACGTCGCCGCCGCTGTCCCACCGGAGTTCGCCGCCGCCGCACCGCCGGAGATCGCCGACCGCGTCGCCGCCGCTGTCCTGCCGGAGTTCGCCGACCGCATCGCCGCCGCTGTCCTGCCGGAGATCGCCGACCGCGTCGCCTCCGAACATCGCTCCAGCCTCCCGCTATCTTCCCGACAACACCGGCCGAACAACTCGCCGGTCGCAGCGTCACCACGCTCCAGTGAGATCCACAGACCAGTCTCCATCTTCAAAGAATCTCCAACCGGAAAGACGCCAAAAGACGTTACATCGATCGACAATAAAGCAAACTCCAAACTCGTGGCCGCTCCTTCCGTCAACACCAGGTCGCTTCCGGATGACGTCACCACGCACACACGTACAGGCCGTAACGTCGACGCTCTTGTTAAAGAGACAGTACTGGTACAATTCGCTTTCACCGTGTTCACTTTAGACTCATACTTTTCACCGAACCCACATAAATCACTGGTCGTGTACATTAGTACAGTGTGACCCGCGGGCCGTTTTGCACTAGTTTCGCATTCATTCCATTTAATCATATATTATTTCGAATACGTCTGCGTCATATTATACATCATTTGAAAGCTGCGAGTCGTGAATCGAACGAAACAAGCCGTTTCAGGCTCACGGAAACGCATCAAAAGCGAACACAGCTTGCGCGCCAATAAATAAATAAATTAATTAATTAATTAAATAAATTAAAAATAATAATAATAAATAAATAAATAAATAAACAAACAAAACCCGAACGCCTGAAGGACAACACCCAAACACGATTCATATAACATTTCCGTAAGTCCACGTCCGAGACAACCGACCAGTAAGACTCGGTCGCGTGAAAGTTTAACTTCCTCACGGGGCAGTCCCAGCCCAAGAAAATAAAATGTATCCAGCACCAGGAAACGAGGTTCGTTCCGACGGAGATCTTGCGGGAGCCCTGCCATTCCGAGCCCAGGCCCGCCATACTTTACTGCGGCCTGAACAAATTCTCTATTCATGAACTGAGGATTTCTTTGGTTTATCCTTGGGCTTCCAACAAAAGAACCGGGGGCTAATAGTACCATCAAACACAGCCCTAAGAAAACAAGAGCAGTAGCAAAAGCAGAGACAGAGATCCTCTGCCAGATCAAACAACTCAGGAGTTCCCGCCACTACTTCTCGTCATCTCTACAATCCAGAGGGAGCGCCCAGACGGATTCCAGGACCCTCCAACTTCCATCAGGATCGTCATCATCAGCAAAAGCTACCTACAACCCAAGGGCAAACGCCACAGCGCCCACCGCCATCCAGTTCCAGCCGTCACCGCAGCTAACCTTCGCGGGGCTCCTGGCACCGGGATGCCAGCGCCCCCCTCGCCGCTTTTCGGACAACCACAGCAGCCCGTTTCAGCCGGGGGTCCTGGCACCGGGATACCAGCGCCCCCCCGCCGTTTCCCAACAACCACAGCAACTCGTTTCAGCCGGGGCTCCTGGCACCGGGATGCCAGCGCCCCCCGCCGTTTCTCCAACAACCATAGCAACTCGTTTCAGCCGGGGCTCCTGGCACCAAGATACCAGCTCCCCCGCCGTTTTTCCAACAACCACAGCAACTCGTTTCATCTGGGGCTCCTGGCACCGGGATGCCAGCGCCCCCCGCCGTTTCTCCAACAATCATAGCAACTCGTTTCAGCGTGGGCTCCCGGCACCAGGATGCCAGCGCACCCCGCCCCTTTTTCCAACAACCACAGCAACTCGTTTCACCTGGGGCTCCTGGCACCGGGATGCCAGCGCCCCCCGCCGCGTCTTCCAACAACCACAGCGACTCGCTTCAGTCAGGGCTCCTGGCACTAGGCCACCAGTGCCCCTCGCCGCTTTCCAATAACCACCGTAGCGCGCTTCAGCCCGGGCTCCTGGCACCAAAATGCCAGTGCCGGGATGCACTAACTACATCGACGTCACACTCCCTATCTCGCCTTCTCTCCATTAACCACCCACAGACAGATTTATTAAAGGATACGAGGGTGCCCCAACTCTAAAGTGAGAGCACCCACACGTTCCAGAGAGCTTACTCCTACAGAGTTTGCTTGCGCCTTCTCCCTTTACAGGGATGCTCTCTGTTCCAAACTCCACACGCAACGCAATGAACTGGACGATTACTTGTCCACCATTCTTAATCTCGCCCTCCGCTTTGGCAGCATGGTTTCTATCAATACCATACACACTTCGCCTCCGAAGTTGCAGCCCGCCTCTCACAGTTTAACAAGGCCGCCTACTGGGGCGCTCTCGAGAACGAGATTTACTGCCGCATCTTCGCAGCCCGTGCAGCCCTCGCATGCTCCCTTCGCGGTGCCCCATCTCACCCAGCCTCTTCTCGCTAAAGAAGTTAAGGAAGGTTCCATGTCTTCCATCCTCCATTTCCTAACTCCGCATCGGTATCGCATCAGTATTGCAATCAGGAAATACTCCGGCAAGAAACGCACCATTATCGATCTCTTAGCACCCCATGGCAGTACTATTCCCAGCACCAATAGCTTGATCCCGAGCGAAGAATTTTCTCTCCACTATGCCACTATCAACCTTGCCTTAATAAACCCACCGGTAAAGGGTCGCGGCTCTCTGTCTGTGGCTCAACCTTCTCACTAATCGGAACGGAATCACTTTCTTCTACGAAGACCAACGGACTCACCCACATGACATCCATCTGTACATTGACGCTTTTCCTTCAGTCCTTTTGGGGGCTTCAACAACGGAATATGGTTCTGTACTATATTAGTCACCGCCATTTGTGTCCCCGCAAGTCCATCATATACTCAGATTACCTTGCAGTCGTCGACATAATTAACAAGGATGCTCCAACTCCCCATCCATCATGCAATTCATACAGAGCCCCATCCGGCACTCCGTTGCACATCAATATGTTCTCCACGCAGCTCACGGTCAAACAAACACTATCGCTGACTCTCCTTCCTGCTTCCCATCGCAGAAGTTCCGAAGCTTGGCACCTTACGCCGATACCTTTCCAAAGCCATTCCTCCATATCACCCTCAACCCCCTCGTCCTACTTGACAACTCGGAAAAGCTTCCACCTCTTCCACGACCAATACAACGCAACCTTTCCATCGTTCGATCTTATCACCTTGACTCTTTCATCACTTACGCCCATTCCATCAGGGCAATCCAAACACACACCATCACAGCGTACCTTAGCGGTACCAGCTTCTTCTCCAAGCTAATAACCGGCAGTTCGGGCCTGGCCACCAGCCATCCCCAGATAACTTCCCTCATTAAAGGACTCCCACGCCAAGAGCCAGCCATAAACTCTCATCGTCTTCCTCTTACTGTCGACTTACTGTCGACAGTCCACCTGCCTCCGCACGATCCCTTCCAGGTACGGCACTCCTCAAGTCGCCCAACCTGGGAAGTCATGTTCTTGCTCGCTTCGTTGGTTTCCTCAGATGCTCCGCTTTCACCTCCTCAACCATTCGCTTCGACTCAAGCCGTCATGCCGGCATTTTCGACTCGTCTCGCTTTTCAGACGACCCCATGGTGCTCCACTTACAGCTAAGCAAACCAATCAATTCGGTCCGCCCGCGCCCGCCTTCTTCATCAAGGTCCAATCACCACTGAATCCCTTCGAAAACCTCGCAAACTTTCGCAATTCCACAAACCCAGTGCACATCATGACAGATCCCTTCTTCATTTCCGAGTCCGGCCAAGTGGCTACACGATTCTAGTCCCACCATCACTTTCGCCTCATGCTCTCATTGTCTGGTATTTGGCCCGACAACTACTCCGGGCACTCCTTCAGAATTGGAGCGGCCACTCTGGCCTCCCGTAGTGGCATCCCAGAACACTTCATACGTTCCGTGGGTCGCCGGTCCTCCCAAACGTACGACTGTTACATCCGTTCAGATCCCAAAGATCTCAAATCCGTTCAATCTCTTCTTAAGTAACTGGAGGTTTTGGGGGTCCGTCGCTGCCCGGGAGCGGCGGCGGATTCTCTACAAGAATCCCCACAACGCACTTAAACGCTCAAGAACCAAGATCTTCGACACTTCATTCGCTTTGTCATAATAATAAATTCTTAAACGCATCTTGTTGACGGTGTGGTCCTTGCTAGTGAATGGAAGCCTAATTGGCGGAGTTTCAGGAGCAGGTCCACACCTCAACAGCGCCAACTTCCGCATCTCTATAAATAGCCACCTGACCCTCTCCTCCGCTTCGCTCTCGTATTCTGCGCCCCTCCCCCCCACCCCATTTCTCTTCCCATTAATTCTTTCTATTCTCTCCTTCGTAGGTCCACTGGGGGGTCCGTCGCTGCCCGGGAGCGGCGGCGGATTCTCTACAAGAATCCCCACAACGCACTTAAACGCTCAAGAACCAAGATCTTCGACACTTCATTCGCTTTGTCATAATAATAAATTCTTAAACGCATCTTGTTGACGGTGTGGTCCTTGCTAGTGAAACACATTAAAGGTGAGGAGAGGAGCTCATTTGATTGGTGAAGATCTGAATCGGCTGTATTAATCCCAGTCCACGCCTCGTCTCCTCCTCGTCTCCCACTCACGCCTTCTTCTCCTCCCTCTTTCCCACTTGCGCCGGTGGGCGAGACAGGAGGCATGCCTGCGCGGTGCACGAAACTTGCAAAGTCCAGGCGGACACACCCCGTCACCGCGGCGCAGGTGCGCTGAAAGCTGACTGCGCCTGGTCTACGAAACTAGGGCCCTAAGAATCAATTGGTCAACACTCCTGTCACCTTGGCTGCAGAATTTAATTCTTTTTTTTATAAATTCTGTTCAAGAAATATCAAGTCTGTTCACTGCACCTGACTGTGTTTATCATCCTGTCAACTGCGAACAGCCTGTTTTTAACATAACTGAAATCTCTGATAGAGAGGTAATGGAAATAATTTGCTCTCTTAACAAATCTAATGCCAAGGATGACTATGGGTTTGACACTAACTTTTTTAAACTTCACATAGAGTCTCTGGTTTGCCCCATCACGCAGCTGGTAAATCAGTCTATCAAGCATTCTGTTGTCCCGACGAACTGGAAGGTGAGCACGATGAATCCAATCTTCAAATCTGGAAGTAAATCTGAAATCAACAACTATAGACCAATCAGTATTCTTCCTGTCTTCTCCAAAATAATAGAAAAATGGGTGGCTATACAGTTAGTTGAACATCTCAATAACGGTTACACAACATTACATCCGATGCAATTTGGCTTCCGGACTCACCATTCCACAGAGTCGGCCATAAGTTTGTTTGTAGAAAAAAACAAGTGTCTCCTGGATAGGAACAGCTGTGTGGGAGCTGTCTTCCTGGATCTTAAAAGGGCCTTTGACACCTTTGACCACCGAGTACTGTTAACTAAGTTGTCAAAATTTTATTTTTCTACACAGGCACTCAATTGGTTTAGATCATGGGCCCTAGTTTCGTAGACCGGCGCAGGGTGGCGGAGCCGGCGCAGTGCAAGTTTCGACCCGCGCAGCCTTGCGCACCGTCAGTTTGGCAGTTTGGTGGATCGCCTGCGCCAAGATGGGTGTGGCGGCACAGCAGTGGGAGGCGTCACAGATTCAGCTTGGCGTAGCGGAAGTTTCGTGGCAAAAAGCCTCCCCGAGACTGCGCTGAAAGCTCGCCAGCTCCGACCTGGTCTACTTTCAGCGCAAGGCGTAAATAAAGTCCATTGATTCAATGCGAATCACAGCTGGCGGATCGGAAGTTTGGTGGACTGGCGCGCAGTGCGCTCACGTCACCGAGACCTCACAGGCAGGTTTCCACAGTTCCAGGCACATTTAAATGCAATAAATAATCACAACAAACGCTATTTAATGCAACTGATTGAATCAACACGTGAATTTATATCTATATAGATTGTCCCGTCACATCTGACGTCAGATCAAAGGCGGATGGCACGCGTAACGGAAATTCAGCCTCTCGGACCAAAACATCTCCCTCTCTCTCTCCTGTTTCTTATAATATGGTCATTGTTATTATTATGATACGCGCGCACAGCGCGTGATGCGCGTGGTGGGAGCGGCGGCGCTGCTTCTGTCATCGGGTTGTCAAGTGACGGATCTTGCACTGAACCTCCCCTAACGCATTAAAGGAGAGGAGAGGAGCTCATTTGATTGGTGAAGATCTGAATCGGCTGTATTAATCCCAGTCCACGCCTCGTCTCCTCCTCGTCTCCCACTCATGCCTTCTTCTCCTCCCTCTTTCCCACTTGCGCTGGTAGGCGAGACCGGAGGTGTGCCTGCGCGAGCCTGCGCGGTGCACGAAACTTGCAAAGTCCAAGCGGACACGCCCCTCGGCGCGGCGCAGGTGCGCTGAAAGCTGACTGCGCCTGGTCTACGAAACTAGGGCCCATAATCTTGCAGATAGAAAGCAGTGTGTGGTGGTCAGCGGTGTCAAATCCCCTTACCTGGACTGTCCAGTAGGGGTCCCTCAAGGTTCCATACTTGGACCTATTTTGTTTTCATTTTACATTAATGATTTCTTTGATGTCTGTAAGGGTGTAAATGCAGAGTTGTACGCGGATGATGGGGTGATTTTCACCCCTGCGAAAAACACGACAGAGGATGCTCAAATACTCATGACAGCAATGGCTCATGTTCAGGGCTGGCTCACTGATTCATGCCTTTTCTTTAAATGTTAAAAAAAGTGTCTGTATGTATTTTGCTAAAAGGCTGCCAAATAGTGATCATTCTGGTTTCTTTCTGGGAGGGGAGGAGCTTGCTTTGGTGAGCGAGTTCCGATACTAGGGAGTTATTCTGGACTCAACACTCTCATTCAGGAAACACATCAGAAAAGTGTCTAACTCTGTCAAATACAACCTGGCAAATTTCAAACAGATTAGCAGTGCAGCTTTGATGTTTTTACATTGTATGATCTTCTCACATATAGACTACTGCTTAACGAGCTGGTCACTGGCATGTACGACAGCACTCAAACCAATAGACTCTCTCTCTCTTTCCATGGCGATCAGCTGCATCCCACTGGACTCTAGAGCAGTGGAGACGCATTCTCTGGAGTGACCAATCACCCTTCTCCATCTGGCAATCTGATGGATGAGTCTGTGTTTGGTGGTTGCCAGGACAACGGTACTTGTCTGACTGCATTGTGCCACGTGTAAAATTTGGTGGAGGGGGATTATGGTGTGGGTTTTTTTGTCAGGAGCTGGGCTATTTTCTTCCATTCTCTCCATTTCCACTTCCTTTTCTCCCCCATCCCTATCTCTAATAACCTCTCTTAGCAGAGGGATGAGATTTCCATTTTTTAAAAACTTTGTTTATGGTGAGCCGGCTCTCTGTCAGAATCTCTAACAATCACTCACCCACCTACCTACACATACATACACACGCTTCTCTATCTGTGGCACTGCCTTAAAAATGGCTTCCTGCGGTTTGAGGAGAATGTAAACACAGAGACGAGGAAGAAAGAGAGACAGCTCACAATGTACTGAGGCTGCATTTTCAAGAGATGACTCGTCCAATCTATAATCAGTTGATTTTTCTATCCATTTCACTTGTGATTCACAATATTATCATAAAAAAAACTCTTAAAATGGCATGGCAAAAACATACTGACTGATATCACTTTACATTTTCTTACAAACTAAATATTTTCATTGAGTCATAATTTATGTGAGGTCTCACATAGAAATATCACATTTTTTATTACGTGCTTTTGTATCCTGTATTTTTTTAATCAGGATCTATTTTCACTTATCTACTTTGATATAAAGCTAGAACACTTTTTAATCACTCATAATGATATTTAGGTCTTGATAATGGAAATTCACTACGATCATTTCTCATCACAATCCACGATAATCCTATATTGTCTGTTGTCATCCATCCATCCATCCATTGTCTACCGCTTATCCTGTATTCAGGGTCGCGGGGGGGCTAGAGCCAATCCCAGCTGTCATTGGGGCGAAGGCGGGGTACACCCTGGACAGGTGGCCAGTCCATCACAGGGCTGACATGTAGAGACAAACAACCATTCGCTCACACATTTGCATCAGGAGTAATGGAAACAGCAGCAACAAAAACAATTCTCCGGGCACATAACATGACATGGCATAAACATCTGACATCAGGGAAACATTGTCCAGCGACTCTGACTATGTTTGAGCACCGAACATCATTCAGTCCAACTCCTGTCTTCAGTCCGGCCATCTCTCCTGCAGTCCACCCATTAGGTGCAGATAGACAATGCCAAATGCAGATGAAAGGTTCATAAAAACATTTTTCTATTCTGATGAAATAAATATTTTTTCAGAATGTTGTGAACCCAAAACCTATTTTCATGGCATTATTTCCCCTCCTCCTCATCCAACAACAGAGCAACAACAAGAGCTCCACATGCTTGAATCCATTTTTTCCTTTTAATCACATTTCATCGCCTGGTATTTTATGGCTCTGCATAGTGAGTATAACAGCAATCATTTTATCTCTCAACATAACAGTTACAAGGTAAACCAAAGTGTGCTACGGCAGAAGATAAGCTCGGTTAAATTTCTTTGTTGGATGATCCCTTTTTTTCTCTGGGTGGCACCTCTGCTGCATCAATGGAGAGGTCCCTCTCAAATGCACTCGGGGCCTACATTTTTTCCAGTGTGCTGTTGAATGTGGCCTTTCTCTGTTAACAAGTGTTTCTGGCTCTCTCTGTGGAAAATCTGCTGTGGACATAAACATGTTGAAGTGTTTTAGATAGAGCTTTAGGTCAAACACCAGCACATTCACCATGAAAATGAAAAACATCAAATAATCACAGTTTATTTAATTCTGTGTTGGAATATAGACAATTTACAAAGCAGAAATATGATTAGTGTTGCTGAGGGACTCATCGTGGATACATTTCACAATACTGAGATAATTAGTTGTCAGTTCACATCCAAACCACTGTAGATTAATGGATTGGTCAGTGTTTCCCCTAGAATTTTTTTCAGGCCCGGTGGTACCCGCCGAAAAAACCTTATACAGACGAGACGCGTGGGATGGTGTATTGGTGCAGTTGGATTAAGTCAGGTGGCACAGCAAGCAGTCTGCAATTCTGCAATTATTATATTTGCATTCAACATTTTTGTTCAACCAGAGTGTATTCAAGGTTTTCAAGGATTCAAGGGGAGAGTGACTTATTAAGGTGCCGGTTGATGGAAATGATCCAAAATTAGGGGCCGGAAAAATATGGCTTGAAAATGATGAGCATCACATTAATAGCTACAGATACTGTAAAACACTATAACGATATATGAGTGCATATATTGTCTTATTTTATCAAGTAAAATATAAGTTATAGGTTTACTCAACAGCCTAATAGTTCATAGAAATTCAGGTAGAAATAGGTTAACTCAGAGTTCCACAGCTTATCAAAAACAATCCTTATTTTATTAACATAGGCTGCCTAAGGGCGCGATCAGTAGCGTGCCTCGGCACGATTGCCCCAGGGGGGTCCCCCGCGGCTTTGCATTCACCCTGCTCAAGCCCAAACGGGCTTTGGCCCGTTAGCCGGTTGTACAAACGTCAACACGTCCTAATACTACACACGCATGGCTTGATGTTGTTTTGAAGGAGCGCCGTCTCTGCATATATTTATATTAAACACTCGACCTGCATCAGCGAATGTGCGCACGAGCGGATCTGTGTGAGAAGGCAGCGCGAGGAAAGCGGATTTTGGACGGAGAAACACAGCGGCATTTTTCTTATAAATGCACCGGTCCGGTTCCGCTCACACCACGAGTCTAAAGAGTGCAACAGCTTGTCAAAATATAGTGTCAACTTTCCGTGTTTTCAAAGTAGAAAGCGACATCGTGGTGGTTTGACGAGGCGGAACGGCATCAGAACAATATCAAGCGTGTAAAGTACACGAAGAAGAACGTAGCGGGAGCGCGCGGCGAGGATTGTTGCGGCCGCGCTTCTTGCGGAGCAAGTCTACTGTGCTGCGCGGAGGCGCTCCTAATGTAAATGATTATTGATTTATGAATTAATTGATAGGTAGCTTATTTTTGGCGTATTGATTTTTTTTTTTGGCCTGGTGGCAGGCCTCCTTGGCCTGGCGCCCCGCCAGGCCTGTACAATGGTAGGGGAAACACTGTTGGTGTTTAAATTACTATATCATACTCAACTCTGAGTGAGATAACATTAGTTTCTGATGTGCAGGCGGCTATCAGTGAATCATGATTGTGTGTGTTATGCGTGACTGAATGTAGTGTAAAGCGCTTTGAGTAGTTAGTTAGCTAGAAAGGTGCTATATGAATGCAGGTCCATTTACCAAATTATTAAAGCTCCAAAATCTCCAAATACATTCTACTAGATCATTTTAGTTGCACCATTTTTAATTATACTTCATACATACTGGAAGAAAACCATGAATTGTTATATAAAAGGGTTATCTTATATATAACAGTAATATGTCTACTTTCTAGACTGGCGACCTGTCCAGGGTGTACCCTGCCTTCGCCCAATGACAGCTGGGATCGGCTCCAGCCCCCCCGTGACCCTGAATACAGGATAAGCGGTAGACAATGGATGGATGGATGGATGGATGGATGGATGTCTACTTTCTTTAAGGTGCATTCATTTAATTTCTAGCCACTTGATGAAGCTGAACACAGAACACCTGATATATGATCAACTTTTCCAGTTGTTACGGTACAAATAGTTAACATTTTAGCAGACACAGTCCAACATCAGCATCCATTTTGTGTTATGTCTTCCTGATCAATGCAAGTCCAATATACACTCTCAAGTTAGCTCTGTCTGTCTGGCGAAAATCCATGATGCTGATAAAATGGCTAAAATGCCAAACTCGAGGCTTCAAAACCATAATCCACAAACTAATAGGTGATGTTACAATGACTATATTTATAAAGAATCTATGGGCTCCACCAAAAAACAAAACAATGAGCTGACAAGCTCGGTAGAGCTGAGAAGAACTGCAGACTTGGGTGATAACAATTCTGTGTGGGTTCGTCACTACGAGTAACCCCTTTCATACAGTAAAAGTTGATAACATGTTTTAAATTTTCCATCAGCTTTAGGTTCGTGTTCTGATTCAATGCCGAATCTTCCATGTCTGCCAAGCATTGTTTTAAATGTTGGGTTTTAACCCATGCTTGTATGCAGAACTTGTATGCACAACTTGTATGCATGCACAACTTGTGCATACAAGCGTGAACAGGTGAATGGAAATGTACTAGCTATCTATACTTCCCTCATATTCCAGTGGAAACTATGTATGAGTTGAGCCATCAGGACAGATGACCACAGAGGATGTTAGGAGCACGCTGTCAAATACTAGGTGTGTAATTTTCCTGTCCTGCTGCCAACTACCCACTAAAGCGTGGTCATCAATTTCACCTTGTAAAACAGATAGATCAGAGATGAGATTCACAATAAGCTGGCTCCCAGTGCAAACCAAGTGCGGGATGTTCATCCATTGTCTGGCACTTTACAAGCTTTTGTGTGTAGAAACCCTCCTGATGACATGTAATCTACTTACAGGGGCAGCACAAAGGAAAATTGGTATACAGACCTTGAATTTATATTTGTGTTCGTCCACAACAATAATCTAAATTCTGATAGATGATGTACACAAGAGGCATCTTTTCCTGTATCGAGTTGAGAGGAACCTGGTAAACAGCTAGATTTTAACCCCGTTCTAACAGGTTCCGCCCACTACTGAACTCTATGGGTAAAACCATTGAAATACAAAATACAATTTAAATCAGTGTAGCAGGATGGTCAGAACAGCAGACAATTTGATGTGTGTCGAACCCATATATAACCCAGGACCCTATATATATATATATATATATATATATATATATGTAATATTTTTAATTTACTTTTACAGTAATTTCACAGTAATTTATTTTAAATATTTCACAGTTATGTACTGCACATGTTTCACAGTAATGTACTGTAAATATTTCACAGTAAAATACAATGCAACTAAAGATATATACTGTAACTTTACAGTTGCCATGCCCATGGAATTACTGTGATATAGCAGTATGTAGCTGTATGTATTTTTTACTGTAAAAGTAATGCAACTCAGTAGCCAGTGATTTACTGTTAATTTACATTTAAATAATAACAAGTAAAATATTGCAAATTTGATTTTGCCACACAAACATGCTTTGGATTTGCTAAATTAAAAGTCAAAACAAGAACAAAGGAAACAAAGACAATACTCATTTTAACTTATAAAAACTATTTTACAACATAAACATGAATTTACATTTTGCCGATATATTCATTCCCTGTCTATAAATCAACCAATCTTTTTTAACTATCAATATTCAATAAACCACCAAACATTTTAAACCCCACTGTCAGCCTTGACAGTCTTGTTTGACATGAATCAATCAATATTAAATCGCTATCGAATTTACAACGTCAATTTACAAAAACTCTAAACATATACAGTATAAAAATACAGTATAAACAATCAACAACTTGTGAACATATACAATATGAACATTCTGACATGCAACAATTTCACATTTAAACTGACCACTCAAAGTCAATAAGCTTTCTTTGTAGAGTGCTCACATTTGGATCGATGGCTCCATGCTTCTTCTTCGACGTGGACCCCATCTCTGGGTTAATGCCCAAGAAGCACCTGTTAACAGTAAGCAAAGGCAACCATGGATATAAGTTACTTCTCTGTGAGGCAAAGCTTCGCGGAGAAAAACAGCTTTGAAATGACTTAGTTGCTGCAGCTGGAGGCTAACGTTAGCTTGCTTTGACTTTCATGCTAATCGCGGCGTCAACACCGCATATTCTTGGTCGAATAACTCACACACTATGCCTCTTAACGACATGTGACACCATTAAATGAATACACATGATTTGAGCTTTCCGAAGATATGTTACTTCTCATGTGAGTCAAAGCTTCGTGGAGAAAAACGGCTTTGAAATGACTTAGTTGCTGCAGCTGGAGGCTAACGTTAGCTTACTTTGACTTTCATGCTAATTCACGGCAAAAACACTGAGTATTCCCGGTCGAATAACTCACAAACTATGCCTCCTAACGACATGCGGAGACCATTAAACGAATACACACGATTTGAACTTTCCAAAGATATAAAATATAATAACTTCTCTGTGAGGCAAAGCTTCGCGGAGAAAAACGGCTTTGAAATGACTTAACAGCCAAAAAAGTGGAGCATGAAGTGAGCTACCTTGATCCAAAAGATCGTTCATTTACTAACTCACACAACTAATAGACAGTTGTGACTATGGGCCCTAGTTTCGTGGCGCAGCACAGGGGGCGCAGGGTGGCGGAGCCGGCACAATACAAGTTTCGACCCGCGCAGCCTTGCGCACCGTCAGTTTGGCAGTTTGGTGGATCGCCTGCACCAAGATGGGTGTGGCGGCGCAGCAGGGGGAGGCGTCACAGCGCAGTGTGCACACGTCACCGAGACCTCACAGGCAGGTTTCCACAGTTCCAGGCACATTTAAATGCAATAAATAATCACAACAAACACTATTTAATGCAACTAATTGAATCAACACGTGAATTTATATCTATATAGATTGTCCCGTCACATCTGACGTCAGATCAAAGGCGGATGGCACGCGTAACGGAAACTCAGCCTCTCTGACCAAAACATCTCCCTCTCTCTCTCCTGTTTTTTATAATATCGGCATTTTTATTATTATGATACGCGCGCACAGCGCGTAATGCGCGTGGTGGGAGCGGCGGCGCTGCTTCTGTCATCGGGTTGTCAAGTGACGGAACTTGCACTGAACCTCCCCTAACGCATTAAAGGAGAGGAGAGGAGCTCATTTGATTGGTAAAGATCTGAATCGGCTGTATTAATCCCAGTCCACGCCTCGTCTCCTCCTCGTCTCCCACTCACGCCTTCTTCTCCTCCCTCTTTCCCACTTGTGCCGGTGGGCGAGACGGGAGGTGTGCGCGAGTTTGCACGAAACTTGTAAAGTGCTAATACAATAATTTATTGTGAAATATATCAGTTAAATATGTTAAATCCTGGCAAAATTTTACAGTATATATACATATATATATATATATATATATATATATATATGTGTGTGTGTGGAGTTTGCAAGCGTGGGTTCTCTCCGGGTTCTCCGGCTGAACAGGCAGAACCTGTGTGAGTTGGAACAAAGGTTACGATATTGTAAGCCCAGTTCTATGAGTACAAGAGGAGCCCGTGACCAGGGAGGTCCACGATTACTACGCCAACTGCTGAAGAGGATGTAGGATTTCAAGCTTATTATGGACATTTGTGTACATTTTCAGTGACAAATGCTCATAATCGGAGGAGAGTATAACCTATAGAGTCCTGTAGAGGGCCTATAGAAATAGGATTACAATTGTAACCCTTCCGACAACGGTGCCCCAGTTCATGCTATCATGATGCCCTAATAGTTACTTACTGCCGTTTTTATGTTTCAAAGTGCACAGCTTGGCAGTAGCCATACATATTACCCAGAAATCATATTCACATATGTGTTTGACAAAAATACAATTGTTATTGTTGTATGATATATGTAGAATGTGCTAACATGTGTGATAGATCACTAGTTACTATTTTGAAAATATAAAATAAATAAACAAAATCATAATGGAGATGGGTTTGCCTCTTTGAGGACATAGTGTTAATGTGTAAATTCAAGGTTGGGAAGGGCCCATTACCATCCGAGATAGGGCCTGCTCTCTCCACCCGCTCCCATTTCCGTACTGATCAGCTCCAATTGCCCCTAATTACCTTTCCTCCCTTGTGTATGTGTGGTCTCCTTTGTCTGTGCCAGTTCAACATAACTGTGATTTATCCTGTTTATATGGACATTTGGTACCGTCGTCTTCCCTTTTCTACGTCCTCCTGTGAACCTTCAGTGGTTTTTCACCAAGTAAAGGCTTAACTTAACTTAAATTTTTGTCTGCAGATGTGCTTTTGGGTCCTTCTGGTTGCCAGTGTGGCCCCGATACTCCATTGTGTAACCCTTAGAGTGATGTAAAGCTTTGAAATGATCAAATTAACTAAAATCCATAGAGGTGTCACACTACATGACTGATATGTTGTTTTTAGGTAGATGTAGAAAATGACAGGATGTGTGTGTGTGTGTGTGTGTGTGTGTGTGTGTGTGTGTGCGTGCGCCTGTGCGCAATGGGGGGGCAGACCAATTTATGGAAACTCAGAGCTTAGTTTGGACTACATAATGAGCACCTAATGATCTACACACACTCAGCTGATGTGATCCATTTATCATGATGTTGTTGAGGTTTTTCTTCTAAATTCACCGTTTCTGTCTCAGTCTTATTGCTGCCAAACCCCCAAAAGTATTCTACTATAGTTATGATAATAAATGGAATAACTGGAGTCATCTTGAGCTTATGAATTAGAAGTTGATTTTGAACATCCAAACCAGTCAGTAACCTGCAATAAAATATTTAAGGTACCGTTGAGCAAAGCATTCAGCCGGTGACGCAGCAACTAGGTGGCCTGAGCTGTTATGTAAAGGTCATCTGTTCAATTCCTTCCACTGTCAAGTATCAACTTCCCGGTGACGATCGCATAGCGCCTCATCAAACGGCAGTCCGTTTTTAAACCTTGCTTAACACTTACAGGTCCAGGCTTCTCATGACAGTAAACTGTAAAAAAGTGTTTACACTGTCGCGAGTGCTTCTCTCTGAATACTGAATGTTAAAGAAACAACATATCTTATATACTTGTTCGGGACTATTTTCAGACAGCAGGACATAATGTGTCACCCATTTCAAACCTCTCTCCTAAAAAATTACATTACCATGCAATTAAACTGCACTCTCAATTACGTTTCTAGGGCAACAAAAGAAAACAAAACATGCTACAAAACAAAGTTCGGTTTAGGCAACAAAATTGTTAAAAACGGTTTAGTAAAAACATCACGGTTTGGCTTCAAATGACCATGAAATTGCAACAACAACAAAAATGTCCATAATGAGAATGCCCGTTCGACTCTTATTCTATTTCTGTGGGACATCCAATCTGCCTAAAAATCTGCATAAAACTCAAATCTTTACTTTTTTGAGTCTCACTGTTTTGTGTTTTGTCTGTCTATTTTGTTACACCAATCAAATAGCACTCATAAATGAGAAAAATAATCTCAACTGAACACATATATCTAACACGATACCAGGTAAATATAAATACAATTATGTAATGTATATCATATCATTTTTTTAATCTCTCTAAGATGAACCCAGACCCAGATTCTCAATGTCAGTAAAGAAAAATGAGCCATCCATCATCCACCTGATGATCATTGTTGGCCCTGTGGGGCTAAGAGGTGACAATCCTCAGACCACAACAGACAATAACAGGGAAATTTCCCCTAACAAGAATGCTCTGAAACGGAGACAGACATATGAGCCGTGGCAGGTTAGTCATAGAAGAGTTTGGGGATTGAGGTGGGATGTCCAACATATTTCCAGGCTGCATTCACAATACAGCTGTTTTTGATCTCAGGTTCATATCCCTCCTCTCATTTGTCTGGGGGTTTGGTGGCAAACGGGCATTTCCAAAAATGTCACACTGTTACTTTAACCCTCATCCTACCAACTTGGGTCCCCGTAGACCCCATCATAGTATATTTACATTTACATTTAGGTCATTTAGCAGAGGCTTTGGGCCAAAGCGACTTACAATAAGTATATTTGTCAAAAGAAGGAAACAAAGAAACCACAACATATCATTGCCGATAAAGTAAGAGCTAAAAATAGAACAAGTGTTAGGTCCTCATCTGAGTAAAGTAGTACCTAAAGAGCAACAGTGCTATGATCAGAGCGCTATAGGTAAGGGTTGTTGTTGTTTTTTTTTTTTTTTTGGGGGGGGGGGGGGGGGGGGGGTGTGTTAGTGGGTCATGCTATGTAGAGTCAAGGTGAAGTCTGAACAGGTGAGTCTTGAGCCTTTTTCAGAAGATGGCAAATGACTCTGCTGTCCTGACATTGGTCGGGAGTTCGTTCCACCATTGAGGACCAGAACAGAGAAGAGTCTGGACTTTGCTGACCGACATTTGTTTGATTTCAGCGATGGTGGTACCAGCCGGCCAGCTGAAGTAGCTCGCTTCGGAGCATGAGGTTTGACCAGTGTTTGAAGGTAGACGGGTGCCGTTCCATTGATAGCCTTGAAGGCCAGTGCCATCGTCTTGAATTGGATGCGTGCTGCAACAGGGAGCCAGTGGAGAATTTGGGTAGATTGAAGATAAGACGTGCTGCAGCGTTCTGGATACGCTGTAATGGTTTAATCGCAGAGGCCGGGAGTCCGGCCAGGAGAGAGTTGCAGTAGTCAAGGCGGGAGATGACCAGTGCTTGGACCAGGAGTTGCGTTGCATCCTTTGTGAGGAAGGTCCGAATCCTGCGGATATTGTAGAGGGCAAATCTGCAGGATCGGGCCACAGCAGTGATGTTGTATATCCTTGCAGACTGCTCTCCTAAAAATCACATTACCACACAACGAAACCGCATTGTCAATTAGATTTAGAGGGAAATGCGGTTTTTCGTGGATAACGTTTGCTTCATGTTCTTTTCTTCAAGTGATAATGAATATATTACTAAGAACGTTTTTTAGGCATAGACGCCTTTATTAGCTGTGGACAGATAGGAAACATAGGAGAGATGCGAGTGTGACATGCAGGAAGGACTTCCGGCCGGGACCAGGTTCTGCTGCGTATGTACATTTGTACATGGCATGCGCTCTCACCACTCCGCCAACTGTGTGTCTACTCAGAATGTTTTGAGAATAAATAAGTCAACATGTTGCTATGTTGCTTGTTTCTTACAGGTTATTCTTGTTAAAGCTTCTATGAGGAACTTTGATAGTCCATTGATTTTGGTGGTCCCTGTGGACAAAAGTGGGAGTGTTTCTGAACACCAGATTCCTAATTTTACTGCAGCAGTGTCAGACAGTCTCTCCCGTGCAGTGCTGGTTCTGGTTCTCCTGGTCCTGCTTCCCTCTCCTCCAGCAGGCCCAGTAATACGGACTGCAGGTCGAAGGCAGCAACGAGGTCAGATCAGGGTCTGTCGGTGGGCTGGTGTCTCGAAGGCCCCCGCTGGAGTCTGAAGGTCAGAGATGAAGTTGCTTCTGGTGAACCTGATTTCACGCTTGGACCTGGTGGTACGGATGACCTGCATTAAGAATAACTTTATAGAATAATGAACCTTCTGAATGTTATAACATAACATTTACTTATGAAAGTCATAAAGTGTTACACTGCGACTAATAAAAGAAATGAAACCTGGAAAGTTGACACTTTTTCAAGATACAAACAAACGTAACAGGTGAATCTCAGATCCTAATCAAACTATCGACCCAGTGTTTGGCCACTTCCGAGAGACAAGTGTGGGTTCTGGCCATGTGAGAGTGTGTGATGATGTGAAGGGTTAGAACTTGTGTTGTTTTCTCACACGGTGTGAGTGTCCTGTCTCTGATTACACATCTCTCATGTGTCATCCACAGTCCTTCTCAGTGTTTCAATTTGAGTTTGAAGGTTTACAAAGACACTAATCCTTCAGATTAACTGTCCCTTTGGTCTTGAGGAGGGACGGAACTGACCATATGGAGATGACCTGGGGAAAAATTTCTGACTGACTTTCCTGCTAGAAACACGATCCTGCTCAGACATGGGAAAAGGCATCCAAACAAAAAATCCAACTTCATTTAAAAGACTGTAGAACAAAGGTATATATAAATTGTAAGAAGTGAGTTGTCATGGCTCAGTTGTGGCTGGCTAGTCATTTAATACTACATTTAAAAAAAAGAAAAAAAATGAAAACGGTTTGAAACATGTGGTTAACGACCAAAACCAAACATGCTACAAAACTACCAGCCCAGTCTCACAGCAGTTTGGAAAACAGTCAATAGTTGGTTTCGTGTACAGGGACACTAATTGTCAATGTCTTTTGTGTCGCTGAGCATGATGATGGTGTGGAGGTGTTGTTGTTCAGTGATGTGTTTGTGGTGGTTTTCCTCATTGGGTTTGTAGCGTGTTGTCATCCTGACTGACAGAAGAAAAACAACATGGTGCAGGAACAAACAATTGAAAGCCGTGCTGAGCATTATGTTTGGTTAACAAAACGACTTGGTTGCACTGGGACACTAACATCAGCCTCAACAACAACCATGTTGTTGTTGTGTTGCCTAAAACTGTAAAAATGTAGTTTTTGTCTAATAAACACCAAGATAAAACCAGGTGGAGCAAAAAATCAATACAGACACATCAAAACAGCTAGTGACTGCATTTGATATCTGCTATTGGCAGCAACAGCATCCCTGCAGACAAAAGAGGAGGAAGATACACAACAACACGGATAAACTAGTCTAATAAAAGTCAATAATGTAAAAGCTATCGAGGTCGTATCCATATGTTGTATGGTAAACAGACTGAAAACCACTTTGTCCCAGACATAATTGCGATAAATTGTGATTATTGTCATTTTAAGACCGTTTTATTCCATGAACTAAAAACTAAAAGGTCATGTCAAGATATCGTATGATAAGTCGATAACATTAAAACTATCAAGACCATCCATTGTCTACTGCTTATCCTGTATTCAGGGTCGCTGGAGCCAATCCTAGCTATCATTGGGTGAAGGCAGGGTACACCCTGGACAGGACGCCAGTCTATCACAGAGCTGACATGTAGAGACAAACAACCATTCCCACTGATATTCACACCTACGGGCAATTTAGAGTCACCAATTAACCTATCCCCGTCCTGCATGTCTTTGGACTGTGGGAGGAAGACGGAGAACCCGGAGAGAACCCACGCGTACACAGGGAGAACATGAAAACGCCACACAGAAGGAATCGAGCCTAGGACCCTCTCGCTGTGAGGCGACAGTGCTACTCACTACACCACCGTGCAGCCCCTATCAAGCCCATTTCAATATAAATTCGGTGAAGCATATTGTACGATATGTCAATAATTATTGCCCAATGGTGGCACTTTGTGACGTGATGATCCACATCACTGTTTTATTTCCACCACTCACTGGTCCTAATTCAAATGTTTACAGCACATAAAGTCAGCTGAAGGCAGCATGTGATGACTGCATAGAGTTGCAGTATAGTTGTAATTGAGTCCAGGCAGCAACTACAGCGCTTCACTCTGAAAAGAAACTTCCGCTGCTCTGGAATGTACCTGCACGTCATCACACAGCCCAACTCTCTCTCTCTCTCTCTCTCTCTCTCTCTCTCTCTCTCTCTCTCTCTCTCTCTCTCTCTCACTCACACACACACACACACACACACACACACACACGCACACACAGGCCCTGCTACTATGTCAGGTTTATTTATACAGAGGAGGAATGGCTGAGATCAGAGGAGAGGGCACGTGGTGTGTGTGTGTGTGTGTGTGTGTGTGTGTGTGTGTGTGTGTGTGTGTGTGTGTGTGTGTGTGTGTGTCAGCCTGCTCTGTGTAATCCATCTATGTGAATAGGAGCTGTTGCAGTAATTTAGATCGGTTTGTGTCTCCTGATAATGATACATAATTAGACTGTAGGTCAGTCGGTCAGACTCCTGATCTCTCCCCTTCTCTCTCTCTCTCTCTCTCTCTCTCTCACTTGCTCTCTCTCTCTCTCACACACACACACACACACACAGAGTATACATCCCCCCCTTCAACACTTAAACAAATATAAATCATATGCCTTGCTCACAGAATTCCTCCACACATTCCAACCCCCATTCTCTCTTCAGGTCTGTCTTCCACAATGCAACCAGTATTGAAAACATTTTATTATCCATCGTTTATAACCAATTAGAGCCTGCAAACATTAATCAGCGCATAGTTGGTACTCATAGCTAACACTTTTAACTTTGGTTGCACCACTTCAAAATACCAGTTACCAGCTCATTCATTCGGTGCTTCGTGAAATGTGATCTATTGCTTCGTATCTGGGGATATGGATTTATTTGTGTTGCTCATTGTTGTGTCCACACAAAAACAATGCAGATGGAAAGTAAACAAAAAGAAAATCATTGTGCAGAAAAATTATACCTCCAAATAGAAAACATAAATTCCTCCTCATGTACACTGGATTTACATTTTGTGACTAATTCATGAACTTCCCTGTGAGTGTGTTGAATAAACACATCCATCTGTCGGGCTATTGCAGAGCCCATCACCAAAGACAAGCCTGTCCTATATGCATACATGTTTTACATTTTGCAGGAAGGAAGGACTACAGCAGAAATATTCATAAGTTTGTCTATTTGACGAATACCTATAGTCTGCATTCATGCATATTCATTGATTGTGAGAAGCTGTTGAATATGTGCCATTGACTTTCAGCAACATCATTTACCATTTACTACCACGGCTTATGCTGCATTACACCACGCCACTTTCAGTCTACGTGGATGTGTGAATGCACGAGCCACAGACGGGTGTGTCTGATAATTGAGGCATCAGAATGCGACAATTCACAGTCCTTGTTTTTTTCTGAGACTTGGGCTGAAATGAATTACACATTAAACAGGGGTTCGGTTAAAGCCCTGCAAAGTCTGTGGTCAGTTTCCAGTTGAGTTCTGTAATTAAAAAGGGACAACAATCCCCTGTTGGGAGCTTGTTTGGCCTAATAAGCAAATTGCTGACAAATGGCATTGTGGGCAAAATCATTATAACATTAACATGGTGGATGAAGCAGTATTACCAGTAAAGCCTTATGGATGAATAGCAATACTTGAAGTGAATTCAAACAAATTGCAGTGACATTGAAAACATGAATCTAATCCTCACCATTGGCTTGGCATTTTGGTTTTAATTCAAACCATTTTACAACCCTTGGCTTTGAAAAACGAGTATTGCCAGTATTTCTTCTGTAAGACTACAGTTTTCTTTTGGTGCGAATCAAACAAATGTGTATTTAAAGCTGCTGTAATCAATATTTTCATATTACAATAGGTCATGATTACATGTGAAAGTGGTCAGTCCGCCATACCTACTTATCCCACAGAGAATTATCTACCACTGCATGTTCCCCTCAGCTCAATGAAGCATTTCAGCACCTTTGAGCTAATGTTTTTGGTTTTATCCATTGGTTGGTTTTGGTTCAGTCTCACCGTTCTCACCAACTTCATTTTCATTTTCAGCTCCAGCCGGCAGCTATTTTAAGCAAAAACCAACTCTGTGTGCCATAACTGCCCAGCGACGAACGACAGAGGGACAAAGTTATCAGCTCGCTGGTGAACATATTGGAGCATTTAGGGGCTAATTAGATAGAGTTGATGGAGACTAAAGAGCAAAAAGAGAGAGAATATTGGACTTTGATGCAAACATGAAGGATAATGTTGCTCTGAATCTGCTGGATATTAAAAAAAAACAACTGTTTGTTAAAATGTTATGAGGTGATAATTTAGTGGAGAGATGACAGCTTATTTCAAAGTGACCCAAAAACAAACCTGCTTTAAGTATTTTATTGGCATATTTAGAGTCAATTGTCCCATATAACTGATTTGACTTGCCAACTGTAACTGGTGTGACTGGTGTGTCTGACCTGGTGTGTCTGACCTGGAGCTGAAATTGTAGCTATGCATTATCATGTTACTAGGTGATCCTTGCTGCCATGCGTTACATGCGTATGTGTTACTGCCTAGTTATTTGCGTTTAGCATGTCAACAACCTTGCTGGGACCAGTAACCCTCATCAGCTACACACTGTCCGGGGGTGGGGGGGCTGGAAAATCATCAAACTGGAGGGGTCTGCATCAAGGTCCTCGACTGAGCTTTCAGGGGTTTTTAAAAGGTCTTCAGCCATTCTTGAATGGTCTTCAGTGGGGTCACATAGAGGTCCAGCAAGACTTCCCAGACATGCTTAACCACATTCCTATTTCTATTCAGCCAAATAATATAGGCTACAAGCATTACAAAAAAATACACAACAAAATACACATTGATGAGATTACTAGTAGGCCTACTGTAATTTGGTATCTTGGATATTGGCTACATCAAATTCTAATTAATATATTTATTCATTTATTTATTTTCCACATCATGACAAATACAAACACAGTTAGAACTAAGTTGCCAGTCTCTCTCTCTCTCTCTCTCTCTCTCTCTCTCTCTCTCTCTCTCTCTCTCTCTCTCTCTCTAAAGTGGAAGTATAGACATAGGACTGCAGATGTTTGAGCGTAATGTAATATTCACTCATTAATATTCGAGTAAATTTGTGTTGGGTGGCGCTCTTACGATGATGTTTTATACGTTGGATGTGAAACGTCCAATGGAAACAGAACTGCCATAATAGGGGGGAAAAGAGTAAATTACAATCTTGGACGATATCTTCAATTTGTGGCAAAACAAAAAAGGAAAGCGTCACGGTTTCTGAAATATGTTCAAATTGGCTTTTGTCAAGGTTTTCCAGCTCCGGAGACGCAGCGGACCTTTGTTCTTGCGGAAGCAGAGAGAAGCGGTCAGGAGGTCGGCCGCAGTGTCAGCGCGGAGGCAGTTTACCCGGTGCTCATTTCCATGAACTCAGATTATCCAGTTTTCTCTTCAATTTAAATCTAAACTGCAAATAACCGTTATTAAGACCCCGAGTGTCTTGATTATTCACGCAAATCACAAATGCTTGTTATTCTTCTTCTCATTATTGTAATTCTTCTTCGTATTATTATTTTATTGTGATTGTTGTTGTTCTAATTGTTTTTGTTATTGTTGTCGCTATTGTAATTATGATTATTGTTGTTATTATTATTATTGTTATTACATGCATTTTATTTATTTTATTTTATTGTTTTACTGTTATCTTTCTATTATTTACTTCATATTTTGATTGTTTTTGTGTTGTGTCATCTATTTATTGTGTTTTATCTTGTTTTGCAGCACTTGGAATCCTTGTTAAAATCATGCTATATAATTAAGTGGACTGTATTGGATTACTGCCGCGGCTATTACTCCATTTAAGGTATCTATCCCGATATATTTGGACGTGTAAAACGTCCCATTAATAAACTCAAACGATATTCTTGAAAGTATTATTTTGGTCTGCGTATGCAACCTTTCCCAACAAATTCGCTCTCAGAGTTGATTTGGACAGCGGCTCTGCTGGAATCAGCATGTCATTATTTAAGAACTATAAAGGTTAATCCAAATGCCTACTACGTCGTTCCCGTGGTTTCCGTGTTGTAAAAAAATATCTTGTGAATTTCCTTTTTAAATAAAAATATAAGTCTATGCAATTATTTATGCAATTGAAGGTCTAAAGGAACATTGCAAAGGCATTTGGTAACAATATATTTATATCGATGTACAAAGTATGATAAACAAGGAAGAGACATTTAGGTCATTTTTCTGGTTGTGAGCATTTGGGTGGGTCAACTGTGACCGTTTCCTGCTTATGTCCTGCTATCATATCTGTCGCGCACTGTGCGTGTGCGTGCGTGTTTGGGGGGGGGGGGGGGGGGCTTAGCAAGTAATGTATTGAAGTAAGTCCAGAAAACTGCAAATTTCATGTGTGTGGGCCTATGTGGACCAGCAGTTCCTGGTTAGCGCAGCTCAGCCAAACTGGGAACACACAACCCAGATGGAACAGAAACATGGGCTATAGCAGTCCACCACACAAGTACGTCTGCTGCGTTTGGGAAGAAATGTATTTTCTTTTCAAATGAGTTTTAAGAGGATAATCAGTAGCTACTGAACGTGCGGATGTATGCAAATTATTCATAAAAGCGTTTGTGTTTTCTCCAGATATACTCGTAGGCCTAAAGTATTCATCTCAAACTATCCTGATTTCTCCTAAAAACAGCATTTATTTTCGTTTAAAATATTTTCAAATAAATCAATACAGATATGGGCCTACTGGCCGAAATATGAATCTATTAGCCTATCTTACACTATAACTTTAAAAGCTGGAGCAGGATCATCTCACTTTATTTTTGACCTTTTGGGCTAATTGATGCTGTGCATGTGTGCGCGTGCCCTCCGCGTGTGTACGCACGCATGCGTGTGCGTGTGTGAGAAAGAGAGAGCGAGCGAGAGGGGGGGGGGGGGGGGGTAGAGAGAGAGAGAGCCAGCAGGTCTACTTAGCAGGCCCATTGACATTAAAGAGAAGCAAACAGACCTGAAGACGGGGCCAGCGGAGGGGGAGGGGGTTTGCCATTGGCTGACTGATGCTGTTAAGTCAGTTTCTCCTCCCCGGCATCGAGATGACGTAGTCAAATCAGAGTCTCTCTCTCTCTCTCATACACACAAGCTGGCTTCACCATAGCTCAGTATCAACTAGCCAGTAGTGACCCAGTGCCGGCCCAGACTGGTCCTGCCTTGCCAAACGGCTCTGAGGCTGACAGCTGCTAGCGGACGCGCAGAGATGAAGACGGGAGGAATCTGCCGCGCGCTGTGAGCGAGTTTGTGAGAGAGGAAGGCGAGGGACAAACGGCGCATGACTTTATAACAACGCGAGGCAAAGGAACGATGTCTTAAGGGAGGAGGAGTTGTGTGGACACAAACGAGCGGCCTAAAGGGCCACTGTAGACGCGGGACTAGCCGGGATCTAGTCTCCCGCCGCACGGAGTACCGACCGTCACGGTCGCGCCGGGCGGGCTGTTTGTGTCGGAGCGCCGCTGGTTACATTCTTCAACATGCAAACAGATCAGGACAACCGATAAACTCACTGCTGCAGCACCCGAGAAGGACCTGCGTGCGCGTGCAGGAGTGTGTGCGTGTTCGTGTGTCTGTGTGAGTGTGTGCGTGCGCGTGTTTGTGTGTCACTATGAGCCTAGTCTCGGGCTTCCCTCACCACCCGGTCATGCACCACCACGACAGCCACCACTACTCCCTGCATGCGGCGGCGGCCGGTCGGTGTCACGAGGATACCGGGGCTCCTCCGTACTTCACGAGCTGGCTGATAAGCCACGCGGATATGTCTCCCAGCGAGTACAGTCTCGCGCCCGGCTACAGCCCCGAGTACCATGGCACTAGCGGCGGCGGGTCCACCGGCGGGCTGGACCCCCACCATCACCACCACCACCACTACGGACCCGGCGGCTTGGTTCCGGGGGCCGGCGCCATCTCGGTGAACGGGGCCGCGGTGGGCATGCACCCTCACCACACACACCCCCGGCCCGTGAAGCGGAGACCCACGGCCAACCGGAAGGAGCGGCGGCGGACCCAGAGCATCAACTCGGCCTTCGCGGAGCTCAGGGAGTGTATCCCCAACGTCCCGGCCGACACCAAGCTGTCCAAGATCAAGACGCTGCGGCTGGCCACCAGCTACATCTCCTACCTGATGGACATCCTGGACAAGGACGGACAGCATGGAGACACGCAGGCGTTCAAGGCCGAGCTGAAGAAAACGGAGGCCCGGGAGGAGCGCCGAAAGAGAGAGGCGGTAAGAGCACGTAGCCGGGGAACCCTAATGAATATCTGGGTTTAAATATCAGGAGAGTTGGCTAAATATGAAGCTAGCCGTGATTAGCGGACAGCCCACAACACAACACACACTGGGTACAATCTGTATCATAATAGTGTGTGGAGCCAGAGCAGGCGACGCTTCTCATGTAAATGATGGGAACAGTTCCCTCTTTGGGTCTGGAAGTTAAGGCCTCCGTATTGTGCTGAGCAGCAGACAGCTTGTGAGGGCGACATATCGAGTTTCATCATAATAACGGATCATTAACTTGGCAAATGTCACATTATTCTAGAGAGAAAATAGAAAACAACAACAACGCGTGGCTGACCTAAAATGAGCTAAATTCACAGTGTTTGTGGGGAGAAATGATCAAATGAAACGATAATATTGATGGTTTCTTTGAACGGTTGATCCCGAGAAGATTAACGAGTGAAGGTCGCAGTCGACCCTCCTGGAAAGACCCCCTCTTAATTAGGCCTAGTCCTACTGCTAGTCCAAATAAATACAATAATACAGTAGCAGGCTGGTATGAAAACGTTACACTCATTTGGTTCAACGGCCTTCACACTAACAAAAAAAAAAACTGACCATAAAATACATATAAAATGATGTAAAGTCAGCAGACAAAGCACACAACTAATTCAATACATAAAAAAATCATTCTAATTTTTAAATATTTGATTAGATCAGTTTGGCCTCAAATCCACTAGCCTACATAGAAATGTAATAATTACAATTAAAATGTTGCTATTTTGAGCTTTTGAATAAATAAAAATGAATTATAAAGAAATTACCAGGCAATTAAATAAATCTAATGCTGTTTTATGTTTTATGTCAACTGTGAATGTACGTAGGATCATGCGCGGCTGTTACTTGTTTTTTAAAAGGATAAATTGGTGTTGAGTCGGCGGGCAGGCTGCTTTGTTGCATGGGAAAGTGGATCAAGTCGTTCCAGTGTTGTGTCGGTGGGACAAGCTGCTTTTATTGCGCTTTAACGTGCCATCCCGAGCTTAGAACTAGTTCTGCATCACGACAGACAAATGTCACAATAGATCAAGTTTAAGCAGGTCGGTCATCCATTAACAGGAATATTTTTCATGATCTCATTTATTGCGGACAAGATGTGAATATTCGGATCTATTACATGTTCAATACTACTACTACTAATACTACTAATAATAATAATAATAATAATAATAATAATAATAATAGCAATAATAAACTTTGTTTTAATTTAAATGGTTATTTTATCATATGCAAGTATTAGACCATCCAAACAGCATTTAGACCAGCTTCATATGATAATTCCGTCATATTAAACTGAGTGAAGAGTTCAGGCTACCCAGCAGAGAGAGAGAGAGAGAGAGAGAGAGAGAGAGAGAGAGAGAGAGAGAGAGAGAGAGTAAACAGCAACACAGACGGAGGGTAATCTCACGGCACAATTTTATTCGGGGTTGGAATTTGGAGAAGCCAGTGCAGCATGTATGACTGCTAAGGAGAGAGAGCCGCCTCTACGTTTGTGTTCATGTTTCAGAATAGACCTGACTCCTGAGTTACTCTTTCTGTCGAAGCTAGAAAACACACTAATGGCGGAGTCCAAATGATCGAGTCTCTATAAGAGTAGAGGCAGAAAATTGGTTGCCATCCCCAGACAGATTGGAGCCAGAAGGGGGCCAGGTTCAGCCGCCACCAGTATTCCCTGCGAGCCTTTTTTAATGCTTTCATCTTACGGCAGGCTGTATCCACATCACCTCTGCTGCACGCGAGCCTTGCTTATTTGGCACATCCGCGATATTTAAACACAGCAGCCGGTTGGTTATAGGATCACTCATCATTAGCTGTCTTTTGGTTTCCCACGGCATAGTGAGCATCGGCTCGTCCTTTCTACACGCGTATCTCACCATTGCCGGCTGTCCGGAGCACACATGCACGCGCAGAAACAAACAACATGAGTGATCACGTGGAGCAGGTCAGAAGAGACTCGGAGGGAATAATGATTTCCTGCCCGTCACCTATAGGAAGCGTGGTGCGTAGGCCTAATTGAAGCCAGAAAGCAATTTTTCCCCACGTTTCAAACTCTCGATTACTAATAAGTGTGATGTAGCGCTGCTAATAACTCATGTCAGCCCCAGTGTGGAGCCGCAGTCCTGCACGGGACGGTCCCACCGACGTGTACACGCGTCCCCAGAGGCCCAGCTCAAGCCCTCGGTGTCCAGCTCCCGATCCTCGGTCTGCTCTCACACTAACGATTAAGTGGTTAGCCCAAGAAGGTGCTTTTTTGTCATAGCCTACTATTTATGCACACTTGATTGAAGGAGTCCCTTGTCAAGACACAAGTCCAGCTCTATGAGTCTGCAGGTCATATCGATTCTACTGTCTTCTCGGCCAAAGCACTACAGCATGTGAAGCTACTCGTTGACCAGATAACAGGCGAGAACACAGCTCGCCCTGCACGACAACGGCAACGACATGCAAACACGACGAGCCGCTCATTCAGCTGCGTGCAGGCCTGCAGCATCGCAGCACAAGGGGTTTCCTCTCAGTCCTCATTCCAAATGCATGACAACTCTTTTCTTTAATACAACAATAAATAAAACAATCCCGTCCGTGTTCGAATCCCCCAAAACGTCCAGAAAGGTCTGGAGTTGATTCTTCACAAACTGGACACCTGAATTAAACCGCAGCTGTAAATGGTGGCGCAGCAGCGTGAGTGCAACCAAACAGTCCCTGAAACGGCAGAGTTTATTAGCTCAAGTCCTCCCGTGTTTGCGAGCTTCGAGGTCACCCTCTTAAATACGCTTTAGACCTCCTCCTCTAATTCGGACGTCCTGCATCAAATATAGGCTACTGGCTGTTAGCTTGTTGGTTTTTTAAGGCACATTAAAAGCACATGATATGTCTTCCTGGCAGGCTGGAGGGCTGTGTGCTTGGAAAGTTTTTATGACTTATTAAATTAGATGTTTTTTTTAGATGTTTATCAAACGATTATATGAAGTGAACAAACGATCCGTGCTCGTAATGACATTATGATTGGCTGATTCATATCGATGCTGGAATAACGAGATAAAGTAGTGCGAGGGTAAAATCCTCTATCGGTCTTCCTTTATCCACATCCATACGTATTATAATTGTTGTTGTTGTTGTTGTTGTTGTTGTTGTTGTTGTTTTGAACCGTCGCTGCTTGTCAGAGCAGATCGAGCGGTTCCGGCGCACGAGGCAGCTGCGGCCCACAGACGATGATCTAAAGCAACACAACGCAATAAAAGGAACGGGGATGAACGTGTGTTGGATGTCAGTGGTATGGTTGTGTGCATCATTATGCGCAGCCTCCTCTTGTTCGTAATTACAGACATGTTCTTCAGGCAGCGCTTGCCTTTTATAGGACCTCATGGCTTTAATAACGCACCTGGATCAAAAAAATTTAAAAAGCCCGTATGTTTGCCGATCAGGTCGACATTTTGGGTCGGGCCTCTGCGTGCCCTCCTACAACCCCACTCTTTTTTTATTTGTTTGGAGCTGTTTTTCCTCACATGGGAGTTACCCTGAATTCAAAGATCTGGCACTTTAACGGAAACTGTCTGATCTTTTATTATACGCAGATTTTTGGAAGAGCACCAAGGTATTGAACTGCTGAGCCCTCTTTTATGAAACTCCGATTTTATTCTGTCTTTGTTTTTCTTCAATTACTTCATAAAACAATTGCGAAGAGCCGAACCACTTAAAAGAAAAGCGTTTCATAAACGCTTAAAAACAATCATGCTTGGTCAAATCCGTTCGGCTGCAGCGAGGAAGAGCTCGAGAATCCTACATTTGAAAGAGCATTGAAGGTGTGTGAGACGCGTTTACGTGTTTGAGCCAGGCTCTTATGCGAAATTAAAATCCACTACTTCAGCGCTACAGCGGTGCTGACTCGGACGGACGCGGGCTGGATTAGAGTGTTTACCGAGCTGCACAGCGGTTCACCGCCTCGCAGCTGGCGCGGCCAGCGAACACGTTAGCGCCTTTTTGAATGAACGCGGCCGCGGAACCGGGACGCGGCCGAGCGGCGTTCAGGGACGACAAAGTGCCTGGTCGAGCACGAGTCCGAGAATTTCACTGGATGCTTCCGGTTGCTGGGGTTACTGCAGGTGTCATTGTTTTAAGCTTTGATGGTCAGCCCACACGTCGAATGTACGTTTTATTATTATTTATTATTATTATTATTATTATTATTATTATTATTATATTATTATTATTATTATTATCATCATTATAGTGGTTATAATATAATAACAATGCCATTGTGTTTAAACTAATTACAATTATCATTATCATTAACATTATCATTATTATTAATAATAATAATAATAATAACACCATGTCTATTGTTAATATTATTTAATTCAACAACAACAACAACTATAATAACCTCGTTATTTTTAGTATAGTAGTAGTAATAGTCGTAGTTGTAGTAGTGTGGACCAAACGTGTTTAAACATTGACATTTCCCTCTCCTGCTCATTTGGACGTGTGTTGTTATAATAACTTGAAAATAACTCTCTGCTAAGCTGCTTCCATCGTCAAGTAAAGAACATTACTATCACAATGCGATTTTACCACGTATTCTGTTGATGTACTTTTAATATAAGCCTATAGGAACAGCTGGTGGCAGAGGACAACTGCAAGTCTTAACAAAGAGGCTCAGAAAATTATATAAAACGAAAATGATTATTATTATTCTTACAAAGTTATTAAATTATGGTGTGTAGTATTAGTAATAATAATAATAATTGTGTAATGTCTCCAATATGAAAAGCTAGTTGATTCTGCTCTGCCGTTTATTTTACACGGTCGACAGGAAATATGTTATTGATAAAAGCGTTCTGACGAACACACACACACACACACACACACACACACGACATATTTGAACATTTCCAACAATGCTGGCTAGGCAGGGGTGAAACACTTATTCGTTTATGTAACTTCAGCATTATAAACTAAAATAACACTGAGGTGTGTAAACTGTATGTTGTGGATCACTACTTAAATTGGGCTTGTCCCCAAAACAATGTCATCAGACTAAACATAACCTTTCGCTCAGAATCATTGTGACATTAAAGCCTCTCTGAATGTATCCGATGTCACTGATGTTAAAGCTTAATGGTTTCTTGGATTTTGTGTTATTAAAAAAACAGTTAGAGTCGGTTATGCCGCTTATGTAGTGCTTATTAGGCAGCATAACCGACTGTAACAAATAGCCTTCACATTTTCCTGTCTCTATTTGATATCAAAATAAATCGGATCATGTCGCGCGCGTGTGTGTGTGTGTGTGTGTGTGTGTGTGTGCAGGTGGAGGTCCCGAAGACGACGTCTTCCTCCTCCTCTTCATCGTCGTCCTCCTCGTCAGCGGGCGATAAGAAGAGTAAAGGACGGACAGGGTGGCCTCAACATGTCTGGGCTCTGGAACTCAAACAGTAGCGCCTCCGCCCTCCTCCCCGCCCTTCTCCCCTCCAGCTCTGTCCTCGAGGACACTGATGGGACCGTAATGGCGCTCTGATGAACTGAAGGGATGTTGACTTCACGGAACGGCGGTTGGAGTTCCTCATAGAACCTTCCATCAGCGGGTTGGTTCTGCGTCCTGAAGACGTCACACATTCAGCGGTCTCTTCTATAAGTGACGATCTCAATTGAAAACACATTTAAAGTATTTAATGTATGTAGCCTAGCCTACGGATTCACGACATGGAAATATTGTAAACGGAAGTGTTGGGATGGGCTTATTTAAATATATAGCCTGTGAGGTCAGTGTGCACGAGCACGGACGAGCAGCTGTTATTTGGGTTGAAGGGGATAGACGCGGTCAGATAATCAGGCCGTGAATCAACAGGATTATATGCGCCCGTTTTAAGCAGCTCTGATCACCCGTTCTCATGAAACGGGTGCTATTTGGTGGATGGGATGTGCGCCGAATTAAAGCGTGGTGTATAAAAGCTCCGAGGTTGTGTTCCAGCAGATGTGCCCCCCCGAGAAAACTAGATCCATGTTATTGTGAGCGGAGTGCGGCGGACGGAGCCTCCCACGTTGGGGTCAGTGCGGAAGCATTTCTTTCTCTTTCCTCCGAACACCCCCACGCTTCCACCACACGCACACAATAACACGCACACGTCGGGAGTGTTGACGTGCTCTCTGCTTTATTTAACGGAATGTATTTATGTGCAATGCGGCCGTCAGGAGGTCCCAAACAGCCGACTGACAGCGGACATTTACTGGCCTTTGATAAAACGACGAGGTGTATGTGAAGTTCTCTCTCTCTCTCTGTCTATCTATCTATCTATCTATCTATCTATCTATCTATCTATCTGTCTGTCTGTCTGTCTCTCTCTCTCTCTCTCTGCCTGTCTGTCTCTCTGTCTGTCTCTCTCTCTCTCTCTGTCTATCTGTCCGTACTCTCTCTCTCTCTCTCTCTCTCTCTCTCTCTCTCTGTCTGTCTGTCTCTCTCTCTCTGTATCTTTTCTGTCTCTACAGTTTAGGGTTTGTAAATGTAATGACGTCACAAAAATGAGTGTCCATGTCGTGGTGTGAAAATGTGGTGAGCGGCCAAACAAGGCTTTTGTGGGATGTATACAGTGTCGTGAATTTAATAAAATCGCCACCTGGTTACATGGTAACTGACGCAAACTGGCTGGTTTCTTACTGTGAATGTGTCATCAGTGTGTGATGGATTCAGACATAACGAGGGGACGACACCACATGTGTTCTTACAGGGAACCAAAATCATCAGCCTTAAAGTTCTCCCTATTTCAAAGAGGGAAACTAACCAAAAAGATACAACTAAAAATCAGTTTCACTTTCATGACCAAAACGCCTATAAGTGTAGAATTGTGCAGGGGGCTCAAAAATAGATTCATCACTTTGAACAGGTGTCAGATAAAGACCTACAAATATTTTTAACTCATAATAATAATACATAATAATTATTTATAGAGCACTTATCAAAACAAAGTCTGCTTAGAAGAAATAAAATACCAAGGTGGATGATAAATAACATTTCAAGATTCAAATATATAAACCAGAAATGTAAAACAACAGGCAACTCAGATAAAGTCAGGATATGCTGTCTGATCAAATAAAAAATACCTTGACAGGCCTCGGACCTTGATATATATATATATATATATATATATATATATATATATATATATATATATATATATACACACGATTAATTGTGCTATTTTTTTAATTCTTTGCCTCCTCACTTTCTTTCTGTGTTTTTATTTTTTTGAATATTTCACTTTAAGTTATTTTCATGGATAAAATGTGATTGTTTTTCTCAATTTACAGTAAGTGAAAATTAAGGTTTTCCCTCTATTTACAGTTATTAATCAAACAGCAACATCAATAATTCAGATGTATTTGTTGTATTAAACATTGAATTAAAAAACCTGCCAATCTAGTACAGGGTGCAGGATCCATTCATGGGCCTCATTAAAGCCTAAATTACAGATGAGGCCTTTACCAGGCTGCTTATTTCCGACTTCAGGTTTGCAGTGAAGTGTGTGGCGATTTGAGATAGTAATTGATAAGTTCATAGCATTGTTTTTGTTCATTGGCCCAGCTGAACAGCTTTACACAGAGTGCATGAGGCGACTTTAATATCATAAAGATACAAGGTGAAATATTAAAAATATTACCTGTGGCAGGTGGCACCGAGTGGGGAAGGGGAGGTGCAGGAAGTTATGGGGCGGGTAGAAATAAGCCTACCTGTGGAGGGAACGAGACTCAGTTTGTTGGTTCTGGCCGGAGGAGTGAGGCAGGTGCACACCTCACTCCGTGCGGGCATGCGAGGAAACAAAGAAAACTGGTAGGCTGAGGCCCTGTTTTGAGGGTTTATATTATGACATTATTGTATAATATGAACTGTTTGTTTTATGTTTTTCAGACTTATTGCCCTGCGGGGCTTGTGTGTAGCTGGTAGCTGGTGAATGGGCACAGTTCGGCAGACCAGGTATTTTAAAGTTGCGGTGCTGTAAACTCTTAAACATTGTTAGGGATGTAATAAAGTAATGAAGGTTTGTGTTTGTGTCTCTGCAGAGAATCGGTGGCTTATTAGTTGTTCTTGCCGTTGTTTTGGTTATTATTTCGGGTTTATTATTTTGTCTAGTCCACCGGGCAAGTGAGCCGGTAATGGGCGAAAAGAGCTGGGTATTGCCCTTGGGTGGACTAGTTTCTTTTTTTTGTTTGTTTGTTTATTCGTTTGGTTGTGCTCTGCGACAAACCCCCACTCGTTTTAGTCTCAGGTGTAGTCTCAGTTAAACCGTCAAGGCAGGCATAAGGTGTGACGTGGTTAAAATGTTTGCAGTGAAATTGAGCTGTGTGCAAACCTTAAGAGTGTGAGTTCACTAAGTGTGTAAACCTTTTGCAGTGTAAAGAGTGGTTTGAAAAACGTAATCCTGGCCTTGCTAGTGATACTGTTGATGTAAACTGAGGTGATACCAGTGGGCCTATAACCTGTCAAGCAGAACCCTGTAATAAAACTGTTTAATTACATTCTCTGGACTATTATCATTTTGCTAATTAATCACCTGCATTGGGAGTAACATACCCAACCCAGACTGTTAACCTCCATCGGATCTTGCGGAGAGTTTCACCTTTACTCGTCAATCATTTCCTGGTTGGTGGGTGATTTGTTTGGGTGAATAGACGATTTGTTTTCCCACTGAAGTAAGCCGTTTCGGTAGCTGAGCCCCCTGTTGTATGTGTTGATTGACTCCATCGCAAAGCATCTGTGTTGTGGAGCGTCGTCATAACTGAGGAATGATGGTACAGAAAATACTTCAGGTTAGAAAGAAATCCTTGAATCAACAGCTATTTAGACTTTATTCATAGGGCAATGACTATACTATATGAACAATGTGTATAAATAAACCAGGAGCCACAAAGGGGCCACACTTTGCACAGCAGTATTAAGCGGAGGGTCCAGGGGTCCACCCCCAGGAGAAAGTGGGGAAAAAATGACACAGAAATTCTGCATTCTGGTGAGTTTTTTTATGCATAAATACCCACAAAACATATGTCACAGCAAATCAGCTGGGACCAGAACTGTCTGTGAAGAGCTGCACAGAAAATTCAGACAACAATGATGCTGGAAAGGACTAGAAAACCACACAAGTTCAAAGTTGTCAGCTCGTGGTCCTCGTCACACATAACTACTTTCACCCTTGTAGACGAGAGTCTTGATTGTTTTCATGGTGGTTTTTACACTTTACAACTACTACTTCACTGTACAAGACCCTCAATCTGGAATCCCAGATAAACTCTCCAAATTAGGTTTTGTCAAGAAAACAAATACAAGAAGTGACATGGGTGGAGCACGCTTGTTAATGCAGCCTGCTCTCCTAAAAATGACCTTCCCACAAAACAAACTGCATTGTCAATCACATTTCACAAGAGGCGTGTTTTGTCGTGGATTACGTTTGGTTGTGACGTGTCACAAATTAGTTTCCAACAAGTTCGCAGAAGTCCGAAATGGGGGGGGGGGGGGGAGCAGTATTTTCATCCAGGAGACTGCTGTTAATGTACCCTTCCTTCTGTAGTAATTTTAAGTCAAACCATTACGTTTTTTATGAAACCTAACCATGCAGTTGTGTTGCCGAAACCTATGTAGTTTGAGCATTTTTTGTTTAGTTTTTTTTCATTATCCATTTCAACAATTAACCATCATTAACCATTTTTCATTACCGTTTAAACGTGAAAAAAAAAAACAATGGAGAAAAAAATAAGTTTCCCTGGAAGTATAATTGAGAGTGCAGAGTAGCTGTATGGGGGTATATAAACGGGTTCACATATTGGGCTGATTTCTCACGTCTTTAGTATTTCCTCTACACTCACTGGCCACTTTATTAGGTACACCTGTCCAACTGACTGTTAACGCAAATTTCTAATCAGCCAATCACATGGCAACAACTTAATGCATTTAGGCATGTAGACATGGTCAAGACGATCTGCTGCATTTCAAACCGAGCATCAGAATGGGGAAGAAAGGTGATTTAAGTGACTTTGAACATGGCATGGTTGTTGGTGCCAGACGGGCTGGTCTGAGTATTTCAGAAACTGCTGATCTACTGGGATTTTCACGCACAACCATCTCTAGGGTTAACAGAGACTGGTCCGAAAAAGAGAAAATATCCAGTGAGCAGCAGTTCTGTGGGCGCAAATGCCTTGTTGATGCCAGTGGTCAGAGGAGAATGGCCAGACTGGTTCGAGCTGATAGAAAGGCAACAGTAACTCAAATAACCACTCGTTACAACCGAGGTATGCAGAAGAGCATCTCTGAACGCACAACACGTCGAACCTTGAGGCGGATGGGCTACAGCAGCAGAAGACCACACCAGGTGCCACTGCTGTCAGCTAAGAACAGGAAACTGAGGCTACAATTCGCACAGGCTCACCAAAATTGGACAATAGAAGACTGGAATAACATTGCCTGGTCTGATGAGTCTCGATTTCTGCTGCGACATTCGGATGGTAGGGTCAGAATTTGGCGTCAACAACATGAAAGCATGGATCCATCCTGCCTTGTATCAACGGTTCAGGCTGGTGGTGGTGGTGTAATGGTGTGGGGGATATTTTCTTGGCACACTTTGGGCCCATTAGTACCAATTGAGCATCGTGTCAACGCCACAGCCTATCTGAGTATTGTTGCTGACCATGTCCATCCCTTTATGACCACAGTGTACCCATCTTCTGATGGCTACTTCCAGCAGGATAACGCACCATGTCATAAAGCGCGAATCATCTCAGACTGGTTTCTTGAACATGACAATGAGTTCACTGTACTCAAATGGCCTCCACAGTCACCAGATCTGGTGGAACGGGAGATTCGCATCATGGATGTGCAGCTGACAAATCTGCAGCAACTGCTTGATGCTATCATGTCAATATGGACCAAACTCTCTGAGGAATGTTTCCAGTACCTTGTTGAATCTATGCCACGAAGCATTAAGGCAGTTCTGAAGGCAAGGCAAGGCAACTTTATTTGTATAGCACATTTCATACACAAGGCAGACTCAAAGTGCTTCACATCATGACATGTCATACAACAAAGTGAAGAAAAAAAAATAGAAGAATTAAAAGAAAATAAAGGCAGAATTAAAAATGCATTACAGAAAGACAAGGAGAATAAAAACATATTTGCAATAATTAAAAACAGTGCAGACATTAAAAGATTTAGCAGAAAGCTATGGTGAACATAAAAGTTTTCAGTCTAGTTTTAAAAGTGGTCAGAGTTGGGGCAAGTCTTACATCTTCAGGAAGTTTATTCCAGCCATTTGTTGCATAGTGACTAAATGATGCTCTCCCGTGATTGTTGTTTACTCTGGGAATCACTAACAGATTGGTCTCAGAAGATCTTAGTGGTCTTGAAGGCTTATGTAGTGGGAGCATATCAGTGATGTACTTCGGCCCTAGACCATGTAGTGATTTATATGTGAGCAGGAGGATTTTGAAATAAATTCTCTATCAATTCTCGAAGTGCTCATGTCACGGTTTGACCAGTGTTTGAAGGTGTATGGGTGCCGTTCCATTGGTGAACTTGAAGGCCAGTGCCATCGACTTGAATTGGATGCGGGCTGCAACAGGGAGCCAGTGGAGGTCATGGAGGAGGGGGGTCACATGGGAGAATTTGGGTAGATTGAAGACAAGGCGTGCTGCAGCGTTCTGGATACGCTGCAATGGTCTAGTCACTGAGGCCGGGAGTCCAGCCAGCCAGGAGAAAGTCGCAGTAGTCAAGGCGGGAGATGACCAGTGCTTGGACCAGGAGTACCGTTGCATCCTTTGTGAGGAAAGACTGGATCCTGCAGATGTTGTAGAGGGCAAATCCGCAGGATCGGGCCACAGCAGTGATGTTGGGGGTGCAGGATAGTTGGTCATCGAGGATAACACGCAGGCTCCTCGCAGTTGACGAAGGCAATACTGTGATGTCCTCGAAAGTGACAGATAGGTCCATGCAAGGGCAGTCTTTCCCCGGGATGAAGAGAAAAAAAGAGAGGAACAGCTGGGTGTCGTCTGCATAACACTGGTAGGAGAAGCCATGTCATGTGATTTCAGGGCCTAGTGACCCAGTGTATAATGAGAACAGAAGCGGTCCTAGTACTGATCCTTGAGGAACACCCGTTTCTTTGCAGAAATTTTGGAAATTCCATGTGACCTGAAAGGTGTGTTTTGTCAGGTATGATGTGAACCAGGTTAGAGCGGAGTCAGTGATGCCAAGTTCAGCCAGGGTGGAGAGGAGGATTTGGTGGTGGACTTTGTCAAATGCAGCAGATCGAGGGTCGAGGAGAATGAGAATGGAGGAGTGGGATGAGGCTCTTGCAGGGACTCCTTCACTGTGAGGAGGGCCGTTTCAGTGGAGTGAGCAGTCCTGAATCCTGATTGATTAGGGTCAAGGAGGTTGTTCTGTGAGAGATAGGATGACAGTTGGTTGTAGGCGGCACGTTCTAGGGTTTTAGAGAGGAATGAAAGAAGAGATACAGGTCTTTAGTGGGTGGGTTTTTTTAGGATTGGCTTCACTCTAGCCGTCTTAAAAGCCGCTGGAATGACACCTGAGGTGAGGGAGGAGTTGATCAGGGTGGTGAGGAATGGCAAGATGTCCTGTGAGATATCTTGAAGAAGGAGGAGTCAGAATTGGGTCAAGGGAGCAGGTGGTGGCACAGTTAGACGTAACAAGTGCGTGAACGTCTTCAGAGGAGAGAGGGCTGAAGCTGGTAAGGCCATCAGAGTTGAGAGTTGGGGGAGATGGTTTCTGGCAGTGTATTGAAGTGAATAAAAACTGATGTCATTTACTTTCTTGGTAAAGTAAGTTGCAAAGTCATCAGCAGTGAGGGAGGACGGGGGAGGGAGGGGTAGGAGGGCTGAGGAGGGAGGAAAACATGGTAAAGAGTTTCCTGGGGTTGGAGGCGGAAGAGTTATTCCTTGACAGGTAGACGGCAGATTTAACTGCCGATACAGTTGAGGTGAACTCAGAGAGGAGGTGGTGGTAGTGATCAAGGTCATCATCCTGGCCTGATTTCTTCCATTTTCTCTCTGCCGCTCGCAACACTGATCTGTTGGTTCGCAGAGATTCGGACAGCCAGGGAGGGGAGGGAGATGATCGCGCTGGTCATGAGGTGATGGGACCAAAAGCGTCCAAAGAAGAGAGTGAGGACATCAGGATGGAGGAGGCTTCCTCTGTAGGCATTAGGGAGAATTGTTCCGTGGATGGTAGTGAGGAAAGAACAGTTGAAGAGAGAGCGGAGGGAGAAAGGGTTTTCAGGTGGCAGTGAGAGAGTGCCGAGATGCCACAGGATCTTGTGAAGACAAGGTCAAGTTGGTTCCCGGCCCGGTGAGTGGGTGGAGAGGGTGAGAGTGTAAGGTCAAATGTAGAGAAGAAGTCAATGAATTCAGATGAGTGCAGCTTTCCTGGGTGGATGTTGAAGTCACCGAGGACGACGAGTGGTGTGCCATCATCAGGGGAGCAGCTCAGGAGGGCATCCATCTTATTTAAAAAGTCACAGAGAGGAGCAGGTGGGCGATAGATCACTATGATGTTGAGCTTGAAAGGAAGGGTGACAGAGACGGCGTGGAATTCAAGTGCAGATCGGGGTAGGTGGTCCAGAGGAAGGACCTGGTAGGACCATCAGGGTGAGATGAGGAGTCCAGTTCCTCCTCGACCTGCTGGTCTTGGGGAGTGTGAAAACGAGTAGGCAGTTGAGAGGGCAGCTGGAGTGGCAGTGTTTTCTGGTGTCTCTGTAAGTGCCAGGAAGTGGAGAGTCTGCAGGGAGGCATATGCTGAAATGGTGTCTGCCTTCTTGACTGCAGACCAGCAGTTCCATTGCCCCCCTAGTACTTCAAGTTCCGTACCAGTGAAGAATGGTTGGTAGCAAAGATTGGATGGGTTACAGCCTCGAGCGATGGGCCTTTGGAGAAACCTTCTCCAGTTAGATGTCCTGACTTGGATACTTTTTTCAGTAACGTGTAATCTAATTGATTACTCTTCCCATCATTATAATACTGTTACCGTTATACCGTCACAAAAATGTGGCGTGTTACTATAATTATTAGGTAATTGAAGCTGTTTTCATCAGACCAACTCAATTTGTGATGTTTTATTCCCTCGGAGAGAGCCGAATCTTCAGCTGCTCCTGCTCAGCTCTGCTGATAATACATGCAGGCATGGGTGGGACTTTATTTTGATGGGCACACCATGCAGCCAATCACATGCAAGGACAGACTAGGATCATTAGGTGAAAGAATGAAGGGGGGCAGACGCTCCAAATACAAGAGATTGTAGTGGTACAGGCCAGGTACAAACTAGAGCATGACATATTTCGGGAATTCCCGAGTCAAAGTTTTATTAATCCCGTGATTGTGACGGGATGGGAATAAAAATCAACGGGAGCGGGCAGGAGCGGGAACGCCATTAATAGATGATGATTTTCAGCCGTGTTAAACAACCAAAAGGACAGACAAGTCCATTTTTGTAGTCATCTTTCAGTGAGCCAAAACTAATTTGACACGCGTTAGCAAGTCAAAAGAACTACACATCTAACAGTGCTTTGACTTCTGGCCGGGCCGGCCACTACCGGAAGTTAAATGCGCGGGACTCGGGGGCGGGAGACACACAACAACAACAATGGAGGGAGGTAGAGGCGATGAAGCCGGGAAGCGAAAGCTGCAGACTAAAGTCCGACACAATGATCCGTCGGTGAGATTAATTAACTTATTGGGAAGTCGCAAATATTGCATAGATTCATGCGAGTTGAATGTGATGGTGCCAACACCGTCCATGCTGCTTGTAAATCCTGTGCAGTACTGGTGAAATACTCATGTGAGTCGGGGACGAGTGGTCTCAAGAGACACGCATGTCAAGCAAAGCCCACTGAGAACCAGGCAAAAATGACTTCATTTGTTAAACCTAAATTGCCTGTCGGTGTTAAGACCCGTATCACAAACAAAATTGCGCGAATGTGCAGTCTAGACTTGAGACCTTTTGCGATAGTGTCACGCCGGTGAGGTAATGTCTCGTCTTGGGTTTTTGTCTTGTCATTTCCTGTCTTATTTTGAAAATAACTCCCTTCTCGTTTCAGGTCACATGCCCTTCCTCATGTGTTCCCTGGTCTTATGTCATCCCTGGTCCCTGATTGTTGTCACCTGTTGCTCGTTATCCCTCTGTGTATATAAGTCTGCGTTTCCCCTTGTCTTGTGCCAGTTCGTTCCTGTCTCTCGTCACGTCACGATCCACGTCACGTTCCACGTCGCCTTGGTAAAGTTAAGTTTGTGTTTTTGCCGTCTTTGTTCCTTTTGTTTATAGTTTAATCCCCGAGCCTGTTTTTCCTCCCGTTGGAGCGGTTTTTGTTTGTTCGTTTTTTATTTTTGAAATAAAAGCCTTTAATTCTGCTTTGCCCTGCATCTGAGTCCTCCCTCCATGCCCTAGTCTGACAGATAGTAGAGGGACAAGGATTTATGACTGTTGCTCAGGAGCTGCTGGGTATTGGATCCAAATATGGAGGCACGATTCTGGCAGAGGACTTACTACCGTCCACTCGCACCGTCTCTCGGCACGTGGAAGAGGAGTACGAGAAATTAAAGGCACTCGTTGTGGAAGAGCTCAAACAGGTACGTTATGTTGCACAATTTTGTAATATAATATGCACGTTGCTCTCATACAGTATGAATAAAAATATAGTTGATCTTTAATCTATATTCTATAGGCCTACTATATATTACTAACACCATCTTATTTATTTTAAATTGCTTTATCTGAACTTGGTCATCTGTTTTTAAATTAGGTATTTTTGGGGTCTCATCATTAATGTAGCCTACTTAATTAATTTAGTGCAGAGACCATGCCATAACCACTGACCTGTGGACAGAGGAGAAGACCAACACACACTACATCACCATTACAGTCCATTACATACACAATTGGGAGATTGTAAACAGGATCCTGGCCACAAGGGAGATGGTGGGGGTAAAATCTGGGGACCACATCAGGACAACTGTGGAAGAAATCCTTCAGGTATCTCTCTTATCTTGGTATTATCCCGTGTTTATGTATGTATTAAGCAAAGCATACTGTATGTGTAACACTGTATGTATTGTCCTAATTGCTATTCATTTTTTATTAAGTGCTCTGATTAAGTGAAATTAGTGCTCTGACTTAAAGTTAAATTAAATTATTGTTAATCATTATGATGTTTTAATATTATCTTTATGTCTGGGCTACTATTTGCTAAGCCTTTGTGTTTGTCTGCCCCCACCCCCCTCCCCTACCTCTTTTCTTTGACCTAACATAGGAATTTGGTATTCAGAGCATGAACAATGTATTTGTCACAGACAATGGCTCAAATGTAGTGGCAGCATTCAAAGATTACGTCCGACTGTCCTGTGCCGGTCATAACTTAAACTTGGTCCTCAAATATGTATTTGACCACTTGGAAGAGGACAACCCAATGCACAGCGGAGTCATCAAGCTGTTAAAGGACTGCAAGACCCTTGTGTCACATTTACATTACATTTAGGTCATTTAGCAGACGCTTTTGTCCAAAGCGACTTACAATAAGTACATTTGTCAAAAGAAGGAAACAAAGAAACCACGACGTATCATTGCCGATAAAGTAAGAGCTAAAAATAGAACAAGTGTTAGGTCCTCATCTGAGTAAAGTAGTACTTCAAGAGCAACAGTGCTAAGATCAGAGTGCTATAGGTAAGGTTTTTTTTTTTTTTTTTTTTTTTTTTGGGGAGGGGGGGTTGTCGAGGGAGGGTGCTAGTGGGTCATGCTATGTAGAGTCAAGGTGAAGTCTGAACAGGTGAGTCTTGAGCCTTTTTCGGAAGATGGCAAATGACTCTGCTGTCCTGACATTGGTCGGGAGTTCGTTCCACCACTGAGGCGCCAGAACCGAGAAGAGTCTGGACTTTGCTGAGCGACATTTGCTTGATTTCAGCAATGGTGGTACCAGCCGGCCAGCTGAAGTAGAAGAGCGAAGTGCTCGCTTCGGGGCATGAGGTTTGACCAGTGTTTGAAGGTAGAAGGGTGCCGTTCCATTGATGGCCCTGAAGGCCAGTGCCATCTTCTTGAATTGGATGCATGCTGCAACAGGGAGCCAGTTGAGGTCACGGAGGAGGGGGGTCACGTGGGAGAATTTGGGTAGATTGAAGATAAGGCGTGCTGCGGCATTCTGGATACGCTGTAATGGTTTAATCGCAGAGGCCGGGAGTCCGGCCAGGAGAGAGTTGCAGTAGTCAAGGCGGGAGATGACCAGTGCTTGGACCAAGAGCTGCGTTGCATCCTTTGTGAGGAGGGTCCGAATCCTGCGGATATTGTAGAGGGCGAATCTGCAGGATCGGGCCACAGCAGTGATGTTGGGGGTGCAGGATAGTTGGTCATCGAGGATTACACCCAGGTTCCTCGCAGTTGAGGAAGGTAATACTGTGATGCCCTCGACAGTGACCGACAGGTCCATGGGAGGGCAGTCTTTCCCTGGGATGAAGAGGAGTTCGGTTTTGTTCAGGTTGAGCTTGAGGTGATGTGCAGTTGTCCAGACAGAGATGTCAGCCAGACAGTTTGAGATGCGAGTTGCAATGTGAGCGTCAGAGGACGGGGGGAAAGAGAGGAACAGCTGGGTGTCATCTGCGTAGCAATGGTAGGAGAATCCATGCGATGTGATAACAGAACCTAGTGATCTGGTGTATAGTGAGAACAGAAGCGGTCCTAATACTGAGCCTTGAGGGACGCCCGTGTCCAGAGAGCAGGGTTTGGACATAGAGCCATTCCATGTGACCTGGAAGGTGCGGTTTGTCAGGTATGATGTAAACCAGGCGAGAGCAGAGTCAGTTATGCCAAGTTCAGCCAGAGTGGAGAGGAGGATTTGGTGGTTGACTATGTCGAATGCAGCAGATAGGTCGAGGAGAATGAGAACGGAGGAGTGGGACGAGGCTCTGGCGTCTCGCAGGGACTCGGTCACTGTGAGGAGGGCCGTCTCAGTGGAGTGAGCAGTCCTGAATCCTGATTGATTAGGGTCTAGGAGGTTTTTCCGCAAGAGATAGGATGACAGTTGGTTGTAGGAGGCACGTTCCCAGGTTTTAGAGAGGAATGAAAGAAGAGATACAGGTCTGTAGCTTTGGATGTCAGTAGCGTCTAGGGTGGGTTTTTTAAGGAGAGGCTTCACGATAGCGGTCTTAAAATCCGCTGGAATGACACCTGAGGTGAGGGAGGAGTTGATCAGGGTGGTGAGGAATGGCAAGATGTCGTGTGAGATGTCCTGGAGAAGAGAGGAGGGAATCGGGTCAAGGGAGCAGGTGGTGGCGCGGTTAGATGTAACAAGTGCGTGGACGTCCTCAGAGGTGAGGGGGCTAAAGCTGGTAAGACCATCCGAGTTGAGAGTTGGGGGAGATGTCTTCTGGGAGGGAATAGGCGTGAATGAGGAGCTGATGTCATGTACTTTCTTGGTAAAGTAAGTTGCAAAGTCATCGGCAGTAAGGGAGGAAGGGGGGGTAGGGGCAGGAGGGGTGAGGAGGGAAGAGAACACGGAGAAGAGTTTCCTGGGGTTGGAGGCAGAAGAGTTGATCTTAGCCAGGTAGAAGGCAGATTTGGCTGCCGAAACAGTTGAGGTGAAGTCAGAGAGGAGGAGGTGGTAGTGAGCACTTTTACACACTTTCACACTTTTAAAAAGCAGGGTAAGATAAGATGACACAACATTCTGTCATGTTTGGCCTGCTTCTTATGGCTGTTTAAAATAAATTTAAAGTATAAGTGAAATCGCCAATAAAAAATGAGCTGCTGCAATTTACAGCTTAATTTCAGCAATTCTATATTCCTTTTTACTAAATTATTATTTCAAAAAGTTGTATATGTAATCACTGTAGCCTTATGTTTGTATGTCTCTTATGTCTCTTTTTAATGTATTTCAGATTACAAAAGGAGCTGGACCACACATTGAAGCAAGCAGTAGAGACAAGGTGGAATTCCAGACTTCTAATGCTTCAATCTATAAACAATGCTCTGAAGTCTGGTAAGCTACACAAGGTCCTTCTTCACCGAAGAGACCTCCGCTTCCTAAACAACATAGATTCTGAACTTCTGGAGGACCTCATCCAACTCCTGAATCCTTTTGATGAGGCTACCAGGCACCTCTCCACTGACAAGACACCTACCCTTCACCTCGTCCTCCCGTCCAAGGCAACCCTCCTGAGGGGGCTGTTGATCCAGGATGAGGACAGTACGCTTGTAAAAGAGGTAATATATACATTTGTGCAGTGCTGATTTTTACTGTAGAGGTCATTCAAGTAGCAGGTTTTAACAGGAGCTTGGTCCCATCCAATAACGGGGCTTAACCCATTATAACCAGGAAAGCATCTTAAAAAGCATAATAAACCACACAATACCCGTCTTCCTGAGAATGTCTATGCCCTGCAATAATGATATTGCATATATCATTATGACATCATTGCATTTATCATTATGTGATTTCACCCCCCCCCCCAGCTGAAAGGAAAGTTAGCCCAGGCAGTGGAGCTGAAATTCAAAATCCACCTGTATCATAAGGTAGCCACAGCTCTCTCTCCTTGCCTGAGGAGTTTTCTGAGAAAAACTTTCAACACTCAGGAGTATGAGGAGGTAATCAACACCCTGGCAGCACTCATGACAACAGGGCCAGAAGAGAGAGTCAGAGTCCGTGAGGAGGAGGAGGGTGAATAGCGCTAGCACCAGCAAAGCAGCACTCACTGAACATAACATTATTACAAAATGTTTTTCTTTCACTCTCTCTCACACACACTCACACATGGCATTGTTCTATAACAATCTGTCTTTTTTTCCCCCTTCAGGTACACCACCAGAGGCAGGACCAACAGGGACCACAGAGGTTCACATTCACAACTTCTTTGCAAGTTGTGTTGAAGAGGAGAGGGAGGAGAGTGGTGGTGAAGAAGAGATAGCATCGGGCAGACAGTTGGTGCTACAGTACATGCTACAGAACAACCCTAAAATGACCCGCACTCAGTCTCTACTCGGTGTCTGGCAGGAGATGTCAGGTGGGCTAGAGCCAGTTGCCAAGAAGCTGCTGGCAATCCCAGCAACTAGTACCGAACGTTCTTTCAGTGTTGCTGGGAGACTGATTGAAGAGAGGCGTACCTCCCTTGATCCAGACAATGTGAATGCACTTTTGTTCCTACATAGCAACACTTATAAGTGTATGCCTCCTTTTGAGGAGTTATCCCAGTTAGCCCTAAGTTTCATTGTTTTCTTGCAAATGGGAAAATATTCACACATGCTGAAGAGGGTTGTGTTTTTGTTTATTTGCATAATCTTAAATAGGTTGAAAATCTGCCAGTTCTGCTGTTGTCGTCCTATATTCCCTCAACAAAGGTTACTTTAAACCTATATGCACTTTTTATTTGTTTACAGCAAATTGTAAGGTATTGTGAGTGTGTGTGAAATTTGAAATTTAAAGGTAATGCCTTTTTATATGCACTAAGCCTAAGTTTCTGGAGAGACTGATGTCAGTATTTTTTTTATTCATTATTTGTATAATCTTAAGAACTTTGAGGTATGTACATTTTTGCAACATGTTTGGGTTCATCATTCAACTAAGATGGACATAAATGGACAAAAACAAAAACATTACTCTAACAAAAACACAAAATCCATTGACTTTCCTAATGACTAACTTATTAATTATAAAAAAAAAAATGGAGTGGAATGGGAGTGGGAGTAATTTTGAGTGGGAGCGGGATGGGAGCGGGTGTGAAAATCCACTCCCGTGTCATGCTCGAGTACACACAAAGTGACAGAGAGAAGGGGAGCCGGATTTAAATGCAAGCACTTTGGGGGAAAAAGTGAAGAAATTAGCATAAACCGAAGCACCGAAACCGAAGCAGCAAAAGCTGCAGTGCAGAATTTGTAAAGTGAAAATATGTGCCAGAGCAGCATCAACAGCAAACCAAGCCAACCTACACTAAAGATTTTTATCAAAAGTGTCATGTTAAGACTTTATTTATTTGATTTGCTTGCTCTTGTTCTGTTGTTCATTTAATGGTTTGATTAAAATGCTAAATAGTAACTGTATAGTAACTTTTTTTTTTTTTTACAAAAAAGCATAAAAATAATGCTTTAAATCACCCAATGAAAAATTGCGTACCAAGACCTAGTCTCACTTTGTCCCACAGCAACATTCTTTGACACATTTGAGCATTTAAAAATGTACTTGAAAGTAACAATAGTTACTTTCCATAGTAACTAATTACTTTTATAATTTGTAACTCAGTAACTAATTCAGTTACTTTTGGGAGAAGTAACTAGTAACTGTTACCCATTACTTTTTTAAAGGAACATGCACAACACTGGATAGAAGACATGGCTACGATGGGTGGTAGTTGAGTGACTTCCTCAATGGACTTCCTCTATGGACTCCCACAGATAGACTCCCTTGTCTTTGTTCAACTGTTTAGACTCCCGCAGATTGACTCCCTTGCCTTTGTTCAACTGTCTAGACTCCCGCAGATAGACTCCCTTGTCTTTTTCCAACAATCTAGACTCCCACAGGTAGACTCCTTTGTCTTTGTTCGACAGTCTAGACTCCCGCATATAGACTCCCTTGTCTTTGTTACACAGTCTAGACTGCCACATATAGACTCCGTTGTCTTTGCTCGACAAATTCGTTCGACTGTCCTGATGCTGCGGCTGACGCATAGTGAGTGCTTGGTTTACCTCATGCAGGGTTAGCCCCTCCCTCCAATCAACTCTATTGAATACAGCTGAGATGGCCGAAACTAGGTAATTTCCCACTCAGTATGAATAGCTTTACAGGAATTTACACAACAAGGTATCTAGACAAAACTAAATATTACAACTAGCTCTACTCAAAGAATGCCTAAACCCAAATCTACAATTAGTTTCTGACTTACCAACAAGATAAAATGCAGCCTCTTTCCTTTCTTCAGACAAAATGTAGTTATCAAATGCCCCAGCTGACATAAGGTGCTAAAACATCCTGTGACATGCTGAAAAGTGATGTTTGTAGCAAGCTACAGGCATTTTGTTAGCATTTCAGTCCTTGGTTGCATTTTGCAGTGCAGATTGTTTTCCCCACAGGTGGGCATGTTGCACTTCTTTTTTATTATTTCAGAAAAAAATATGTTGTGTAAGTCGTGATTATAAAGACAACACACCCAAAAGTTTCATAAGTGGTGTCTCTCTCTGAAGCTACAGTGTACCAGGATGTAACATTACTCACACTAACAACAGGTTTCTCTGCGGGGTACCAGGATGTAACGTTACTATAACAACAGGTCTCTCTGTGTGTTGGGTACCAGGATGTAACGTTACTCACACTAACAACAGGTCTCTTTGTGTGTTGGCTACCAGGATGTAACGTCACTCACACTAACAACAGGTCTCTCTGTGTGTTGGGTACCAGGATGTAACGTCACTCACACTAACAACAGGTCTCTTTGTGTGTTGGGTACCAGGATGTAACGTCACTCACACTAACAACAGGTCTCTCTGTGTGTTGGGTACCAGGATGTAACGTTACTCACACTAACAACAGGTCTCTCTGTGTGTTGGGTACCAGGATGTAACGTTACTCACACTAACAACAGGTGTCTCTATGTGTTGGGTACCAGGATGTAACGTTACTCACACTAACAACAGGTGTCTCTATGTGTTGGGTACCAGGATGTAACGTTACTATGATAACAGGTCTCTCTGTGTGTTGGGTACCAGGATGTAACGTTACTCACACTAACAACAGGTCTCTCTGTGTGTTGGGTACCAGGATGTAACGTTACTCACACTAACAACAGGTCTCTCTGTGTGTTGGGTACCAGGATGTAACGTCACTCACACTAACAACAGGTCTCTCTGTGTGTTGGGTACCAGGATGTAACATTACTCACACTGACAACAGGTCTCTCTGTGTGTTGGGTACCAGGATGTAACGTTACTCACACTAACAACAGGTGTCTCTATGTGTTGGGTACCAGGATGTAACGTTACTCACACTAACAACAGGTCTCTCTGTGTGATGGGTACCAGGATGTAACGTTACTATGATAACAGGTCTCTCTGTGTGTTGGGTACCAGGATGTAACATTACTCACACTGACAACAGGTCTCTCTGTGTGTCGGGTACCAGGATGTAATGTTACTCACACTAACAACAGGTGTCTCTATGTGTTGGGTACCAGGATGTAACGTTACTATGATAACAGGTCTCTCTGTGTGTTGGGTACCAGGATGTAACGTTACTCACACTAACAACAGGTGTCTCTATGTGTTGGGTACCAGGATGTAACGTTACTCACACTAACAACAGGTGTCTCTATGTGTTGGGTACCAGGATGTAACGTTACTATGATAACAGGTCTCTCTGTGTGTTGGGTACCAGGATGTAACATTACTCACACTGACAACAGGTGTCTCTGTGTGTTGGGTACCAGGATGTAACGTAACTCACACTAACAACAGGTCTCTCTGTGTGTTGGGTACCAGGATGTAACGTTACTCACACTAACAACAGGTCTCTCTGTGTGATGGGTACCGGGATGTAACGTTACTATGATAACAGGTCTCTCTGTGTGTTGGGTACACTCTCAGAAAATAAGGTAGATCTTTGTACCTTTAGGGGTACAAAGGCTTGTCACTGGGGCAGTACCCTCTAAGGTACAGACGCGGTACCCTTGACAGTGGGTACTTATTTGTACCCTTGTGGTTTGTACCCTATAGGGACCAGTCTTGTACCTCTGGTGACAATTTTGTACCTTTATAAACGGGTAGAAAAATGGACCTAAAAGGGTACACACGTGGACCTTTATAAAAGGGTACACACGTGGACCTTTATAAAAGGGTACTCACGTGGACCTTTATTAAAGGGTACACACGTGGACCTTTATAAAAGGGTACACACGTGGACCTTAATAAAAGGGTACACACGTGGACCTTTATAAAAGGGTACACACGTGGACCTTTATTAAAGGGTACACACGTGGACCTTAATGAAAGGGTACACACGTGGACCTTAATAAAAGGGTACACACGTGGACCTTAATAAAATGGCTTTTACAGGGTAAAATCACACACACACACACACACACGTCATTTTTAACAAAACATTAAATCCTTCTCATTTTTACAATTCATTTAATTTGTGAAGATGTTTTTAAACACGTCATTTTTAACAAAAATTAAATCCTTCTCATTTTCACAATTCCATTAATTTGTGAAGATGTTTTTAAATACGTCAGTTTTTAACAAAACATTACATCCTTCTCATTTTCTAAAACACATGTCAAATGGAATGCAAGTGAGTTGTATGAGAAAACATCCTTCTGACATTTTCACATTCACAATGTGTTTTTGAATAATTTCCTTTTCAAAAACAATGTCGAACTGTAACATATAAACTATTATCTACAGAGTAAGTGTCATTTGCCTGGAAGTCCATTTCATCTCCTGGTTTCAGTAAAGTCCATTCTCCATCTACCTTGACACTGTATGCGTGAAAGTGACAGTCATACGACAGAGGAACCAACATTTTTCCACAAAGGATCCACATTGTGTCTATGTTAAAAAATATACTTGATTTGCCAAAATAGCGGAATTCTCTCTGAATGCAGTACATCTATGACAAATACATCTCCGATGGCATACTTGACATTGTTGACTGTTACTTCAGACACACGTTGGATAGCTTTGTCTGTAAAATCTACATTACAGAGGTTGGGATTCACTGTCAGGGCTCTCTGCAGTTCCACAGGTAGAGATAAAAATGGAGTGGTCACACTTTTACCAGGCACTTTTTCAAATTCACCCAACATACTCTGTGAAGAAAACTCCCAGCACTGCCTGAACTGGTGTCTGTTGCTCAGAGTTGTAGCTATGTTCACAAAATTTCAGCAGTTACGGGCAACCATTTTAAAATATTGGTGCTTGGCCTGAAATCTCATGCACCATAACAAACGCAGAGGCCCATACATTTCTATCAGTCTTGCATAATGGATTAAGTAATGACACTTTGGTGTAATAATATCCCCAAATACATCCTTTGTTTCTGTCAAGAACTCTTCAACAAGCAAGTTTAACAACAGAAGATTCTCTCTTCTCACCTTTGGAGCCATCACAATCTCAGTGATCTCTCGACATAACAGGAAAACGTGCCAATATTTACAATTAGGTGGCACACGGTGCGCCATTAGAAAAGGCAGCAGCCTGAAAAAGCACCACTTCTGAAATGTGGCGGCCCGTGGTTGAGGTGGGCGGAGGTGTTAATGACCTTCACTGCTGTGACCTACAGCCGAGGAGTTTTAAAACCAGGAAACAGCTGATCACAGCAGTCAGTCCATCACTTCGTCCGAGGACATTAAGATGAGCAGCTGGACAGCCGCTGAGATCCGGGAGATGCAGCGTCTCCTCGGTCTCAGCGGCTGTTTGGTTGCGTTAGCTTGTTGTTTTAGCGCAAGCTAGGGACAGACGCTACTTTCAAATTAAAAGCCCCGTGCAAAGAGCCTAGTTCTAAACACTGATAGGCTGCAATGTAAAGCTCTTATTTTGAAGACAAATTCGTTGCCCCCGTTCAGGCGCAACTTCCTGCCTCACGTCACGTCACATGTTTACGCCGACACCAGAGGAGGCTTTTGGAAAAGGAGGAATATTAAGTAGTTGACTTGTATAAAATAACACAACACCGTGGACTGGTTTTCCTCCTGTCCTCACAAATTTTTTCTGTCACCAGCCGCTACTGCTCCTGATATTTTACCTTAACATTTAGAAGAAAACCTTCGCCCAATGATAGCTGGGATCGGCTCCAGCCCCCCCGTGACCCTGAATACAGGATAAGTGGTAGAAAATGGATGGATGGATTTAGAAGAAAAGGTACACATATGTACCTTTAACTGCTTAGGAACATATAAGTACCTTTTGGCCCTCAAAAGGGTACTTATAGGTACCTTAAGGTCCAATAATTAGCCCCAGGGGGTACATTAGTGTAGATTGTACCTTGGGGGACAGAAATGGACTCCTACCGTACCCCTATTTCTGAGAGTGTACCAGGATGTAACGTTACTCACACTTACAACAGGTCTCTGTGTGTGTTGGGTACCAGGATGTAACGTTACACACACTAACAACAGGTCTCACTCCTTTCTCTTCCCGGCTGATTCGTTAGCTAGCTAGTTAACCAAGCTAACGACCGAGGACATTGTTAGAGACGAGAGATTTAGTTCACTGAGCGGTTTCACACAAAACAAAATATCCATCCATCCATCCATCCATTGTCTACCGCTTGTGTGTACCTGTATTCAGCGTCGCGGTAAAACAAAATATATTGTGAAAACGAACTGATACTTTCTTGACTTGCATAATCATCTTTTGATTTGACAAACGTGTAATTCATGGTAGGATTCAAACAGGATCAAAAAAGACTTTGTCTCTCACAGATGACTAGCGTACACACACTACATTGCCAAAAGTATTCACTCACCTGCCTTGACTCTTATATGAACTTAAGTGACATCCCATTCTTAATCCATAGGGTTAAATATGATGTCGGTCCACCCTTTGCAGCTATAACAGCTTCAACTCTTTCACAGTACCATGCTGGAATTCACTGAGCTCCTGAGAGCGACCCATTATTTCACAAATGTTTGTAGAAACAATCTGCATGCCTAGGTGCTTGCTTTTCCAAAAAAGGTCCAATGGCAGACACCAAAATAGTCAGGACTTTCCTAAAAAAATGAAAATGACACGTGGAGATTCATGGTTGCCAATTCTCATGCATACATCCTTGTTACTGGAGAGCGAGATAATGAATCACTGATGACCACCACAACACCCCAATAGAGAAGCATCATCCCTGGTAATATAGCCTTAATTAAATAATTCTATTAACTTATGAACTAATGCAGAATAGAATTATTCACAATCATAAGAGACATTTTTAAGCATAGTTGCATGACGTAAAGTGCTCTAGCTCTACAAACAGAAGCTCTGTAGTCGAGCATGAGTGTGAGATTACTATGATTTAATGACTTGTTTCTACACCCTGACACAGTTACAATTCTGTGGGGTGAATATTTTTTGAGGTTTGTGGGCAATAAATAATCCCAAACTTGTACCCAGTCAAACCCATTAACAAATAACCTCCCTGTCATTTTGTTATGCACACGTTATCTCACACGTTCGACGAACCCCGCAGAACATTTATTGACATGCTTCACATTGCCACGGTATCTGATGGAGCTGTCACTCAGTTCTCCGTTGATAAGGCCTTATCTGGCGGCTTGGTCAGTATGTCGTTGGAGGGAGACGGAGGGGAAAAAGATCTTGAGAGGATTTTTCTCGTCCTGACAAAGACTAACACGAGTTAGACTCTGGCCTCAGGTGAAGACAGGAGCGCAGATAATAGTGAAGGAGCTGGCGTCAGACAGAGTTGAAAACACGACGACACACGCACACACACACACACAACACACACACACACACACACACACTTATATACACACACACAATTCAGCCAAGGGAAGCCATATATTACGGTATATCAATGGTTATCATTTTCTAAGGCCCACATTTAAAAGAAAAATATACTACATTGTTTCATACCACCTCTATGATTTCTAGTAGACATTTAACAATGATCGTTATCAATCTATACCTGAAAGTTAAATACAATGTGTTCCCTGTCTCCTGCCAAATGATATTCCTGTTCAGCTAAATTACTTAAACTATGTTTTATGGGAAACATATTTTTTCCGGGACCAAGCAGTTACAGTTTAAGCTTTTGCTGAAACAGCATTTCCAGAGTATTTATCTTCCGTATTGGGATTTATTTCTGAGACAAGATAAGCAGGCCGGACATAATGTTGGGAGGAATTTGTTATGATCGTTGAAAAGATTAGCTTACAACCTTCTCCAGCTCTGTGCAGAGTTGAAGTAGCAGATTGATTGATGGATGGATGTCATGATATTATTGGATGAAACTGGTTGGCACACGCTGATGTAAGCATGCATCATATTTTTCCAGGAAGAAAATAGGCCTATAGATTTTTTTTATATAAAAATACAAAGAAATTGATTGTTTTTTTCATATTTTGTTAAATAGGTGAACAATATCACTGGGGATGTGATCTAAAAGGGCACTTCACTTTACAGAACCGGAGGTTGCCATCTGGCGTTGGCTGTGTAGTCACTGTAGACTACGAATTGACTGGAGGAGTCATGTTAGCGGGCTGGCCTGAGTCTCTAAGCCTATATGTCACCTTTAAGTGTAAATCTTTCCTGAGTGCTTATACATGGCAGCCATTCAAATATCGCAGTCCAATGTCTCCTTTGACTTCTCGGAGAGACCATGGGCCCTAGTTTCGTGGCGCAGCGCAGGGCGGCGCAGGGTGGCGGAGCCGGCGTAATGCAAGTTTCGACCTGCGCAGCCTTGCGCACGGTCAGTTTGGCAGTTTGGTGGATCGCCTGCGCCAAGATGGGTGTGGCGGCGCAGCTGGGGGAGGCGTCACAGATTCAGCTTGGCGTAGCGGAAGTTTCGTGGCAAAAAGCCGCAAGCCGCAAGGCGCAAATAAAGTCCATTCATTCAAGGCGAATTACAGCTGGCGGAGTGGAAGTTTGGCTGACGGTGAGCAGTGCGCACACGTCGCCGAGACCTCACAGGCAGGTTTCCGCCGTTCCAGGCACATTTAAATGCAATAAATAATCACAACAAACACTATTTTTTATAATATCGGCATTGAGCGGCAGCGCTGCTTCTGTCATCAGGTTGTCAAGTGACGGAACTTGCACTGAACCTCCCCTAACACATTAAAGGTGAGGAGAGGAGCTCATTTGATTGGTGAAGATCTGAATCGGCTGTGTTAATCCAAGTCCACGCCTCTTCCACGTCCAGGTGGACACACCCCGTCGGCATGGCGCAGGTGTGCTGAATGCTGACTGCGCCTGGTCTAGGAAACTAGGGCCCTATGACAGAAATTTCATCCTTTTGCTCTCTTCCATCCATCGTCTACTGTTAATCTTGTATCCGGGGTCGTGGGGGGCTAGAGCCAATCCCAGCTGACATAGGGCGAAGGCAGGGTTCATCCTGGACAGGTAACCAGTCTATCACAGAGCCGACATGTAGAGACAGACAGGTAACCAGTCTGTCACAGGGCTGACATGTAGAAACAGACAGGAAACCAGTCTATCACAGGGCTGACATGTAGAGACAGACAGGTAACCAGTCTATCACTTGGCAGACATGTAGAGACAGACAGGTAACCAGACAGATTCACACTCAAATTCACACCTACGGGACATTTAGAGTCATCAATGAACCTATTATTCTACTCTCTTGATCATGCAAATCAAGCAATAAAGCACAAAATGATTGTGTATCAAATAGAGACATACAAAACCTGGTATTCCCTTTTGGAGGACCAAAAGGATTTGTAGAGCAACGGTGTCAAACTCATTTTGATTCATGGGCCACATCCAGCCCAATTGGATCTCAAAATCTCAAATCAATACAAAATGATCTATTAATAACAACATCTCCAAGGTCCCTCCTTTCTTCACTAGTGTAAACAAGTACAAGTGGATTCTGAAAAAAATATTCATGAACAAAACAGATGATGAACAGCCTGAGAAAGTTAAGTGCATGCAATGAAGCTACTCATTGACAATAGCTTACACCAGGGGTCTCAAACTCAACTGACCTGTGGGCCGCTGGAGGTAGAGTCTGGGTGAGGCTGGGCCGCATCAAGTATTCCACAAAAAAGGGGATCAATGTAAGTGGGTGCGGCTTATATTCAGGCGAAAAGTGACCAACGTTGCTAATTTGTGTTGTTGTCACGAGTCTGAGCTATGGTAGCCCACAAGTTTTCAAAAATACAAAAGGCACAGGGCAAGGACTCACGCAGAACATGTGAAGAAAAAAACATGCGGGCCGCAAAATATCGTTCTGGGGGCCGCAATTGGCCCCCGGGCCGCAAGTTTGAGACCCCTGGCTTACACAATATTAAATTGTATCTAATAAATTGAAGAAAGGCATCAGCACGGCTCCCTGGCCTAGCCGCTTTACTTCGGTGTGGTATGGCCAACCATAGGTTCATCAGTCACACTAACAATGATTCAGGTTTCTGGTTCAGACAACTACACTCTTAGAAATAAGGGTTCCAATAGGGTTCTTCTACAAGGACTGAGGTTCTACCTGGAATCATTTGCTTCTGAAAAACCCTTTCCCGAAGAAAGGGTTTTTCAAGGGTTCTTGGTAACACTAATGGTACCAGTGAGAACCATTTTGATCGAGAGAACCCTTTAAAACCCCTTTCCTGAATAAAACGTTTTAAAAGGGTTCTTGGTAATGCTAAGTGTTCCAGTAAGAAGTATTTTGATCCAGAGAACCGTTTTTGGAAGAAAGAGTTCTTCAGGGATAGTTGAAAGCATGGATCCTGTGTCACCAGGGACATACTTCCTGATAACACTTACCAATAATGGTGCAAAAAATACAATTCCTTGTGACTACTGATACAAATACTTTTCATATCCATTTTTTTTTTTTGTTTATTTATTTTTTCTTCTTCTCCAGATCCTGTTGATCAAACTGCAACATAATTGCCCATCTTGGGATTTGAACACCTGCCACCCAGTCTAAAGTCACTGGCAGTAGTGACTGAGCTAACCAGCTAGCTGCATTGAGCCTTCAGGTCCACCATACTAGTCCATTACCTTACACATTCTGATCAGACATACAAATAATGAAAGTGAAATGTTCTGTTACAAATTTATTTTCACAAACATTAATTATAAGAAAGCAAGACCTTCATCAGCAAACTTGTTGATCCAGGCAAATATTAGCTGTGACTGGGATTTTAACCCCCATCCTCCAAATCTAAAGTCTGTACCATTACCCACTGAGCTATCCAGCAGAATGTGTAGATCAGGGACTCCTCTGACTCGTCACATTCACTCAAACAGCCAGGTTGTCCTTCATGTCGGTGGTCAGACAGAGGGAGCTGATCATGTGTCTATTTAGGTATGTCTGTACAATGTGTGACTTCTGCTTTTAGGTCACATTCTTAATAATTAGACAATTAGCTCAGTAGGCTAGGAGCTGATTCTTGGTGCCAGACGATGTGGGTTCAAGCCCCAGCAAGGGTGATAATGGTAATACATCAAAATGCCTTCTCCTCTTTGTGAAAAAAATGTAAAAAAAATTTAGATTCATGGTAGATGATGTTTGACAAAAAGATATCAGAATTTTACCTCAAACAATGCTTTTTGACTGTGAATGGCTTAGTCAATTTGTGAAGCCACAGTTGAGTTGCCACTTGCCAATTTGCTCAGTGCGATAGACAATGGTCTTGGTTCCAGAAATTGTGGATTTCAGCCTCAACTGGTGCAAAATGAACATTACAATGTCAACTGTCTTGCCTTCCTATTCTCCTGTTTGTTGCTCAGAATTGCCTAAAGTTGCCAAAAAATAGTCTGGACCCGACCCATTGCTGCGCAGCAGCTATAATTGTGTTTATTTTTTAAAGTTTAGTTACACTACTCCCTTCTTCAGGAGGAAATGACACACAGCAAAGAAGTAGCTGGGGGAATTGAACCCTGTGTCCCTACAGCAAGGATATAACTCCTCTTTCTGGGCCATCTAAGTGAGCTATAGGACTCACTCGACAAAGGCTTTTGAAAGTTTGTTACAAGTCAGGTGATCTAGAGATACAGTTTGAAGTTGTGAGTTCAAGGCCTGGTTGATGCAGAGTGACCATGTTAATGCCTACTGAGGTGATGTGTGGATTAGTGACAGACAATTTGAAAAATATTAAACACTTATTTTACAGACAATTTTACTCATGTATTTGTCTCCTCCTCATACTCTTCCATGATCGGCCTCATCCCATGGCTGCTGTACCCGGCTGACTGGCTTAGTCAAGTTGTGAAGCTGCAGATAAGTTCAGTGATAAAGAAAGGTCTTTGATGTCAGAGGCCAAGCCTTAACTGATGAAAAAATCATATTGTAACACTGACTTTGGGGCTACTGCTCCAGGGTTTGTTGATGCCAGGAATTGAACCTTGATCTCCCAGGGGAAAGGGCAAGGTTTGGTGTGTATGGCCTGGGAGCTGGCCCAATGGTGGCTGTCATGTGTGAGTTAAGAGCTGGTTGCCCCATGGATTGCACCATATAGTCTGGTCTTCACCCTCTACAAATCAGGTGTGACATACCAATAGTGATTACTGTGAATAGAACAGAACAAAGAAGAACAGAAGAGAGAGAGAACAGAAGAAACTTCAGAGAATCAAGGTGAGCTAAATACACTCAACAAAAATATAAACGCAACACTTTTGTTTTTGCTCCCATTTTTCATGAGATGGACTTAAAGATCTAAAATTCATTCCAGATACACAATATTACCATTTCTCTCAAACATTGTTCACAAATCTGTCTAAATGTGTGATAGTGAGCACTTCTGCTTAGGTGAGATTATCCATCCCACCTCACAGGTGTGCCACATCAAGATGCTGATCTGACATCATGATTAGTGCACAGGTGTACCTTATACTGCCCACAATAAAAGGCCACCCTGAAATGTGCATTTTTTTTTTTTTTTGCTTTATTGGGGGTCTGGGGACTCAGAACCAGTCAGTATCTGGTGTGACCACCATTTGCCTCATGCAGTGCAACACATCTTCTTTGCATAGAGTTTATCAGATTGTCAATTGTGGCCTGTGGAATGTTGGTCCACTCCTCTTCAATGGCTGTGCGAAGTTGCTGGATATTAGTGGGAACTGGTACACGCTGTCGTATACGCCGGTCAAGCACATCCCAAACATGCTCAATGGGTGACATGTCCGGTGAGTATGCTGGCCATGCAAGAACTGGGACATTTTCAGCTTCCAAGAATTGTGTACAGATCCTTGCAACATGGGGCCATGCATTATCTTGCTGAAACATGAGGTGATGTATGGATGTATGGCACATCAATGGGCCTCAGGATCTCATCACGGTATCTCTGTGCATTCAAAATGCCATCAATAAAATGCACCTGTGTTCTTCGTCCATAACAGATGCCTTCCCATACCATAACCCCACCACCACCATGGGCCACTCGATCCACAACATTGACATCAGCAAAGCGCTCACCCACACGACGCCACACACGCTGTCTGCCATCTGCCCTGAACAATATAAACCGAGATTCATTGGTGAAGAGAACACCTCTCCAACGTGCCAGACGCCATCGAATGTGAGCATTTGCCCACTCAAGTCTGTTACGGCGACGAGCTGGAGTCAGGTTAAGACCCCGATAAGGATGACGAGCATGCAGTTGAGTTTCCCTGAGACGGTTTCTGACAGTTTGTGCAAAAATTGTTTATGCAAACCAATTGTTTCAGCAGCTGTCTGAGTGACTGGTCTCAGACGATCTTGGAGGTGAACCTGCTGGATGTGGAGGTCCTGGGCTGGTGTGGTTACACGTGGTCTGCGGTTGTGAGGCCGGTTGGATGTACTGCCATATTCTCTGAAACGCCTTTGGAGACGGCTTATGGTGGAGAAATGAACATTCAATGCACGAGCAACAGATCTGGTTGACATTCCTGCTGTCAGCATGCCAATTGCACGCTCCCTCAATGCTTGTGGCATCTGTGGCATTTTGCTGTGAGACAAAACTGCACATTTCAGGGTGGCCTTTTATTGTGGGCAGTATAAGGTACACCTGTGCACTAATCATGATGTCAGATCAGCATCTTGATGTGGCACACCTGTGAGGTGGGATGGATTATCTCAGCAAAGCAGAAGTGCTCACTATCACACATTTAGACAGATTTGTGAACAATGTTTGAGAGAAATGGTAATATTGTGTATCTGGAATGAATTTTAGATCTTTAAGTCCATCTCATGAAAAATGGGAGCAAAAACAAAAGTGTTGCGTTTATATTTTTGTTGAGTGTATAATATCTTATTTCAGCATGACCCTGGACTAAGGATTTGTTTCTTTTTATGTTTTGTTTGTTTGCTTGCTTGTTTTGTTGTAGAAATGACCGAAGTGTGCCATTGGCTTGAAAAAGAGGGCTTTGCCAAGATTTCCATTATTGTTACAATACGTAACATTTTTATTTAAATAAATGTGAAAACTTTGTGGGGTTCCCTCACTTTCTCATGATTCTGTTCCACTGTCAGAATTACTAAGTACAGTATGTACTCTGATTCCTTTCATTGGACCATGCATTCTTTTATTGTTTGTAGATAGCTTACAATAAGGCGCAGTAAATACACCTTGGATTGATGGAACTAAAACTCTTTTTTGTCTCCCCTTTCTGCCATGTCACCGTTGCTGGAGATTACACAAATCCACGACTGAGGACAGCATGATGTGTCTGGCCTGTCATGTTGCTGAGTGCACCAGACCTATGCTGACTTTTGACCTGTTCTCCCCTGGGACCTACACAGCCTGTTCTGTTGGACTATCTTTAAATACATTTATTTCTCATTAAAATGTTTTGAATGTTTGTTTAATGTCAACATGATAAATGACCACAATATAATATTAACTAATCTGATCTGTAGACTACAATATGGTTCTTTATAGAACCCTCAGAGGATTATTTGTGAAAACCTTTGAAAAGGGATGTTTTTAGGGATGTGTGAGGTCTAGATGAAACCCTTGAAAAACGAAAGGGTTCTTAGTGGAACTCCTTGTGTGGGTTCTAGATGAAACCCTTGAAAAACGAAAGGGTTCTTAGTGTGGGTGCTAGATGAAACCCTTGAAATACAAAAAGGTTCTTAGTGGAACTCCCTGTGTGGGTTCTAGATAAAACCCTTTAAAAATGAAAGGGTTCTTAGTGGAACTCCCTGTGTGGGTTCTAGATGTAACCCTTGAAATATGGAAGGGTTCTTAGCAGAACTCCCTGTGTGGGTTCTAGACGTAACCCTTGAAAACTGAAAGGGTTCTTAGTGGAACTCCCTGTGCAGGTTCTAGATGAAACCCTAGACATATGAAAGGGTTCTTAGTGGAACTCCCTGCGTGGATTCTTTGTAGAACCTCTCATGGGGGGTTCTGGGTGGAACCTTACACACACAGTTCTAGGTATAACCCTTTATGTGGGGTTCTCGGTAGAACCCTCTAAAAGGGTTCCAGGTGGAAACTTTATAAAGGTTCTACCTGGAGCCAAAAAGGGTTCTCCTATGAGGACAAGCCGAAGAACCTTATATGGTTCTACTTAGCACTTTTATTTCTAAGAGTGTACCCCATAGTGTGATCCATTTAGGGACTATGGATGCAAATTAGCATCTTTGCTATAATCATTAATGAACATCATGTAATTGATGTTCATTAATGTGCACTGTCCCTATCCAAAAATAAAGAATTTAATTGAATCCACAACGACTTGCAACACCACTGTGTTGCAAGTCGTTGTGGATTCAGGATTCTTCCTGATGCAAGATATAGTGATGCCCAAAAACAATTCACTCCATGTGCAACACCTGCCCTTTACTCGATCACTGCTGGATCATTGACACCCAGGTCTAGCCCGATTAGGTCCACCCCGACCAGGTCTAGTCCGACCCGGTCTAGCATCTCAGTCTCATCAACAATGAATATATCCAGTTGAGACTGCAACAAATGACTTAACTTTGTTCTTAGTTTGACTTTCCAAATCAGTGTTGAAATTACACTGTGGCTGTCGGAACATCTCTGTCTCCTATAAAGTTATTACGTTCCCGTTCAACTAATCTGCACTCTTAATTATGTTTCCCATTTTTTTCCGGAGCACAGACGCAGTTTAAAACAGTTGGAAACACGGGGTTAAAGAAGAAAACAAAGCAAACGAGCAGTGATAACGGGCACTCGCATGGCACGTAACTCGGTTAGTGCTACGACCGCCTGACGTGTCGGACCGGCTGGCCTGGCCACCGGCTGGCCTGGCCACCGCCACGGGGCGGGTCGTCCCCGGCCACCGCCACGTTGGCAGTCGTCCCCGGTCGTCCCCAGCCACCGCCACGGCGCGTGTCGTCACCGGCCCCCGCCACGGCTGGCGCCTGTCGTCCCCGGCCACCGCCACGGCGCGGGTCGTCCCCGGCCACCTCCACGGCGTGGGTCGTCCCCGGCCACCTCCACGGCGTGGGTCGTCCCTGGCCACCGCCACGGCGCTGGTCGTCGCTTGCCTGAATCGTTGCATCCATCACTGTGTCAGATGAGTGAAGTCGTCACGCTCGACTGGGGTGCAAAGTTCCACGACACTGGGACCTTATACTTAACATGACATTTCATGTTGCCAATAGGTGGCGCTCTGATTGTGAGTCAATATTGCAGTGCAGACGTGTTCAGGGTGGGACTCTCATCAAACGTGAGAAGTTTGAACTGGATCGGACAATGGACACTGAAGTTATAACAGCATAGAGTGTTGTGAAGCATGAAATTCGTCCGCGTTCGTGGCGTCGTCCTGGTAACACCCTTTGACTTATGTAAGACCTTTTGATGATTTTTAATCTTTGAGGCCTCTAGAAAAGGCTCATAAAGTTTGGTAGGAATTGGATCAGCGGTCTAGGAGGAGTTCGTTAAAATATACTGCATGAAAGAGGCGAAAAATCGCTTAAAATTTCACATTAAATGCAAAATGGCTGACTTCCTGTTGGGTTTAGGGCATGGGTCTAAGAGGCTTTTTTGTACAGCTCTACATGTTCTATGTACCTACAAAGTTTCATGCAGGTACATCAAAGTTGAAGGTGTTCAATATCCTAAAAGGAGCCGTAAAAGTGTAAAAACATGATATTTCCAGGTACCATCAGGTGGCGCTCTGACCTAAGGTCAATGTGCATACTTGTTCAGGGTGAGACTCTAATCAAACATGTCAAGTTTTGAGCAGATTGGACATTGTATCCTGAAGTTACAACAACTTCCTCTACACTGGTCAAAACGTAAGCCCTGGCCACGCCCTTTGACTTATGTAAGACCTTTCGATGATTTTGCATCGTTGAGGCCTGTAGAACAGTCTCAACAAGTTTGGCAGGAATCGGGTAAACGCTGTAAGAGGCGTTCGTTAAAATACAATCCGTACAATTGGTAAAATGGGAAAAATGGCCTAAAATGGCTGATTAACTGTAGTGCCCCCGAGTGGTCAATTTTGATGAAACTTTCAGGATATGTTCAAGGGAGAGATTTCAACACATCCTGCAAGTTTCAAGCAGATTGGACATTGTATGCTGAAGTTACAATGACTTCTTGTACACTGGCAAAAACGTCACGCACTCGCCACGCCCTTTGACTTATGCAAGACCTTTTGATGACTCTTCATCATTGAAGACTTGATTACATGGTGACCAAGTTTGAGGTGAATCTGATAAAGCTGCCAGGAAAAGCTCGCTGAAGTATAAAACTTAACACTTTCTATAGCCAGTAGGTTGCGCTCTGAATATGAGTCAATATTGCAGTGCTGATGTGTTCAGGGTTGGACTCTTGACAAACATGTGAAGTTTTGATCATATCAGACAATGTACATTGAAGTTATAACAGTTTAGATTTTTGTGGTTGAAGCATTAATTTCGTCCCTGTTCAGGACACCGTCCCGGCCACGTCCTTTGACTTATGTAAGACCTTTCGATGATTTTGCATCGTTGAGGCCTCTAGAACAGTCTCAGCGAGTTTGGCATGAATCAGATCAACCGTGTAGGAGGAGTTCGTTAAAATACAAAGCCTACAATTGGCTAAAATGGCCAAAAATGGCCTAAAATGGCTGATTTACTGTAGCGCCCCCGAGTGGTCAATTTTAATCAAACTTTCAGGATATGTTCCAGGGACATATGTCAACATATTCTCCAAGTTTCGTGATGATTGGGTTAAAGATTATGGAGTTATGTGTATTGATTTCTAGAGCCCCGCCCCTCTGATGTTCATTGGCTAATAACTTCTGAACGCAACGACAATTTACAAAGATTTTGATGGCACCTGACCAGCTGTAGTGATGACGTACAGCAAATTTGGTGAGAATCCGATCTACAGTTTAGGAAAAATTAGCAAAAACGTGTTTTTCACAAAATTCAAAATGGCGGAAAATTTCGTCAGGCGGACTTTAGTACTCCAAGAGGAGTAGACCATACTTGCCTGCACATGTGTGGCGAATTTTGTGTCAATCGGAGCTATTGTGTGAGGGGGCTGGCCTAAGACACGTTAGGTGGCGCTAGAGAGCCACCTTTTTGTGGCCAACTATGAAACCTTTAAAATGTCAAATTTTTCGCCAGTCCCCATCTGCACTCCAATTTTTTTCGCCTAATTATTATGCTAAGGCCCCCAAAAAGGCAGTCGAACTTGCGAAATAATAAAAAGAAGAATAAAAAACATTACAGTTTCAATAGGGCTTCGCTGCCCGACGTTGTCGGAGGTCGGGCCCTAAATATGCTACCAAACTTTGTAAAGTTTAGTAAAAACATGGTTGGGCTTTTAATGACAAAGAAAATAATAAAAATGCAAAAATAACTTGGTCCATACAAAATGACTTGGTCCACCAGGGACACGAGCAGCAGTTAGTCGAAGCCCTGTGTTTTTTGACTTGTCCACCTTCTGCACACGTTTGAAACTTATTTCTGATACATTGAGAGCAAATGTAATCCACGTAATCCACGGGCGGCTGTGGCTCAGATGTACACTCTTAGAAATAAAAGTGCTAAGTAGAACCATATAAGGTTCTTCGGCTTGTCCTTATAGGAGAACCCTTTTTGGCTCCAGGTAGAACCTTTTATAAAGGTTCCACCTGGAACGCTTTTAGAGGGTTCTACCGAGATCCCACATAAAGGGTTATACCTAGAACTGTGTGTGTAAGGTTCCATCTAGAACCCTCCATGAGAGGTTCTACAAAGAACCCATACTGGGGGGTCCACCAAGAGCCCTTTAATTTTCCAAGGGTTTCATCTAGAACCCCAACAGGGAGTTCCACCCAGAACCCCTCATTAGAGGTTCTACAAAGAACTCACGCAGGGAGTTCCACTAAGAACCCTTTCATATTTCAAGAGTTTCATCTAGAACCTGCACAGGGAGTTCCACTAAGAACCCTTTCGTATTTCAAGGGTTTCATCTAGAACCCACACAGGGAGTTCCACTAAGTACCCTTTCATGTTTCAAGGGTTTCATCTAGAACCCACACAGGGAGTTCCACCCAGAACCCCTCATTAGAGGTTCTACAAAGAACTCACGCAAGGAGTTCCACTAAGAACCCTTTCATATTTCAAGAGTTTCAACTAGAACCTGCACAGGGAGTTCCACTAAGAACCCTTTCGTATTTCAAGGGTTTCATCTAGAACCCACACAGGGAGTTCCACTAAGTACCCTTTCATGTTTCAAGGGTTTCATCTAGAACCCACACAGGGAGTTCCAATAAGAACCCTTTCATGTTTCAAGGGTTTGATCTAGACCTCACACAGGGGGTTCTAAAAACATCCCTTTTCAAAGGTTTTCACAAATAACCGTCTTGTCTTCTGAGGGTTCTATAAAGAACCATATTGTATTCTATTCTACAGATCAGTTTAGGTCATATCTTATCATGTTGACATTGAACAAACATTCAAAAGATTTTAATGAGAAAAACATTTATTTAAAGATAGTCCAACAGAACAGGCTGTGTAGGTCCCAGGGGAGAACAGGTCAAAAGTCAGCATAGGTCTGGTGGAATCAGCAACATGACAGGCCAGACACATCATGCTGTCCTCAGTAGGTGAACTTGTGTAATCTCCAGCAACGGTGACATGGCAGAAAGGGGAGACAAAAAAGAGTTTTAGTTCCATCAATCCAAGGTGCATTTACTGTGCCTTATTGTAAGCTATCTACAAACAATAAAATAATGCATGGTCCAATGAAAGGAATCAGAGTACATACTGTACGAAATAATTGTGACAGTGGAACATAATCATGAGAAAGTGAGGGAACCCCACAAAGCTTTCACATTGATTTAAATAATGTTGAAATACTTTTTCAGTTTTATGTAACAAGTACTCAAAATGTTACGTATTGTTACAATATTGGAAATCTCTGCAAAACCCTCTTTTTCAAACCAATGGCACATTTCGGCACAAAGTTGGCAACCCTGTATTATATTTAGCTCACCTTGATTCTCTGAAGTTTCTTCTGTTCTCTCTCTTCTGTTCTTCTTTGTTCTGTTCTGTTCACAGTAATCACTATTGGTATGTCACACCTGGTTTGTAGAGGGGGAAGACCAGACAATATGGTGCAATCCATGGGGCAACCAGCTCTTAACTCACACATGACAGCCACCATGGGGCCAGCTCCCAGGCCCAACACACCAAACTTCACCCTTTCCCCTGGGAGATCAAGGTTCAATTCCTGGCATCAACAAACCCTGATGCGGTAGCCCCAAAGTCAGTGTTACAATATGATTTTTGCATCACTTAAGGCTTGGCCTCTGACATCAAAGACATTCCTTTATCACTGAACTTATGTGCAGCTTTACAACTTGACTAAGCCAGTCAGCAGGGTACAGCAGCCATGGGATGAGGCCGATCATGGAAAAGTATGAGGAGGCAAATACATGAGTAAAATTGTCTAATATTTTTCAAATTGTCTGTCACTAATCCACACATCACCTCAGTAGACATTAACATGGTCACTCTGCATCAACCAGGCCTTGAACTCACAACCTCAAACTGTATCTCTAGATCAAGTGACTTGTAACAAACTTTCAAAAGCCTTTGTCCAGTAAGTAGTATAGCTCACTTAGATGCCCCAGAAAGAGGGGTTATGTCCTTGCTGTAGGGACCCAGGGTTCAATTCCCCTGCCTACTTCTTTGCTATGTGTCATTTCCTTCTGAAGAAGGGAGTAGTGCAGGGGTGCCCAACTCCGGTCCTGGAGAGCCCCTGTCCTGCATATTTCAGGTTTCTCCCTTCTCTAAACACACCTGATTCAAACGATTTTCAAACCTGTGACAAGCTTCAGTCGCTTGATAACGAGCACGTCATTAGAATCAGGAGTAGTGTAACTAAACTTTAAAAAATAAACACAATTATAGCTGCTGCGCAGCGATGGGTCGGGTCCGGGCTACTTTTTGACAAATGTAGGCAATTCTGAGCAACAAACAGGAGAATAGGAAGGCAAGACAGTTGACATAATGTTCATTTTGCACCAGTTGAGGCTGAAATCCACAATTTCTGGAACCAAAGACCATTGTCTATCAATCTGAGCTAATTGGCAAGTGGCAACTCAACTGTGGCTTCACAAATTGAGTAAGCCATTCACTGTCGCGCAGGCAGATTTGAAACCACTGTAAAAAAAAAATCAGTTTTTGATGTAAAATTCTGATATGTTTTTGTATATTACCAGGTATTCTGATGCATTACCTTTATCACCCTTGCTGGGGCTTGAACCCACATCATCTGGCACCAAGTACCAGCTCCTAGCCAACTGAGCTGATTGTCTGGAAGGATATCAGTAAGGTATGATATCTATCGGGAATGGAACCTGTGACCTAAAAGCAGAAGTCACACATTGTACATACAGAGCTAAACAGACACATGATCAGCTCCCTCTGTCTGACCACTGACATGAAGGAGCTGTCAACCTGGCTGTGTGAGTGAGTGTGTCGAGTCAGAGGAGTCCCTGATCTACACAATCTGCTGGATGGCACAGAGGGTAATGGTACAGACTTAGATTTGGAGGTTGGGGGTTAATATCCTAGTCAGAGCTAATCTTTGCCTGGGTCAACAAGATTTGCTGATGAAGGTCTTCCTTTAATTTATGGTTGTGAAAATAAATTGGTAACAGAACATTTCAGTTATAGGACTGCCATTATTTGTATCTCTGATCAGAAGGTGTAAGGTAATAGACTAGTATGGTGGACCTGATGACTCCACCCAGCTAGCAGGATAGCTCAGTCACTACTGCCAGTGACTTTAGACTGGGCAATTATGTTACAGTTTGATCAACGGGATCTGGAGAAGATGAAAAAAACAAAATAAATGGATATGAAAAGTTTTTGTATCAGTAGTCACAAGGAATTGTATTTTGCACCATTATTGGTAAGTGTTATCAGGAAGTATGTCCCTGGTGACACAGGATTCCAGCAAACCCTAAAGAACTCTTTCTTCCAAAAACGGTTCTCTGGATCAAAATAGTTCTTACTGGAGCCCTTAGTGTTACAAAGAACCCTTTTAAAACCCTTTATTCAGGAAAGGGGTTTTAAAGGGTTGTCTGGATCAAAATGGTTCTTACTGGAACCATTAGTGTTACCAAGAACCCTTGAAAAACCCTTTCTTCTGGAAAGAGTTTTTCAGAAGCAAATGGTTCCGGGTAGAACCTCAGCCCTTGTAGAAGAACCCTATTGGAGCCCTTATTTCTAAGAGTGTAGAGCGAGTCCTCAAATCAGAAGATTGGTGGTCCTTGGGCAAGATACTGACCCCCAAACCTGCCCCCGAAGGCTGTGCCATCGGTGGGTGAATGTGTGAATGTTGACATGTGGCATGAAGTGCTTTCAGTGGTCTAAGACTAGAAATTCAGAAATTCAGGTTAATTTAACATGAACAACAAAATACGTTTCCCTTGAAACAAGCATACTCGTACCGGAAGTTTACAGTACGGGACGTTTTTTCAGCATGCAACCTTTCTGTACTTCCTGTTACCCAAACAGCTGTTTGTTTGTACTCCTTGCACATGTGGAACAGAAATTCTGGAGTGCGTGTTTTAGTCAGAAAGCTTTGGCAGCTGTAACATGCTAGTTGGTCTAGCTTGGGGATAGCCTGGTGCTCGGTGGACAAGGATTTGTGTCAAACTGTATGATGACATCAAACTGAAGTCTGGTTCATCTGTGGATACACTTCAAACTTTTAACTAAAGACAGCATCACGTGAATGTGTCAATTTTGTATCGGAAGAAAATTACTGCTCCCCGTATTTCAAACCCTGCTTGTCTGTGAAAAGAACGGGTACAATCATCATTGTTAAAAAAAAAATTGCCCAAACATTTGAAATGTTTGATAAGACTCCATGTTGCACTGTGAAAGGCAATGTAACAACACATTTGTGCATTAAAGAGAGTGAGACATGAGGAGCCCAGTTCATAGCAGCACTGTCACAGATCAAACTCATCTCTCTTCACATCTGTCTGTCTGTCTGTCTGTCTGTCTGTCTGTCTGTCTGTCTGTGCAGCCGACTGTTCAACATGATATATGACTACGGCTGCAATAGAATTTTCCCCTGTGATAATACCAAAACATCTGGCAGCCATTACTCCATGCAGACCCCTCCCTTGCTCCCTCAACCCTCCTCCTCCTTCCTTTCCCATTTCCCAATCATTTTGTGCTGCAGTGTTTCCCCTCCACTAGGGGGCCACCTTCCTAGCAAGCAACTCGGATATATTCGGCTTGAAGGCCCAAGAGATAAGAGTGACGCTGAACGGTTGCTGACCTCTATGTGAAGACTGTGCAACATTATGTTGATGCTTCACATCAGTGACTAGAGACACACTCTGCACACTACTTCTGACGTTGATTGAGTTGTGCATGGATTAGAAAATTGTGTGAAAAAAGCAGTTGGAGGTAGAATGGAGGGGAAAAAAGGATGATGAAGAAGAAGGGGAGGAGAAGAAAAGAGAGGTGGGGAGAGAAGGAAATCAGAGAAGAGGGTGGGCCCTTGGCAGCCTTTGAAACAATCCCCCAGGTCACTCTATTCACCCCATAACTGCTATGACGCAACACTTTGCACACATACACACACACACACACACACACAACACACACACACATATACACACAGGCGTGCACTCACACCACATAGAGACAGATAGGGCTTTCCATCAAAAAAGACTATGACAAAATGTGTTTTTTCTTCTTCTAATCAACCCTCGCCATGAGGGGGAAGTATTGGATTCATTAGCTGCCAAACCAAAGACAGCCAGCCCATTGTTCTCCTTTTATAAATGATAGGAGAAAACAGAAAGAGAAAAAAGAAAGAAACAGGAATAGAGAAAAAACATGATCTGGAGAATTTATCGTTTCTTACCATATGGAGCCTACTTTCAATTAGGCCTGTGGAGAGCAATCAACAGCACAGCATGGGGACACAACATGGGTCACGCTGCCTTCTCGTCCCGTTCAGTGCAAACACAACCAACACAAAGTAATGGGGTTTCTTTGTGTTTTATTCTGTTGACTTACTTACTGACGTTTTCATTTCGAAGCCGTTGAGGGAGCAATGGTGACCTGAAGAATAAACACTGCCTTTGTCATTTATGTACAAATATGTCTTAAATCCAAGGTTGCTTTTTGTACAGCTGCCGCACCAGCAGACTTCAGAGCAGCTTGTGTGACGCTCCTAAATGCATCCTGCATCCTCCGCCATATAATACAGTTTTGTTCTTTGGTTTTCTTACGTAGAAAAATGGGACTACAAAGTGTATTTAGTTGCACAACCCTGTTGTAGCCTATAATGACAATAAATTCATTTTCTTCATTCTCAAATGTTAGCGATTTGAGTTTTGCAACACCTTATTCATTTGTTTTTAAATTGGTGCGTTTGAGTCCATTTCACGTAAGATTACAAAATATTTTTTTATCAAATAGCCAACGAATATAACACGCATCTTCCAGTAAAACAAGGAAAACAACTCAACTAAAAGTAGTTCTATATATTTTCCAATAACATATTCATGTTGCTTTTTTTTTTATAAGCTTCTCCTAACAACAGGATAACATTATCAACTCGCTCTTACTGCATCATCCACATCTACAAAATTGCTCCCCAAGTAAAGTTTTTCACGGTTCTCAGTAGAAAGGTCAACGTTTCCTTTATCATGCAGACAGCACAAATCTCAGCATTATTCATAGTCACGTTACCATGCTTAATGTTCGCAGACCATTTCGCTCAACTCGCAACTACTTTTTAATTACCTTTTTAAAATGCGTACATATAAAGAGACACACACATACCTAAACATCCAATCCATTATATATATCCATTCAATATTATTGTATTATTTAACACAAGGCTTAACGTTTTATTTCTTATTTTATTGACGGTCATTGGTGCTTTATATTTATACTATTTAACCACACCTATTGTTACCCCTACTTGTGTACACGAAAGTCCTGTCTGTTCTTTCCCGTCATTTGTCCTTGTTACTCGACCCAAATAACTGTGCAATCTGCAGGTATACAGTATGTGGAGTTATGTATTTCTGTGCATTTATGTTCGTTTTATGACATGCTTTTTTCTTGATGTTGCTTATCTTGCAGCGTACGTTTTTTTGGAAACATATGTTCAGTCTTACCTCACTGCAGTCACATGGGCCAACATGTGTTAATGAGCCTGGCTTCCACCGGGAATTATTCCATTCAATCATTTCGGGTCATGGACTTGAACATATGACCGCTTTAATGCTTGCAACATTTTGTTCTGTCTTCCATTTTCATGCTCAGAATCCACTGCACAGTTCCCAACTTTCTCTTTCCGAACCATAACCAGGATGGCTCCAGATATTGGATATCTATGTGACTAGCTCCAAACTAGACCCCTGAAGTTTGAATAAATAAGTGAAGTCAGACTGACAAATATTTTACAGCCTGTATGAAAGTGATAAAAAAGCAGGTGATTTTAACAAACTCTGTGGTTGTTTTAGATTGTTTCATACAATCTGAGTGTTTTTACAATAAAAAAACAGAACACTGAAAAGGCGACTTTGCAAAGTTCAGGTCACACTCATTCCTCAAAGGAAAAGCTAATGAAATGAACCCAGTGTCAGAATGTATACTGTAAGAAAACAGTGCCCTTCACTATTTGCTTTGTCATTTCTGATTGCTGCTTTCAGCTCTTCCTACAACTTGCAGCAACCCCGTCTTCGAAAAATCTAAAATTTCTGTACGACCAAGAACTGCATTGTCATGCATTACATTTTCTCTTCATGCATCACGAATACGTTACAAATGTGTGCACAAATGTCGGATTAGCTGAGTAGTTGCATTGCCTGAACCTAGCCATGTGCTTTGTGTGCGTTTTATTTCCGTTTACAATGTTTTAAACTGCAACTGCCCCGGGAGAAAATGTATAAATGTTACGAAAACATAATCTGGATTGCAGTTTTAGTTGTGTGGGGTAATTTCTCAGTGACGGGGTTGAATCAGTCTGAGCTTCTCATAAGCGCCAGCTTCAAAACAACTGCTTGAAAACTCAGAAAACAGTTATGTTGATTACCAACTTATTCTCTATACATCCGTGAACGACTGATCCCTCAGGGTCCCTCGGTACTTCATTTACATTTACATTTACATTTAGGTCATTTAGCAGACGCTTTTGTCCAAAGCGACTTACAATAAGTACATTTGTAACTACGTATTTGTTAGTGGGTCATGCTATGTAGAGTCGAGGTGAAGTCTGAACAGGTGAGTCTTGAGCCTTTTTCGGAAAATGGCAAATTACTCTGCTGTCCTGACATTGGTCATTACTTCAGAACCAGGGAAAGACTGCCCTCGCATGGACCTGTCGGTCACTGTCGAGGGCATCACAGTATTACCTTCCTCAACTGCGAGGAACCTGGGTTTAATCCTCGATGACCAACTATCCTGCACCCCCAACATCACTGCTGTGGCCCTATCCTGCAGATTCGCCCTCTACAATATCCGCAGGATTCTGACCTTCCTCACAAAGGATGCAACACAACTCTTGGTCCAAGCACTGGTCATCTCCCACCTTGACTACTGCAACTCTCTCCTGGCCGGACTCCCGGCCTCTGCGATTAAACCATTGCAGCATATCCAGAACGCTGCAGCACGCCTTATCTTCAATCTACCCAAATTCTCCCATGTGACCCCCCTCCTCCATGACCTCCACTGGCTCCCTGTTGCAGCACGCATCCAATTCAAGAAGATGACACTGGCCTTCAGGGCCATCAATGGAACGGCACCCTTCTACCTTCAAACACTGGTCAAACCTCATGCCCCGAAGCGAGCACTTCGCTCCTCTACTTCAGCTGGCCGGCTGGTACCACCATCGCTGAAATCAAACAAATGTCGCTCAGCAAAGTCCAGACTCTTCTTTGTTCTGGCGCCTCAGTGGTGGAACGAACTCCCGACCAATGTCAGGACAGCAGAGTCATTTGCCATCTTCCGAAAAAGGCTCAAGACTCACCTGTTCAGACTTCACCTCGACTCTACATAGCATTACCCCACTAACCCCCCCCCCCCCCCCCTACCTTAAGAGCACTGTTGCTCTTAAGGTACTACTTTACTCAGATGAGGACCTAACACTTGTTCTATTTTTAGCTCTTACTTTATCGGCAATGTTGTGGTTTCTTTGTTTCCTTCTTTTGACAAATGTACTCATTGTAAGTCGCTTTGGACAAAAGCGTCTGCTAAATGACCTAAATGTAAATGTCTCCCCCTGGGGGTCAGGTCACTAAACTCAATGTTTTAAATCTCATCTGAAGACCTACAGCATTTACTTTTGAAAACATTTTTATAACTGCCAAGACACAAACCCTGGTCCAGCTCTGCTAAAACACGAGCACATTGTCTGCTTCAATCGCACTTTTTGCAAATAAGTAATCTACATTTAACAAACCATTGAAAACTAAAAGCCTGCATGTGTGTTGTCTGCTAAACACTGCCGTTAAAATACCACACTCAATTACCAATCACCTGTACCCAGATTGCACCTGTGGAAACACCTGTAAGTGATTAGATCCCTCAGATATTCCCATAAATAGGAGTCAAGTTCAGTCTTTTTGGCGTGAACAACAATGAGAGGCTTGTAATTAAGATGCGCTGTATTTAGTTAACAGGACAATACTGTAACTACATCCACGTCATCTTCTGTTAAAGTCCTTGTGTCTGATGCTGTTAAACACATCGTATTTGTGCTTGTGCTCTCTGTTTACAGCATGCAGCAAATGGAAAGATGATAGTGTTTCCTGTGGAAAGACCTATTTATTTGGTGTTTGTGTGCAAAGTTTTGAAGCAAAAACACATTTTTAGAAGACGTTATGTAATTTTGAATGAGGTGTTTGCTTTTGAAAGAGATGTAAGATATTAGGTGTATTTGGGGGGTTTTTCTTTATGTGTGGAGTTACGACCAAGCGGGTTTCAGAAAATGTGTTTTAGCAATCACTAAAAAAAAAAACAACTGTAAGGATTGTGATGATTTTATTCTTTCAAATATTATTTCTTTTCCGTGTTTTTTCATGTTTTTGTGCGTGCAGAAAATAGACAATTGTCAATAGTTTGTCAATTGCAAAAATAAAAATGTACATTAATAAAAGGCCCTTGAGGAAAACTGTCTGTATATGTCACAGCTCTTAAATTCATCACCTGGGGCCCGTTTCACAAAGCAGGTTCAACAAACTCTGAACCTAACCCTGAACTCTGAGTTGAACAACTCTGAGATGGGAAACTCTGAGTTTTTGGTTTCAGAACAGTGGTTTTGAATTAGTTCAGTCAACTCTGAGTATGTAAACCCTGAGTTACGCGCGTGCCTGCCGACTCTACAAAGCCATCATCAATGGATCTCCGATAGTACGATTCACCATGGCAACCGGGAGAGTGTCATTAGATATTACCGAGTGTTTATGTAGAAAACGAGCTCATCCTGAGAAAGCGGAGCACCGTAACTGCAGCAAAGTAGCGATAGTTGGCGTGGCAGACAATTACTGCCCGATCTAATGAGTATAACTGAATGAAACAGTCAATTGATCTAAAGGTAATAAGTCTTTATTTTCAGGTTTGGAGAGCGACACTGTGACGTAGTGGTTAGCAACGCTGCCTATGGTGCAGGCGACAGCGGTTTGATTCCCCTAGTTCAAATGTAGCGCAACAAATAAATCATTATTTTTATTGGGTGTAATCCCCCCAGGCACAGAAAGAAAGTGGCTTCAGTTGAAAATTAAGCAGAAGAATATAGCGCAAATACGTTGACTAAGGCATATGATTTTAATCAGATTTCACATAATAAACAGTAAATATAAGCAGGTATTTCAACACAGGAATGTACTTAAACATTTCATAAATCTCCCGTTCGCAAAAACACTACCTCCGCAAAGAATCTGGTTGCGGATTATGTCCGTGATATGAAATGTTGAAAATGTCGTAGAATATTGTTTAGATAATATCTAATGTGATTGAAAGGAAAGGTAATCAAAATCCTCTCCCAATGCAAAGCTGCTAGAATCACTTTTATTTCCATATCGATAAGGTTGACGATGAAAGGACGGCACAATTTTTCAGAGTTGGTTCAGATTCCGGAAAAAGGCGGAGACATGTAGGGAGAAACTCAGGGTTTGTTGAAGCAAACCTGCTAGCGAGCAGGTTAGGTTCACGGAGTATGTTACCCGGGTAACTGACTCAGATTTATGCTGAACTGGCTTTGTGAAACCGAAAAACCAGAGTTTCCCTCATCTCAGGGTTAACTAACTCAAGGTTTTCACTAAACCTGCTTTGTGAAACGGACCCCTGGAAAGAAGTCGGATCATCTTTGCTTTGATTGTTTTGCGGCTTTAGCTTCAAAGATCACGCGTCCCATTGTGACGCGATTGCAAACAGCGATTCTGTACAGATGGACGTCTTTATTTAGATTATCTTTGGGAGGGAAATCCATGACACAAATTCATTACCACCTTACGCTCTCTCTTTTCTCCTTCTGTGTCTCTCTTTCATTCTGCTTGGATTTACTGGTGTGAGGTAAGTCGCGCTGGCAATTTATTGGTCATTAGTTGCAACGTTGGCAGGTCTCACACCTCTTAATCCTGGGTGGCCTGCTCCCTACCTTGGCCTCCTTTAAAGTCAGTTTGTCTAGGGGAAAAGCACATCTTAACTGCCGTACTTACCCTACAACAATTTCACACTTGTTTTACTCAAATACATTTTTTTAAACGCCTCAATCTCGGTGGCACAAACTGTGTCAGAATTGATTGTGGTAGAACAAAATGAGCCCCTTTAAGGGCTGTCAAAGAAAAATGTAAAGTGCAATGAGTTGTTTTCTTGAGTTGTCATTGTTCAAATTCCTGTCAACTGAATTCTCATCTCAATATCACTAATCAGAATCACAAGAAGAAATAACCATTAATGATGTTTAAGTGGGTTGTCAGTGAGCAGATTTTGACAGACACAACCAAGTTCATCATAAAGCACATTTTGTAATCACGATGATGAATACAAATAATATTGTTTATCCATTTGTTTATTGTGATTGTTATACAAAGCAATTAAACAATTCACAATAGTTTCCAACCAGTTACACTGTAAGAAAATCCAGAGGAGAAAACCCCACAGAAAATGATTTCCCTCTCAGAACAACACTACTGAACGAGGCCCACCTATGAGAAGAAGTATGTCTGTGTCTGTTGCTTTTTAAGGGCCCTAGTTTCGTGGGGTGGCGGAGCCGGGGTAATACAAGTTTCAACCCGCGCAGCCTTGCGCACGGTCAGATTGGCAGTTTGGTGGATCGCCTGCGCCAAGATGGGTGGCCATCTCTCCCTCAATCTCTCGCTCTCTCTCTCTACACACACGCACAAACGCACACACACACACACTCCACTTGTGTGTCTTCCTTTGTTTAGCTTAGCTTTGTGTGTTAGGTAATAAGGCATTGTTAATTGCAGTGTTATTGATTGTGATCATTATTATTGATTTTAATAAATCTTATTATATTATAACTAGCAGTCTCTTGTGCTTGTTGTGTATATGTCACTGGATAACAGCAGGTTGTGAAGGCTAGTGCTTGAATTTCACGCCTTTTTAATTGTTAGATTGTTTTTATACTTCTATGCCAATGATCACGATGATTGTCATGTGAGTATAAAACCTTTATATTGAGACTGAATACAGTTTTAGGTTATCTTTTCCCTGATCCCAGGGTGGTGCCCCGTTTATTCATGATTATATTATGATAATATATTAAATATAATTATTAATATCGATAATCATATTGACATGAATAATTAACTGTTGATAACCAAATCTGCTCCTGCTACAACCCCAACATCATCAAACTGAACTCTACTGTGTCCAAATTGTGCAATAATGCCCGATTACTTACTATGCCAACATAACATGCAACACTCTAACCTTTTTAATCTGCACTCATTTTATCACCTTTTACTGGCACAAATTTTATCTCTTTCTTTGTCTATTTGTATATTTCGATGATGTAGAAGTGTGTGTGTATGAGTATGTTTTGGAGATACACAGCAATTGTAGTTGTTGTCCTTCTACATTGATTCCAGGAAATTGTTTTCAGTGCTTAGTTTTGATATTTTCACCTCCTCAATAGAAAGTCAAATAAAACAAAATTCTCAATCACAGACAGCACTGAAAAGATAGCAACCTAATGTCTCTCAGCGACTCACATGACAACTCAAATACTGACTTTTTATATTGTGACATTCTCTCAACTATTTCTAATCACAAACTACAAGAAGAACATCACTCAGATGAGGTCAGTGAATACAAAGAAAGCAGATAGTGATGAAAACATGATGAAAAATACACGACATGGCGGAAATCAAATAGGTAGGAGGTGATTCAAAAGGACACTACTGACTGTGTCCAGAGCGAGAGTAATGACGGCAACAGTTCAGTCACTTTCAGTGTTCATCCTGGATTTGAGAAATCGAAGCATGTCTGCGGATCTCAGGCAGAAGTAAAGCCAGGTAAAACTCTGTGTAGCACTGATCTTCATTACGTGAAAACAGCACAGCTCCTGGACATTCTCTCGTTTTCATGCTTTCACATGAAATGGAAGGAGAAGGATCGTTCAGCAACACCCTCCGCTCCGTGACCCCCATCCAGCATGCTGATCTGAAATCAAACCGTTTGTGAAGAGATACAAATTATCTAACAACACTGGTAACCAACAACACCCCCCCTAGAACACACACACAGACACACACACACACACACACACACACACACACAGCTTCCCATAAACCCTGAGACCACCCGGGTCTGGGCAGACCACCAGGCCAACCAGTCCACCGCTGCATGTTTTTGATCAGCAGGTCTGGGAACACAGACGGTAAAAGGTGGACACTCACACACATGCATAGCCATAACACTGTCACACACACAGCTACACACACATGGACAATAATGGAGCCCTGGGTTTTATGTTTATAGTCGTGTCCGGCTGCGTGCGTGTGTGTGTGTGTGTGTGTGTGTGTGTGTCTCACACACTATAAGGCCTGTGTGTGACTTGGTGAGAACTAACAGGCTGACACAGTAGGGGAGTGAGTGTGTGGATGAAAGTCTCCTTGGACTCCATGGTGCCATTTTTTATTCTTGTTGTCGTAACAGTGAAGAATAAGGAATAAAAAAATCAGAGAGTCACAAGACAAACAAGGCAATGCTAGGTGAATAGAATTGCCTAACATCACATTAAATAAACGTGGCTGGGATTTGCGGTATTAAATCAACTGCAGGGTCTTTTGTGTCCATGGTTGTCCCACATAATGTTAGTAGTATGAACAAGAGGCAATCGAGCCCAGGCCCATTTAGGCTTGGAGCAGTGTGAGTGCAAACAGGGGGACATGGGAGCGAGGGCAATCGTGTCGAGGCACAGTACGAATCAAATAGCCTAGTGTGAGTGCCCCATTAGAACCAAGTATTTTTCAACATCACATTTAAGTAGTCTTCCGCCCTTTGAAGAAGGCACACCTTGGTGATGGGCCTGTCCAAGTAACTGGTGCTCGTCTTGATGCGATCCTTCCCATGAGCCATGAGTTGCGAGGTGCAGAGTCGTCCACGATGATAACAAGTGTGGCAACACATGGTTTCGTATGCAGGCTTGATATCTGTTTAAATAAAGATCATTCTCATTCCACCTGCCTGACTCCGAAGATTCCTTTATCACCAATCTACACATCGACAACTTTGTGGAAGTTGCCTAAGAAACCAAACCTTCTTCATCAAGACTGCATTTTCAGGATGGAGTTTAACACTTTCCTCACTGTCAAGTCTTCTAATGTTTGTGCGGATTCCACGCTTGAAAGGGTCCCGATTTTTCTACCCCGAAATGATGAACTGGATTTCACTCAATGACCAGCAATTAAATGACAGTTGACATTTGATTTACTGCTTCAGCCATTGCTTTGAAGGATTTGGATTTTGTAGGTCTCAAGATTCTTAACAGTTTAGTCTTCTAGTAGGTAAAAAACCTTTAAACTGCAAAAGAAAAAAAAATACAAATTACTGTAACCAAATACAAACAACAGAAAATTACACATCTGTACAACTCATAGTAACCATTTCGTGTTTTTAAATAATTTCGAAATTTCATGAAAACCATGAAATGCACACCACTGTTACCACTTTTTAAGCTTAATATCATATGAATCTTTAACTGCTTTTAACACAATTTATCATTTATTAAACCATTTTCAAACCCAGTTTTTTAACATTTTTAAGTACATTTTACCCATATATAAAAACACTATTTAAGCATTTTCTACCATATTTTTAAAGTGCACATATTTAAAACAACACCATACTGTAGCATCCCTCAAATAACAGCCAGAGAGTTTAGTTGGGGTTGCCCGTTCTTTTTTTATCTTTGAACACATGGGCCGTAGCCAACGCCAAAATAACAAAGTTAGCGCTCCTAAACTCTCCATTCATCCGCCAGCCTCTCTCTCCAACACGCACACCCCGATGTCTCTACCAACGTCGAACTCCCTCCTCTCCACCAATCACACCACACACACACACACACACACACACACACACATACACACACATATATACTTTATTTGATTCCACATTACAAGTCAGGTTTCACTAAGAATCAAATATTTTGAATGATCCAACAGGATAAAACAGATCAGCACATTGTTATACTGTTTCAGGGGTACAAGAAACATCTCCGTTTCCAGATAAACATGCTTCCTACGATAGAAGAAATTGAGCAGTACTTTGGCTGTTGTTGTAGAAAGCCCCCCAATGCGTAGTCCACGGATCGCCAGCCTATGCACATGCCCTAGGCTACCAAACACCAGCACGATAAGCTGGCATTTGTAGCCCAGATTCTCAATGGTGGATATCAATGATTGATACTTTACAGTCTTAGAATAGTAACAGTCTTCCATAAACAGATCAAATGCACATTATACCTCAAATAGCCTAACATTTCTGGAATTGTGAGATATGATGATAATATCAGGTGTGTTTGGCATTCCTAAAAAAGTGTTTGCAGGTGAGTTAAAGCATCCATATTGTACAGTCATGTGTTTGGAAAGTGTTTCATCTGCCGCACAGGGGAATCTGAGCAGCAATGAGGTCCACAAGTCTGTTGTGTCCGGCAATGTAGAGTCCTTCAAATGATGGGCAACTGGTCATCATGTGAGCTACTGACTCCAGGGGCCCTAGTTTCGTGGCGCAGCGCAGCGCAGGGTGGCAGAGCAGGCGCAATGCAAGATTTGACCCGCGCAGCCTTGCGCACGGTCAGTTTGGCAGTTTGGTGGATCGCCTGCACCAAGATGGGTGTGGCGGTGCAGCAGGGGAAGGCGTCACAGATTCAGCTTGGTGCAGCGGAAGTTTCGTGGCAAAAAGCCTCACCGAGACTTCGCCGAAAGCCCGCCAGCTCCAACCTGGTCCATCTTGGCGTAAGGCGCAGAGGTAAATAAAGTCCATTCATTCAAGGCGAATCACAGCTGGCGGAGTGGAAGTTTGGCTGACGGCGCGCAGTGCGCACACGTCACCAAGACCTCACAGGCAGGTTTCCAGAGTTCCAGGCACATTTAAATGCAATAAATAATCACAACAAACACTATTTAATGCAACTAATTGAATCAACACGTGAATTTATATCTATATAGATTGTCCAGTCACATCTGACGTCAGATCAAAGGCGGATGGCACGCGTAACGGAAACTCAGCCTCTCGGACCAAAACATCTCCTTCTCTCTCTCCTGTTTTTTATAATATCGGCATTAACACGTCAAGTTCCCACCACGTACAAGTCGGACACAGGTGCACTTCACAGACTTTTTTTTAATTTAAACTTTATTAATAATTATATACATAACACTGTCGAGCCAGGGGAAACTTCATGGACTTTGCACAAAGAATATGGTTTTACTAGTGGCGCTTGGCTTTCTTCGTCGCTGACGAACTCGAGCCGAGGCATTTGAAGTCCCGTTGTTGACGGAGGCTGAGGAATTTTCTCACGTGGGAAATACCACGTGATAATTCTAACCAACTAGGACAACGTTGAGGGGAGTGTCTCATGTCCGCACTTATTTGTTTTTAAAGTCATGTGACATGTCGCAAAGGGAAGTTATCACCAGCATTTGTGACGTTTTTTTCCCAAAATGCCTGGTTTTGCGAGGCAAATGCATGCGCATGCTTGATTCGAAACACGCCTAATATTATGATACGCACGCACAGCGCGTGATGCGCGTGGTGGGAGCGGCGGCGCTGCTTCTGTCATCGGGTTGTCAAGTGACGGAACTTGAACTGAACCTCCCCTAACGCATTAAAGGTGAGGAGAGGAGCTCATTTGATTGGTGAAGATCTGAATCGGCTGTATTAATCCCAGTCCACGCCTCGTCTCCTCCTCGTCTCCCACTCACGCCTTCTTCTCCTCCCTCTTTCCCACTTGCGCGGGGGGGCGAGACGGGAGGTGTGCCTGCCCGAGCCTGCGCGGTGCACGAAACTTGCAAAGTCAAGGCGGACACACCCCGTCGGCGTGGCGCAGGTGCGCTGAGAGCTGACTGCGCCTGGTCTACGAAACTAGGGCCCCAGGTGTTGAGGGGAGTCGTGTAGCATACAGAGGGGTGAATGGGTGGACGGGAACCACAGTGATAAGATATAATTTGTGGGGAGAACCTGCAGGCCTGCCTTAATACCTCACTGATGTTGGCATTGTTGTAGATGGTGTGTGATACAGAGTGATCTGCACAGGGCAGCTTTGCCAACTTTCCCTGAAGTTTTAGTTTGGACTAGTACTCCATATTTTGTGCTCTCTGAATAGACACAAGTGTCTGCCTGGATGTTCTAGGCTGGAGCAGATAGACAATGCTGTTATGGTGCAGCCTGGCTTCCACAACAACAGATGGATCCTTTATGACTGCATCTGTGACCTCTACAGGTTGGACACACACACACACACACACACACACACACATACACACACACGCTCCCTATCATAGCAGACTTGAACAGGTTCAAACTACAACTATATAACATCAACATTACAGCTTGGAATAACATCATATAACAGTTCCATAACATGCAGTCCGTTACCAAGCATTAGAAATTAGCTCACATTAGCCCTTAACTCTCCATGATTCCTACCACACCGAAGCAGGATTGCACTTTACATAGATAACAAACACTACCATCACCCTTTCTTCTTGGTTAATAAACAACAATAATAATATTACGCACACATTTCCAATCATCATGTCCAGACATTAAAGGGTTAAACAGAGTCTCTTGCTGCCCACACTGTGGCTAAAGCTAAGCTAATGTTTACTGCAGCAGCAGCAGCAGCAGACTTCGGATCTCTCAGTTCCTTCAGAGCTCAGTACCTTACCGGCTGCCAATCGGGTGCTGTAGATCATCAGTCCTGCATGCCTTTGCTGGCGATCGCAGCAGTTTTAAGACAGTTTCTTTGGTTATACTGTTCAAGTTTTTAGCCGCAAGTCAACTTCCATTGTTCCTCACTTGTGCCCTATTTAAAGCCCCGGGTGGAACTTTACAGGCGCATCAGTTCTGCCCACTTTAATTATTGTGCGCTTGTGCGTTTACTTTAGCATTAGTCCATTCATTACAGTTTGACTTGACACTCACACAGGGCCGGCTCTACCTAATGTAGTGCCCTAGGCAAGATAGGCGGTTGATGCTTATCAGTGCTCTTGAGACATGGTGGATCTCAGGTTTTGATTAGCTTAAATTTGGAGAAGCTCCTCTCTGCAGCAGCCACTGTCACAGGAATAGTGACAGCAATCCTCAGGGCCACGCACATGTTAGGGTAAACTTCCTTCAGTTTCTTCTCCTGTAGGAAGCTGAGAAGTTCAAACATGGTAATTTTTCCTTTTTCCATGTCTGGGAAACTGCAACTCCTGTGCCAGTTCCTTCCAGTCCAGGTCTGACTGTCCATTACAGCTAAGGGTGTTGCTCAGTGTTTCACATTGTTTTCTCAGCTCTTCACTGGGCAGCTCAGGGAAGTTGACAAGAACACCAAATATCTTCTCAACTTTACCCAATGCCTGAAATCGTTCCTGCAGTGAGACAATGGAGACATCCACCACCACATTGAAAAAGGAAACTTCCATTTTCTTTAGTGTGTCTGTCATTTCCTGGTCCGGAACCTCATAGGAGAACTGTCTCTTAGTTTTTCGTATTCTCTTCTGCTCAAGGACAGCCTCTACATTCATCTTGTCACACATCTCGTGGCACACACTTGAGCTGAAGCAAATCCACAAGGGAAGCTTCAGTTTTCCTTAGAAGATCAACTGCAACATCCATTTGCATTGTTTCTGACTGCAATAATTTGCTGACATGTTTGATGTTTGTCAGGATGTCTTGCCAGACCACAGTACAGATTGAGAATCTGTAAGATCCAACCTCTTCAGCTAGAGATTGTGCCTCGATTTTTATAGTTGGGTCTGTGGCGTTGTCCCTCACCTCTATGAGTGCATCTCTGACTTCTGCAGCCTGGTATCTCACAGCCTCTACACTGTTGATTCGACTCTCCCATCTGGTATCTGACCAGGATTTCAGGGTTGCGGTGACATGTTTTTTTTTTAAATGGACCATCGCTGAGTGGAGGCAGAAAAAAGTGTGAACAGCTTCTGCAGGTAGCCAAAATAGCAAGTGGCATCTGCAGAGCTTTTTGCTGCATCAGCCACCACCAGATTCACTATGTGTGCTCCACATGGCACAAATAGAGCCCTTGGGTTTTTTCAAGAAGCCTGGCCTGGACTCCTTTCTTCTTCCCTTATATTTGCTCCATTATCATAAGACTGCCCTCTACAGTCTTCAAAAGGGATGCCAAGCTCTTGCAGTCTCCTGTGGACTCCTCTGCCTCAAAGAACCCCATAAAATGCTCTTTTATGTGTGGGGTGTCCTCAACTGCAACATGACGAATGATGACAGATAGTTGCTCTTTATGGCTTAAATCAGGGGTGCAATCCAAAATTATTGAAAAGTATTTGTTCTGTCCAATTTCTTTGACCATTGCCTCAACAATCTTTCCACCAATACAACCGATGAGCTCATTTTGAATATTTTATGTTGACTGGCCTGGGGTGTCCACAGGCTGTGGAACAGTGCATGCTGCGCTTGTCCCTTCACCTGCAAGAAAATCAAACACACATGCAAATATAAATATTAATCCTTCAGTATTAGTAAAGTCACACAATGATTTACAAATTACAGGAAATCAGGCAATAAATACATCTTAAGCATGAATTAGTGGTGGACAGTAACGGAGTAAATTTACTTAAGTACTGTACTTAAGTACATATCCAGAGGATTTGTACTTTACTTGAGTATTAGATTTCTTTGGTACTTATTACTCTTACTTGAATACATTTCCAAGACAAATACTTTTACTTTTACTCGAGTCAATTTCTAGAAAGGCTGAAAAGTACTTGTTACATTTACATTTGCAACTCCAACACCAACTCTTACTCAAGTACTGGGGTCGAGTACTCTGTCCATCTCTGATTAGGAATAACAGTTGTATTGTTCAATGATGTGACTGCATTTAATTACAGAACTCACCTGCTTCATGCTGACTTGCAGAGGTGGGTGGTATGGTTGATGTGGTAGTGCTGCTGCTGCTGTATGATGCCTGACTTGTAGCTGTATTCAAACAGAGCACATCCATACTGTTACACCACTGCATTAAGTTTGATGTGTCAATCTCACTTAATAAATCACTTAATTTTAATTGACTAAAAATATTTAGTCGATGCCGCCACCCCTCCAGCAGATGGCGCTCTATGCCAAGAGCTGGCCCTGCACTCACAGACCGTATCAACGCTCCTACACTCCACCATGGTGTGAACCGGGGGGGGATTAAAATTCCACTTAATCCCCTTCTGTAGGAGAGTGTCGTTGATCTGAGCATTCCATTTTCCTATTGCTTCCCTTAACATGCACTCTGCTCCAACAAAGTTTGTACCATTTTCAGAATGCAACTCCAACACCTGACCATCGTGCCAAAATACATCTGAGGGCTTTAACAAAGGAATCCATGTCTAAAGATGCCACTACTTGAAGATGCACAGCACTTACTGCTTGGCATGTAAAGATAACTCCATATCGCTTTACTGTTACCCTTCCTTGCTTAACCTCAAAAGGCCCAAACCAATCAACTCCGACTCCGGTGAGCGGAGGTTCATCGGGAGAAACTCTATTCTGAGAAAGATTGGCCATCTTTTCATGTCCTGGTGCTGCATGTAATCTACAACACACGCACCTTGATAAAGTGTTCCTGATAGCAACACTAGCACCTAGAATCCAAAATCTTTGGTGTAGCTTGGAAAGCATTTGGTTACGTCCACCATGACTTTAGATGTAGATGATGAAGAACAAGTTCAGAAACATGAAAATCCCTGGCTAATATAGCAGGTTGTCTTGCTTCATCTGGCATGGCTGCTCTACCAAGCCTGCCTCCAACTCTTAACACACCATCCTCTAGTATGGGATTAAGCTTGTAGAGATGACTAGTCCTTTTCACACGGTCTCCTTTATGCATTCTGGAAACCCCTTGCATTGACAAACACAGATAATTGCAGCTTCTTCCTTGTCAAACTCCTCAACAGAAAGAGAACCCATAGTAGAACTAGGCTTAACACTCTCCATCTCTTTATAAACCCTTTCTTTGAGCTGCTCTTTATCCAGGCCAGAGTGAGTGGGACATGCCTTCAATTACTCCCTCTTTCGACTCAGACCCAACAGCAAAGTCTTTAATCTGAGGAGCCAACCAAAAATCCTCTTCAAACGAAGAGGAAAAGTGACTGATGAACCGCTTGATTGAGTCTGTCGGCCCCTCAGCTAGGATTGCATTCACAGACACAATCGTCCTGATCTCTGGCATCTTCTCCTGATACCTGTCCAGAGACATCAGAATTTACTGGCCACTTCACTTCAGACTCGACAAGAAACTTAGGCCCTAACACCCAAGCATCTGCCTTCAAAAAAGACTCCACTTTCGCTCCTCTGGAAGCTAAATCTGCTGGATTACTTGAAGTATTCACATATCTCCATTGGGATAAATTGGACCATGTGAGAATCTCAGACACTAGATTCGCTACAAATGTTTTGAAACTTGACGTTTCATTTTTGATGTCCTTGGCAGGGTGGATCCAGGGCTCACTTTGCAGGGTGGATCCAGGGCTCACTTGCCCCCCCTCCCCCCATTGCAAGTGACTTTAACTGGAAAGCTGAGACTCTTCTGGATCCAATGAGCTCCATTTCAGTCAGTCCCCACAGCAGCCATTCCATTTCATCAGCGGAAACTTGACGTCACTGTATAAAATGACCTGTCGTGACCTCTAGGATCATCACAGCCTCAAGGAAAAAATGAGCGAGAGCATTCAGAGGAAGGATGACTTTAGATTGACAATATAATGGATTGGATTTGGATGGCGCTTTTTTCCAGGAGACTCAAAGCGCTCTGACAGGGTTCCAGGTTCCATTCATTCACACACAGTCATACCGGTAAACTACCACAGTAGCCACAGCTGCCCTGGGGCAGCCAGACAATAACAGGGTTTAGGAATCGTTTCACATGATTATCGACAGTTACCACTCACGTTACTGCTGATGTGATGAAACATCAATGTTTACTTTCAGTTTCACCCAGTGTGCGGCCTCCTGGATGACAGTTCATTGTCTGTTTGAGCTTCAGACGCCAAGGAGCACTGACCAAGCTGCATCAGTTGACGCCTTGGCAGTGAGAACCGGTTGACCTGCCATAGTCCATGACTAGTGGCTCCACAGGCTTCAGCTTCATTATTCCAGCCAGGCCTCGTGTCATGTGTCTTTTTTATGCTTGTAGTGCTTACTGCCTTCATACAAAGAACTTAATATAACAACACATTGCTCAAGGATTTATCTGTATGAGTATAAGATGTCTTCCATTGTGAGGGCTGACCAGTGCAGTCATTCTCTGTTGACACTATTTCCATTTCTGGATAGCACAGGTAGAGGTTCAACATGTATTGGCAGGGCAACAGATATGATCAGTGGTTGGTGGTGCCTCAAACAGACCGCTCATGCACCCCAACAAAGCCGTGCATCTAATAAAACAGTCACAGTGTGCCATGTCTCACTCATGTACAGTGTCTGTCAGCAGAAGCACTTTGCTGGGTAATATAAAATTATAATATTGACATAACTGAAGTCGAATTTAAGTCTGCAAACAATATATCAAGCAACAAACTATGTACTGGTAACATACAAGAGATGTTCTCAGACAGAGAGGGGGGTTATAATTTTACTCCAAATAAATTCCAAATAAATCAATTTAAGAAGATGTACAAACAAATCATTCTTGAGAGGAATCACAGTCGTATATGCATCTGGTAAGACCTGTACTCTAGTGGCTGAGAAACTAAATGCTAATTTAGACAAAATAGCATCTTGGCTAGCATTGTCTTGCTTAACCTTAAACACTAAAAAGACAAACTCTCTGCTTCTCCATAAAAAAGCTACCTCTAACAAACCTGAATATAAAAATGAATGAGGAGCTCATTGAACAAGTTTCTGAAGTGAAGTATTCGGGCATAATCATTGACTATCAGTTGAATTTTAAAAGTCATTAAAAAAATGTGTGTGACCCTTAAGGCAAATTTAGGCTGTTTTAAGATTATAAGAAACTGTATCTAACTCTTAACTGTGCTTAGACTGTCAAATTTTTTTTTTTAATGCTGAAATAATGCTGCCCCCCAACTGCTCCGCAAGACTATAACAAGACTGCAAAGTGGTACCAGATCCACCACCCGAGCAACATCAAAAGGTAATTGTAGTGTCCCATTCCGCAGAACATCTTTTGCCCAAACTGCCTTTTCAATTAAAGGAACAAAACTATGGAACTCTTTACCGGACACCTTGAAATGTATAACTGCATTTGTCACTTTCAAAAAACAAACAAAAACTGTGGCTAGTTCAGCAACAATCTTGTTCCTATACTTAGTTTTTACGATTTAGTTTTAATATTTAATTTGTGATCCGTCTGTGTTATTATTATCATCATTATTATTAGTTTTTTCCCCTTCATTCTCTCCATTTTTCTTACTTTTAATGATGTTAAATCTCTATTATTGTTTTTAACCAAAAGCCCAACTTGGGACAAGTGCTGTGAATTAGCTTCGGCTATAAACACTATGATGCATACATCAGATGACTGTTCTAGATATCTATGTTTTTGTATCTGTCCCTACTCAAATAAATCTAAAAAAAAAGAGAGGAAGGGTTTACAGGGAGACGTGATATGGTCATTTAAGATGGATATTTACAAGAGTACTGGCATAGCTATTTCTGTAGATTTGGTAAATATGATTTCCTTTTTGAGTCATGGAGGAGGGGTATAGACAAGTGAAAAGTCCTACTCCTTTTTGGACATAGTTTATTTGTTGTTTATTAGAATGTATATATTGAGTTTGCTACATGTGTGTACGCTGTTAATTTTACACCAAATTAGTTCAAATTCAAAATGATTTAGATATTCCTCATTCTGATGGCATTCATACAGTGTGTACACATTTAAAATACCCAATTCCTCTCATTGTGAGTACTGTACTCGTCCCACACCCAGCCTGGACACCAGCTGTTCAGCCTGCTGCCCTCAGGAGGGCGCTACAGCAGCATTACAAGCCTCACAATCAAAATGTAGGAGCAGTTTCTGTCCGCGGACCACCTGAACCCCCAAATGGGGCGGTGACATCTGCTGAGCCAAAGGAAAATATTAATATCCATATGTGCAATAACTTCTTTTACACAAGTATTCAATATATGATTATTTTTATATGTAGCCTATTAATCGTTACATTCCCTATCTGTTTTAACGTGTCTGTTTTTCATTATTTTACTTGAGTGTGTGCTTTTTAATTGAAATATGTTTAGTATTGCCTTTTCCAGCATGCTGGGAAAAATACATGTTGGCCTACTACAGATAACACATTTATAATTATATCCATCCATCCATCCATGCATTGTCTACCACTTATCCTGTATTTAGGGTCACGGGGGGCTGGAGCCGATCCCAGCTGTCATTGGGCGAAGGCAGGGTACACCCTGGACAGGACGCCAGTCTATCGCAGGGCCTTTATAATTATATATTAATCATATTTTAAATAGTAAGACGTACTGTCCATGAATATAGAAAGAGACCATTAAACCCTAAAGCACCAGCAGCTAGTCTGTGTGTGTGTGTGTGTGGTGTGGGTGTGTGTGTATCGTCCTTAACACCTAATCCGTTCTGAGAGGATAGAGGTTTAGCGAGACCTCAGGTTATTGTCTCAGAGAGGAATATCCCAACAACCCAGAGCTTCTATTCATGTGAACTTTAGATGTATTCCTCGTCCTAACTCGTCACTTTTGTTTCCTTCATGGGATTCTCTTCCCGCTCCTAGCTCCTGGATTAATTTAATTAGCTGATCATTTCCACTAGGCTACTTTGGAGGCCATTTTAATAGCCTGTAGGATAGGGAAGGCATTGTTGTCCGAGACTGGTGAAGGTATCTCTTCGCTTTTAATCTATTCGTCTGTTTATTTGTTATTTGAACCACATACTTGTTAAGATGAAGGACCGACTGGCGCAGCTGAAAGAGGTAGGCACAGTTTGTTGGTGTAGCTGTTGTCGTAGCACCTGTTGTTAGCATGGGCCCTTGTGTACCTGCCTGTCATATGAATGGCAGTTAGCCTACTGCTAGCATGCTAACGCTACTGTACCGACACATACTGTATGTGAATGACAGTTAAAGTTCAGTTTGTTAGCATTCATGACATTTAGCTAACATCACCAAAAAAATGTATTATTTCACCGACTATCAAACCGTGCTCGAAATAACCAATGACATAAGTGTATTATGTGAACATATGTAAATAAACCAAGTTAAAACAGAAAGAAATCCATTTCAAATCAATTTCTGCCAGTAGAGCCCTCTAAATGTTACACACTGTCCCCTTTAACTCAGACATCATCACGAAATTTAGTCCATATATAGTGTTTGAATAAGCAAATTCCATCCATCCATCCATTGTCTACTGCTTATCCTGTATTTAGGGGGGGGGGCTGGAGCCAATCCCAGCTGTCATTGGGCGAAGGCAGGGTACAAATTCTAGTTTATTCTAAAATAAAGAATATTCCTCATGAGCCTTGTTGTTGACATCAAAATGTAATGTACACAATTATCCTGGGCTGGCCAAATCATTACAATTATATATATTTTCACTTGTCTACCATGATAGTATAGTGAGTGAGATTTATTTTTCAAGTCACTCATGACGATATTCACTATTATCCCGATAATGGAAACTCACAAACACTTTTTCATTGCGAGCCATGATAAAATCCTGTATCCGTCCCCTCAATATTCAGAACCACTTTTTAAAAAATAATGTTTATTTTTGGTGCTGTACAACTGATACTTTTTCTATATTTAATGATATTAAAAGTAATTACTAAGTGAGCTGTAGTTATTCTTGGCTACTTATCTAATCCTCAGATTCAGTATTGACCCACAATTTGTGTGTGTGTGTGTGTGTGTGTTGAACAGAAGAGTGACGGCGGAGGTGATGATGTCGAGATTCCTATGGAGAAAGTGGATTTTATGGATGATTTCTTTAATCAGGTCTTCTATTCATGTCCGTCTGTCTGTTCCTCATATTTCCAAAAATAAAATGTATCTTTTCCTTAATTACTGTGTGTTTCTGCCTTTCAGATTGAAGATATCCGTAGCAGCATTGACAAGATTGACGAGAGTGTCGCAGAAATAAAAAAACTCTACTCCACCATCTTGTCGGCCCCCACATCTGACCAGAGTAACACACACACACACACACACATTCAGCTTCAGATCTGTTGCCTTCTTTTAGTTCTTGTTGATTCATGATCTCCCTCCACTTTCATTCTCTCTTTCAGAAACACAAGATGACGTTGAAGCCCTCACCAATGAGATCAAGAAGTCAGCCAACAACGCGAGAAACAAACTTAAGAGTCAGTATTTGTTCTCGTTTGTTGCTTTTCAGGCTTTTTAGACTGGAAGTTGTTCCCAATCAAAAAACAGATTAAAGTGTTAATCAAGTGTGTGTATCATCCAGAAAGTTTCCTCCAGCTCCATATTGTTGTCATGGCGACAGAGGTTAAACATAGACTGAAAACCTCCGCAAGGTTAGTTACCACTTAGGTTAAGTGGGAAATGTGAGAAATGTGTTTGTGTTTCCAGTGAAGTGACACTTAAATGCTAAACATGTATTGTATATGAAACTCAGTTGAGGGAGAAGTTAAGTCACGGAACTTTATTTCAGATAAATATGTACAGTAGTCAACGGAGGCAAACTAATTCATGCTTGAGAAGATGTACAGTATACATACCATATACTAATTGTAATCCATTCATATTTCTGTCGTGTCTCATCTTGTGTTTACATGTGCACAGTTCTGTGTATTTCTGGAAATAACAAACTTGAAGCTGTATCATTTTCAGTATCTGTGGACAGTCTCTTTCACAACAACAGAACGGTATTTGTTGTCCTGTGTGTGTGTGTGTGTGTGTGTGTGTGTGCATCAGGTATCGAGCGCCAGCTTGAGTCAAACACAGATGAGAGGGCCTCAGCCGACCTCAGGATACGCAAATCACAGGTCAAACAATATTAAATAACAACAACATATGCAGTGTATTACAGAACCACGGCTCAAAGTGGAAAGGGTTATGTACACGTGTGACACCTACCTACCCCAAAAATTCCTTTCTTTCTGTGTAATATTCATATTTATTGGACCAATACTGTTTCTTTTTTTGCTAGCTACAAGTAATCCTTGTAAAGGATATTTGTTTGTTTAATTAGGCATCTCCATTCTCATTCCCAGCATGCTATCCTGGCCAAGAAGTTCGTAGAGGTGATGACGAAATACAACGAGGCTCAAGTTGACTTCAGAGATAAGAGCAAAGGACGAATCGCACGACAGCTGGAGATCAGTGAGTCATAGATGATTCTTAGCTGGTACAAGCAGACACTTACAGTGATCATTGAAACAAACACATGTGTTGGATGTTGAGTTGAGCAGAAATGCGTAACTAGGGTGCTGGTGAGGCTGCTGTTTGGAGCCAGACCCCGTCTCCTACAAAATGATGTTGCCTTGCAACTGAACTCCACTTTCAATTACTTTTCCAGGGGAAACCATTTTTGGTTGTTGTTTGAAACACAAACAAAACTACTTGGTCATGGTTTGGCTGAAAATGACCGTGAAAGTGAAACAAACCAAAAAGATCAGTCTCCTGTTGGAAGTCCTGTGTCCGGTCATTGTTGCAGTGTTCTGAAATAGCATGAATTTTTGATATTTGACTAGGATATATGTAGACCACGTGAACAGGCTGCACAGTCTACACCACAAACAGCGCTGTCCATCTGAGAATAGCTGTTATATATCATTATTGTAACTTTAATTTGATTATACACTGACATATTGGCTTACCTGTCACTTGACATGTCACGCATCAGTGCAAAGTGTCTCTACTCCTGTAGTTGCTTTAGACTTCCTTCTGGTCGGTCCTTGTGATAGACAAGGTTGTCTTACATCTGTCTAAACATCCATTATTACCAGTCATTTTTTATTTCATTTTTTTTTTAATTATAAACAATAGCCTTTTCATGTCAAAACACCCAAAGCAGATTTGTTTTTGTATTATCTTCACACCGACGACTTCTACTGTTGGTTTGTTTGTTCTTGCACATTGCTGCCACAGTAAAGGCCTTTGCACAGTCTTTTTTTTTCATCCATCATCCGATCAAATTTGTCACCCACAGAAACCTTGCACATTGAGTCCAATGCGTTTTTTAAGGTATATTTGTTGCGATTTACAATACTAAAATAAACGGAGTCGTCCAGCAGTGAGGAAGATTTGATGATCTATTCATTCTTATAAGAAGAAACAGAAGGGAGTTGCTCAATTATCCCGATCGGTTCAGGATGGCTCTGTAACTCTCAAGCTGTCCTTCTTCTCTGCATCTGTATAGTCTTTGGACTGTTTGTCATACTGCACCTTGCTTTGAGCCATGAGGTGGATGAGCTTGTCTGTTGATATTTGGGATGTGTGTGGCTCTACAGTGGCTCTGAATGGTCAAAAAATACTCAAAACGCTTTTTGACAGATGTGAAAAAAACGCAGAAAATCAAACCTGTTCCGTAAACATGACACAATATGAGGTAGTTTAATTTAATTCTAATTTATAACATGCAAATATTTTGGACGAAAATAAACAAACTTAATGTGCAAAGGCCTTAAGACTGGGTTCACCAGACTCGTGGCAGCAGTGGTGCAACTGCACTGGCAAAGCTTTGTGGCCTCTGTGACCCGTAGTATGTCATTGTTTCTCTCTACCTTCTGTATTTAAGTCTGTTAGCAGGTATTTATGTAAAACACATGTATCACTGTTCTTTCTGTTCATCACAGCGGGGAAAGCAACAACTGACGAGGAACTGGAAGAGATGCTGGAGGGAGGCAACTCAGCTGTCTTCAGTGCCGGGGTAAGACTGAGAGTGTGGATCTGTATATCTAAATGCATAGAGAACCAGAGCTGAACCCATTAGTCAATCAACTAGAAAAGATGTCTGCCAGGTGTGTCTGCAACGACCACTGCTGTAATATTTGATTGAATAAATACAAACCTACAAACTTATCAGACGTGTTTTCAGCTGCGTCACAAAGGCGTAACCACGAGTCCTTACCTTAGAGTACGTGTGTAAATACGCTTGTTGCCCAATCAAAATTCACAAAGTAAGTATGTTTATGTACATATTGAAACTTAGATGGAGGAGAGTTAGGCTCTGTTTGATTTGGAATCCCACAAACAGGAATGGAGCTGCAGTACATTTGTGTACTTGGTCTGAAACAAAGTGGTATGGCTGCATCTCTGCGAGATTAGCCATCGACAGACAAGTTCACACACACAAACACCACCGAACATAAAATCTCCACCCAGGTTTACCCTGGCGGAGATAATAAGTCAATCAACAGCAAATTAATTCATTATCTGTTTATTGTAACAAGTCATCTGAATACATCACCAATGACTCTTGGCCAATCAATCCATAATTGAAAAAAATAGTTCAGTGGAGCCCGAAACACAACTCCATAACAGTGCAGGCCCGTGCACTACCATTGCAATTACACCACAGCACAACACCACAGTAGTAAAGCCCAGAATGTTTAGTTGAGACTAGTGTTGCTTTCGTTCACGAAAATTATGACGAAATATCGTCATCAACGAACCTTTATCACGTGAGGAAAACGAGACGAGGCGCAACGAAAATGCTGGTCATGTGACGATAACGATAATGAAATATAAAATGCAATGCGAGACTAAATGTGGTTTACAAAATAAAAACTATGCTAAAATGTGTCTTCATTTTCGTTGACCAAAACGAAATGTTGTAACGTTGTTTCGTCTCGTTAAGTCGTGTTGTTATCAGTCGGCTCGTTCGAGATGAACCGCGCCTCGCCTGGAAAGCAGACGAGATCAGCGGAGCAGCAGGAGGCGGAGCCTAAACGCTGCGCTGCAGTCGGACATCGGCCTTCGAAGATTTGACAGGAAGTCATAGAAAACGTTACTTCCTGTTAGACGCGATCTGTAGGCTGTTTGTAGTTTGCGACCTCATTCGCATTTATTTATATTTCTTCATAAATATCTGTGGAAATCAGAATCAGAATACTTAAATAATCCCTCGGGAAGTTATTAAGCTGCAGTTATAAGAGAAAGAAGAAAGAGAGTCAAATAAGTATACAAATATAAAGTATAAAATAATTTTTTGACAGTTATACTGTATTAAATGTTTATCTGGGTAGTGTTGCTTTCGTTCATGAAAATTATGACTAAATATCGTCGTCAATGAACTTTTATCCTTTATATGAGGAAAACAAGACGAGATGCGAAAATGCTGGTCATGTGACGATAACATTTTTGGTTAGTAAAATAATATGTTGTAAATTCAAATCAGAGCGTCTTCTGTGTCTGGAATGGATGTATTCTTGAGTGTATAAGGTAATAATAATATAATAAGATAACCTTGTTTGAATTGTGAAATGGTAAAGTGTCATCAGTTTCCGTCGACTAAAACTAGACTAAAAGAGTCATGGACAATTCTGACTAAAATAAGACTAAAATGCTCAGACTTTTAGTCGACTGAAACTTGACTTGACTAAAAATAGGATGAACATAACTAAAGCTGATAAAAACTAAAATGATAGCTTGAGACAAAGACTAGACTAAAACTAAAAGTAAAACAGGCCGCCAATAACAACACTAGTTGAGACAGCGTCACACATATATTAATCGCTGGTAATTGACAGGATAATGCTGCATGGACATTATAGATTATGTTCCCATATGGTAATTTATATATTTAAATAATATGTGGTTGAATCAGTCTCAACAAAAATAGATGATGTAACTGTGTCACTGCCCCCCCCACACACAGATCACCGAATCCAAGATCAACCAACAGGCCCTGAATGAGATAGAGGCTCGTCACAAAGACATCATGAGGCTGGAAAGCAGCATCAAAGAGCTCCATGACATGTTTGTTGATATCGCCATGCTGGTTGAAAATCAGGTACACACACACACACACACACACACACAATAACAACTACTCATTATGTAGATTCAAAAAAAGTGAAAAATCTTTGTGAAGACAACTCTCAGTATAATAGAGCTGCTTTAACGGTATACTTGTCGATTTAGTGTTACTTTTTTTACATGAATATTGTCTCTTTTTCAAATATTTTTATTGGAGCACACTGCAACAATGTTACATTATCCACATCATACACATGAGTACAATGTATATCCATAAAGAACTGTGTGCAGTAGGACATACTGTCCTCTTTTTCTTTTTTAGAACACATAACAATGGTAAATGAAGAACAAATACACATGTATTACAGAGTACAGAAAGATAAACAAACAAAAACAAAACCTAAATAAATCCCTCCCTCCCACCCTACCCAGCCTTACCTTTCCGTCTAAATACTATATTATAGTTAGGGGGAAACATTAATTTCCACTACCAGGTGTGAGATAGTGAATGAGAGGTGACCAAATTTTTTCAAAGTGTGGAAGTTTATCCATAAGAGTATATTTTATTCTCTCAAAATGGAGAGTGTTAGTAAGATCACTAAGCCACATCTTTGTGGTGGGTGTTTCTTTCTTTTTCCAGTTCATGAGAAGTAGCTTCTTTGCGATGATGAGACTATAGGAGAGGAAACATTGTTGGTAGTTATTTAACCTTTTAGTATCCTCTGAAATTCCCAAAATAATAATATGTGGATTAGGCTCCAACTGTATGTTAAGAATTTTAGAGACTAAATTGAAGATGTTAAACCAAAAGATCTTAACTTTGGGACACAGGACGAAACTGTGGAGCAACGTGTCTTCTGCAACAAGGCATCTATCACAAATAGGGGACATCTCAGGGTATATTCTATGTAACCTCTCCTTAGAATAATGAAGACGATGTAGAATCTTAAAGTGAATTAGGCAGTGCCTAGCATTATTAGAACAACGATGAGTATGTTCCAAACTCTTTTCCCATAGAGGGTCCGGGATCTCAGTGCCCATTTCTTCCTCCCATTTTGTTTTTATTAAAATGGAGTTCACTGAGTTGATAGACTGCAAAGTGTCATATATGTAAGATATCGATTTTTCTGAGCAAGTCGTGGGCCGGAGGCATCTATCAAGAGAGGAGCCCGAAAAAGTCTCAAAGTTATGCAAATATTTTCTTACATAGTCTCTAATCTGCAAGTATCTAAAGAAACTACTACCCGGTATATTATATTTACTCTGTAGTTGTGCAAAGGATGCAAACATGCCTCTAATGTATAACTCACCTATTGTATGGATGCCTCTGTTCTTCCAAAGATTAAAAGTATTATCCAGAGTGGATGGAGGAAACGTAGGGTTTCCAGTGATAGGTAAAGCATAAAATATGGGTTTCAACTTAAAGTGTGATTTGATTTGTTTCCAAATACGCACTGTACTGTGGATAATCACATTGCTATTGTACAAAGACTTCTCAATAGTGTAAGGTGCCAGAAGGATGGCACCTACAGAGTTAGGCTGGCATGCCTCTTGTTCTAATTCGAGCCAGTTTGGTGGGGTAGCTGTGTTGTCCAGCCAGTATGCCATAATCTTGATTTGTGAGGCCCAATAATATGATAAAAAATTCGGGAGTGCCAAGCCTCCTTCTATTTTAGCTTTACAAAGGTGTTTCTTGCCAATTCTATGGGTTTTGTAGTCCCATAAGAAAGGGAGCACAATCGAGTCTATTTTTTTAAAGAAAGATTTGGGGAGGAACACTGGAATGTTCTGAAATAAATATAGTAATTGGGGCAAGAAAATCATTTTGATAGCATTCACTCTGCCAAGTAATGAAATCGGCAAGGTCTTCCAGAACTGTATATTTGATTGTAATTTAGACAGCAGTGGTGGGAAATTCTCCTTAAATAAATGAGAGTGGCACTTTGTGATCTGAATTCCTAAATACGTGAATTTTTCTGAAGATACACTAAAAGGGAGGTTCTGTAACCAGGCAATATTCTGTACATGCACAGGCATTAGCTCGCTTTTATTCCAATTTATCCTGTAACCAGAGAAAGTCCCAAATGAATTTATTTTATCAAGTATCTGTGAAATCGTGACTTGGGGCTGAGAGATAAATAATAAAACATCATCGGCATATAATGAAATTTTGTTTATAGTTTTTTGTGTATTATAACCATGAATTAAAGGGTCTGAGCGGATACTCTCGGCAAGGGGTTCGATTGCTAAAGCAAAAATTAAGGGGAAAAGAGGGCACCCTTGTCTCGTTCCTCTATGTAGTCTAAAACGAGGGGACAATATTTGATTAGTCAGTATCTGTGCACAGGGGTTGTTATAAAGAAGCTTTACCATTGAAATAAATTTTTCTCCAAAATTAAATCTCTTTAAAATTTCAAATAGATAAGGCCACTCGACTTGGTCGAATGCCTTCTCAGCATCGAGTGATAGGATGGCTAGTTCTTCTTTTGGTCTAACAGTAGTATACATGATATTAAATAAACGTCTAAGATTGAAAAAAGAATTTCTACCTGGTATAAAACCAGTTTGGTCTGGATGTACTAATTTATCTAAAAAGGGGCTCAATCTATTAGCCAAAATTTTAGAAAATAATTTCCCATCTAGGTTTAACAGAGAAATAGGGCGAAAAGAGCCAACCTCTTCTGGGTCCTTCCCCTTTTTATGTATCACTGTAATAACCGCTTCTGTTAGAGTAGGAGGTAGGACACCATCTGTGTGGGCTTGAGTGAACACCCTATGTAGATATGGGCAGAGGGTTTCATTAAATTTTTTATACAGCTCACCTGGAAGGCCATCAGGGCCTGGAGCTTTATTGCTTTTGAGTGAAGTGATAGCTTTTTTAACTTCTTCAACAGAAATTTCAGAGTTCAGCTGAGCTGCCTCATTTTCATCTAGTTGGGAAAGATTGCACTTATTTAAGAAATCTTGCATAGCTGTATAGTCTGTATCGTTTTTGGAAGTGTACAGATTTTTATAAAATTGGAGAAATCGATCATTAATGTCCTTGGGTTTAATCAGAATCTCACCTTTATCAGATTTCATTTTATGTATTGTGCGATCATTTTCCTGTTTTCTGAGTTGCCGGGCTAAGAGTCTATGTGGCTTGTCATTAAACTCAAAATATTTTTGTTTTGTATATAAAAATGCCTTACTTATCTTTGCCGAGAGTATCTTGTTATATTCATATTTTAAGGCTGATATCTTTTTATGCAAGTCACTGGAAGGAGTTTTGGCATTTTCTTTATCCAGTAGGTTAATTTGGTTGTCTAGTTCAAGTAATCTAGCTTTGTTCATTTTCCTTCTAGATGCTTCAAATGAAATAATAGAGCCTCTAATAAATGCTTTGAATGCCTCCCATAGGACAGGAGGGGTGGTTTCTGAATTATCATTAGTATCAAAATAGAGGGATATCTGAGCTTTTAAATAATCACAGAACTCCTTTTCGGTTAATAAAAGAGGGTTTAGCCTCCAGTTCGTCTGTGGCTTCACCATGTTTTGAATGTTCAGAGTACATGTAAGGGGACTGTGATCTGAGATCAAAATGTTGTGGTATTTCATATTTACAGCATATGGCGTTAGTTTTGCATCTATGAGAAAATAATCTATCCTGCTGTAAGAGTTATGTGTTGCAGAGTAAAATGAATAATCCCTACCGGTCGGATTGGCCATTCTCCAGATGTCAGACAGATTAGTGTTGTTGATAAATGTATTAAGAAAGACACTTGAATTACTCTTCTCTGCTCTGCGAGTGGAGGATCTGTCTAAATACGGATCTAACACGCAATTGAAGTCCCCTGCAATAATCAAATTCGTTTGGGACAAATCTGGTATAAGAGACATTGCCTTCTGAAAGAATGATGGATTGTCTATATTCGGAGCGTATATGTTCATTAAGGTGAGAGGAGTAGAATATATTTCCCCAGTTACAATCAGAAACCGACCTTCCTTATCAGATATTGTATCTTTGTGAATGAAGGGAACGCCTTTCCTTATCATAATTGCTGTACCTCTTGCTTTAACATTAAATGATGAGTGGTATACATTATTGATCCATTTACACCTTAATCTGATATGAGAGTCTTTTTTCAAGTGGGTTTCTTGTAAGAATACCAGATCTGGTGCTAATGATTTAAGATGAGCAAAGATTTTACCTCTTTTTATTGGGTTATTAAGTCCACGCACATTCCAGCTAGCTAAGGTTAGACCCTTCCTTCCTTCTCTTGTATTCAGATCATCTTGTATTGGCATATCAGAAAAAAAATAGAGTAAATAACTGTTCCAATTAGTCCACCTTTAAATTGTGATTTTATAGTAGTAAGACGGCTAAGTCCCATCCCTCCCTTCTTACATGAATATTGTAAATATAGAGGCATCCAAAATTAGAGATTAAGTTTAAGTTGTATTGTGATGTTGGAATTTTGATAGTTATGTTTTTGAGATAGGGGCTGCACGGTGGTGTAGTGGGTAGCACTCTCGCCTCACAGCAAGAGGGTCCCGGGTTCAATCCCCGGGTCGGCCCGGGCTCCTTCTGTGTGGAGTTTGTTCTCCCCGTGTAAGCGTGGGTTCTCTCCGGGTTCTCCGGCTTCCTCCCACAGTCCAAAGACATGCAGGATGGGGATAGGTTCATTGATGACTCTAAATTGCCCGTAGGTGTGAATGTGAGCGTGAATGGTTGTTTGTCTCTACATGTCGGGCCCCCCCCCCGCGACCCTGAATACTGGATAAGCGGTAGTGGATGGATGTTTTTGAGATTTTTTTTCTCCTACAACAGTTAATACAGGTGTGTAGTATAGTGTAGAGAATAATGTACATTATTTTAATTAAAAACATCCACTTTAAAATAGTTCTTGCTGTTATTGAGTCATTTCCAGTCACAGTCCAATAGTCATGTAGAATACTGGTTCCTTGTTTATCGATATTAACTACGCCATTGATTTGTCATAGTTTGTGATAAACAGGAGAAAATGATATGAAATGAGCTGCAGAGACCAGAATTCAGTTTGATTTCATCAGTCCAGTCAGACAGTTTAACGTCTGTGTTGTGCATCAAAGGGGCGTCTTCGACGCCGGAGCTCTAGAAAAATGAAGATCATTCTCATTCCTATTCTGACATCTTACAGCACAACAACACATTTTGATTTCCGGGGATGTCGTCTGCTTCAACTTGCTTCCACTGCAGTGACGTAAACGTGATGTCCACTCCAAACTAGTCTGGCCTGTTCATTTGTTCCATTTCCTGTTTGTCTTTTAACTTCTGGTTGCTATTGCTGACTATAGTAAAAACAAGCAGGGGCTAAATTGGGATTTGTTTTGTGGGAGGAGGGCTCTGTGGTTTTGGTAGGTGGTTGATCCGGTGACCTGATTCCAGGTGACCTGATTCCAGATCAGCTAATAGAAAAATGAAATTGCAATAGTGGAGTTTCGACCAGTCCAGATTACTAGATACGTTGGTTTTCAGCTGAAAACTTGGTTTGGGGGTTTAGTTACTCATTAAGTTAAAAGACAAACAAAGGAGATGGAGCACGTTCTTGCTGCTGCAGAAGGTCAATACAACAAAAAAACAGTTGTTACTGTCTTGTCTTCCTGTGTTCTCTCCTCTCCCATTGTCCCGTCTCGTCCTGCCTTCCTCAAGGGCGGCATGATTGACAGAATTGAGAGCAACATGGACCAGTCAGTGGGCTTCGTAGAGAGGGCAGTGGCCGACACCAAGAAGGCAGCCAAGTTCCAGCAGGAGGCTCGCAGGGTAGGTTCAGACTAATTCAGCAGTGACTTGGATGAATGTGGTAACAGACATATTTTGTCTTATTGTCTTATTATACATGACATGCATTTACTGAGTGATGTGCTGGAGTTTCATCCAAGCAAATATAACAGAGAGGTCCACAAACCCAAGATCAAGGAGTTACGTTCACCTGTGATATGAGAAAGACTTCTGTGTCGGAGGCCACTTTGGTATTTGTTGACTTTTGTAGAATAATATTCCCACGCTATGGGAAGTGTGGAACATTGTGCAAGACTGTCTTTCTATCAGAAATCTTATATTTGATATTAAATTACCCTAAATAAGAAAATGCTCTCTAATATTTATATATCTAATTTTAGCTAAATTACTCAGAATTAAATGCATGACTGAAACAACTCAGTTTGTTATACTTCTGAAAGAAAGGGAGGATATCATCTGACGCTGCGTACCCACCAAACGCGATGAAACTTCATCGCGCGACAAGATTACATGTAAAGTCAATGCAAAGACGCGATTAGACGCTTCATCGCGCCGGGCGACGCGATGGACGCGATAGCGCAGCGCGATGGACGCGATGGACGCGATGGACGCGAAAAATCGCTTCATCGCTTCATCGCGCCATCGCTTCATCGCGCCATCGCTTCATCGCGCCATCGCTCGAGTTGAAATAATTGAACTTTTGCGGCGAATTCGCGTGAAGACGCGCCGCGACAGCCTATCAGCGTTGAGATCGTCACCCACGTGCTGACGTACGGACGTCCTGGTGTTCCCTCGCTTTTTGCCACAATATTTATATATTATATTATATTATATATTGCCCATAATCAAAGTTGGGGGGCGCACGCGCGCGCGCGCGCACACACACACACACATACATACATATCAATCCCAGCTCTTTCACACACAGAGATCTTTTTTTTTTGCGATTGTTTATCACTGGGGCTTATGGCCGGCTATGAAGCACCAGTTCTGGGCAGAGCAGCAGCTTAACCTCCCGGTCCTGTACCCTGGTTAGCAGGTCTTCAAACTGGGCAACAGTCAGCCTGAAGTACCGCTGGAACCGGCCGTCGTCCAGGCGCAGCTCCTGCAGGAGACGGTGGAACTCGCCGAGCTCACGCCGCCTCCGTAGGGTAGCATGCACCCAGAACCGACGTCGGCACCTAGCCCGCAGACGAAGCTGGGAACTTCTCCAGAGTAGATACAGTGCAGCGATGGTGGTTATCTCAGCCATGATCGACGAGAGAATTAAATGGCGGAAGAAATGTTGTTGTTTGGGCGAGCTCGTCGCGCGACGCGATGCCGCGATGAGGCGTTTTTTGGCATTTTGGACCGGCGTCAAAACTGGAGCGTCTAGCGCGACGCGATTTCATTTGTCGCGCGATTAAATCGCGTTCATCGCGTTTGGTGGGTACGCGGCGTGACGCTGCGTACCCACCAAACGCGATGAAACTTCATCGCGCGACAAGATTACATGTAAAGTCAATGCAAAGACGCGATTAGACGCTTCATCGCGCCGGGCGACGCGATGGACGCGATAGCGCGGCGCGATGGACGCGATGGACGCGATGGACGCGAAAAATCGCTTCATCGCTTCATCGCTTCATCGCTTCATCGCGCCATCGCGCCATCGCTTCATCGCGCCATCGCTTCATCGCGCCATCGCTTCATCGCGCCATCGCTCGAGTTGAAATAATTGAACTTTTGCGGCGAATTCGCGTGAAGACGCGCCGCGACAGCCTATCAGCGTTGAGATCGTCACCCACGTGCTGACGTACGGACGTCCTGGTGTTCCCTCGCTTTTTGCCACAATATTTATATATTATATTATATTATATATTGCCCATAATCAAAGTTGGGGGGCGCACGCACGCGCGCACACACACACACACACACACATACATACATATCAATCCCAGCTCTTTCACACACAGAGATCTTTTTTTTTTGCGATTGTTTATCACTGGGGCTTATGGCCGGCTATGAAGCACCAGTTCTGGGCAGAGCAGCAGCTAAACCTCCCGGTCCTGTACCCTGGTTAGCAGGTCTTCAAACTGGGCAACAGTCAGCCTGAAGTACCGCTGGAACCGGCCGTCGTCCAGGCGCAGCTCCTGCAGGAGACGGTGGAACTCGCCGAGCTCACGCCGCCTCCGTAGGGTAGCATGCACCCAGAACCGACGTCGGCGCCTAGCCCGCAGACGAAGCTGGGAACTTCTCCAGAGTAGATACAGTGCAGCGATGGTGGTTATCTCAGCCATGATCGACGAGAGAATGAAATGGCGGAAGAAATGTTGTTGTTTGGGCGAGCTCGTCGCGCGACGCGATGCCGCGATGAGGCGTTTTTTGGCATATTGGACCGGCGTCAAAACTGGAGCGTCTAGCGCGACGCGATTTCATTTGTCGCGCGATTAAATCGCGTTCATCGCGTTTGGTGGGTACGCTCGTGGTAGAGCCACATTACACACATAAAACATTTAAATGTACAGCCTGCCTTCTACTTGTTGACAAAACCATGTTTCAATCCAGTGGAATGTCCTGAGTGACAAAGATGACCAAATCAACCGGATAAGCCTCATGGCAGTTTGTGAAATAATAACAAAAAATGTTATCTATTGGTTGTGTGTTCAGGGAAAATTCAATCAAGGTTTATCCTCTGTCCCTCCATTGGATAAGCATAACTCCCTAAAAAAACTGAAAAGGGGGAAGAAACCTTTAGGGAGGGAAACACTGAGGAGGATCCCCCTGCCAGGATGGACAGAAGTGCAATAGATGTCAGGTGTACAGAATAAACAACAAAAAATACAACATAGTCAATCCATAAGACAGAAATGATACATTTGCTGAGAGCAGTAATGGCAGAAAAAACTAGTAGAAAATGATGACTACTAAAGGAGCAGTGGACAAACTATAATGATAATAATATTAATAAAGCTGAAATAGTAGCATAGTAATAATAGAAATATGACTGTAATGCCAATATAAAGCTGGTGATGTAGTATTAAATATTGAAAAACTACTTATGGAGACGGCTGTCAACCATGAGATGCCGCAAGTTTTTGTGACGGTTTTGCTAAACCCAAATTAGACCAAAATATTGACAATTTGTGTCGCTCAGCACGCAACCTGGTTGGTACCACTGGTTGGTACTGGCAGATTTGAGAGAAAAATATGTAGAAATATTTATTTTTTGTAATTCTGTAATTCTTTCTGTATATATTGTTTAATAACTATATTGCCAAGTATTGGCTCACCTCCCTTGACTCGCATATGAACTTAAGTGACATCCCATTCTTAATCCATAGGGTTTAATATGACATCAGTTCACCCTTTGCAGCTATAACAGCATCAACTCTTCTGGAAGGCTTTCCACAAGGTTTAGGAGTGTGTTTATGGGACTTTTTGACCATTCTTCCAGAAGCGTATTTGTGAGGTCACACACTGATGTTGGAGGGAAGGCCTGGCTCTCAGTCTCCACTCTAATTCATCCCAAAGGTGTTCTAGGCATAAAGCTCTCTACACTGTTCTTGAGCTAATCTGAAGGCCACATGGAGTATGGAGGTCTGACTATGCAGATACAGCTGCAGTTGCTACATAAGAAAGAGATGAAAGAAAGAGTCAAATAAGTATAAAAATATAAAGTATAAAATAATGCCAATAAATATTACTAATATTTATATATTAATATATATAAGATAACCTTGTTTGAATTGTGAAATGGGTGGGACTAAAACTAGACTAAAATAGTCATGGACAATTCTGACTAAAGAAAGACTAAAATGCTCAGACTTTTAGTCGACTGAAACTTGACTAGACTAAAAATAGTCTGAACATGACTAAAATTAATAAAAACTAAAATGATAGCTTGAGACAAAGACTAGAATAAAACTAAAGTAAAACAGGCCTCCAAAAACAACACTAAAAAACAGTCTGCCTAGGTGCTTGCTTTTATACACCTGTGGCCTGGAAGTGATTGAACACCTGATTTCAATTATATGGATGGATGAGTGAATAATTTTGGCAATATAGTGTATAAAAGGCATTTTTCATCTCAGCTCGACTTTAACAGTGATTGTAACACCTTTTTACTTTCTGTCTCTGTATCCTTTTCCCTCCTGTTCTCCAGAAACAAATGATGATCTTCTGCTGCTGTGTGATTTTGGCCTTGATAGTCGGATCATTTCTCTACAGCTTCATCAAATAGAAAACCGGAAAGAGGCCGCCCACCAGCCGAGTCCACACAGTATGGATGAGGCAGAGCTGAACTGCCATCACATGGTCATAAAATAGAGCCTGGGCTCACGTTATTGTCATTTCATCTAATTCAAAATAGAAATAGAGGCTGTAAATATTTGTTATCAGTTATTTCTGAATATGTTACGACAACTTTCTGAAACTTCTCAGGGTGCCCCATTTTTAAATTCATTACGTTCTATCCAAATGGACCTCAGCGCTAAGAAGAGACTCAAAGACATTTAGATGGAGTCAATCATTGAGAGCCACATGATGTTAGCTGGTTAAACAAAGCATTACTTCAACAAAATACAATGGCTGCATTGTATCCAAACACCAACAAAATAAGAAGACCTCAGAAAATACACAGTTGAACCAATAGTCCTGACAAAAACCTAAATCTTAATGTCTTGATACATGAGAGTCGATGTATCTCCCTCAAAAGCTGCAGAAAGAACATGTTCCATTCCACACAATTATCAAAAACAGGGGTTTAGCTCAGGAGGTAGGGCGGGTTGGCTGGCAACCGCAAGATTGCCGGATTGATCCCCCGTTCGATCCCCGGCTCAATCCCCGGCTCCTCCTAGCTGAGTGCCTGGTGTCCCTGAGCAAGATAACTCACCCCAATTGCTCCTGACGAGCTGGCTGTCGCCCTGCGTGGTTGACTCCGCCATTGGTGTGTGTGTGAATGTGTGTATGAATGGGTGAATGTCAGTCATTCCTGTAAAGCGCTTTGGATAATAGCGCTATATAAATGAGGCCATTTTCCATTCACAATTAGCCACCATTTCAATTAATCGTTCTGTAAGTCCAATTTTGTCACCATAGCTCGTCACCATAGCTTCTGTCGTCACCAGAGATGGACAGAGTACTCGACCCCAGTCCTTGAGTAAGAGTACAAATACTACTGGTCAAAATTTAAAAGTAAAAGTAGCTCAGTCGACATGGTACTCGAGTAAGAGTAAAAAAGTACTTGCTTTTAAAGGTACTTAAGTATCCAAAAGTACATGCTTTAAATGTACTTTACTTAAGAGTAAGAGTAAATTTCAAATAAAATGAATGGTTCTAGGCTTAACATAGTTAATAAATATTTGTGTAAAAAGTCTTTGGGGGTTCATGTCTTCCTGCACCAACAGTAAATACCAAACACTGCTATGCGCAATACAGTCACACAAGATAAGTAAAATATAATACAATACATATACCTTTAACTAGTATGACTAGAATAACACAATGTATCTTACGGTGTTATATTGCCAAGGAAACTGCACTGTCGTAGCCATGTTCAATGCTGCATCGAACATAGCCCATCTACAGGCTCACAAACGCATAACTTCTGACTTCCATGAGCCTGGCTGTTAATCAGGCATGCAAGGATGTTGTACGACAAAGTATACATCCAGCTTATTCAGCCCAAACGCAGCGTTCCCCCAGGATTATACTAGAACAGCATTTCTCAGTAATAAGGCAAATGGATTAACTTAAGCAAAGCAAGGGGGTCGGCTAAAGTTTGGTGAGTGTTAATAACAAATAACGTTAAGTTATGAGAGCGTTTCATTCGACCATCGTTTCAAACCACAACACACACCACACACACACACACACACACACACAGCGCCACTTCCTACAAAATGCAGTTTTTGTGATCAACACACTCACATTCTCACAACATGACCGAGACAAAATAAAAAAAAAAAAAAAGGTGAAAGTCTGGTTCACTTACGTCAACGTGTTTCTTTAAGTTGGACGAGTTGTTGAAAGCAGAGATGTAGTTTTCCTTCGGCAAACACAATACACATTTGAAAATATATGACTGTTTGTCTGTGTCCATGTTTTTTACTCTGTAAAACTCAAACATGGAGTCCAGATAAGGCCAAGGATTTTCTGAAAGTTCCTCCGGATCATCATCACACTCAGTCTGAGACTCAGCCATTGTCGTGGTTTTGTGTTGACAAACACAGTCGAGGGCGTGACTACTTTGGCGGTATCCTTATGGGGAGGGATTACGTATTTCCGCTTTTACGTAGATCCCAGTGGAGAGCGTGCACTGTGATAGGGTTCCTTCTTTGACAAACAGCTTGTGTCCAATAGTACTTAAAAAAAAAAGAGCAGACCTGAAAGTAACGAGTACTTTTCAGCCTTTCTAGAAATTAACTTGAGTAAAAGTAAAAGTATTTGTCTTGGAAATGTATTCAGGTAAGAGTAATAAGTACCAAAGAAATCTAATACTCAAGTAAAGTACAAATCCTCTGGATATGTACTTAAGTACAGTACTTAAGTAAATTTACTCTGTTACTGTCCACCACTGGTCGTCACCATAGCTACCGTTGCAGTATTATTATGAATGTATATGTTGTTATGGGCGGGATTTGTCAGTAAATGCATGTGTATATGTGTAGGACCTTTCAGGACAGCTGAGTTTAGATCAGCTGGAAAAGTAGATAAAGATGACTAAATGAAAGGTCAAGGGGCAAAATATATGTCAGTCTGACTGCTAGCCTCTCCCAGCAAGGGATCTCATTTGCTTTTATTTACATTTGTGTCAACGTCTTATGTGCATATTTTATAAATAGATTTCTACTCCTCCTGGTGACTGTGAGGTAAAGATTGCCGACGAAGCTGTCAAACCTGAAAGACTTCCTTTAAGTGAGATTCAAGAGTTGTATAGCCCCTTGAACTACTTTCTCAGATGACTCAAGTAGCTTAAAAGACTAAAAAACAAGCAAAATAGGAATGTTGTCATATCCAAGAAACAACTGAAATAACTTGTTAATGAGTGAGAATGAATGGTGTGAAAGCAGAGGGACCTCAGACAGATGACTGCATCACCACCACAGGGCCCACCCTCATAGTGCACATCTACGATGTTAGCATCTTAAGTATTGACACAACTCCTCTTATTCTTTTGTACATGTCTCTGTTGTTTGTGTTTTGATGTGGAAACCATACAACTGTGCCAATACTTAATAATGCTATCGCTGCATCTGATGATACTGAACCTGCGCCTGCCACAACTCCATTAATGGGCCTTTATTCAAATAATTTGTCAAGTTATTGAAGTAGGATTGCCACTTTCCATCAAGAATTCACATGTTGGGAGTTTGAGATGTTGAACTGATTCAAAGATAATTGATAGTAGACAATGTATAATGATCTAAATAGGCACTTCTAAAAAGAGTCACTTCTGAAGGTGTTGGATAAGAAATGGATACGAACACAGCCCTGCTTTATGTGATTACAATGACACTGCCTTGGGGGTGTTTTACTGCTTTGGATCTTTGTTGTTGTGTGTGTATTACAAAGACTGCTTTCAATTTTAATATGCATATGTGTGTTCTAGGACTATTGCTGTTCTTGTTTCATGCCATGGTTTCACTCCAAATTGCATCCTTCCTCTTTGCATGCATCAACTATTTAATTTTTTGCCCTTATTCCAGAAGGTCAATATCACTAATAATCTGTTTACATGGCTGATGAATATGAATATTCCACTAATATTCCTGTTTACATGCATCTGTTCAAATTCCAACTAATGTAGCATTAGTTGTCTTTTTCCCTGCTCTTACCAGCATCATCTGGTTCATTTTTGTTTTTCAAAGTTTGATCTTGTGTGATTTGAGACTAGATTTGGTTCCATGCAGAGCTGAGCAAAACAAAGTGTGAAAGGTGTTGAAATATTGCATAGAATATTTTTGGCAGCTATCCAAGCAGCACCTGCCAAAAATCCCTTGTGGGTTTCACACTGTATGTCTGCCACTTTCTTCACTGGCTTGTGCTGCCATCGAGTTCACCTTGTACTCTCTCTGATGTGATGCCAGCCAATTAAATGGATGAAACCTATGTCCAAACAATAGGATAACAAGACACCTGGGTAACATTACTATAATAACCTGAGTTGGAATTACTGTGATGCTTAAATCTGATCGTAATTTAAAGTAATATTCCCAGCTATCAAGTGTGGACACATGGGCAGATATGAAATTAGCCAATGTCCAACTAATATCAACTAATATCATATATATATATATATATATATATATATATATATAATATATATATATATATATATATATATAGCTTGTGTAACTGTGTTTTTTGTGTCCTTCCGTTCTCGCTTACATGATTTGAGCCATCACTTAGTAGCAATTTATAAGGGAGATTGTTTTGTAATTATTTTTCTTTGTCTGTAGTTGTATCCACTGTTGAAAAAATAAATAAAATACAACCGTAACAAATTTGCTCATAAGTGGTTATTTACATTGTGTGTCGTTATTGCGCATCACAGCTTCGCATGGTCCTCTCTCTCGCCGTATTCAAGCTGGACGTTTTTGAAAGACAAGTCGCTATCACCAATCACAAGGCCTATGCAACATTTTCCAGCCAATCGGCAGCGGTGCTTTCAAAGCACACTTCCATTCATGGACCTGCAGGCACTTCCTCGTTGAGGTGAACGCTTCAAAACGTGTCCCTCCGATGCGAGCCTTTGGGAGTTAAAACGCCGGACACGGAAGACGTCACACGTCTCGGACTAGTAAAGGCTGTACGAGACGGACGGACCTGTGTTAACATGGGGGTAAGCTTTGCCAAACGCGTTATTTTGGAGGCAATTCGGGTTATTTGTGGGTGATGACTAGTATATTGGCTAATGGGGTGGTGCTAAGTCGGTTATGTCATCGCGTGATTGGCTGCTTCTCTTGACGACCGTGTACTCCAGTCAGCAAAGTTGTCGGGATATATCAACCAATGAGGTATGAGGTCGTTTTCGAATCGCACTGTTATTGGTGGCTTGCCACCTCTGTACGGCCTTTCGTTCTACTTGGCCAATCACGGTTTACAAATAATTTACGTGACTGACACCGCTGTGGACCAACGAATGCCTCGCGGGAATAGCTGTGATTGGTCCAGCGTACAGTTGTGGGCGGGATATTGTGAAGTTTATTTGACGGAATGGAAAATGGCGGCTGTTCGGAAACCGCATTAACTTTATACCATACTAGTAATAACAGCAGCATGTATTCCGTTTTCTTAAATCGCGTCAGAAATATCAGAATGTTGCTGTTTTAACGCGACTCGGGCACTTGTATCGATATAAGTAGGACGCGATGCAAACGGCTAGCATGAGCTGGACGCGACTTGGAGTGGAGTATGCAAGGAACAAAGCTCGAGTACTCACTCTTGACTTTATGATAATTGTATGTCTATGTTAATTTCCATGCAGTGCTATTGGCGTCTTTAAAAGAGCCACATTAAGCTTCCCATTTACAACCGACGTTGATTCACCAAACCTGTGAGAAGTCACTTAGCGGAGGGAGATATTAGACCATGAACAGCCTTAAACTAGTTTCAGGGCTCTCCAAAGACGAGCCTGTTGTAATCTAAATGTGTTAGTCGGGAGACTGGGAAGTTCATCACTTTGTTTGTTATAACTTAAGCTACGTTATCAGACAAGTGAAGCTACCACTGTGAACGCACGCCTCCCAGCTGCTTGTTTACCGTACAATGGCGCCAAGTGGCGTCACTGCACACTTCAAGGTGCTTTTTTGACGAATACTCGTTAAATAAGGTTACCTGCGTTTAGTTGGGCAGAGCTCGGTTTTCCTGTGAGAATGGATGACTCCAAGACGAGGCACAGCAAAAGGCTGGTAAGTTTTTAAAGGGAATGTGCTCACGTTGGTTCATTTTCCCTCTGCTTCATGAGTTAATTAATCAACCAATGTAATGCTCAATGCAATAAATGGATGCTCTGTCGGCATGGGGCGATTTAATGTCATGTTTCAGTTATCCTGACCCAAATAATTGCGATTCACAATAGTATTCCAATAATAAAACTCTTGAAATACCATACCAGTGTTAATACTTGGGTCATTCCGTGTCATTTCATCAAATGCCTACCACCTGACCATCTCAGAATGTCCTGAAAAAATTCAAGTACAAAGACTTGTTAGTAGGACAAATCCAAAATATTAGGTCTCTACTGTCAATAGTTTTCTCATGAAACATCATTGAATGAAGGGTAGTTTAGACGGTGTTTGGCATCATGCTCATCAAGCCATTTTTAAACAGCAATATCTGGAAAACTATCTCACCTGTGGCCTTCAAAAATTTTAGAGTATATCTGTTACTAATAGCCTCCAGACATGAAATATCAGGGGTGTAGCTCAGTGATAACCTAGTATGGTAGGTACTTAAAATGAGGCTTGTTGAAATAAAGTAGTACATTTGAAGAGTGGCTGAGCTCCCATTTTTACAGATAAAAGACTTCTAACACTTCTGCCTCTATCTCTGGTGTTAGCTTAAACATTCAACAAAATATGGTTTCTCTTAGATTAGTTTCATAGATATTAAGGCTGAAAAATGGAAGTAAACACATCTTTGCCCAAATTCAGAGTCATATTCCAAAAAACTGACAAGTATCAGGTCCAAACCTACTTTTTTTTTAAAGATCATATTCTTGTTAAAAATCATAGTAAATAATCTGGAGGTGTTTTGCCTCAATTTGTCGCAGTGATTTTTTAAAAATTCATATATTGGTGGGGTTTTTGTGGCCGGTTTTGGTACTGCATGTCATAAACAGCCTACTAGTAAACATCACAGCAGGGCAATTCAATTTTGTTTTTTTTACCATTTACCAAAGACTTGCATGTGACTAAATGCTACTGATAAATTTAGCCTTACGAAAACATAAAAATGTAGCACAGTTGTAGTTACAGAGGCAATAAATCCTTGAATGTGAGTTAAACATGGTTAAAGCAGCTTTTAATGTCTTAAACCATGAACAAACAGCACAATATTGAAGACTGTACATTTTGTCATACTTTAAGTATATAAATTACACAACCAAATCAAATAATACTTTTCATTTGAGCATAAAGATTTTACATTACACTACAGAAGTCTCCAAAGTTTGATATTGAATAATGGTTGCAACAAAATGAGGCAAAACACCCTCCCGATTTTTCAATATGATTTTTAACAAGAATATGATTTTTAAAAAAAGGTAAGTTTGGACCTGATACTTGTCAGTTTTTTGGAATATGACTCTGAAGTTGGGCAAAGATGTGTTTACTTCCATTTTTCAGCCTTAATATCTGTGAAACTAATCATCTAAGAGAAACCATATTTTGTAGAATGTTTAAGCTAACACCAGAGATAGAGGCAGAAGTGTTAGAAGTCTTTTATCTGTAAAAAATGGGAGCTCAGCCACTCTTCAATATACTACTTTATTTCAACAAGCCACATTTTAAGTACCTTCCATACTAGGTTATCACTGAGCTACACACCTGATATTTCATGTCTGGAGGCTATTAGTAACAGATAGTGTTGTCACGATACCAACATTTTGGTACTGGTACCAACATGTGTTTTGGTACTTTTCGATACTTTTTCAAATAAAAAGTGAATGCAAAAAATGTCATTACTGACTTTATTTTAATAGAAAATCTTAGAACAATAACATATTAATCAGAAAATAAAATAAAATACCACAAAGACAAGCTTTTCTAATAACACAATTTAAAAAATGTTAAAATATAAATATAATATAATATAATAATATAAATAAACCAGCTCTATTTTTTTTCTTCCAGAGCTACTTTTGTTAAGAGTGAAGGGCGATGGCGCTTGCTTTTAGCACTGAATGTGGCTTTTCTTCATGACTAAATGACCTGTCGTTCCCTGAGCTCAGTGTGCAGGTCTGGGGGCTTGTCCTATAGGTGTTTGGCTAGTCGGAGGTGTTTCCGCTGTTAGCCATGCATGTTTTTAAACACCGTTTACACAGTGGTGCTTCGGCGTTAACTGCTCGCCTTGCGCATTTGTTTTAAGCTAAAGTAGGGCCATATCGCACTTCGCGCCGCTGGTTTGTCCGCAAGTTGCGGCTTGGTGACGGTTGCAGCAGCCATTCTCCTCTCTGTGCCAAGCTCTCTCTCGCTCGCTCTGCTCTCTCCAAGCTTTCCTCCTGCTCCGTTTGTTGCTCCAGTCCATGCTGCTTGCTAACTTGCTAGCTGTTTCCTCCGTCTTGCTTGCTTTTTCTTTTTATCTCCCCAAGCTGCAGCTCGCTCCTCGTCCTCTCAGCTGTAGTTACAACGCGGTGACGTCACGTGGCGAGTTTCGCGGCGCTGTTGCGGGCGCTGCCGGCGGCGCTGCAAGTACCGGTCCCGTCTAAATGCAATATAGTACCGTTTTAAATGCCTCAGTACCCCGGTACCAAATTAGTACCGGTATACCGTGCAACCCTAGTAACAGATATACTCTAAAATTTTTGAAGGGCACAGGTGAGATAGTTTTCCAGATATTGCTGTTTAAAAATGGCTTTTCAGAGTATGATGCCAAAAACCGTCTAAACTACCCTTCATTCAATGATGTTTCATGAGAAAACTATTGACAGTAGAGACCTAACATTTTGGATTTGTCCTATTAACAAGTGTGTCTTTGTACTTTAATTTTTTCAGGACATTCTGAGATGGTCAGGTAGGAAGATTTTAAGAAATTTGATGAAATGACATGGAATGACCCACTTGTCATTGGCAACATTGGCCACTAGTTTACATAAACCTTTACCATGTTCATGTATTGTCCATATTCTATGTTTAAGAATGTACCTGGAAATGTTTATCACGGTTTGTTGAAACTCAACTCATCCTTAAAATCTTCCTTTTAACTAAAATTTAAAGTTTTAAATTCAGTTCTTTTATCTCTTTTTCCAGACATTAACATTCAGCCCAACGGCTCTCTTGGCTCTGTTGTGAATGACAGCTCAGAGGGAGGAACCAAAATAACTTAATTCAAAATATACAGGGAACTGCCAGAAGCATTTTTTAAGTTAAACTAAGATTAATGGATGGAATGAATAAATTCCCTTCCTAATGCTGTATAAACTGAAAATGAGAACAAAAAAGACATTGGGTTGATAATCTGACAATGCAAAGAACCAAAAGAGCTTTCCATAATGAAGTTACTTAAAAACGTGCAGAGAGCTGCCACAAGCATTTTTAAAATATAAGTTAAACACAAACTAATGAATGACTTGAATAAATAAAATCACTCCCTGTAGAGCAGGGGTGTCAAACTCAAATTCACAGTGGGCCAAAATTAAAAACTTGGACCAAGTCGTGGGCCAAACTCAATATTTATTGAAAAATTGACTGCAATTGTGCATGTTTTCCCTTCTCTCCAGATATGTAATGTTGAACCTTTTCATATGGAAACAAAACTTAAGTTTTGCATAAACTTTGAATCTGGAACAACCAACGCTTAATAGTATAAACACATGAGAAATGGGTCATTCCATGTGAAAACAGCCAAAATCGGGGTACCATGTAGATTAAGGCAGAATCAACATTCCTTACTGTTTGGGTGAGAGGTGGGTCACCAAAGTCCTAAAAAAAAATTGACGGCATGTGTGATTTTTCACTTTTTGGGTAGGGTAAAATAAAATACATATTATGGAGCTTCATAGTCAAAGGTTTTATTTCATTAAAAGAAAGAACAAATATGTATCTTTATCTGGTATAAATCCCATTAGGATCATAAAGTGCCCACATGGTCATTTGGGGGTCTAAATATGGGTTTCCAAAAGAGTCACCTCTGCCCAAGAGGGTTTTTGGACCCCCATTAAACCCCCACCAGTGGTACCATACAAATTAATTTTGGCAAGAGCAAGGTTCCAAAATATAACAAATAATCATGTTTAGAACAAATATGATCATTAATCGTGGTGCTAGGTGCTAGAGCTTAGTTCGGGCCCAGAAAATCAAGCCCGACCCTACCCGAACCTGTAAGCGTTCTGTCTGAACTCATAAGCGTTCTGTCCGTACCCGGAACGACCCGACACATTAACTGTAATTAAGAGCCAGAGCCCGATTTCAACCCGACAATTATTGTTAATGCATGAGGCTGTTGTATGTGCATATCCGTGGAAAGTGGGGGTGCGGCTGCACAAGCTCAGTCACAAAAATATAGGCTCCAAATAATTTTATAGACTGGGCAAAGCCGACACATATGTAATCGCCTCCTCCCACTAGTCACTTGAAATGATCCCGTACCTCAGACTTTCCTGATGACTTGCTCAACGTTAATTTTCCTGTTTTAAATTTATCCTTTATGTCTCCAAGTTCCATGTTGCACTTTAGCGTAACTCCTTTATTCTTTGATTTAGCTGCACAGAGCGGAACCGTTATGAATGATGCGTGCGCACTATGTGTAGCGTCTTTTTTTTACTTTGTGTAACTTTGTACACATTTCTTACTATTGGTTTCTTATTATGTCTCTCTCTAGCTGTAGCCTTTCAAGTTCCTTTTTTAATGTACTTTTTTTCACAGGCCAACAACAAAACAACCATAAATAATAATAATGGAAATGAAATCTTTCAACTATTAACAGTTAGAGGTGTAACAATTTACAGTAAAAACAATTAGGCGCAGACTGCTGTGTGCGCACGACAGAAGGCTTGTATTTACTATTGTTTTGGGTTGTTTTTAGTGTTTTTACAATATCTAAAGTAAAAGGAAAGTCTGGAAGACGCCGTAGAGTTTTTCACCTGCGACAGTGATGAATATTTATCAGGCGATGCGACGATGGGAGGAGAGGAGCATCTGCAGCTGATGACAGGAGTAGAGTGTTTTTATTTGTAGAAGTTGTAGTATTGGTGAAATAAACAAAACAAGTAGAATTATATACCTAAAAATACCCATAATCTCATTTGGCACATTCTGGCACACTTTGGCACATTTGTGCCAAATGCAACTCCATCTGGACATTGCCCTACAAAAAACACTGCCAAACACTCATATTTGGGTGTTTCTTTATCTACTTTCTACCAGTTGTTGGTCAGGCTTGTGGCTGTGGCTTCATTTAGCTTTTAGGCCTAAATACCAGAGCCACAGCTAACTCGCTTTACTCAAAAATTTAAAAAAAATTAGGCGAAAAATGTGCAATTTCCACTATGTTTGAGCTGCAGTAACTTGGTGTCAGTTACACTTAGAGTAAATCTGACCCTTAGAAAAGAAACTTCAAAGGGTTATCTTTCAGGAATGATCAGCTTTGTGCCTTTTCAGCCTTTTCTTCAAAAATAGGACTATCGATTCTAAATCGATCTCCTAAAATAAATAAATAGACTGAATGGTTTTGGCTTCACCAATAATCGATAAAAATGTGTTTAATCGTATGAATTGTGATTTATCTCGGGGGTTTAGCTCAGGAGGAAGAGCGGGTTGGCTGGTAACCGCAAGATTGCCGGTTCGATCTCCGGCTCCTCCTAGCTGAGTGCCTGGTGTCCCTGAGCAAGACACCTCACCCTAATTGCTTCTGACGAGCTGGCTGTCGCCCTGCGTGGTTGACTTCGCCGTCGGTGTGTGAATGTGTGTATGAATGGGTGAATGTCAGTAAGCCAAAGACTCACACCCCTATTAACAGTCCATATCTTGGAGTAGATAAAGTGCATAAAGACAACATTAATTCAAGCTCAGTTTGCTACATTGCATTTAGGGCTATGACTGTGTACTAACCTCACTAAAATCAAGGCATTGCAATTCAAAGAATAAATCAATTACAAAAGTCTGAAAATATTTATTTAGCACTGACATAACAACAATGCACAGTAATAAAAATCTAAATAAAATGTTTAATGTCTCATCAAACATGTCAGCAAACAAGGGTGCATGCCCCTCACCTGGCACAGAGAGACAAGCACTCCGCTCTCCTGTGCTGTGCGCTTCTCCCTCTCCAAGCGGGGTCTCCGCATCCATCGCGTCTGGATAATTTCTCGTGTGCGCTGCTTTAATCCCACATCCAAGTAAGGATTCTAATAGATCTCAGCGAAACGTCCATACCGCAGACATGTTGGCTTATCCAGACAACAGTGCGCTGGTCGTGGTTTCGGTTTCGGGGGGGGGGGGGGGTTGGGGGCGAATATTCGGTGCATCCCTAGTGGCGAGCTCATATGTACGCTCAGCCACGGTGTTTCTGCTCAGGCTCACATTTAAAAATGCTTGCTTTTCATCTGGGCACACGATGTCGCAAACTTTGACCATGACAAACACTGCTACCACACTAAAACTAGCCTTTACAGCAGCCTTACTTTGTGATTTTGCTTTTGTCAACATAGTCTGCCGTGACACCAGACTTTTTTCAGCTCCTCTGCCTTCTGGAGCTTGTCCTTTACGTCCAGGTCCTTATCGAGGTGTTTCGTTTCATAGTGTCTCAGTGATGTTGCTAGGTACGCGTCCTGCGTCCCTGACACATTAAAATCTGAAAGGACGCACTAAACCCACTATCCATGCGTCCCGGGGACGCACCTCATTTTCCCCATGAAAAACGATACATTGTGAACATTAAACAACTCGTGTTTAATCACAGTAACTGGCCAAAGAAACCTTCTTGTGAGCAGACTGGACAAGTGCTTTTTCAACCCTCTGCGCAGACGTGATCCCTTGTACAAAGTATCGCGACATGCTAATTTAGCCGCTACCAAAACAACTAGCTCGTCACCGCTGATTTCATTTCAACAATTAAAAATACGAACTTCATAGAAAATAAACCCACGTTTCCACTGCTCGATGCTGTGCTCATTCGTGTCGACTATGTTGTAACGTTTAGGGGACGTGCTGTAAGGAAATAAAATCCAGTGGTGGTGATGAAAACTACATTGAACGGCAACCGCCATATTGTTATTCCCAAACGGCGCCTGCGCATACATCACGCTTCCAACGAGATCCCGTTTTTCTCGAGAAACAGGCAGAGAAGTGAGAACGCAAAAATGCCACCAAAGAAAAAGATGAAACCTATTGCAGGTCAGCAAACTATTGCAGCTGCATTTTCTGTCCCCACTACCTCTGCACTCCTCCCTGACTGTGATCAGCCTAGAGAGAGTACCTTTATTTTGGTGCTATTTATCTTGCTACAAAAATCCTGTTTGATTTGAATGTCATATGTCATGCCACTGTGACAGTTCTGCAATAAACTTTTCAGATTTTGAATTTTATTTGTTTAATTTGAGATACATTTTGAACATACATTAATATATCCGTTTATTATAACCACATACCACCATCAAGGAGTTTAACACTATTAATTTAATTTAAGAAATAGAATAATAATAAGAAAGAAACACATTTTTTAAACTGGGGAGTCGGGACCCATTGAATTTCTCAGGGACCCACCCAACTTGCCACCTGTGGGTCCCCGGGACTCACTACATTGAAAACCTATCAACATCACTGGTGTCTTCTTGTGTTATATTCTTTCGTTACAGCCATGGTGGCTCCGCACACAAGACAAACAGGTCTGTCGTTTACATTTGTAAACAAAAAATCTGCCTTCCACCTGTGTTGAAAGCTCCTGTTTTCCATCTTCAGTTTGGCCATTTTTGGGGAGGGGTGGATTATATTTTAAAACTTTTTGTGCATTCAGTCTTTCATCCTGATTGGCTGGATTCATGGTGCCTAATAAATCAGAAGGTGTAGTGGGCGGGACAATGCTCTGAAATAAAATTGAATTGTTGAGAAACAAATATCTTTATTGCATTACAGATAAGATGCCTTGTTTTTTCTTGTGAAAAATAATATTAAATATTTCTGTGCGTTTATGCAATCATGGTGGTTGAAATTAATCCAAGCTGGCACTGGAGTTCACAAAGGCGCACATGCCACAAGTGCATTAAGAGGACACTGTATTAACCAGAGATTAGTGTGTGGATGAACGCAGGCACCAGTCAAGATGTGGGGGAGATAATGGAGCTCAGGAGGGCTGGGGGCTCAGCCTGGCTGGGATTACCCCCGTGTCAACTGACCCAGCACCAATGTTCTCACTCCGTCTATTAAAGGAAATGTTTAGATGTTAGTCTGTTTGAAGGGACAGACATTTTCTAATGTAGAACAAGTCACCACTTGTATCGGATGTGTGCTTCCTGGTTTTGTCTCCACCGAGGTCATTTTCAATTCCTGGATTTTCTAAACTTTGTCATAGGTGAGCAAATGCTCTCTGGTGCTTGTCGTTTTTTTTTTCTTTTGCCCTCATGATGATGTTTACATGAGGGTCATTACGTGTCATTTCATCAAATTTCTGAAAATCTTCCCACCTGACCATCACAGAATTTCTTGAAAAAATTCTAGTAAAAAGACACACTTGTTAATAGGAAAAATCCAAAATATTAGGTCTCTACTGTCAAGTTTTCTCATGAAACATCATTGAATGAAGGGTAGTTTAGACAGTTTTTAACATCATACTATGAAAAGCCATTTTTAAACGGCAATATCTGGAAAACTATCTCACCTGTGGCCTTCAAAATTTCTACAGTATATATCTGTTACTCATAGCCTCCAGACATATCAGGGGTGTAGCTCAATGATAACCTAGTATGGTAGGTACCTAAACTTCTCCCAAAATGTGGCTTGTCTGGAGGCTCTGCCTCATTATTGTATGTTCACTGATCCACCCTTCTTTATATATCCGTAGCGGGCTGGTACCCGGCGACGTTACCATGATGATGGCATCTCGGATGAGGAGATTGATGGGAGGAGGATGTTCGACCTGGAGGAGAAAGTCCACAGTCAGAGGTTCAGCTCTGACCGGGTCCTTCGCATGGAGGGAAAAGGTAGGCCAACACAAAGTAAAGTTGTGTCAGAACTTAAGGTGCTTTGGCCACATAGCAAGAGTGCCCTGAGTGCAAGTGTCCTTTTTTATAGATGGATAGATAGATCGCCCGCCCCAGCCAGGCTCTGCTCATACTCCTCACAGTGAATGCATAATGTCTGTGAACCAGAGACGGACTCAAACGAGGGGTTCTTAAAACTACGACCGACTAGCCCGCTTGATGGTCAGCAGAGCCTGGCATGGAACGCTGCTTTTACTGTTGAGCATCGTCGTTCAAAATCAAAATGTTACAAAAGCACCAGAAACACAGTGGGTACCGTGAGGTACCGTAGGTAGGTGTCTATGGGAACTGTAAAGAAAAGGTGTAAAACGTGTATTGTTGCGTGAAAAATTTGGGGTACACCTAAATTATCTGCTGGTGCAATGAAAAAATCAGACGCACCAGTGCGACCAATGTAAAAAGTTAGTTTGGAGCCTTGCTCTCAGGGCTGAACACAAAGTTCTTCCCTTAGACATAATACAGATCTGGAGCTGTTGTACTGCTCAAACCTTGATTCTGACGATGTACATCAGGCATCAATAAATATTTCTGCGACATGTATCTCCAGAGGTCTCCTTGCTTTGACTCATACATATTTCATTACAGACTTAACATATGAGTTCATCCAGAGAGGTGGCCTGAGGGACCCAATCCTCATTGAGAAGCCTGATGGACTGGGAATCAGGTAGGAATCTCTTTGTTTTCCCTTTTTGATCTTCTCATCTATATTGCTACTTTATTCTATTTTATCAATTCTTTTGTTGACATGGTTGTTCTTTCTTCTCTATCAGGGAAACAAAACAGACATGATTTGATTAGGGTTGTGAACGATAAACCGATGCGACCGTATATTCGGTTCAACAAGAGATACGGCTGCATTGGTAGCAGCCTCCTCAATCGATACGAATTATCAATGAATTCCTAGATGAATCAGTTACAGAGTCATGGATTGGGTATCGCAAGACTTTGAAGCGGTTGGAGGCATTACACCAACGTCAACGCAAGAGCTGAAGCTGCCCGCGAAACTAGAGATAGACCGATATGGTTTTTTCAGGGCCGATACCGATTATTAGTAGTCAAGGAGGCCGATAACCGATATTCGGAGCCGATATTCATTTGCAGTAAAAGTGAAAATACTGGTGTCAAAACACCAACACTTCTTTTAAATGCCTTTAAGCATATGTTTATTAAACAGCTTTTCAGAATTGCAACATGTATAATATAATAATATTAATAATAAGCTGCTTCTGTCTATGAAATATGGATATTATTTTGAGTAGTGTCCATGGGCGTTTTGTTTTGCCAGCAATGGTCCTTTCCTCTCCCTGCCCTAAATATGTGTGTATATAGTGTACTTCTTCTGTGCCATTTATTTATTTAACTTTCTCTATCACTACAGTAACTTTTTGACCGTCATTTGCTCTGCTCTGAACTCCTCTGTGTCTCCCGTTTGGGCAAACACAACAACTCACAGCCAAGCGTAAATCAGGCTTTCCGATTGGCTGTAAAAGCCGCTAGGGGAGCCAATAGGAGTGTCCGAGACATAAACGTAACTCTATACGTCACTAGCAAGATGGCGGATGAGAAGTGATCGACGATATACATAAACAAACGGAGTAATGCGCCACGGAGACGAGGAGACATCTAGTCACATATTTTACAACTTTACGCATTTGTTTTGTTGTCAGAAATAAATCGCTCACATGGGGAAGCAGGGTACCGTTATTTAGCCCCGTTTCTCTAGTTTAAGAGGGAAAAAAACGCATGTTTCTAGCGCAAACCATTACGGAGTTATGACGCTCTAAAGACAACATGATATTTTGTAGCGTATACACTACAATGGGTCTCAGTTAACAGACACCTCTGGAGGGACTACGAGCGAGCAGAGCTGCCGCTTATGTTTGTGTTTTGGGCTCATGGTAACGTTACTAGTAGTTGTGAGTTGTAAAGGACTGGGATGTTTATTACAATTTCAGGAGAGTCTGCTGCGTTAACTTATCTTCGAAACGTATATCTGCGCTCCGCAGCTTCTCCACTCGGCGAAACTTTTTCTCCTCGCCGCCGCGTGTGTGAGCAGCACTGAGCATGCACAGCTTTCACTGCTGATTGGCTGTTACCCATGCCATGGCTCTGTGTGTAACCAATCAGATGGTGCTGTGGGTGGGACAATGCTGGAGACAGAGTAGTGGCTGAGAGGCGCGGCTCCATCAGAGCCAAAATAACCCAGTTTTAAATTGATCTCTTATCGGCCGTCGGATTAAAGAAAAAGGCCGAATATCGGCGCCGATAATCGGTCTATCCCTACGCGAAACGCCGTAGCTGCCTAGCTGGTATGAGTGACAAGTGACAACACGGAAAATGGAGGAGGTGGAGGTGGAGAGGCGGGCGCAGCACAGGTAGGCGGCTGTGACGCTGCCGTGTGACCGCAGGCACTCCACGACCGCACGTGAGAGACGGACGGCTTTGAATGTCAATCGCTTGTGTCTCAACTTGCGCCACAAGAGGCGGCCGCAGCACGGGTAGCGTCTACGACACTGTCCTGTGACCGCCATCCAACCATTCAGCCAGACTTTTTTTTGGTCCGTGTCTAAAAATAAATACATTGACATGTGATTTTGTTTTGTTTTTTTGTTTTTTTTTGCCAGTGCCATACGGACACAGTGTTTGGGGATATGTGGTATTTTACATATTTGAAAAGAAACTATTGTACTGTCACTTTCATAGAATTGGCTTTATTTTATAAAATAACAACAAATATTAACCATCGAAACTAGCGTTCTTACACTGTATGGAATCAAATCAAATTGGTCTGTAATAAAAGGATATCGTTTTTGAATCAAATCGTAACCTGTGTATCTAGATGGATATCGAATAGTTTATCACAGAGAGATGTGCAACCCTAGTTTTGATGTATAAACAAAACATGAGACTTGCAATATGTTAAGTAACCTTTTGTTCTGTAGGATGCCGGATCCTGACTTCAGTGTCAATGACGTCAAGATGTTTGTTGGTAAGACTTCAGAAATTCATTTTTGTTCCTAAATGAATAAATGAATTAGATGCTGCTCTCGGGTGTAGTCATTGAAGAGTAACATACACGAGAGCAGACAAACTAAACTAATCAATAGAAAAATTTATAGATTTCAGTTCTTGATGAATATAGTCTTTGAGATATTTAAAATCCATCCATCCATTTTCTACCACTTATCCTGTATTCAGGGTAGCGGGGGGGGGGGGGGGGGGCTGGAGCCGATCCCAGCTGTCATTGGGCGAAGGCGAGTACACCCTGGACAGGTCGCCAGTCTATCACAGGGCTGACATGTAGAGACAAACAACCATTCACGCTTACATTCACACCTACAGGCAATTTAGAGTCATCAATTAGGGGCCGTCCAGACGAAGCAAAACAAACTTTTTTTCTCTGTTTTGCCTTGGCGTCGTTTCAAGAAAATCCGCGTCCAGACGAATCCACTGAAAACGACTCAGCGCGCTGTAGTACATATTCCAGGCCCTTATGCGGCACTGTTTCTGCTACAAAAACGCAGAAGAAGAGACGGAGCTTGACCGGATGTTTGCCGTTGCTATGGCAACACGTGAGAGTTATGGCTAATCTCCGCCCGACCATCCGATCAATAAACACCCATAAGATGACAATTTGGCCCGTATAAATAAAACCAACAATAAGCATCAACAGCTGTCACCCTAAGGACCTTGACGAGGCGTTGTCACACGTTGGGTTAGGATTAATTAGACAAATAAATGCCTACATTCATGGGAAGTTAGCTAGCGGTTGTTTGTTAGCATCGTAATAAAGTAGCATATATGTGACTTTTTCCCCGGAATATCGCCCCCCTCTCTCCGCTCCTTTTTTTTTCATACAGTGGCCCTGATACGCCGTCGTACAGACGAGCAGAATATCTGCTACGAGCACGGGGGCCGCCGTTGTTGTTGTTAGGAGACGTCGTGGGGGAAGAAGTCAGGCTCGAGGGTCGAGGGGTGGGCCGATGACGTCAGCGTATTCGTTTTCGCCGTCCACACGAAAACGATCAGGAAACGGAGGGGTGTCGTTTTTTTTCTTTTCAACCCTGAGAGCTGGTTTCAGAAAAGTGTTTTCACGCCGCGAAAACGCCGGATTCGTATGGACGGCAGGGCGAAACGCACAAGACTTCTGCGTTTACGCACTGAAAACGTTTTCGTGTGGACATGCTCTAAACCTATCCCCATCCTGCATGTCTTTGGACTGTGGGAGGAAGCCAGAGAACCCACGCTTACACGGGGAGAACATGCAAAGTCCCTGATTTAAATGTTTTTAATTTTTTTTAAATATTTAAAATATCTATTTATATTTATATCTCATTATTAATATCTCATATTATCAAAACTCAAAATAAAGAGTTTAATTTGCAGTAACATGACAATAAGTATATCGTTACATTCAAGAATCTAGAGCTACCTAATGTTTTATATTTTTATCTGATAAGTTATTGAAGTATGCATTGATCATAAAAAGATGACATTTTCTTAAACTGCATAAATGTTCGCACCTGTGTTCTTATCATGAAGAGTCCCATGTCGTCATAAAATCCCATGTCGTCATAAAATGAAAGCCTGTGCCAGTTGTTTGTAATTAGCAAGCGTAAACGCTCCGCCAATCCCCATAAAACGGCATGAGACTGCAGGAAGAAAAGTTGAGCGAGAAGTAAAGAAAAGATCTGAAGACGGTGAGCAAGCAGACTCCAAACGTAAGATAAACTTCAGTCGCTCTGAAGTGGAGGACACCGACTGCTGCAGGAAAACTGCAAACGAGTCGTTACTGTAGCGTCAGTAGTGGATCTAAAATAACACTAAAACGAGATGCATGGATGGTTACTCATTCAGTGGATGCTGTATCCGGAGAAGGGAGCACAACCGACTTCCCATCCCATCATGACTTCTTTTATTAGGAGATGGAGGATCTGACCTGGCCCCCTTGTTGATGACATCATTCTCTCTCTCTCTCTCTCTCTCTCTCTCTCTCTCTCTGTGTGTGTTTGTGCGTGCTCGCTCACTCACTCACTCACATGCATACATCTTGTTTTAGTGTTATTTTATATCCGCTACTGACGCTACAGAATATAATGGCTCGTTTGTTCTCATTTTCTCCACTTCAGAATGACTGACGTTTTCCTGTGCTTGGAGTCTGCTTGTTCACCGTCTTTAGATCCTTTTGAGACTTCCGTAGCAATTTTTCATCTGTGTGCGAGTTCTGTGTTTGCAGACGGCCCTACAATTTTTGCCCCTTACATCAGCATTGGTGGTGCATTTACATATGCTAATTAGGAAGAACTGGCGCGCACTTTCAATTTAAGAACACATGGGAAAAACATCGGAAGATATTGGTGAATGAGGCCCAATGGCACACAAGTTTATTTAATTTCAAATGACGAATTAAGTTAAACTACATGTAATTCCAGTGGAAACTGAGGGACGGCCATCTTTTTAATTCAGGAAAATGTGTTTTGATGGGTGCTCTTCAGCCATCAAAGTGGTCTAGCCACAGTACTGTATCCAGCTGCTGTTTTGACAAGTTGTCTTTAGCATGCAGTGACTAGTCGTTGCCAAAATACCCTCTCAGGCAGCAGACGCATGATAGATGTGATGGACGTGAGCACTCAGAAGGGGACAGAGATGTCAATGGCCCAGTGGACACGTTACTACGAGACCCCTCCGTCTCAGAGAGAGAAGCTCTATAACGTCATCAGCCTGGAGTTCAGCCACACAAAGCTGGAGAACCTGGTCCAGAGACCCGCCACCGTACGTACACACTTCATCAAACGCTCATGCAAACGTAAGCTTTCCAGCAGCCTCTCTACTCTCGGTAGTACCATGTTGTCGGTTACCTTATGTGTCTTTGTGTGTTTGTAGGTAGACCTAATAGACTGGGTGGACAACATGTGGCCTCGTCACCTGAAAGAAAGACAGAGAGACTCAACCAACTCTATCACCGACATGCAATACCCCAAAGTACAGAAGTAAGTCCGCCATATTCATTTTTCTCTGGCATCAAATCTTTAGACGGTGTGACTGGAAAAACATACTAATTTCCTCTCCAGATAAAAAGAAATGCATGTATGGATTGGTTTACATTTGGATATAAAGATTGCTGATGTGTCTCTGCAGATACTGTCTGATGAGTGTGGAGGGCTGCTACACAGACTTTCACATCGACTTTGGAGGGACGTCTGTGTGGTACCACATACTCAGAGGGAGCAAGGTGAGGCCAGTAGCCTTAGTTTCAGGCTCTCAAAACATGAATGCTGTTGGGTTCTGTTGTTGTTGTTTTTTTGTTTTGTTTCAGAACAAATTATGTTGAACCTGTAGTTGAGTTAGTTTGATTGTCATCCTGCATCACCAAGACCAACATAAGATCAATTCTGGTGCACTTTAATGTGATTAATACATGATAATAAGCGTTGATAGTCTTGTTAAATCAACTACATGGTATGATGAATTAGGGTAGAGACAAGACTGTATTAAAGTCCACTCCAAGATGACTGGTGTGAACAGTGGTGGGCACATGAACACATGGTGTTGGACGGGACGGATCAGACGAGACCAGCACTAGGCAGAACTGGTCCGACTCAACTAGTTTTAAACCAAGAATGAGAGAGATGGGGCTTTTCGTGCGCTCAGCTCATTCATCCAATCCTGTCCTGGACACACACACTTGTCACTCAAGTTGTGAATGGATGGAAAGGAGGAGACGTACAGTCAAGTCCTGCCGTACTCTGGAGAACTGCCCTTGTTGGGCAGAGCTAGGGATGCTTCATCTCCTGTAAAAAAGAAAAGAATAAAGAGCGGTGCATGCGTCGGAGGGATATGGATGCTAGAGCCTGAATCGATCTTATTTCTGGAGATAAAAGTAATTTATTCCCTAATTCTGGGAAAGATGAGCTGGTGCGGGCAGAGTCTTAGATTTTTGTTTTGTTTTTTGATGTTACTGTGAATCACTGTCACACACTTGATCCGTGGACTTTCGTTTTGATGTCGACAATCGGAAAACGGATAACGAGTTGTTTCCAGTTTTTCGCTTCAAAATAAAAGAACGAAAACGGAAAAATTACTCGTATCCCGTTATTCGTTTTAAAAACGGAAAATCAGAAACGGAAAACGACTCGTTACCTGATATTAGATATTGTGTTCATGAATGGGATTCGAGGATGAAATAAAATAACCATTTTCATTCCAGATTTTGCCATACGTCTTTTTTAATGACCCGAAAGGCGCTGTGTTATGCCGTGAAATTACCTGAAAGCCTACTTTGAGACATTTAGGGGGAGCTCTAAAACTCTGTTCATATACGCTCTGACAGCGTCTGACGCTCATGTTTTGAAGTAAACCTACTGTTTTAAACACGCACCAAAAGCGTAATGACCCGGACATAAAAGCGGTTAGTAGTTAGTAATAGTGTAGAGTTATGATTAGCTGTGCTTTATGTGACTTTCACATAGTTGGAAGAAAAAATAAAAGACAAAATGAGATGGCTGGTCCGCTGTGGCTTTACCGGTGTTCAACTGAGGAAAGTAGCAGCGCTCACCCAACAGTTCCCCTCCTGCCTTCTGTAACTTAAAGTGATGGTTCGGAGTAAAATGCACCCTAGGTAATTTCCACCATGACATCCAGCCAAATAGCCCCTCGGAAGCATTTTTAGCGATGGTCAAGATAGGGCGATCAGCCGAATGGCTTAGTACTAGCGCGATGGTACATAGTGTATATCTCGTAAATGTCCCCACTAATAATGCATGGAATGTTAACCAAACATCTGCAGTAGTACACATAGGGTCTGTACTCACAAAACGAGGCATTTGAAGGTTTGTAAGTACATCAGGAGTTTATTTAAAAGAACACTTGCCTGATAGCTTCTACTGCTAAAGCTACCGCTGTTGCGTAGATGGCACTTCAGTGTTTACCCAGCTTCTTCTTCTTCGTTGGTGTTTAATGGCAGTCGGCATTTACCCAGCTCTTTCCGTGACGCGAGTTTCACGCCAGAGTATGAAAAAGTTTCGCTGATTATTTTATAAATGCTTGTATTATCATGTCAACATTTATAAAATAAAAAAAAATAAAAAAATTAAGCATTCTTTAAATAAACTCCTGATGTACTTATAAACTTTAAAATGCCTCATTTTGTGAGTACAGAGCCTATGTGTACTACTGCAGAAGTTTGGTAACATTCCATGCATTATTAGTGGGGTAATTTACGAGATATACTGTAAGCACCATGGCTCCATTACTAAGTCATTCGGCTGATCGCCCTATCTTGACCAATGCTGACCATCGCTAAAAATGCTTCTGAGGGGGTGTTTGGCTGGATGTCATGGTGGAAATTACCTAGGGTGCATTTCACTCCGAACCATCACTTTAAATCCTCGCAGGAGACCAAAGTGGTCACTCATGCCTTGCCCCTTTTCCACCGAGGCATTTTGAGGGCCAGTTCGGAGTCGGTGCCTCAGTGCTGCGGCTATATTGCCACAAGACATCCGACTTGACCTCCTGGCTGTTATAAAATCTGAATATTCAGATAAAGACATTGTAATCGGTCTGCGGATCAGATAAAGTGTTTTCGCAGCATAACACGGCGCCTTCCGGGTCATTAAAAAAGACGTACGGCAAAATCTGGAATGAAAAATGGCGCTGTTATTTCATCCCTGATTCCCATTCATGAACACAATATCTAATATCTGTTAACGAGTCATTTTCCGTTTCTCGTTTTCTGATTTCAAAACGAATAATGGGATACGAATAATTTCCGTTTTCCGATTGTCCACTTCAAAACGAAAGTCGGATGGCCGCAAAGTACACTGACCCACACTTGACAATTATTGAACTGACAAATGACATGGGGTCAGATAAAAGCAAACGATTAATATAAATCAGAGGATGCGTATTGGGGAGCTCTTTTTCCCGTCTCTAGTATTATTTAACAATACTAATGTTAATCAAATTATGTAATAAACATGTCAGAAACATTAAAGAGCTGCATAAACATCTGTCAGTCACCAGAATTTCTTTTTACCACATTGGCCATGACGATGCAGGACGGCAATCACCAAATCTTTCCAGTCAATGAATTACCTGTCAGTCTGTATAACTTCCTGTTTATACCTCTAGATCGCAAAAGTCTGTGTGAACAGGAACTGAAATGTATTTTGTTTTTCCCCTTTGTATGAAAGCACCACTTAATAATTTCTGTTTTCCTCAGTAAACAACTACAAAGTGACCTAATGTAGTTGGATGGTGAAGTGAGCGGGGTTGTTTGTTTTCAGGTGTTCTGGCTGATCCCTCCCACCCCTCAGAACCTGGAGCTGTATGAGAACTGGGTGCTGTCGGGGAAGCAGGGAGACATTTTCCTGGGAGACAGAGCATCTGACTGCCAGAGGATTGAACTGACACAGGGCTGCACCTTCATCATACCCTCGGGTATACTTTTAATTCCCACCCACTATATGTTGAAGTGACAGGAATAGAATATCAATGTGTGCGTTTATATCCAGGTTGGATTCATGCTGTCTACACCCCAATGGACTCCATGGTGTTTGGAGGAAACTTCCTGCACAGCTTCAACATCCCTACGCAACTTAACATCTGTAATATAGAAGATAGAACGCGGGTAAGGGTCACCAACACTCCTTTCTTATGTAGTGGTGGGAATCATCAGTCACCTCAAGTTTTGATTTGATTACGATTCAGAGGGTCATGATAGGATTATTAAACTATTCTTGAAGCATCTGTATTTTGGATTTAAATATAAACAACATTTTTCCTTCAAATCTTTCAAACCAATTCCTATTTGTATGATTTGCTATATTTGTGGAATGATTGCCCAACAATCTTCCACCTCTAGGCCTAGTGAGGGGTAATGTAACGCTAAAGTGCCTCTTTCACCGCCACCACAGGTTCCGTTGAAGTTTCGTTATCCCTTCTACTACGAGATGTGCTGGTACGTGTTGGAGCGCTACGTCTTCAGCCTGACGAAGACCTCCTACCTCACACCAGAGTTTCAGAAACACACACTGGGCATTGGTATGAACACAGGCACACATGGGGGGGGGGGGGGGGTAGATGTATTTATGAGGAAAACAAATTCATGATGGAGGGTTATTTTGTGTGGATTGGTTGTAAATAGAATGTATACCAGAGGTTACATTATACTTTCCTTGTCTGTCCTTCTGAGGGACAGAGTTGTTAAAATTCCTTCAGAATGCATTTAAATTTAATTTTTTTTATTATTAAAAAAAGACATGTGCATATTGAAATTTAGAGTCTGTCATCCAAAGTTGATCTGTAACCACTTATCTTATTCAGGGTCACAGAGGTCTGGGGCCGATCTTTGCTGACATTGGGCGAAGGCATCGTAATCCAATATAGTTGTTGTCAAATTCAGCAAATATCTCTTCACGATCTGTTAGCTGTCCCTCCCCCCTCCAGTCTGTCCAAATCATAGACGGCCTTCAGATTCTTCCTTCATTGTCAAAACAATTCAGTCAATGATAGAAAGTATTTGGTATATAATGCAACCTTTCGGAGTCGAAATCTCGTGTAGCCCAGACCCTTGCATTTGCATTTGGTATTGGTAGTAGTATAGTAGTAGTGGTAGTATTAACTAGGGGTGTGACGAGATCCTGTGCCACGAGATCTCACGATATTAAACTTTGAAAGATTTGTGAGCTATACATAGCTGAGGTTTTACAAACAGCTCTTACTGACTAGGAGCTTAAAAAACCCAACCACGGCATCGCTTATTGTTACTGATAATGCACGTAATATGGACATGTACGTGGCCGTGCGCGAGGCGGGATTGAAGCTGCAAATTAAGTGTTTAGCGCACACTATAAATCTTGCAACCCAAGCTGGCCTCGGTGTTCCCCGTGTCGCTCCTTTGCTCGGGTGGGTGAGACGGGCGTAGTTCAACGTCCACCGCGGTGTTAATGTCCAAGCAGAAACAGCTACAATTGCCATCACACAAGTTAATCATGGACGTAACAACGCAAACCAACTCTGCCGATCTCTGTGATCTCTAGCAAATGCCAATGGCATTGCACGGTGTTGGGTTGTAAGCACAGGCCCTATTTGTGGACGTCAGGCCCTCAAACCACCCTCATGGAGTCGATTTTGGGCCGTTTGAGTTGAAACTTGAACATCAGTGGCCTGCTGCAGGTCATTTTGTAGGGCTCTGGCAGTGCTCCTTCTGTTCCTCCTTGCACAAAGGAGCAGATATCGGTCCTGCTGTTGGGTTGTTTACCTTTGTTCGGCCCCCCTCCACGTCTCCAGGTGTACTGGCCTGTCTCCTGGACTCTCCTTCATGCTCTTGACACTGTGCTGGGGGACACAGCAAACCTTCTTGCCACAGTACGCATTGATGTGCCATCCTGGATGAGTTGCACTAACTGGGCAACTTCTGTGGGTTGGAGAAACCACCTAATGCTACCTCTAGTGGTGTAAACACTGCCAGAATTCAAAAAAGAAAAAAATCTGCCAGAAAGGCAAAGAACAGATATAGTCTGTGGTCACCACCTGCAGAACCATTCCTTTATAGGGATGTCTTGCTAATTGCCACTCGTTTCCACCTGTGGTCTGTTCCATTTGCACAACAGCAGGTGAAATTGATTCCCAATCAGTGCTGCTTCCTAATTGGACAGGCTGATATCTCAGAAATATGATTGACTTGCAGTTACATTGTTGTTTTAGTGTTCCCTTTTTATTTTTTTGAGCAGTGTATATGAGTATTAATATGGCTGGGAGGACTAGCTTCGTTTAAGCAAACAGTTTTCATCATGCAGCCAGGTTTCAGTCAGGCAGAATAAATCAATATGATTATCTGATATTACATCATTGACTTATACTGCTTTACATGAGAGAGATCTAATGTTTAAGAGTCCACATTTAATTCTCCTATTTTGTTGTACTACATCAGAAGTGCTCATTTTTATTTTTATTAGGTTTTCATGTGAAATCCCTCTTCTGTTGGACCAAAATAATTTTGGTGGTCGGGGGACAGACATGGTTCTTATGTGGTTTTGGGTGGGTGACTGCTCTAATGGAGGTGCAGTGTGTAAGTGTGTAAGACTCCTGGTCTCAACACTGGTTTGTCATGTTTTAGGACTACCAATGTAATCAGCGATGTTTCTAGATAGGAGAGCGGCTCCAAGTGGGGTGGATGCCATCTCTCCTGATCAGACCAGGTTTTCCCCAGAAAGGCTGCCAGTTATCAACAAAGCCCACATCTTTATCTGGACACCACCTCGACAGCCAGTGGTGGAAAGATGACATGCAGCTGGGATTCCGTGTCATTTCATCAAATTTCTGAAAATCTTCTCTTAGGACAAATCCAAAATATGAGGTCTCTACTGTCAATAGTTTTCTCATGAAACATCATTGAATGAAGGGTAGTTTAGACAGATTTTGGCATCATGCTCTGAAAAGCCATTTTTAAACCGCAATATCTGGAAAACTATCTCACCTGTGGCCTTCAAAATTTCTACAGTGTATATCTGTTACTAATAGCCTCCAGGCATGGAATATCAGGGGGGTAGCTCAATGATAACCTAGTATGGTAGGTACTTAAAATGAGGCTTTTTGAAATAAAGTAGTACATTTGAAGAGTGGCTGAGCTCCCATGTTTGCAGATAAAAGACTTCTATCATTTCTGCCTCTATCTCTGGTGTTGGCTTAAACATTCTACAAAATATGTTTTTCCTTAGATTATTAGTTTCACAGATATTAAGGCTCAAAAATGGAAGTAAACACATCTTTGCCCAACTTCAGAGTCATATTCCAAAAAACTGACAACACATATCAGGTCCAAACTTACTTTTTTTGAAAGATCATATTCTTGTTAAAATCATATTAAAAAATTGGGAGGGTGTTTTGCCTCAATTTGTCGCAGTGATTTTTTTTAAATCCTGATATTGGTGGGGTTTTGTGGCCGTTTTTGGTACTGCATGTCTTAATATCCTACAAGTAAACATCACAGCAGGAAAATTCAAATGTGTTTTTTACCATTTACCAAAGACTTACATGTGACTAAATGCTACTGATAAATTTAGCCTTATGAAAACATTAAAATGTAGCACAGTTGTAGTTACAGAGGCAATAAGTCCTTAGATGTGAGTTGAACATGGTGAAAGCAGCTTTTAATGTCTTAAACCATGAACAAATAGCATAATATTGAAGACTGTACATTTTGTCATAGTTTAAGTATATAAATTACACAACCAAATCAAATAATAATCTTAATTTGAGCATAAAGATTTTACATTACAGTAGAAAAGTCTCCAAAGTCTGATATTGAATAACAGTTTGTCTCTATGCTCACTGTGAGACAATATGTGAGTTGTGTGTATGATCAGAAATGGTGGATAGGAAGTATCAGAGATGTTTCAGATGAAGATGTACTGGTTCAGTTCATGCACCCACATGGCCCTGCCAAGAGTTTCTACTGGCCAAGAAGAGAAGACATGTGTAATGTCCCACTGCAGCATAGAATTGCAAGGATTGATGTTCCCTCTACAGAAACTGGGCGCATGTATGCCATCAAAAAAGATGAGCACAACAGAGCAGAGATGTACATTAGACCATTTGTAAAGTGACTGCCAAATTAATGAATGTGACGAAGGAATTGGATCTAAAAGATGAAAAATGTGTGATCCCTCATAGTGAGCATAGAGACAAACTGTTATTCAATATCAAACTTTGGAGACTTTTGTACTGTAATGTAAAATCTTTATGCTCAAATTAAGATTATTTGATTTGGTTGTGTAATTTATATACTTAAAGTATGACAAAATTTACAGTCTTCAATATTATGCTATGTTTGTTCATGGTTTAAGACATTAAAAGCTGCTTTCACCATGTTTAACTCACATTCAAGGACGTACTGTCTCTGTAACTACAACTGTGCTACATTTTAATGTTTTCGTAAGGCTAAATTTATCAGTAGCATTTAGTCACATGTAAGTCTTTGGTAAATGGTAAAAAACACATTTGAATTGCCCTGCTGTGATGTTTACTAGTAGGCTGTTAGGACATGCAGTACCAAAACCGGCCACAAAAATCCCACCAATATCAGAATTTTAAAAAATCACTGCGACAAAATGAGGCAAAACACCCTCCCGATTTTTTTATATGATTTTAACAACAATATGATCTTTCAAATAAAGTAAGTTTGGACCTGATACTTGTCAGTTTCTTGGAATATGGCTCTGAAGTTGGGCAAAGATGTGTTTACTTCCATTTTTGAGCCTTAATATCTATGAAACTAATCATCTGAGAGAAACCATATTTTGTAGAATGTTTAAGCTAACCCCAGAGATAGAGGCAGAAGTGATAGAAGTCTTTTATCTGTAAAAAGGGGAGCTCAGCCACTCTTCAAATGTACTACTTTATTTCAACAAGCCACATTTTAAGTACCTACCATACTAGGTTATCATTGAGCTACACCCCTGATATTCCATGCCTGGAGGCTATTAGTAACAGATATACACTGTAGAAATTTTGAAGGCCACAGGTGAGATAGTTTTCCAGATAATGCCGTTTAAAAATGGCTTTTCAGAATATGATGCCAAAAACCGTCTAGACTACCCTTCATTCAATGACGTTTCATGAGAAAACTGTTGACAGTAGAGACCTAATATTTTGGATTTGTCCAATTAACAAGTGTGTCTTTGTACTCACATTTTTTCAGGACATTCTGAGATGGTCAGGTGGGAGGCATTTGATGAAATGACACGGAATGACCCAGCTATATATATGTCATCACTAGTAAAGTTTGGCAGGGGACCAGAGAAAACTATGTGAGTCCGACATCATTTTTGCATATTCAGACACCGAGCCAACATTGATTTTAGTGACCTCCGATTGGTGTAATCGGGTGTCGTTAACGCCGACCTGAATAACAATCTTACTGTATTTACGTTTATCCTTAGCCAGCAGTTTCAATTGAGCTTCGATGTCGCCCGCTCTGGCCCCCGGGACACATTTGACTAAAGTTGCTGGTGTCGCTATTTTCACGTGTCTCACTATGGAGCAGCCAATTACTAGGGTTGGCTTCTCAGCGGGTGTGTTGCTGAGTGGGGAAAGTCGATTAGATAGTGAACATGGTGGTTAACCTTGGGCTTCGGTTTAGAACTATGCCTCCTTCGGACTTTCACCCAGCCTCCTGGCTGCTTGGGGTTTGCTGGGGCACGGCTAGGAGCTGCTACGCTATGTAGGCCCGCACCGGCTACAGCTAGCGTCAGCTGGCTGGTTACAGTGGCAGCCGATGGAGGATTGTTGGTGCGGAGCTGCGCTTCCAAATCATTTATCCTCACCTCCAATGCAAAAAGTGAACTACATTTATTACATGTACCCTTATCGGTAAAGGAGGCGTAGAAGTAGCTGAAAATCAGACACACCGGGCAGGAGAGAACAGGAGGAGGACAGGGAAAGAGAGAAGCCATCGTAGCTGCTAGGCTAGCTGTTGAGCTAAAGTAGCTAACAGAGATAGCGTGTAAACAACTGCAAATTTAGCGAGAGGCAACTGAGAAAATGAGCGATGTGTCTGCTGAAACAGGGATGGATGTTTAAGCTTAAACTTAGCGGTAGTTAGTCACTGAACAGGGAAACTACGTTATATGAACAGAGTTGGGCTGGAGAGAAAAAACACCTGTAGCGTGTATCACGTTGAAACAGGAAATGACACAAGGCGCTTACTGTCGGAAACATTTATTCAGAATCAGAAACATATTAATTGCCAAGAATGATTTTACACCAATGAGGAATTTGTCATGGTGACTAAGGTGCACACATTGAGGGCAATAACGATAAACAACAATAAACAAATTGTGACTATAATATATAGTATTTTATTTATTACTACAGGCCGGGTAAAGAGGCAGCTGGAAAGACTGCATCAGCGAAAGGCTGCAGGCCCTGATGGTATCTCACCAAGGATTCTGTAGACTCACACTAACATCGCATGTGATGAAGGTCCTGGAGAGACTGGTCTTAGCCCAGCTGAGGATGTTTCTGGACCCTTTGCAATTTGCCTATCAGCCCCATTTAGGAGTCGATGGTGCTGTCATCTACCTGCTGCAACGAGCCCATATGCATCTGGATGGTGGGGGAGGCACTGTGAGGATCACATTCTTTGATTTCTCCAGTGCTTTCAACACCATTCAGCCTCTGCTAATGGGTTAGAAGCTGCGGGTGGTGGGTGTTGACGACTCTGTGATCTCCTGGATTACTGACTACTTGACAGGCAGGCCACAGTTTGTCCGTCTGGGCAGTGTCCTGTCTGATGTGGTGGTCAGTGATACAAGAGCTCCACAGGGAACTGTGCTCTCGCCTTTCCTCTTCACCTTGTACACCACTGACTTTCAGTACAACTCTGAGTCATGTCACCTGCAGAAGTTTTCTGACGTCTCAGCTGTTGTCGGGTGTATAAGGGGGGGAGATGAGGGTGAGTACAGGACACTGGTAGAAAACTTTGTGGAGTGGTCCGAACAGAATCACTTGCGGCTGAATGTCAACAAGACCAGAGAGATGGTGATCAGCTTCGGGAGGAAGAAGAGGATGCCTTCACAGCCACTACGGATCAGGGGGGAGGTGGTGGAGGACTACAAATACTTGGGAGTGGTGATTGACAACAGACTGGACTGGAAATCTAACACAGAGACTGTGTACAAGAAGGGGATGAGCAGACTTTCTTTTATTTATTTGTTTATTTCGAGCATGTCAATTAAATCGTCATCATCACACTTCATCTTTGTTCGCATAGTAAAAATACACATGGCCGAAAGAGAAAGCGGGAGAAGCCAAAGCTTATCTAGTCCTGCCCCCATTACCCATAAGATAAAGTCTTCATCATAATCTTCTCTTATCTTTTGCATTTTACATTTTGACACAACATTTTCTTTTACTTATGGCATTTTGACATAACATGTTACAGCAGTAGGTAATATACAGAGCTGAAGTCTAGCTCTAGATTGTACATACAGATTATGCGTGTATTAGACAAGTCCTTAGTGTGGACTTGATAAATATGACCTTAGTGTGTCAATTTACAGGGCTCAGTTGAGTTCTTCACAGATCAGAACTTCTGGTCGCTCACAGTAGTGTCACAGTTTGTATTCGTACCTAATTTATCTCCACATGGTTGATACACATTATAACAACATCCTGCTACGTACATCTGATTTTTTGACCTCTTCTAACACATTCCATTGTTTAACACCTGTGAACGATAAGGAAAAGGATTTTAACGTAGTTCGTACCTTCCTACCTCTAAGATTGTGTCTCTCCTCTCGGTCTAGGAAAAGTATTTGCAGGTTGTGAGGGAGGCTTTTGTTAGCAGCTTTGTGCATCATTTGTGCTGTGCGATAGTTTATTAAGTCATATAGTTTGAGTATTCTCGATTCGATAAATAAGTGATTGGTGTGTGCCCTGTAGTTGGCATAGTGTAAGATTCTCAAGGCTCTTTTTTGGAGTATTAACAAGGGCTGTGTGGAGCCTTTATATGTGTGTCCCCACACCTCTGCACAGTATTGCAGGTGCGGAGAGACTAGTGCGCAATACAACAGATGAAGTGCTTTTTGATTTAGTATTTTTTGTGCTTTCCAAAGTATGGACACACTCCTGGCCAACTTCCTTTTTAATAGTGTTATGTGTGGCTTCCAACTTAACATGTCATCGATAATCACTCCCAGAACCTTATTCTCACAGACCCTCTCAATATTAACTCTGTTTACTTGAATGTTGGGACTGTTGTTGCAGCCTTTTTTCCCATATAGCATGTATTTAGTTTTCCAAGATTTAGTGATAATTTATTTATATTAAACCACGCATGAAGTTTGGCCATTTCCTGATTTACTTTTATTTCAACAAGTTGGTTCAAGTCACTCCCAGAACAGAAAATATTGGTATCATCCGCGAATAATATTAATTTCAGAATATTTGACACTTTGCATATATCATTTATACATAGTATAAACGGCTTTGGACCCAGAACTGACCCCTGTGGGACCCCACAGACTATGTCCAAGCTAGTCGATGTGTTATCCCCTATTTTAACATATTGGGATCTCTTGTGTAGATAGCTCTTGACCCACTGCAGTGCTACACCTCGAAGGCCATGTCTCTCCAGTTTAGCTATTAAAATATCATGGTTAACGGTGTCAAATGCTTTTTTCAGGTCTATGAAAATTCCTGTTGAATGTTGTTTTTGGTCAATAGCATCGGTATTGATTTCGACAGACTCGGTTAGAGCTAGGGCAGTTGAGTGGTTCCTTCTAAAGCCATATTGGCTATCATATAGCAATTTGTGTTTGTTGATGAAGTTGTCTAGCCTATTGTTGAATAGCTTCTCGAGGATTTTTGACAGTTGTGGCAGTATTGAGATTGGTCTGTAATTGGTAAACTTGTGTGTGTCACCATTGTTAAACAGTGGCACAACTTTGGCAACTTTCATTTTGGTGGGAAATGTCCCGGTTTGAAATGACAGATTGAAAATGTATGTCAGGGGTGAAATGATTCCATCTAATACTTTCTTAATTAGCCTCATGTCGAAGTCATCAACATCAGTGGAAGTTTTTGCTACGCATTTGTTGACCAGATGTGTAATCTCTGTGTCCTTCACTGGTGTGAGAAACATTGAGCTGGGATTTCTGCCTCCATCCTTATCAAAGTGGTCCCAGTGAGTCAGGAATGTCCTTGGCTAGGTCTGGCCTGATGTTTACAAAAAATTAATTGAATCTATTTGTTATGACTTCCGGGTTATCTTCCTGCATGTTGTTATACTTTAAGTAGGGAGGGTAGTTTGGTTTTGTACTTTTATTATTAGTCACGTTGTTTAGAATATCCCATAGTTTTTTTGGTATACTTCATGTTTTCTGCTAGTAAATTGCTGTAATATTCTTTCTTGCGTTCATTTGGGATGCTGTTTAGCTTGTTTCTATACCTTTTTGTATCTCTGACTGGGCCGTCCTTGATTTAATGAACTGTCTGTACAGAGTGTTTTTCTTCCTGCAGGCGTTTATCATTGTTTTTGTGAGCCATGGTTTCTGCTCCTTATTCCGATTTGGCTGTCTCTTTTTCACAGGACAGTGTCTGTCATACAGTGTTTTAAATATTTGATAAAAGGAATCATATGCATCATTCACATCTGTTTCATTGTAAACATTGTTCATTTTTCAGTGTATTCATTCCTTCTTCAGTTCTGACCCTTATGTATATGTTTTTGTTTGGTGTCTGCCTCACCGTGTGTTTGCAGTCATAGATAGCGAAGATAGGTAGGTGGTCACTTATATCATTTATCAGGCTATTGCTATGTCATTAACGTTAGTAAAGATATTATCAATCAGAGTAGCACTGTGTGTAGTGATCCTGCTAGGGCGTGTGATGAGAGGTTGTAAGCCCATTGTATACATCATATTAATGAACTCGTCGATTACCGTGTTTTGTTTTGGATTGATCAAGTCAATATTTATGTCACCACAGATAAAAACTCTCTTTTGGCTTGTTTCTGAGAATATTTCCCCCACACATTCATTGAAGTCCTCTATTTTTGAGTCCGGTGCTCTGTAAACACAGCTTACAACTATATTTTTACCTTTCGTTACACAGATTTCAATTGTCACACATTCCAATAAGTGATCCACAGCTTTAGACATGTTTTGTACTGTCTCATACTTGATGTTACTGTCATAGGGCCACTCCTCCTCTGCCTTTGTTTCTCCTGTTAACACATACAAGATTATATCCATGCAGGAAAAAATCTGTGCCTTTGTCTTCATTAATCCATGTTTCCAACACCGCAATGATGGTGAAAGTTGGTGTATAGACTCCTGCTATTATAGTGAATTAGAGACCGTTTCCCGGCCATCTCAATGCTGTCGTTGTATTGAACTTCAGTGTAGTACTGACATTTTCCAGTCATGTTGAAATGGAAGTGGTTGTCCGGGTCAATTCCTTCAATCGGGTCAGATAAGGTATGATTCACATGTTGATTTGTAATGAGCTCCACACTTCCTTGCTCAGCAATCCTTTCAGATATTCCCATCATACTTTCAGTCCGTGTAACTGACTGAACTTTGCTGTGCTCTAGTTACAGAGTGTTTGTGAGCCATACCTTAGTTATCGTATTTCTCCAACTCATCCTTACTCCTGTGGAAGAAAACTCCTCAGGTCCAATTCTCTGGCTGGTTCAAATGAGGTTTAATCACTGACAGTGGAGAAAGGGCAATGTCGCTGTTGCCACACAGTCCATTCTGCCATATGTGGGGTGAGTGATGACTTTATAGACAGAACCAAAGGGGCAGGTCTAAACAGTGGATTTACATAGATTCAATACGCATCTCTCCAAACCAAGAAGAGACGTCCTGAGACAACATAAAGGTGTGACTTCCTCGGAACAGCTGGGTTCTTTCTACATAGTGTCACAACAGGGGTCATTCATGAAGGGCTTGATCAAGTATGTGAGATGAAGGTGTTTCGGGGACGGTCCAGGAAGGGGGACAGATCAGAGGGTCATTTCATCAACATGACAAGGCTTACATACAATGAATGCAGCTCAACAGGACATTTGATGTTTCCGAGAGAAAGTAACATTAAAACAAAACAAATAAGAAAAAGTAAGGTCTACACTCCTGATCTGGATTACTTTGACTTATTCTGCTGATGCTCCATTTGTTTTGATGTAGATGTTGCAGTTTGCCGTCCAGGTGTGTTGTAGCTTGCCATCCTTCTTCAGTTGGCAAGCTTTTCTGGCGATGTCTGCGTTCTTTTTGGTGAGGTTCTCTTTCATGTAGACCAGGTGTCTCAAACTGATCCAGTAAAGGGCCACTGTTAAAATGACTGATTTTAGCCATCGCCTTTTGGAGAGGTTCCATCTTTTTCTTCATATCTATCAGCTCTGCCATCAGTTCTTCTTTCATTCTTCTTTCATTCTTCATCAGTTCTTCTTTCATTGCCACCAGGCTTTCGTTCAATGAGTCCCACTTAGAGTCAGCTTCAGGGCTCTCCTCACACCTGGGGTTGTGTCTAGTAGGCTTTGGCATTGTCTCCTCAGCTCAGCACACAGCTCTATTGTCTGCCTCCTCTCTCTGCCTTCCAGAGGAAGCTGAGATACTTCAACGTATGCAGCAAGATGTTGGAGATCTTCTACGAGTCTGTTTCCAGCGCCATTTTCTTTGCTGCTGTGTGTTGGGGCAGCAGCATCAGAGCCAGCAACACCAACAGACTTGATAAAATGGCTGGCTCTGTACTTGGTCTCAGACTGGAGTCTCTTGAGTCCACGGTGGAGAGGAGAACGCTGAATAAACTGTTATCCATTATAGACAATGATCGGCACCCTCTCCATCACACAGTGATCAAACAGCTGCTCCAGCTCCGCTGTCAAAGGGACAGATACAGGAAATCTTTCCTGCCGCATGCCATCGCACTGTACAATAACGGCTAAAACTCTGTTCATTCATAATAATACAGTCCTCAAGCCCCTTAGCCTATTATGTTTATCTGTTCACTTTCACTTTAATTTACTGTTAGTTATACATTTTATACTTTATATATTGCTATTTTTATATGTTGTTTCTTTACCTATTGTGTTCTTTATCTTTAGTTACTGTGTTGTCACTGTGTGTAATGCTGCTGCTACACTACTACACTAATTTCCCAGCTTGGGATCAATGAAATATATCTATCTATATCTATCCATCCATCTATCCATCCATCCATCCAATATAAACAATATAAACAGACGGAGACATGAAGTGAGGGAAGATTGATAAATAGAGATGGAAGAGCTGTGCTTTGATATGTTGCTCATTCCTTCCATCAGGTCTGAAGAAGCCACCCTGCTCAAATCCGACCAGCGAGCTGGTGAAGGAGGAGGAGGGCAGTGGCAGTGACAGCGACAGTGACGAAGAGGCTTCAGAGCAGCAGTCTGAAAAGCCTGCGGTTAAAGTTAATTTGACCCCCCTCGAGCTGGAGGGCATGTGGAACCTGCTGGGTAAACTGGAGACTCTGCCCTCCAACAAGAAGTGTGTCCCAGCGGGCATACACAATGCCCCGGCACTCATTACACACATCAAGGTACGACTGCTCTGTGTGGAAAACCTTTCTGGCTCATATTTAACACTCCTTTTTGACAGTGTGTGTCCTTTCCCCCTGCTTTCTCTCCCATCACTCTGGTGTCCTGCAGGCTCTCCTGAAGGAACACGCCAATGACAATCCCAAACTGTCCTACACTGGAAAACCCATCGTCAAGTGGCCAAAGAGAGTAAGATGTCTCTACTTTTAGTCTAACAGCACATTATTGCTGGATGACTGAAAATCTTTACTTCAGATTAAGTAATACTTGAAAGAAGTGTTTATTTATGTTAGTATTGATTTGTCGAACGTTTCCTTCTACTGTTCCTCGTGTACCTGTATGATCAGAAATAGGGCTGCAGCTATCAAATGCTTTTGTAATCGAGTAATCCAGCGATTAATCCATAGATTAAATCGAGTAATCTGATAAAAAAAAATGTAAACATTGTATATAGTTCCCATATACACTGTTAATTCCCTAACACATTCAGTCAATGACTAGAAACAGGAATAAAGATGAGAAAAAAGGGAAAAAATGCTGAAGATACAAGAAATAAACTTAAAATGCTAGTCTTTGGTGATATTATAACCACTGTTAAATGTTGCTATAAGGGCTGGGCGATATGGCCTTTTATTAATATCGCAATATTTTTAGGCCATGTCACGATATACAATATATGTCTCGATATTTTGCCTTAGCTTTGAATTAACACTTTGATGCATACAATCACACCAGTATAATGATTCTATATGTCTGCATTATCCATCCATCCATTGTCTACCGCTTATCCTGTAATCAGGGTCGCAGGGGGCTGGAGCTGATCCCAGCTGTCATTGGGCGAAGGCAGGGTACACCCTGGACAGGACGCCAGTCTATCGCAGGGCCGACATGTAGAGACGGACAACCATTCACACTCACATTCACACCTACGGGAAATTTAGAGTCATCAATTAACCTATCATGTCTGCATTAATATATGCTAATTTGAAACTTCCATGCAAAAAAGGGAAAATCACAACTAAGTCAAAGTTAACAAAACTGCATTCATTAAACAGTGAGTGGCACAAACATAAAATTGTCATTTCAAAACAGAACGTGCGCGTTTTGTGCAAAATTGTCACAGAGACAACATTTCAAACCAAGAAATTGGTTGACTGAATAAAAATAAAATAAATTAGTGCACTTTTGTGCATGCTGTAACTCCATATTCCATTTTATCTTGCGGGGTTGGGGGGGGGGGGGGGGGATGTATCGATGCAGCGTGGGTGTGTATGGGTGCGGGGAGTAGGGATGTTAAAAGGTTCTGTTTTATTTTTTATTGTATTTTAATGTAAAGCACTTTGGGTTGCATTTTTATATGTATGAAAGGTGCTATATACATAAAGATGACTTGACTTGACATGGCATTTCAAAACAACACGCACCTGTCCCGGTACCGGTTGTGTTTCTGGTGCTTTTTTAACTATTCTGAAACTAAAACTAACTACACCGGTTCGCAACACCGGTTCGGACGGAGACGAAGAGACATGACCGGTATCTTACACCGCGAGGGGAGACAGGTGTTACGGGCACTTTCTGTATGAAAAAAACGATCGACAGTTGTCTTTATTTTTGATGCTCAAGTCGCTACTTGATTAATTTCCCTCACAAATTCACAGAAGAGACCGGGATCTGAGCCAATCAGAAACCTAGGCCCGCCCCTACTCGGCCTCTGATTGGCTCAGACCATGGTGATTCATCTCTGTATGCTGTGGGAAACATCGGACGCACTCTGGAGCCCTGGCTTCCTCAAAATCGGTCCGTGTGGAACAATGATCGTACTAAGCAGCCGCATAGGAGATAGGAATTTAATGAAGCTTCGAGGCAGAGTTTTTGCCTCCATAGATATTAAAATATCTCCATACCGATAATTAAACCGTACCGTGAAAGTAATGGAATGATAGATAACAGAACATGTAACTTAAAATTAGGTTTCCTATTCATTTAAATGTTATGATGTAAAAAATGGTTTAGTTAAAAAATGTACATACACTATATTGCCAAAAGTATTCACTCACTTGCCTTGACTCGCATCTGAACTTAAGTGACATTAATCCATCGGATTTAATATCACGTCGGTCCACCCTTTGCAACTATAAGCTATCCTTCCTCCCAACCTCAGTAACTCTCCCGAACAAAAATAACAAAAAATAAAGGAAGGAAGGAAGGAAATATCATGACATTTCTATATTGATGATTTTCCTTGAATTGTTTTTTCGTCTCATTCTCTCATCGTCTACCGCTTATGTGGTGTTGGGTCGCGGGGACAGCGGCTTTAACAGGGGACCCAAACTTCCCTTTCCCGGGCCACAACTCTGACTGGGGGATCCCAAAGCGTTCCCAGGCCAGTGTGGAGATATAGTCTCTCCACCTAGTCCTGGGTCTTCCCCGTGGCCTCCTCCCAGCTGATCGCGCCTGAAACACCTGCCTAGGGAGGCGCCCAGGGGGCTTCCTTACCAGATGCCTGAACCACCTCAGCTGTCTCCTTTCGATGCAGAGGAGCAGCGTCTCTACTCCGAGTCCCTCACGATGACTGAGTTTCTCACCCTATCTTTAAGGGAGATGCCAGCCACCCTCCTGAGGAAACTCATTTCGGCCGCTTGTACTTGCGATCTAGTTCTGACCATAGGTGAGGATAGGAATGAAGATTGACCGGCCAATCTAACGTTCTATTGTCCCCTCAATCGCGAACAAGACCCTGAGGTTCTTAAACTCATTCCCTACCTGGAGCAGGCAATCCACCGGTTTCCTGCTGAGCACCATGGCCTTGGATTTAGAGTGCTGATCCTCATCCCGACCGCTTCACATTTGGCTGCGAAGCGATCCAGTAAGTGCTGGAGGTCAGACCGATGATGCCAGCAGGACCACATCATCTGCAAAAAGCAGCGATGCGATCCGCAGCACACCAAACTGCAAACCCTCCTCCCCCCAACTATGCCTTGATATCCTGTCCATGAGTATCACAAACAGGATTGGTGACAAAGCGCAGCCCTGGCGGAGGCCAACACAGTTAACACGCTATCGCTTTGGGAGTACAGAGATTGGATGGGCCTAAGAATCGACGTCCTCACCCCATACTCCCGCAGCACCTCCCACAAAATATCCCGGGGAACCCGGTCATGCGCCTTCTCCAAGTCCACAAAACACATGTAGACTTAGAGCTGTGCGATATTACGATATATATCGTAGTACGATATAAAAATGTCTACCGTAGGATATAACCCTCTGTCGTTTATATCGTAATTTTAACGTGTAGGCTACTTGTTTAGCACTGTTGCTACACGCATTTCCACTGCATGCGTCTCCGCTGCGTTGCGTCTCCGCCACGCCAGCGGAGTAGATACGTCTCACTTTAGTCTATGGGTCAATCCCCACCAGGTCCTCTGCGCTGCGTGTCTGCTGCGTCTCAGCTCCGGCAGTCCGCAGCTCTCTGCAACAAATACGGACTTCTATTTCTGGCGGATGCCGGACCACGGCGCAGCAATTCAGCACAGGGCAAATATAGCGAAACAGGAAGTTCGGTACATACTCAACAATAAAACTTTTCAAAATAAAACACTTGTGTTAATAAAACCACTTGACTACGTAAAAAAAAGTCTTGTACTCCTTCCTTGGGAACACTGACCTTTTGTATCGCTTGGTTGCTGTGTTTACACATATCTTTAAGTGCAGCGCGCAATTACGTATTTATCGCGAACGACGGACTGTGCCGTGGCGGACTCAAACGCATCCTGAATGGGGATTGGCGGACGGCGGACCTTTGCCTAGCCTCGATCGGAGACTTCCCGAACTACCGCAGAAGGAGATCGCATTGTCTTATGGAAATTGTGTCGTCGTCTATTCCTACGTACTACCGCTGTATGTGAGTTTAAGTACGCCGTGTAACAGCACAACTTCAATGTCCCGGCCACAACTTGACTCGTTGGATGATCCAAAGCGTTCCCTTAGCAGTTCAGATAACACCTAGTCTGAAGGCTAATGTAACTGCAGCAACGCCTAAACCTGCTTGTGGTAGCATTTTTACCGTCAAACCCGCAAACGTCACCTGTTTCACAGGCCACTGGCCAGATCATTTATTTTATCCTTATATTTACATGAATTAGAGCTTGGTAATTTCTCGTTGCAAAAAGTCACGAAAGTACAAAGGAAAGAAGATAAGTGTCATTAATTTGCCTTTCATTCACACTGGTTTTATCACGACAGAATAGTTGCTGAGCATGTGATTAATTTATACTAGTATATATATATATATATATATATATATATTAATATATATATATATATATATATATATATATATATATATATATATATATATAATTCTAAGAAAAAATACTATATCGGGATATATATCGTTATCGGGATATAAAATTAGCTATATCGGGATATAAAATTTTGTCCATATCGCACAGCACTATGTAGACTGGGCATATTCCCAGGCCCCCTTCCAGGATGCTCGCAAGAGAGAGCTGGTCTGTTGTTCCACGGCCAGGACGGAACCAGCATTCCTCTTCAATCAGAGGTTCGACTATCGGCTGAACCCTCCTTTCCTGCACCTTTTAGAATAGATTTTACCAGGGAGGCTGATTAGTGTTATATCCCTGTAATTGGTACACACTCTACAGAGTCTGCCACTCTTTAGGCACTGTCCCTGACTTCCACACAATGTTGAAGAGACATGTCATCCAAGACAGCCCCTCCACCAATATAGCCGTCAGCATTTCTGGACAGATCTCATCAATCCCCGGGGCTTTGAATACCTCAGTGACTTCCACCAGGGAAATTGACAATGATCCTCCAACAGCTTCCAACTCTGCCTCTACCATAGAGGATGTGTACGGGAAGGCCTGGCTTTCAGTCTCCACTATAACTCATCCCAAAGGTGTTCTATCGGGTTTAGGTCAGGACTCTGTGCAGGCCAGTCAAGTTCATCCACACCAAACTCTCTCATCGATGTCTTTATGGACCTTTCTTTGTGCACTGGTGCACAGTCATGTTGGAACAGGAAGGAGCCATCCCCAAACTGTTCCACAAAGTTGGGAGCATGGAACTGTCCAACATCTCTTGGTATGCTGAGGCATTCAGAGTTCCTTTCACTGGAACTAAGGGGCCAAGCCCAGCTCCTGAAAAACAACCCCACACCATAATCCCCCTCCACCAAACTTTACACGTTGTCCTGACTGGGATAAGACACATGGCTGCAATGGGGGGGGGTTGAGATGTTATGCCTACCTCAATGGACTTCCTCGATGGACTCCCGCAGATAGACTCCTTTGTCTTTGTTCAGCTGTCTTCGTTCTGATGTCCTGACGCTGCAGCTGCCGCTGTAGTGACAGCCTTTCAAGTGCTCAGTTTACCTCATGCACTGACTGTGGCCCCTCCCTCCAATCAAGTCTATTGACTACAGCTGAGCTGGCTGAAACTAGCTGATTGCTCACTTAGTATAGACAGCTTCACAAGAATTTAAACAACAAGCTATAAACACAAGACTAAATGTTACAACTAGCTTTACTCACACAATGCCTAAACCCAAATCTACAATTAGTTTCTTACTTACCAACAAGAGACACAGCAGCTTCCTTCCTTTCTCCAGACAAAATGTGTTGTTCCCAATTGCTCCCAATCGCTTCCACTTTGTTCTAATCCCACTGACAGTTGACTGTGGAATATTTAGGAGCGAGGAAATTTCACGACTGGACTTGTTGCACAGGTGGCATCCTATAACAGTACCACGCTGGAACTCACTGAGCTCCTGAGAGCGACCCATTCTTTCACAAATGTTTGTAGAAACAGTCTGCATGCCTAGAGGCTTGCTTTTATACACCTGTGGCCATGGAAGTGATTGGAACACCTGATTTCAATTATTTGGATGCTGAGTGAATACTTCATATTTGCAGTCAGATATTGCATTAAACAGCCTTTTTTCATAAAATCGATCCACTGGCGCATCGGTAACAATTCAGGTGGAGTGTGGTAGCAGCACGGGAGATAGAGAGGGGCTTCCAAAACAAAAACACACAACATGATAATAAGCTGCTAATACCAGGAAGACGCCACAATATCTGTATAAAGCTCAGTGTTGAGTTGAAGCGGCATTTGTAAAGATTATTTTTTGGCTAGTGTGCCATTGAAGCCTTTTAGGAATTTTTCAGACAGTGTGGAAGTGGGGAGAGGGAGATGACATGTGGGAAATGTGTCCTGGGCGGGAGTCGAACCTGGGCGTCGAGGACATTTAGCCTCTCTACATAAGGCGGCTGCCCTAACCACTGCTCCTCCGGGCTGCCCCAAGCTGCATTTGTGAAGAGAATGTTACACTCACCGTCTGACTTTTTTCCTTTTTGTCCAATTGAAACACGGTCAAATAGACTCAACACGTGTTATTTGGTGGATTATGTGTTTGATAAGTACTAATTACATCAGCACATTTGGTTGGTAATTAGAGCTATGTTGTTATATTCCTTGTCTTGAGCTATATCCTGACACTTGTTTTGACTACTACAAAGTTAAAACCGTCTGCTCTTGTGCATCCATTCAGTCCTCTAGCAGAGCGGCAAACACGTCACTGTTCTGCTGTCGCACGTCCACGCAACTCATAGGAAGGGCTCTCGTTAAAAACTGTCATATATAAAGTACCAGTACTATTAAAGTGGAGTATTGTACCCTTGTTAACGGCAGGGTATTGCAATATTTTTTCAAGTATCTATACTGCTGCACTAATTAAACAGTGTTCATAATTAATCCTGGCTGATGTACTTGTGTTTATTACATTTTTCCTCTTCTTTACTGTCCTGCTCCTCTCCACCAGCCATCATGGTACCAGCCGCCTCCTCCTCCACCACCACCTCCTCGTCCTAAATTGTCCTCCACTCCTATCATCCCGCGACCACAGAAACCAGCGTCCTCCATGTCGGTGTTGAGACGGCGCAGGGTCAGGTGTGTGTGTGTGTGTGTGTGTGTGTGTGTGTGTGTGTGTGTGTGTGTGTGTGTGTGTGTGTGTGTGTGTGTGTGTGTGTGTGTGTGTGTGTGTGTGTGTGTGTGTGTGTGTGTGTGTGTGTGTGTGTGTGTGTGTGTGTGTGTGTGTGTGTGTGTGTGTGTGTGTGTGTGTGTGTGTGTGTGTGTGGAAAGATAAAGGTCTGCTTGGATGTTGTTTTTGTCACACGGCTTTCATTTTTGTATTATGATGTATTATCCGTATCCAGCAAACACAAAGCAAATTTTATTAGTATTGTTACTTGTATGAGTGTGAACGCTAGATCACCAGCTGTATTCACTGTTTCTAGTAAAACACACGTCCACTGCTTGACCACAGCTGGATGAACCCAAAATACACTTTTTTGGTGTCATTTATTTTTGTAATAAACGGATAAAAAGGATGTAGAAATGCATGATGATGCGAAGTCTGAAGTCATGCTTTGTTAGGTCTATCCGCAAGAAGACAAGTTAACACCTTTTTTAATTTAAAAAGCTTGTTTTCTGAATGGAGTCTGGCTTGATGTTGCTAGGCTATGCTAACGTTGTAGCTGCTCCATCAACACTCCAAATAAGGTAATTCAGACATAAATTGGACAGTGACCTTGTTTGTAGCATAGACAGTCCACTTAGACAGTCTAAGCATTGACTTTGTATGCAATCACGTTGCACAAATATTTCCTTTGCATTTCTTGTGAACACACCATTAGTCAATTTAGCTCAGCAAATATCAGTTGTTTGGAGCCAATACCCATTCATACAATTTTAAGCCTTTTATAATGAATGTAATTGTGCAATTGTATGATTTAACCATCTTCAGTTATCATATTCTTGCTGTGACGCTTTCCTTCCCTGCAGGTGTAAGCGCTGTGAAGCCTGTATGAGACCAGAGTGTGGAGACTGTAACTTCTGCAGAGATATGAAGAAGTTTGGAGGACCAGGGAAACTCAAGCAGACCTGTGTGCTACGACAGTGTCTCTCTGTAAGTAATATTTATAAAAGTTATCCATTTAAGTTAGTGCTGAATGTCTCGGTAATTTCTACCTCCGTCTCCCCCAGCCTGGCCTTCCTCTGTCTGCAGTATGTGAGATCTGCAAGGAGCCCAATCAAGAGGAAACCGGAGACCCCTCTCTCACTTTGATGGAATGTTCCAACTGTGCTCAGATAGTCCATCCTGCCTGCCTCACGGTACAGTTGGTCCCTGTTTACTATACAGTGTCCCATATTTACTGTGTGCAACATTTATGATCTGTTGCTCCAAGGACATGTGAACTAACCAATCACTCTACTGTCTGCTATTATAGACATGTAATAATAATCATTAAGTAAACAATAAGTACTGTTACCAGGTGTAAACTGGTTTGAGTCTTGTTTATTTGTACGTTTTCCATTAATTTCCTCTCTTCTTCCTTTATCTCATCAGTCCTACTCCATGGTATGTGTGCTTCTGCCTTGCAGGTTCAGGGTGATGGAGTGGTTAATAAAGACCTGCCTAGTTGCTGGGAGTGTCCAAAGTGTGTCCAAGGGATCACTGATCCTGAGGTACTGAATGTCTTATCAGCAATCACACAGAGTCTCAGGGTTTCCTACTTCTTGTGTCTGTGTGTATATTGTGTACACTGCTACATGCGCACGCACACACACACACACACACACACACACACACCACTGAGTCTCTTTGCCAACACTTTTGCTCTCTTGCACTCAGTCTTTTAACCTGCCGTTCACACACACTTAGTTGCAGGGTGTCAAAGCTAATGGGTTTCGTGTGTCTGTTTGTTTTTCTTTTTGTTTATTGGTTGCTTTATTCTGTTTGAGTTTGATTTAACTCCGTCAGTCATCAGGCAGCGATGAGTCGTTGGCTGCCGGCCACCAGCAGCACATCCATCCCCATGGCCCCCTGGTTCTCAGACTGGGCCCCGGGCCCTCTGCTACCATAGGGGGTCCCGTGGGCAACCAGCTGGATGGGGAGGTGGTCCGCTGTGGTTTCTTCCCTCCTACTACTCCTCTTCCTTCCTGCTCTTCCTCCTCCTCAGCGTCACTTCTATTGGTGGCGGCCCCTCTGCCTTCTCAGCCAATCAGCTCGAGACTGGTGAGAGGTGCCGCCTACTCTTGAGTACATTCACCCGTCTGTTGTCACCCCTCTTTTTCCATTCCAACTTTCAAGAGAACACAACTGTTTATGTACATTTTACTGTTAAAATTAGGGATTCGCCGAAATGAAAATTCTTGGCCGAAACCGAAAACCGCAAATGAGGAAACCAAGGCCGAAAACCGAAACACCGAAAGAAATTAATATTCCAATTATTAGTACCATTGCATTTATGGCTATGACTGTGTACTAACCTCACTAAAATCAAGGCATTGCAATTCAAAGAATAAATCTATTACAAAAGTCTGAAAATATTTATTTAGCACTGACATAACAATAATGCACAGTATATAATAAAAATCAAAATAAAATGTTTAATGTCTCATCGAACATATCGGACAACGAGGGTGCATGCCCCTCATCTGGCGCAGAGAGACAAGTTTTTCTGCGCTCTGCCCTCCTGTGCTGTGCGCTTCTCCCTCTCCAAGCGGGGTCTCCGCATCCATCGCGCCTGGATCATATCTCGTGTGCGCTGCTTTAATCCCACATCCAAGTAATGATCTTTATAACGCGGATCAAGCACAGCCCCGACTAAGTGCAGAGGATCCGAATAGATCTCAGCGAAACATCCATACCGCAGACATGTTGGCGCTTATCCAGACAAATAATAGTAGTTAATAATAAACTAATAATTTAAGTAATACATTTTTCGGTGGCCGAATATTCGGTGCATCCCTAATTAAAATGATCTTGTTACTGAGAGAATGACTTCTGTTTTCATAGTTTACACAAGAGTGGTGCCTCTTCTCTCAGACCTTTAGCTGTTTGGTTTTGCTAAAATCTGTTTGGCCTTAGATTGGTTTCTGTCATTTTTAAATTATTTTTCTCATCCCATCATATTGGACACAATGATGTAGCCTGGACACAAATTTATAGGCCAATTTTCACTTTGTATATGTGGTTATCAGTACTTTCATAAATGTATTATGTTTACTGGACAGATCAGTCTTCCACTTAATTGTGTAGGTTTGCCTATGGAATCATTTGTGTTTGTTTGCATCTCTCTCTGGAGCTAAAGAGGGAGGACCTTTTAAAATGCTTGTTTTCTGAATGGAGTCTGGATTGATGGGTGCTAGGCTATGTCAACACGGTAGCTGCACCATCAACACTTGAATAAGGTCATCTAGACCAGAAGTCCCCTATTTTTTCACGCCACGAATCGGTACCATGTCAGGCAACATTTCCGGGGACCAATGCGAGGGAAATATAGGATGAAAATGATCAATTATAATAATAATTTTTAATAATTATATTAAAAAATGTCATACAGAAAACAGGATTGATACAGGATTAATTGGAACTCAATGTATGTTATGTTAACACAAACAAGTCGTTAACAAGTAAATACTTGAAATGAAATGATTTATTTAATTAAGAGCTACAAACAGGATACTAACAAATATGCAGCACTGTGACTCACCACCCATGCACCGCGCAAAAATGAGGGAAACAGTAATACTATCCCTGTGCAAGTCCTACAATATAAAGTGCATAAAAAATACAACTCGACATGATGCAGAATTAGTTTGAGCCCTGAGTTGTTTCTCTGCTATGAGACAATGACACCTGACAGCCTGTTAAGTTGTTTTGTTTTAGTTGCTGTCACTGCGGCGGGAGAGCCGCTGAGCAAATAAGCGCGAGCAGAAGTTTGCATTAGAACCCAGGGAGAGTGACTTCATTACTCCACTTCATCTTTACTAGGGCTGGCTATTGTTTAAACATGTTTAAATACTGAGACCTTGAATTCAATACTGATAACACAACGATACTTTGTTCAATACTTTGTGTGACTAAAAAATAGTGTTGTCACGATACCAACATTTTGGTACCTGCACCAACATGTATTTCGGTACTTTTCGATACATTTCGATACTTTTTTTCAAATGAAAAGAGAATGCAAAAAATATCATTGCTGACTTTATTTTAATAGAAAATCTTAGAACAATAACATATTAATCAGTAAAATAAAATAAAATACCACAAAGACAAGCTTTTCTAATGCACACAATTTTAAAATAATGCATGTATGCATTTTACAGCTCTGGAAAAAATATAAGGGACCGCTTCAGATTTATTGTAAATCAGCATGGCTACATGTATGGCAAAAACTTCACTGTGAAAATATAAATACAATAATATAATACAAAATATATAATAATATAAATAAACCAGCTCTATTTTTTTTCTTCCAGAGCTACTTTTGTTAAGAGTGAAGGGCAGTGGCGCTTGCTTTTAGCACTGAATGTGGCTTTTTTTCCTGAGTAAATGACCTGTCGTTCCCTGAGCTCAGTGTGCAGGTCTGGGGCTTGTCCTATAGGTGTTTGGCTAGTCGGAGGTGTTGCATGCATGTTTTTAAACACCGTTTACACAGTGGTGCATCGGCGTTAACTGCCTCGCCTTGCACATCTGTTTTTAATCTAAAGTACGGCCATATCACACTTTGCGCCCCTGGTTTGTCCACAAGTTGCGGCGTGGTGACGGTTGCAGCAGCAATTCTCCTCTCCGTGCTCCTCTCTATCTCTCCCTCTCTCCCAACGTCTCTCTCTCCAAGCTTTCCTCCTGCTCCGTTAGTTGCTCCAGTCCACGCTGCTCGCTAACTTGCTAGCTGTTTCCTCTGGCTTGTTTTCTTTTTCTTTTTATCTCCCAAAGCTGCGGCTCGCTCCTCGTCCTCTCAGCTGTGGTTACAACGCGGTGATGTCACATGGCGAGTTCGCCGCGCTGTTGCGGGCGCTGCCGGTGGTGCTGAAAGTACCGGTCCCGTCCAAATGCAATATAGTACCGTTTTAAATGCCTCAGTACCCAGGTACCAAATTAGTACCGGTATACCGTGCAAGCCTACTAAAAAACCTACTCTACTACTCTAATCAGTAGACCAACTACTAGTACAGTATTCTATACAATGTATATTCTATATAATGTGAAAGACAAGAGGTCCTAATTTTGATGTTGCAAACATTAACTAACACTCCTCCTACCACCCCACCATGTCCTGTTCTCAAATGTAACGCTTAACAGTGTCTTTAAATATTTATTAGTTGATTTTAGCAGCGATACGTTATCAGTCCCTATTGAAATCCACATGGGCCAATCTTCACGTCGGCCTAAAATAAGATCCACCACACAGCACTTATTAAAAGAAAATGCTTCTAACTCACCTTTTTAAGGATCATACCAGTGTTACTACATGTCCATCGACAATATCGGCCACCGCTTTCATAAACCTCTACTGTCTTTACCAAAATTGCGTTATTTTTTTGAGATTGTTTGTTTGTTTACGTTTTGTCCATATTCAATAAACGTTACAATTGTACCTGAAAAGTTTGGCAAGGTTCATTAAAACTGGCCTCGTCGTTAAAATCCTCCTCATAGCTCAAATTCCAGTGAGAAATTTAGTTCTTGTAAGATAATTTTCTAGGCGTAATAACACTCAGCCCAACGGCTCTCTTGGCTCTATTGTGATTGACAGCTCAGAGGGCGGAACCAAAGTATAATGGAGGTCAATGATTGGCTGAAAGGTAGACCTCGGGCTAATCGGTATTCTTGGCTTCTACTGATAAGACTCAACAGTCTCCATAAATGAACGATGTCCATGTCTCCCAGTACGTCCTCCTCATATTCATACTGGGAGTGTTGGGAAGTCGTTCTCTGACCAGTATCATCTTCTCTACATTGAACTGCAGATTGTAAAACCAACGTTGATCGTATCTCATACAAGCCCGTTTATCTCACTGCTTCCTGGTTACAGAGTCCAATCAGAGCCAGAGAGCTGTTGACCAATAGGATGCAGCCGAGGGAACACGTGTTCTTTGTGCAGAATGTAAAAAGAGAGTGTGCTTGTTATTGAGGTCGGTGTACACCGGAATGAGACTCTCTTGAACTTGATATTAACGGCTATCTCCACCCGGGCCACCAGGTAAACTGGAAGCAGCCGACATTGACAACAAGTGAACCCAGAACCTGCTGCTAGCTTCGTACGCAGACGTGATTTGATTTCAATGCACAACTTTTAATGGATTTTATTAGAGAATACAGTCATTTTAGATCAAATAAACAATGCAGTGATTTTCACAATTTTGAGATACATAAACCCAGAGACTTCACACTCTCTAGAGTGTTTTTCTGATGCACACAAAAGTTGCTGACAATCATTGTTGCATGGCTATGTTTTAAACTGAGTCTAGTTCAGTGTAGGTGTGGTGAACTTGGAGGAGCGGTGCATGAATATAGAGGAAACACTGTATAGACTTTGGTTCACATTTTGAAACATTTCTGATGTCTTCTTTTCTCTGCTTGCAAATATGAACTATTATAAAGCTCCATCTATCACAGTTTTCCTCAAAGTTTTTTGATACAAAGTCAGACCTACATGATTTGGGTTATACCCAGCCCTGTTCTTAACATAGTAAGTGAACTGTGTTATAATAAATAAACTATATTCTCCTGTCCAGAATAATCTAATACTGACCTTATCACTATTTTACAGCATGCTTGTTTCAAACATGCGCTCACTGAAATACTAAAAAATACTTTAATGTGTGACAAGTTATAATCTGGGCATATGAATACTGGACTTTTTGGAATTCCAGTGTGACTTTTTAATTAAGAGCACTTAAATAGTTAATGTCATTAGTTGCACTTTTTGAACTCAACACTTTCTGTTTTTGAGACGGTTGAAATTTGATGAAATGGTGTGCGATATATCGACTTATATCATGTTAGTGGTTTGTATTTGGTACATTGTAGAGGCATGAGGAGTTCCTCTGATGGGTTTGGATATTAAGTGGCATCAAAGATTACACTACATTATTTCAGGTTCTTTCTCTTCAGTGTGTGTTTTGATCTGCTGTATAACCTTAAGTGTACGAGTATATGAGGCATATCCATTTTTCCACATCTTTCAATAGGGACCTGTACTGTGTTTCATGATAGGCTTTTCCACTCTGACAGCAATGAAAATATAATATGCTTCACAAATTGTGGATTTGGAAATTATCAAAATTAGTTTTTTTATTTAAAATTACAACCATCAGCTACATTTCAAAGGTCAGCTCTTGGAGATTTTTTTTGTCAGTTTCTTAAGTCACTTCTGATATTTACTTTTTTCCCTTTTCCCACAGCAGTCTAAAGGAGACAAAGGTGAATGCCTTCCAGCGGTGAGTGTGTGTTGTGACCTCTCTACTTTGACGTGTTTGTTTCTATATACTCTCAATTTACAGTCTCTGACCATTCCCCTTTCCATTTATGATGTTTTTTTCGTATCCCCACACTGTCCTAATAATCTTCATCATTTTGTGTCTTTATTTATGTTCCTTCCACCCTTCTCCTCCTTTCCCTGCATGTCCAGAAGCGGAAATCTTCCTCCCTGCTGGATGCTCGCATGGCTAAGATTTACCGCCGACAGAGACACAGCCGCGACGGATACGACTCGGCCAGTGATGACGAAGAAGAAGGTTGGTCTGCATTTGAAGATGAACCTGAACCTAGCGCTGGGGTGATGTGGGATTATATATTATCATGGAATTATCATGTCAGTACAGACCGACACAATGTTGCTATTTCTTTATTTGTCCTTGTAATTTGTTTCTTAACAAAATGGGAGCTAAAAGGAGTCCAGTATGTTTGCTGCCATTTTAACAGTTTTAAACATATTTTGATGATTATTAGGATAATATTGTGAATCACATTTATTTTGTCCAGGATAATCTAAATCAATTTTCATATCGTCCCATGTCTACCTGAACCACATTTTCATTGCCAACTGCCCACCAGTTATTTTGTCTATAAGTATTCACAAAATATTGAAAAGTGGTTCTCCAAAAATAAGTACTTGACTGTCATCAGTGGTGGAACAAACTCCCGTCCAATGTCATTTGCCATCTTCCGAAAAAGGCTCAAGACTCACCTGTAAAACCCCTTACCTATAGCACTTTGACCATAGCACTGTTACTCCTGTTACTTTGCTGAAAAGGTACTACTTTACTCAGATGAGGACCAACACTTGTTCCATTTTAAGCTCTTACTTTATCGGCAATGATACGTTGTGGTTTCTCTGTTTCTTTCTTTTGACAAATGTACTTATTGTAAGTCGCTTTGGACAAAAGCGTCTGCTAAATGACCTAAATGTAAATGTCTAAATGTCATCATCCAGTTTTTTGGTGTGATTGTGAATGCTCACTTGTCCTGTCACCACAGCCTCTCAGAGAAGAAAGATGGGGCTCCATGCCCGAGGGGGGAGCCACTCTTCTAGGAGGGGCTTTACTGCCAACAGGAGAGGCCTGCTGAGAGGAGGCTCGGCCCACAGAGGAAGCAGAGGAGGACTAATGACTCCTGGATCCTCCTCCATGCACAAGCTAAAGCGAGGGATGGGCATGAGGGAGGTTGGACGGAGGGGGCGAGGGGTGAGGCTGAGGGGAGGCTCCCGGATGCAGCGAAGAGGAGACGACTCCGAGGAGTCTGACGACGATGATGACGACGACGACGAGGATGAAGAAGAGGAAGAGGAGGATAGCGAAGAAGGAGAGAGAGAACGATTGCATCGTCGACGTAAGAGGAGGCGCAGGAATGATGATGATGACGATGAAGATGAAGATGATGAAGATGAGGACAGCGATGAGCAGGAGTTTGACCCTGAAGATGAGGAGATGGACACGCTGGAAGATGAAGAGGAAGAAGAGGAGGAGGAGGAGGAGATGGAAGAGGAAGGGCGCTGGGATTCAGATCCAGAACCCCCAGTCCTCCTGGTGTCTGACCTGAACGATGACCTGCTGAGTGGCTCCTACCTGACTGTCACCCTACAGCGCCCCCACAAGGCCAAGAGACACTCTGGTGAGACTATCAATTCCAACAGCTACAGTATAATTAATTTCATTTGAGCGTGTTGTATGTATTCTCTTTCCACAATTGTGCTGTAAAGTAAAACACGAATGAGTTAAAGTCCAACAGAGACATGTCTCTGCTCAGGCTCCATCGTTCCAAAGCTGGAAGCAGCCATGGGTCTGAGGACCGCTGCCGTCACTCAGCAGGGCTTCATCCAGAGGAAGACGGCGCTGTCTAAATCTTCACGACTCAGGGGCACTGATGCCTCTGCTGACAATGTAACCCCAAGAGGACCTGGCAGGTAAAGCTCAACACATGATCAGACGACTTTAATACCAGACTACTGTTACCCATTTTAGAATATGTCCATCCCATTCTCCTCATATCTTGACACCAGCAAATTTAGCACAAACGTCCGCTTGGACCAGGCAGCAACGTCCGGTTCTGAAAAGTGAAGCCAATGCTGAAGTTTCAGTTTCTTCTGAACTTGCATTCTCTCTACTGGCCACCATAAGTCGGGGTTCTGGTGATTCCCACCCCTACTTTTAAAAGGAACCATAACAACCCTGTTCATCATCATTAATATATACTACTAACAAATAGGGTTGGGTATCATTTGAAATATTTCAATTCCGGTTCGATTTTGATTCCTATAAACCGATGCCGGCTCCTAAACTGTTCCGAAATCGATACTTTTTGCTTTTCTTTTTTTTATAGAATAACATGCAGACACTGATTCTTTGAAACGGTACCAGTTACCAATATGACGCCTTCTTTAAAATAAAGACCAAACAACTGATTCAACTGTGAAATTCTTCCATTTTTAATGATAACTTATTTGGTAAGACATGAGCAACTTGTGAAAAGGTATAGACCTATTTGATCAAATAAAATTATCACTGTAGGTTATAAAAAATAGTCTCTTTGTTTATAGTTTCAGTCACTCTTTCCATTTGTAATAATAAATTATAGTATAACTTAAATAGAAAAATAACAAATAAACACGTTCTCCTACAGTAGTGCACATCAAGCTTTCCCAACCTTTTGGGATTCCATAGCCCTGAATGGCCTTGATATGAAAATGGGGTCCTTTATAAAATTTATCAAAATCTGAAATTAAAACTTCCAGCCAACGACTGCACAGAAGCCAATGTAAACGAACAGCTTTACTAGCCTGTAAGTAGTCTTCATATCACAGCTGCAAAATCCCAGCTGCTGGGAAGTTGCAGTGTCCCGTTTCGGGGCTATAGCTTAGCTATAGCTACCGGTAATTAACTGAACCACAGGAATTCCACAGTAGAAAAAGGGTTAAATCCCTTCACCACAAATTCGGTGACACGTCTATCGTCTTTTTCTTCAATTTCCCCTCTCCGCTAACGTGAACGGTGTCACACCGTCTTGTCCGGTAGCAAGAACTTCAGTTTGGCTGGAGGCTGTCGTTACGTTACGCAACGTTATTTCTCAGCAACACAAAGCTAAACAGTCAGTCATTTGTAGCTTACGTTGGCGAAGTAAGCTAACGTTACCTCAACACGTTTCTCAATATGCGTTCTTCTCTGTACTTCTGTTCTTGTGGACTTGAGAAACGTCATCAGCGTCGGACCGAGTACTGTTCCAATTCAAAGTTCGCATCTGGCCAAGTACGGTCAAATACCCCGGATGTGTTCTTGCCCCGCCCATTTCACCGGGGATGCATCGGAGGAGACTTGTGTGGACTTTGGGCAGTTACGTATCCCAGAATGCATTTCAATAAAGCAATGGCGGAGGAGAAGACGCACAAAAGTTAACGTTAGAAGTTTTGAAATTCTACTGTTTTGGGGTGAATAAATGTTTTTATGTATTTTTGCGGGAATGTCATTTTTTGGCCAACAGCCAATTACATTTTTGCAGTGCTGGGCAGGGTCATGTGGACTGGACCCATCCATTTATAGAAATGGCGTTTCATTCATGATCAAAAAAGGCAGTGTTTGTGACAAAATTTAGAGTGAAGTTACAGGACACAAACACAGGGTATAGTTTCAGGACTTTTCAATGTAATTGCATCAGGAAGCGTTGGGTTGCAAGTCGTTTTCTGAACTGTTGATTTCATCCGAGCCAGAGGTGTGAATCATGGTCAGTATTACCCAGGGTCAGCCATACCACAATGAAGTGAGTTGGTTAAACCAGCCCAGCTGGTGTGTTTTATGTGATTTACAACAAGAGACTAGACAATAGGGCTGCACGATTCTGGAAAAAATGTGAATCACAATTTTTTTGCTTAGAATTGAGATCACGATTCTCTTGCACGATTTTTTTCCACAAAATGTTTATTGCACTGATGAACTTTAACAAAACAAAAAACGTTTGTTGCTTTGGCAGAGGCATAGTAGTAGTTCTATCACTGGAAGATAAGTAATTTTTACAAAAGTAAAAAAAAAAAAAATCATTTTTAAGTATTGCACGCTCGGTGGGCTGCCACTAGAGGATGATTGACAGGCGCTCTCCTTCATACAATCACGCGCACACTTCATGGCTGCACCTGATTGGTCGATCGCTTCCACTGCTGTCCTGTCTGCTCCGGAGTTCACGCAGACCAACATGGCGGCTCGTTTGGAAACTTTCTCTTATTTCACGGAAATAGTTAACCGAAAGGTGTTTCTGAAAACATTTTAAGCGAGAAATAAGCTATGCAGTTGCTGAATCTGTCTTTATTTTAGATCGACAACATTCAGTTTAGAAGGTTTTTCGCGAGCGTTCCCGAGGCGGCGAGTCGAGCCCGGCGCAATGAATGGGACGCGGAGAAACACCGCACGTACCTTCACTCCTTCCAAACACTCAACTGCAGGCGGCTTCCTCCACTGAATCACGTGTTGTAAAGACGCTTTACCATAGGTTGAGGGGCGGCAGTGCTGCGTTTGGGGGCGCTTCAAAAAATCCGGAAGGAAATAGGAGCATTTGTGATGCAGCTCGAGATATAAAATGCTTCAGAATCGCCGTGTGTAGAAATGAGATCACGTGTATGTGTGAATCGAGATCGCGATTTTTTTAACGATTTTTTTGTGCAGCCCTACTAGACAACAGCGCAAACATGGGTGGATAAAGACCTATTGAATGATCTGAGCAATATGATGTAAACCCACAACAAATTTGTCACGGTTTTATTATTATTATTAAAGTCTTATTAAGCCTTGGTGGTATTGGATGCAGTTGTATCTGTAGTTTTATGAGTAAGAGTACAATAACATCAGCACAATATCTTATCCTTGCATCCCTATTTGTGAACAAGGTGTTTCTGTGATGAACATCAATAAAAAACTGCGTTCATATTGATGTATGTGTAGGTGAAGTGGTTTCAGGGGCAGGTTAAACCCAAAGAAGCTTACTTCATGTAAAAGGATGCCTCAAACTTTTCCACCTTGACTAGAATACAGTTCTCTGAAAAAGCAATAATTACTGTGGGCATCAGTAACCCAAACGCTGTATGATATTTGTGATCTCGTAGGCCACGTCTGCGGGGTAACCATGGCGACAGAGGCACTAAGGATCACTCAGCAACTTCTTCAGAGGAAGAGGAAGCTGCTGCGACTCATGCGCCCTCCTCCCTGTCTCCTCCATCCCTGCTGTCTATGCCGTCCTTTAAGGATGTGGGCAACGAGAAAGGGGGGGAGAAGGAGGTGTGGGTGTCCGTGTTCAGGTACTTGGACAGAGCCGAGCTGCTGGCCTGCATGACTGTCTGCAAGGCCTGGTACAAGTGGTATGTCACTCTTTTACTCTTTAACTTTTGCAATTAACTCAACATACAGTGTCTCTTTAAGTTGAATTCTGTGTTGACACCAAACACAAAGGGCATTTTCAACATACTGGGATCACACATGGGATCATTTGTGTTTATTCACGTCACTCAGGTTTGCATCTAGTCACGTCTTTGCATTGACTTTGTAAGCAATCGTATTGTGAACACCACATCAGACTCGATGTTGTTGTGGTGACCAGCAACTGGCACTCTTGTGAATAAGCCAGTCATACCTGACTGTCGTATGCAGGAGCTGTGACAAGCGTCTCTGGAGCCACGTGGACGTGAGTCGGTGCAGCCCACTCAGTAACCAGGCCCTGGCAGGCATCATTAAACGCCAGCCCAACTCCCTGGACCTGTCCTGGACCCCCCTGGCCAAGAGACAGCTCAACTGTCTACTCACCAGACTCCCAGGTACACAGACACATACACACACACACACACGCACATTTTATGTACTTTATTTGATTCCGCATTTCGAGTCAGGTTTCATTAAGAATCAAATCTTTTGAATGATCCAACAGGATACAAACAGATCAGCAGATTGTTATACTGTTTCAGGGATACAAGAAAAGTCTCCGTTTCCAGATAAACATGCTTCCTTTGATAGAAGAAATTGAACAGTACTTTACTAGCTGTTTGGCTGTTGTTCTAGAAACATGCACATGCCCTAGACTACCAAACACCAATAAGCTGGCATTTGTAACCAAGATTCTCAATGGTGGATATAAATGATCGATACTTTACAGTCTTAGAATAGTGAGAGTCTTCCATAAACCGATCAAATGCACATGACACCCCACACACACACACACACACACACACACACACAGACCCCCCTGTCCCCGTCTCATCACACCACGTCTCTCTGTCTTTCTGTGTGTATTCAGGTCTGAGGGAGTTGAGGTTGACTGGTCTGTCCTGGTCCTGTCTGTCAGCGTTGGTCTCTCCCACTCTGCCCTACCTGCGGCTGCTGGACCTGCGCTGGTGTGAAGGCGTCAAAGATGCCCAAATTAAAGAGATCATCACCCCGCCGGGTCAGTAGCAACAGAAACAAGAGCCGTCGTGGCTCAGCGACACTACACTTGGTGCTTTGGGTGTTTCATGGAATGCAGCTCCACACTGGAGAGCTGGTGTTTTCCTGGTGAACATTTTCATTGTTTTTTCACCGTATCAAAGTCGAGCATGGCCACGAAATCCCCAAAAGTGCATTGCTGCAGCTCTGGTGTTGTGGTTATGGCTATCTGTGTGAATCCTATACCTTCATATTAATCTCTCTGACTCCAGTGACCATGTCCTCCATCTCTGCATCTGTAGGCTCTGAGTCGTCTCGCAGCAGACTGAGGAACATGGCGACGCTGCGTCTGTCTGGTCTGGACGTCAGTGAGTCCACCCTGAGGGTGCTCCAGCGCCACATGCCCCAGCTGGAGAGACTGGACCTAGCTCACTGCAAGGACATAACGGACTCTTCCATCGCCCTGCTGGCAGCAGCCGGGACTCACAGCCGCAACAGTCTCACTGAACTGACACTGGCAGGTCGGTGACCTTTTACCTCATCAACGATGTCTGCCAGTCAATACCATCTTATTGACATTTTTAACATTTGGAAGCAATAACATTATTTTATTATAATTACTTGTGACCTTTTTTCAACTGCAAATCATGCAGTTTGCCAACATCTGTTTTATCTAATAAAAAATGTTCATCTCACTGACCAACACACTGTTAGTCGCTCACTTTACTCACCGCGCAGGAAAAAAAACTCCATCTAGTGGACTGAAAAAGCAGTTGTTACCAAAATGTATCAATACAATATTGCCACGCAAAATATCACAATGTTATGATGTATCAATTTTTTCCCCACCCATCGTATTTACCTCGATTTACTGCAAAATACATTTTTTATTTGCAATTTTTTTACCATGCTTTTGGTCAAAAGCATTTCCTGATGTCTGTCTGTGTCTGTATGTCCAGGTTGTAGTGAGCTGACAGACGGCTGTCTTTCCTACCTAAAGCGTCTGTCCTCTCTGACTCTGCTGGACCTCCGAGGCTGTAAGAGCATCAGCAGACGGGCCTGCGACGCCTTCATCTCTGACTTGTCCCATTTTGCTCTCTACTGTATGATGGAGGAGAAGCTCATCCAGCGCCTGGATTAGCACCAACGCTTTGTTTCAGCACCCATTCAGTGTTTTACATTTTATACAGAACAGGAATAATGGTGCAACAGTCCTGCCTGTGTGAAAGGGGATATAGGCTAAGCCCCGCCCCTTCCTGTGTTCCCCACAGGACCTGAAAGGATATGTACAGTAGTCAATGGCGAGAGACAAGTAATGATTTAATCCTGTTGGAATTGTACCATGAATGATGTTTGTCACACAAAGATCAAGTCAAGCAATCTTCAGTTTGTTGTATTATCTACAATATGATATTTAGTTTAGTGTGAAACGACTCGGTGAACTACATCTCTCGTTCTCTCACCAGGTACGTCTCCAACACGTTTGTAAGCTTGTCTTCCTAGCTAGCTAGCTGACTTAGCTTCGTTCCATCACTAATGTAAAGTTATCTTAGCTGATGAGTTTTATCCAGCAGGAAGTGAAAGGAGTGAGACCTATTGTTAGTGTGGGTAACGTTGCATCCTGGTACCCAACACACCGACATCGTAGCTTCAGAGCGAGACAGACCTTGGGTGGAAAGCCTTTTAATCCTGTATCTTCCACAGTTATACTATAAAATGTGACTGGTGACGTGTAAAATGATCTTTTAAATTGACAAAACGTCATATGTGCAAGTAATTCACAATTCAAACAGGATTAAACAATGTTTTACAAAAATTTGTCTCGCTGTTGTCTTCAAGTAACTTTGTTCCAAAGAAAGGTCCCATGGGATACCCAAGAAGGGTCGGGGCTTAGTCTCTATCCTGTTACATGGTCAGCTTTAAGAAAATAACAATGTGTACACTCAACATACTGTGGAGGTTGTTCAAAACATGAAGATCACCAAACCTGGAACTGGCTGTCAGAAACCTTGAAAGACAAATCTCCTGGGCCAACAACTGAATAAATAACAACCTCCTTCTACTTGAGTTTTTTTTTTTTTTGTGTCACTGTCGATGGAACGAAGCCAGCAGTTTCTCCTTGTGTCTGGTTTCGTGCTGGCCTAGTATCAATACGCAAACTTCATATCGATATGATCATTTTTTTCCTAAATGTCAGAATCATTTAGTGACTTGTCAGAGCTTCATCTTCATATTGTCCATCATTGCTGGAAAACAAACATTATTCAATGTTCAACCAGAAGTTTGACTAAATATGAAGCCACCTTCACCGTGTAGACTGATCCAGGACGGAGCTCCTCTTTATTTTTTGGAGAAAAATTAACAGGTGAACAAACCTTGAATGAGAATTCCTTGTGTATAGATGTATTATTGATTTTGTCTCAATCATTTTTTTCTAGGCATGAAAACTTGATAAAATGCAATTGAACTAAAGTATTACGTTTCCTACATAAAGACATACAAAGTATTATTAATTCCACGGTTTTGGCAGAATTGCCTCTAGAATGTGGGGAAAAATTCAGTATAGTAACTTATGAAAGGTAATAATTGGGATGGTATGTCGTAAGAAAATCATAGTTTAGGTTTAGTTTATGTAGAAAAAAAAAAGTTATTCTAATTTTCTTACTTGACCAAACAGCTTACTGACATCACTTACTACAGAGCCAAGACATTATTCTCTGTATTGTGTCTCATTGTCACAATCAAAACCAGTCTCGAGAGAAAATATGAGACTTATTTCACACCAAATCAATATTGTTTCTTCTATACATTACTGATGCTGTTAAGGAACACGGTAGATCCCTGCACCGGACTGGTAGTCTCACAGTTAGTCACGCCTGCATTAATGTCAACCACTCAAACACGAACAATTTGAGCACACCTTCAGGTATGTTACCTTTTCTAATGCTGGTGTATAAACATTCACAACAGGATTGAACCACTAACAATGTCTGCAAGTGTCACATGTATGTGCATATTTTAAGAATCCTTACAAAGACGTAGACGTTCCCATCGCGACTTTTATTACAAACCACAAATTAATTTACAACTATGGAGAAACCAGCATACAGTGTGTGTGAGTCATCAGTGTGTGTTTGTGTCCAACTAGTAGCTCTTGGTGGTCTCATATGCTTCTGGGAAAGGCAGGCTGACTAGTCCACTACCGGCCACCAGAGGCAGGATTCCGGCGTTGGGGACAACATTCCAGGACAGCGTGAGAGTGATGTTCTTATTGGCCCTGGAGACGAGGACATGGACAGTCATACAACATAACCTGAGCTTTTATGACAGTATCCAACACAGGCTCCTGTTCTCTAGAGGAGTTAAGTCAGAGAAAATATTGTTTCATTGTGATGTATTCAGGTTAGAAAATCTGTGTGACAAACTGAAGGTGGACTAGTTAATAGATGACGTCATCCACTGGTTTGTGGACTAAGGTCTAAACTCTGAACCCTCAGGGACTTTTGTTACCATCTGGCTCAAAGATTGCAACAAAAAGAGTGAAGCAGTAGAGGAAACGACTGGCAGAGAAGAGAGGCCGTAACACTTCACTGATGTCACCTGGTAGATGGTGAGTGTGAGAGGCTGCGAGGGCTTGACATGGTAAACCCAAATGGGACAGCACTCGGCATGTCACTTTACTTTGATGATCTAAAAGTGTTGGTTTTTATTTAAAAAAATGTACAGCCTGATCTGAACATCTTCCAGACGCTTATCATAACAGACCAGACGCACCTGTCAAATAATCTATTTACTTGTTTTATTTTAAACGGCTTCAATAAGCTAAATTAAAATAACTGATTGATGATTAAACCACGTGTAATATAATAATTCGAATAATAAACCAGGTGTGTAGCCTATGACGACATTCCTATGATTTCTAGCGTTTTATGCTCCATATTAAATCTTTAATGTTAATTTTTCTGTGTAAATGTAATATTCCAAACATGCGCCATCCTCTTTGTTTACCTTTTTTTTAATTCCTCCGGGCTTCCCCTGGTAACCCTGGGTTTCCCGTCGCAACGCTATGAACTGTGGGTTATTCCCTCAGGTAAAGCCAGCATCATGCTGACTTACAGGAAGTGGGCATAAAGGGCTCAAAGAGTCCACAAGTGAGTCCTCGTGCACCTGACGACGTGACCGTGGGACAGACCCCAGCCCTTGGGGACTTAACGGGAACGCCAATCAGAGTCCGTGAGGGGGACGTTGGGATTGGGCCTATGGTTTTGAAGCCTTGACTTTGATAGTTTTGTCCATCACCATCTTGGATTTTTGAAACCAGTAAATAGAAGTGACCATATTTGGACTACAGAAAGGTACTTTCTTTAACCTTTTTTGAATATGGATAAAATGTAAAAAATAACGCAATTTTGGTAAATATTGTAAAGTCTATGTAAGGTGGCCGATTTTGTCAATGGACAATGACATGTAGTAACACTAGTGTGGTCCTTAAACAGTAACTTGTCTCATCCAATCAGTTTCAATATTTACTTCAATATTCACACTTCATCTTCACACCAGCGTCTATTTGATCTGGAAGAAGCTACATCCTGGCTACACTTGAGCAAAAAACAATTGTGTCCACTAGATGGAGATGAGTTTTTCGCATGTGTCTAACCTGAGTCCATTCCCATCATCGAAGAAGAAGTATTTGGACTTCATGTCTCTGAGGTTCAGCTTGGTACTTTCACCTCGAAGAACAATCTTATCCCACAGCACCACCTGATTCAGAGACTGACAGAGAAACTGGAAATTAGTTGAACAAAAAACATTAACATTGCGAGCTTCATAAAAAGGTAGAATATGTGGCAGAGCTGTTGTACTGGATTACATTATATTCTACAGGTGTAGAGGACTACGTAGAGTTGATTTTGGAAACAGCCTATTACTTACATTGCTCTTCGTGGTGTACTCAGCAGACAGGTATAGAAACAGCTGTTTCACGTTCCAGTCAAAAATTGGTTGCAAATGTAGAACAAGTCAAGGACCAACAAGAAGACACATTCTTTGTGTTACTGCTATTTGAGGACTAATTATACTTTAAGCTTTGAAACTACAGTTCCTATGATTCATTGGGGGATGTCCATCCACCTACGGGCAATTTAGAGTCACCAATTAACCTATCCACATCCTGCATGTCTTTGGACTGTGGGAGGAAGCCGGAGAACCCGAAGAGAACCCACGCTTACACAGGTGAGAACATGCAAACTCCACACAGAAGGAACTCGGGAATCGAACTCGGGACCCTCTTGCTGTGAGGCGACAGTGCTACCCACTACACAACTGTGCAGCTAATTGGGGGATGTAAACAAGACAATTACTATTACCATGGATTCAGGGAGTTACACTGTGTACAACTTGAGGCCTGATTGTTTTAGCTTCTATATTAGATTATATGTGGTCATTGTCGCCACTAAAAGTGGGCTGAATGATCTACGATGAGCTCTTGTTCGCAGCGTACACAGGGAAAACAAAACTAGCACAATGCGTTCTTCAAATGGCTGTGGCTCAGAAGGTGCTGTGGGACCTTTGTGTGTGACTGCGGGGAAAAAGTTATTTATGGGTGAATGTTGACTCAATGTGCTTTAGTTATGTCCCAGTTCAGTCGATCCAGAGCATCCTTCAGAGGACGGAGGCCCAACAGAATCTTGGGATGAGTTGGACCATCAGTCGGACCCTCTGAATTAGGAAAAGAAAGCCGTATTTCTGGACTGCATTTGAAGGACACTGAGTGGTGACTAGAAAGATGCTATACCAATCAATGTCCGTTCACCATTTTACACATGTACTGCACATGATAGTGCATGAGATTTCGTGATGCGGTGCTCTAAAAGGATATCAGCTGAGAGGTCAAAGGTGAGGAAGCCCAGATCACTGCGCTCTCTGGGTCCTGTGAAGTCATCAACGTTCTTCCTGTCAAACAGAGAGAGAGCAGAGGGAGATGAATAGGATGAAGGGAAACCTCTAGTGTAAGTTAAACAGCAAGAAGAAGAAGAAGAATGATATCGAGCTTTAGGCGAATACTTTTAGAAAAGAGGCTCCTTTTGATGCTGCAAAAACACATTTGAATGGCAATTGATTTGAGATATAGTTGTAATAGGTGTCCAAATCCAAATGTAGGCTACTTGGTCTGCTTCATTTAATCCAAATTACTTTTACCGGTATATCTTTCACAGTGTAGAATGTGAGCCATTCAGTGAGTTTTCCGTATTTGCCGCGACGAGTTAATTCACGTTACAGTCCAAAGCGCCTCGCTGGTCACACAGCCTGTTGAAACTGTAGTCAGGTAACTGTTATTCAGTTTAAACGCCTTCAACCGGAGAGGTTTAAGACAGTAACGTGGATTATATGCAACCATTAAGCTCGACCAAACACCAGCTGGAGGCCCTGCGATACAGGAACATCTGTCTCTGCGCAGCTCGTTAGACGTTCAGGACGTCACGGCATCGGTTATACACGTCACGGCATCATTAATACACGTTACGGCATCAAATACACGTTACAGAGCGACGTAAAGTTAACAGCTGTCACACAATGGTCGACGGCGAATCTTACAGCATGACTTTAGAGACGTGGATGTCCACCGGGACTCTTCTGTCTTTGAACGCGGTGGTGACGAAGCAGCCAAACGTTAGTGCCGCCATGACACTCAGGGAAAAAGCGAACAAAGAGTTAGCTCTCGACAGAACCGTGTTCATGTTTAAACAGCAGCTTCGACCCTGGGAGTGATACGAATAGCAGTAATTCAACAAGAGACGTATCGCACAAGATGTGCACGGTTGCTAGCTCCTGTATGTACAGACAGGAAATGTCAAGTTTCGCAAGATGAACTGGTCCTTCCCGTTCGGGCGTTTCAAAATATATTTTTTTTTTTTTTTTTTTTTTTTTGCAGTTATTTAAGATAACGCGATTTTTTTGTACACGGAGATACACTTTTTCGTTATATTAGATGTGTTTTGTGTACCAGCTTGTGACAAATGTTTGCAGCACTACAACAATACTGCTATACATCAGTATAAAATGTTTTATTTTTTTTCCTGCATACTCTGCGTACTCTGTGTTACTTGACGCAGCAGCAAACTTGACGCAACAGCGAGCGATGAGTAAGCGGAAGTAGTAGGCTGTTTTTTCCAATAACTTTATTCTAAACCATATCAATAACACCATGGGGTTTGGTATGGGTTTTTTTTTTGGGGGGGGGGTATGGTAGAGTTTTCTGGGTCTGGTATCTACACAATGGATTACTGTTTTATATGCAGTTAAACAATAAAATACTGTTATGGCTACTTATCTATTCGACATACATACGAAATACATGACAGTAAACACATAATAACTAAATTATATGAGATGCATAATAATTATAATCTGGCATGATAACAAAGACAAAGACAAAAAATAAATTACGAATTTAAATAAATGAATTATTGGATTACATGTATTTTTTGATTGTTTTTTCATATTATTTTTATTCTTAAAGCTATGGTCTACGATTTGAAAGGTTTGAAAAAAGTCCACGTTATAGTCTATTTGTTTACCTTCCGGCTTTAAACATTCACAATTTTTCAGAACTTGGGGTTTTATTTTTTTGTGCAAAAGCGACAAGGTGCAAACAATAAAACAAGGTGCAAACAATAAAAAACAAGGTGCAAACAATAAAAGTATTAAAAGTTTAAATGGCGGTGTTTATGAGTGGAAACCGGAAAAGCGGTCTCCAGCGGATGTACAGTGCCTTGAAAAAGTATTCATACCCCTTGAACTTTTTTACATTTTGTCACTCTACAACCACAAACTTAAATGTATTTTATTGAGATTGAATGTGATAGACCAACACAGAGTAACACATAATTGTGAAGTGGAACGAAAATGATACATGGTTTACAAAAATTTAAGCAAATACAAATCTGAAAAGTGTGGTGTGCATTTGTATTCAGCCCCCTCTACTCTGTTTAGTTCATATCTTATGTTGACATTGAACAAACATTCAAAAGATTTTAATGAGAAAAACATTTATTTAAAGATAGTCCAACAGAACAGGCTTTGTAGGTCCCAGGGGAACACAGGTCAAAAGTCAGCATAGGTCCAGTGGAATCAGCAACATGACAGGCCAGACACATCATGCTGTCCTCAGTAGGTGAATTTGTGTAATCTCCAGCAACAGTGACATGGCAGAAAGGGGAGACAAAAAATATTTTTAGTTCCATCAATCCAAGGTGCATTTACTGCACCTTATAAGCTATCTACAAACAATAAAATAATGCATGGTCCAATGAAAGGAATCAGAGTACACACTGTACGTACTAATTGTGACAGTGGAACAGAATCATGAGAGAGTGAGGGAACCCCATATGGGGTCAGTTTAGGGTTGCCAACCGTCCCTTGAAAAACGGAATCGTCCCGTATTCAGAAACAAAAGTATGCGTCCCGTATTGAGCTGAAAAGGGACGTACTTTGTCCCGTATTACCGTGAGAATCAAAAATAGTGTGTAAAATGTCAACAGAATGAAAGACTACATGGCGTTTTATAAGAACATTTACGGTAAACATATTCTCAGCCTCTCCTGTTCTTTGACCAATGAGCTGACAGCACACTCACACAATCTAGAATCCCGCTCATCTCATTGGTTGAGGTACTGTTGCTCGCGGAGAAGATACCGGAAGACAACAAAGCGGCATGGACGACAGTAACGCCGACAATGCTTTACAGGTTTCGGGCAGTACACCTTCTAGCAGCAATGCAACTACTCCTCCGAGAAAAAAAAAGAAAATAACTCAAAAATACCGAGAGGAATGGGAAGAAGGAAACACATGGAAAAAGTGCGCGATAACGTCTATAAAGCGCACTGCACTGTGTGCCGGCGGATTTTTTCCATAGCCCATGGTGGACTAACTGACCAAAGCAACATGCTTCCAGTGGTGGGCACACATGAAACACAAGGGACACCAAAACTAGGGGAACCCTAGACCAATTTATTGTCCACCAGGCAACGCCAGAGGCAGATATGGTATAAAATGATTTTTCTGGTTAAGGTTAATATGGGAAGTACAATGAATGTCTGAATTGTATGGATAAATATATTATAATATTATTTTCTGTATAATAAACAAGTACAATTGCTAGATGAGTACATTAAATAGATAAATAATACATAAAACTAATACATAGATGAATAATAAAGAATAGACAGTATACTGTTTAACCTTACACATATCTTACAAGTTCAGATAGAGAGATAGTTAGATATAACATGCATCATTTGTACTGTACAGGCAGTTGATATACTACACACAAACTATGCAGTAACATTTCTTTTTTTTTAATTTACAGGTGACTGCTGCAGAGGTTGCCCATATCTACCACACTGTAAAACATGGCTTAAGCTACAACTCAGCTGATTGTGCTCTGAAGCTAACTGTCAGAGCACAATCAATGTTATTTATTTTCAATGTGTTCATATATGCATCTAATTCAATTCAGGTTGGAGCCAAATAGTTAAAAAAAATCGCTTCACAGATACAAAAAAGGGCTAAAAAGATTCACTACGCCAGGAAGGGTGAAGGCAATGGGGCCGGCCGGCCCTGCCAATGAGGTGTCCCCAGTGGCGGTTTCTCATATGGGCAGTATGGGCAAACGCCCAGGGCGGCATTCGTGGAGGGGCGGCATGAGCGCCTGCACAAAAAAAAGGTGCGTCTGCTGATGCTGAGAGAGACTGGTTCACACCGGCCGCGGAAGCGCCGCGAATAGGCGCGGCCGCCCCGCGCCGTGAAGCGATCGTTTCGGCGTCTGCTCTATTTTTTACGCGTGCCGCGAGCGATCGTGTCAACTCTGGCAGGAAATCACACAAAGAAACACGAGACAATCCGGTAAATTTTTCAAAATTATAGCAATTTTCAAAATAAAATACCACAATTGACAAATGCGATATTTGTGTATCTAAACTCGCACTGGGAAACAGGAAGAGAAAATACATTTAATAAATGTGAAGAGTAGATAAACAAATATGTGTATTTCAACTGTATATCTACACTGTCTACTACCATACACTCTCTCTGTCTGTCTGTGTGTGTGTGTGTGTGTGTCTCTCTCTCTCTCTCTCTCTCTCTCTCTGAACGGATAAATAGAAGTGTACAAGAAGTTGGTTACAGAAACAAGGCATATTTATTTTATGAGGTTATGATAAAAAAATAGCTCTGAATGAACAACAGATGAGCAGAAGCGCTTGTCGACCTTCGCAGAGAATTACCGTCTGGTCTGAACAGGGGGGCGGGGGGGGGGGTCCATTTGTGTGTGTGTGTGTGTGTGTGTGTGAGGGGGGCGCTGGAGGTGAGGTTCGCCCAGGGCGTCATGGAACCTAGAACCGCCACTGGGTGTCCCTTATTTATTTTTCAGGGAGTTGGCAACCCTACACACACCCCTCCCCTCTGTGCTCCTCCGAGCTCGTATCGTATATGAGCGTGGAGATCTGAACTGGAATCTAGTCAGAGGGCTGCGCATCCACTTCAACGATAAAAATAGTTCTCTCGTCCACACGTGGGCACGCATGTGAGTTGGTCATGTGCGCTGAACACAACAACAACAACAAAGGCGTTCAGCCAATCAGATTTCATCACCAGCCTCACCCAGTCTGGCTCGCGCTCAGCTGCTGCAGGCAGTGTTATTTGAGGTCCAGCCTTGGGAAGATGCCAGAGGTTCCGTCCGGAGCTCCGGAGATTCCCCGGAAAAGAAGAGCTGAGCCCGGGCCGCTAACCGAGCACGTCCAGGAGAGGAAGAAGGCCTGCTGGGGAATTCTGACGAGCCAAGGTCGGTACATGCTCAGGGTGTTTATGTTGTTGGGAACAGGTGTTTAGCTGCGCCAGGGGGTGGTTAAACCTTCAAATGCAGTTGTGCAAAAAGACAAATTGTAGCATAAATAATGTGACAATTTAAGGTTCGACATTGGATTGCTGTCAACCCTGTTAAGCTTTTATGAACCACTTCTAATATATCATGTATGCCATTATTGTATAACAGCAAGTGGAAGATTTTTTGTGTGTGTGTCATTTTCTGAAAAAAGTGGGGAGGAGTCAGCATTTCTTTTTATTGCACTTGCATGATATTAGAAGTGGAGGTTGTCATGGTGACTTGACACATTTTAACATACTCATAATTGACATTATGTAACATAATACTTATTACATACAAATGGTGTCCTTAAATTTTAAGTTAGAAATGTGCATAAACAACTGACCCTGACAGAATGTTTATATGACAACAAATAAACAGTTATACTGTAAATGTGGGTGTGTGCAGACTGTGCTTATGTCAAATAATTACATGTTATCATGCATTTGAATTATGTTATTATGTTGTTAGGATGTTATTAGGCTATACGTAGCCTGAAAAGTCTTGGCCTGAATCGGCTAGTAGTTATTATTAGTATTTGCAGAGGCTGTCCATGTTCAGTGTAGCCGGTAAGGTGATCTTCCAGTCTGACAGACTCTACAAGCAGGAGGTATAGAGGTCCCTTTCCGTCCATTTCATTCAAAATGTCATGTCTACCAGTTGCTGGGTGTGCCATGGCAAGACAGAGATATGGGTAGATGTGGGTATGTAGATAACACTGTGTGTTCTTGGGTGTATACTGGGTGTATACTTGGGTGTATACTGAGTTGCAGTATTGATGCCACGGCTGTTGAGAAAAAGCTCACTCACACTAAATATAGGGAGGAAAATACAGGAAGCAATGCTGAGAATCAGTCCTGAAATGTGAGGACAATGCTGAAGTGCCTTACATTTATTTGCATTTTCTCTACTGACCATTATGGGGGGACTCCTGGTTGCAAAAAGAATCTGATTGCATGCAAGTCTGTGAGAAAATTACCCTATTTCTTACTAGGGGTGGGGGAAAAATCGATTCTTAGATGCATCACGATGCAGACGTGGACGATCCTGAATTGAACTGTCAAAAATCGATTATTTTTATTCCGTATTTATTGCGTCACCTGGGCTCACGCGCCAGAGAGGAGGGGGGCTCCACGTAGACACTATCATCAACCATGACTAAAATAACCACTATTACTGCTTTGTACATGTTGTGGGACTTACAGATACACCTGGTAATCAAACACCTGTCGGAGTTCACAACATCACCCGGAGTTCACAACATCACCCAGAGGTGCTCAGTGAATTTCACCAAGCTGTATTCACTGTATCTAGCAAGGCACATGTCTGCTGGTTTACCACAGTTGGACTGAACCCAAAACAGACAATTTTGCCATTTACAAGCCAGTAAGGTTGCTGCTCGGGGTGCTGCTCTGCTGCTTGTGTTTAATATTCCACCTGTTCTTCCAAAGTCCAAATATGGTCCCTTCCCTTCTGTGGTTGAAGAAATTCCAAGACGGCAAAGGCAAAAATGTTGACCTCAAGTCCACAAACCAACAGGCTTATGTCACAATGACTATACTTCCACTTCTGGTATACCGGTAGAGTCTATGCCTCCACCTGACTTTTCTGACCATGTTAGTGTTGTTTCCTATGGTGTGGATGAAGCATTAACTTGTTAAATATTACTCATTTAGTGTGTCTCTTTGTAACATTATCTACACCAGTGATAGTTGTTACAGCAGAAACTCACCTCAGTGAGTCTGCAATTTGTCATAAGTCTGTACTTTATCCAGAAGTGTCCTGCTATAAAAATGGCCACCACTCTGACCATTCTGCCATATTGATTTGAATGAGAATGTTCGTTGTTCTATTTTATTTCAATGAAGATAGTAAAAAAAAATGTTCCTTGTGTCCAGGGTCCTGGGCGGATCGCTCCCCTCTCCATGAAGCAGCTTCTCAGGGTCGATTGCTTGCCCTGCGCACTCTACTGGCCCAGGCAATGTCCTTACACACACACATGTACAGAGGACATTTGGCAGGGATTAGTTTTTACATCTGGAATTTGATGTAGTCATAAGACATCTTGGATCCAGAAGGCTCAGTTTACTTCAGCCAAATCCTAGGTGAAATCTATCTGTTTCATTTGCTTGTAGTTGAATAGAGTCATTGTTTGAATGTTACATTTTAGGCTGTAAAGCTATCATTTACTCACTATTTATTCAAAATAGAAATACTGACTCTAAGATGTGAAATAGAAAGACTGATTCAAACAAGCCAGTGTGCTTCCTATAGTCATGATGCTGTGTGCTTTGTTTTTTTTAGGGATATCACGCTAACATTGTCACCATCGATCATGTGACCCCTCTCCATGAAGCCTGCCTGTCAGGACACGTGGCCTGTGTCAGAGCATTAATAAATGCTGGAGCTAATGTAAGTGTCCTTCTTCTTATCACATCCATTATATTAATTTCACCATGTGTCCACTAGGGTTGTGAAGACAGACGATGATCTCAGGGATCGATGATGGTCAATGCGATTGCCAATAGTCGATTGCCAATATCAAGATGATATCTGGCTCGTTTTCCCATGATGCATACAGTATTTGTTATTATTATTACCCGTCTGTTTCACAGTGGCATGCCCCACATATAACTATTATTTGCCACAACATGCACCTGCACACACATCCATGCTCTGGACATAAATAACTTTAACTAGCAATCACCCATTCCTCTCTCTCTGTCTCACAAACACACACACACAAACACACACAGTGAGTGGCGCTCTGTAATGATCTCCCCCAAAAGTCAAGGTTTATCAAAAAATATATTTATCTGTTCTCCTGCATGTAACTGTTTTAACGAGGCGGTCTATCAGTCAGTCTGTGATCTTGCCTGATTCAGAGATAGATAGATTCCCATCACTCGCTACGGTGGGGAAATAAAATCAATGAATCAATACATAGGCCTACAAACACTGTTGTTTTCTTCCCATTCTTGTTACTAAACTCTGAACTTGGACCACAATGCAAGATTCAGACACAGGAGGGTAGATATAGTAAGAATATTTAATGTTCTGAATAATGTTATTGTTCCAGATTATGTGTGTGGATGAATGAATTACAGTCTCTAGTGCAGAGCAGAGTGAGTGAAAGCAGGCAGGTCGCTGACAGAGAATGGACCACTGAATTCTCTGAGCCACACTGAAATTGAAGTTATTTTTGTAAAGTAATGTGGCTTAATGAACCTGACAATGTTTTCTTGGTACTTTAGCTCTATAATCTGGCACTCAAATACTATATGACACAACAACAACTTCGACAGGTACAGTGGCTGAGGACGAACACAAGGCATACTCTCACTTTACCTTATTGCTCCCAGCACAATATCAATACTTTTTAAAGTGGAGCTGAGGACAAAGATTTTTTTTTCTTCTGATAGTAGCAGTGTGACTGATGCCGTAAACACTGTGTCCTCTGTCCAAAGATCCATCAAAGTCAAAAGAAAACGGTTTAAAATCTTGTTATTTATTATTATTTTTTATTATTATTACTATAATAATAATTATTATTCAACATGTAGGCTAGACAACACATAGGATATTAAGTTGATTTCATTTACCCATTCACATTTTTAAGAAATTAAACCCACTGATTAAGCTAAAAGTGTTATTTTTTTAAAGGTTTTAAAGGCATCTGGATATTAAGAACATAACAGAGCACAGAACGCATTGACTTTGTAATTTCTGACATCTATTTGTGTATGTGTTAGTTGATATAGTAGCTGTTTTGTATTTCTCTAATTTACCTGTGTTGCTAGGTGAATGCTGCTACCATCGATGGCGTCACTCCTCTGTACAACTGTTGTGCGTCTGGGAGTGTGGGTTGTATGGAGCTACTGCTGCAGAATGGAGCACACACACACACAAAACACACGCACTTTCCCTCGGCTCTGCACGAAGCCTGCAAGAGAGGTAAATACACAGTTTCAATTTATTTGTATCGCCCAAAATCACAGATTTGCCTCAGATGGCCTCCATTGAATAAGGAGAAAAAAAAACTTTAATGGGGAAAAAAGAAGGAAGAGCAACAGAGGAGGGATCCCTTTACCAGGATGGATAGACGTGCAATGGATGCACAGAAATAAACAAGAAAATAATTACAACATAGTCCATATGACAGAAATGATGCATGTAATAAATCAAGTAGGTAATTTTGCCATACTTCCATGCAATCTAACTTCTTTAAGCAATCAGAGGAGTCGCCCCCTGGTGGCCAGTAGAGAGAATGCAAGTTTAAGGCACTGTAGAACTTACTTTACTAATTTACTTACTTTTCAGAACCTGACATTGCTGCCTAGGTACTGCTCGATAAAATATGATAAAACTTTATAAACCCAGAAGAAAATTCTTATTCCAGAGATTGATCGAAGTAATAATTAATTAATCTAAATTTTGTCTGGAGAAAGGAAGGAAGCTGCTTTGTCTCTTGTTGGTAAGTCAGAAACTAATTGTAGATTTGAGTTTAGGCATTGTGTGAGTAAAGCTAGTGGTAACATTCAGTCTAGTATTGATAGCTTGTTGTTGAAATTCTTGTGAAGCTGTCTGTGCTAAGTGAGCAATCAGCTTGTTTTTGAGCCAGCTCACCTGTAGTGAATAGACTTGAGTAGAGGGAAGGAGGAGCCACAGTCAGTACTTGCGGTAAATTGAGCACTTAAAAGGCTGTCACTTCAGCGACAGCTGCAGCGTCTGGCCATCAGAACGAAGATAGCTGAACAAAGACAAGGGAGTCTATCTGCGGGAGTCAAGACAGCTGAACAAAGACAAGGGAGTCTATCTGCGGGAGTCAAGACAGCTGAACAAAGACAAGGGAGTCTATCTGCGGGAGTCAAGACAGCTGAACAAAGACAAGGGAGTCTATCTACGGGAGTCCATCGAGGAAGCCCATTGAGGTAGGTATATCATCTCAACCCCCCCCCCCCCCCCCCCCCTCGCAGCCATGTGTCTAATCCCAGTCAGGACATCGCACTGGAGAAGATTTCACCGAAGTCCCTTCACTCGAGGCTGTAACCCATCCAATCTCTGCTACCCATCACTCTCCACCGGTAAGGAACTTGAAGTACTAGGGGGGCTGTGGAACTGCCAGTCTGCAGTCAAGAAGGCGGACACCATCTCAGCCTATGCCTCCCTGCAGACTCTCCACTTCCTGGCCCTCACAGAGACCTGGATCACCCCAGAAAACACTGCCACTCCAGCTGCCCTTTCAACTGCCTACTCGTTTTCACACTCCCCAAGACGAACAGGGCGAGGAGGAGGAACTGGGCTCCTCATCTCACCCACATGGTCCTACCAGGTCCTTCATCTGGACCACCTACCCCGATCTACGCTTGAATTTCACGCCGTCTCTGTCACGCTTCCTTTCAAACTCAACATCATAGTGATCTATCGCCCACCCGGTCCTCTTGGTGACTTTTTGGATGAGATGGATGCCCTCCTGAGCTGCTCCCCTGATGATGGCACACCACTCGTCGTCCTCGGTGACTTCAACATCCACCCGGGAAAGCTGCATTCATCTGAATTCATAGACTTCTTTTCCGCTTTTGACCTTACACTGTCCCCCTCTCCACCAACTCACCGGGCCGGGAACCAACTTGACCTTGTCTTCACAAGATCCTGTGGCATCTCGGCACTCTCTGTTACCCCGCTCACCGTGTCCGACCACCACTTTGTGACTTTCTCCCTTCCCATGAAGCCCACCTCATCCCTCCACTCTACGCCTCGAATGGTCACCAGCCGCCGCAACCTGAAATCCCTCACTCCCTCCGCTCTCTCCTCAACTGTTATCTCCTCGCTCCCATCCTCGGAACAGTTCTCCTTAATGTCTACTGAGGAAGCCTCCTCTATCCTGATGTCCTCACTCTCCTCTTCTTTGGACACTCTCTGTCCCCCAATCTCACGACCGGCGCGATCATCTCCCGCCCCTCCCTGGCTGTCTGAACCTCTGCGAACCAACAGATCATTGTTGCGAGCATCAGAGAGAAAATGGAAGAAATCGGGACATCACGAGGACCTTGCTCACTACCACCTCCTCCTCTCTGACTTCACCTCAACTGTTTCGGCAGCCAAATCTGCCTTCTACCTGGCTAAGATCAACTCTTCTGCCTCCAACCCCAGGAAACTCTTCTCCGTGTTCTCTTCCCTCCTCACCCCTCCTGCCCCTACCCCCCCTTCCTCCCTTACTGCCGATGACTTTGCAACTTACTTTACCAAGAAAGTACATGACATCAGCTCCTCATTCACGCCTATTCCCTCCCAGAAGACATCTCCCCCAACTCTCAACTCGGATGGTCTTACCAGCTTTAGCCCCCTCACCTCTGAGGACGTCCACGCACTTGTTACATCTAACCGCGCCACCACCTGCTCCCTTGACCCGATTCCCTCCTCTCTTCTCCAGGACATCTCACACGACATCTTGCCATTCCTCACCACCCTGATCAACTCCTCCCTCACCTCGGGTGTCATTCCAGCGGATTTTAAGACCGCTATCGTGAAGCCTCTCCTTAAAAAACCCACCATAGACGCTACTGACATTCAAAGCTACAGACCTGTATCTCTTCTTTCATTCCTCTCTAAAACCTTGGAACGTGCCTCCTACAACCAACTGTCATCCTATCTCTTGCGGAAAAACCTCCTAGACCCTAATCAATCAGGATTCAGGACTGCTCACTCCACTGAGACGGCCCTCCTCACAGTGACCGAGTCCCTGCGAGACGCCAGAGCCTCGTCCCACTCCTCCGTTCTCATTCTCCTCGACCTATCTGCTGCATTCGACACAGTCAACCACCAAATCCTCCTCTCCACTCTGGCTGAACTTGGCATAACTGACTCTGCTCTCGCCTGGTTTACATCATACCTGACAAACCGCACCTTCCAGGTCACATGGAATGGCTCTATGTCCAAAGCCTGCTCTCTGGACACGGGTGTCCCTCAAGGCTCAGTATTAGGACCGCTTCTGTTCTCACTATACACCAGATCACTAGGTTCTGTTATCACATCGCATGGATTCTCCTACCATTGCTACGCAGATGACACCCAGCTGTTCCTCTCTTTTCCCCCGTCCTCTGACGCTCACATTGCAACTCGCATCTCGAACTGTCTGGCTGACATCTCTGTCTGGACAACTGCACATCACCTCAAGCTCAACCTGAACAAAACCGAACTCCTCTTCATCCCAGGGAAAGACTGCCCTCCCATGGACCTGTCGGTCACTGTCGAGGGCATCACAGTATTACCTTCCTCAACTGCGAGGAACCTGGGTGTAATCCTCGATGACCAACTATCCTGCACCCCCAACATCACTGCTGTGGCCCGATCCTGCAGATTCGCCCTCTACAATATCCGCAGGATTCGGACCCTCCTCACAAAGGATGCAACGCAGCTCTTGGTCCAAGCACTGGTCATCTCCCGCCTTGACTACTGCAACTCTCTCCTGGCCGGACTCCCGGCCTCTGCGATTAAACCATTACAGCGTATCCAGAATGCCGCAGCACGCCTTATCTTCAATCTACCCAAATTCTCCCACGTGACCCCCCTCCTCCGTGACCTCCACTGGCTCCCTGTTGCAGCACGCATCCAATTCAAGACGATGACACTGGCCTTCAGGGCCATCAATGGAACGGCACCCTTCTACCTTCAAACACTGGTCAAACCTCATGCCCCGAAGCGAGCACTTCGCTCTTCTACTTCAGCTGGCCGGCTGGTACCACCATCGCTGAAATCAAGCAAATGTCGCTCAGCAAAGTCCAGACTCTTCTCTGTTCTGGCGCCTCAGTGGTGGAACGAACTCCCGACCAATGTCAGGACAGCAGAGTCATTTGCCATCTTCCGAAAAAGGCTCAAGACTCACCTGTTCAGACTTCACCTTGACTCTACATAGCATGACCCACTAGCACCCTCCCTCGACAACCCCCCCCCCCCAAAAAAAAAAAAAAAAACCTTACCTATAGCACTCTGATCTTAGCACTGTTGCTCTTGAAGTACTACTTTACTCAGATGAGGACCTAACACTTGTTCTATTTTTAGCTCTTACTGCATCGGCAATGATACGTCGTGGTTTCTTTGTTTCCTTCTTTTGACAAATGTACTTATTGTAAGTCGCTTTGGACAAAAGCGTCTGCTAAATGACCTAAATGTAAATGTAAATGTAAATTGTGATTTCACATCAGTGAAAATACACAGTAAGAGTAATAAAAATGGAAATGGAGGGTATTATGAGTGAAGGGCTGCACGGTGGTGTAGTGGCCTTCGCCCAATGACAGCTGGGATCGGCTCCAGCCCCCCCACGACCCTGAATACAGGATAAGCGGTAGACAATGGATGGATGGTTCTGATTGAGAGGCGAGGCCTTCACTATAAAGCCTACCCTTGCGCCCTGCCTGACAACGCTTTTTCTGGACGCCTGCTTAATGCGTTTTTGCTACCGGTTCACTCCTGCGTCTGGCTTCCGCTGCCGCTGGCACGCCTTGTGTTTTTGAAATTATGTGGGCCTAGTCATTGTTAAACCCCACCTTTTATGTTCAATAAATACCCCTAGACCTTGAGTTTTTGCTGCGTTCTATATGTTGGGGTTCCACTCGTAACATTAATTGGTTAATTGGGGGCTCTTCTGGGATAACTAGCATCTGAGATTGTTGTCGTTTTTGAACAATACAGCTATTTTGTGGGACTAGCAAAAAAAAAAGTTACAACTTTCGTGACTATTCTTCATTCTAGTTAGCACCCTAGGAAGATAACCATTTTGTTGTTTTGTGATTTAATTTTGGGGTAACCTTTAGTCGATATGTTCAGGTTTTGCAATTGACTGCTTGTGGTCGTTTGTGGAGCTTACGAGCCAGTAAGGGAACCACTTAAGATAGATAGAGAGGTAAATAGGGTTGTTTTCGTTCTTTTCCCTCTTTGTGAAGTTGTTTGAATTAATTTACGGGTGTTTTTGTACCTCAAATGAATTGCCCATTTCGTTTTTCCAGTCGTTGTTGTGGAAGTAATCAGCACTTGATGCGCTTAGTTAATTGCCAGATTCAAATTTTATGCTGGTATTTTTTGAGTGGACCTGTGGTCATTTTTGCAAATTGACCACTCATGACTGTAACTGCAGAGCCATAGTTACTCAATTGTTATCCTTTGAGATTTTTTGTTTCATCTAAATTATCCCTCATTGTGCAAAATGTCTTTGGTGGATGATTTTGTTGAAACTCCCCCCGTGGATATTCTTGCACAGTGTACAAAAAAACAACTAATCAATTTGCCTTGTATTTGTGAGATAAAAATATCCTCAGCTGAAAAGCGTCGTCAGGCAGGGTGCAAGGGTAGGCTTTATAGTGAAGCCCTCACCTCTCACTCAGGACCTCAACCGAGGCACAAAAACAAAAAGGGTCACAGTGACTGCAATCAGCAGGGGTAGCCAAAGCCACCATCAACCAAATCTCAGTAACGCGCGTTACAATGCATTTTAAACCCGAAATCAATTGGTGTGTTTTTTTTTACAAATTCGCCATCACTGCGAGATCCACAGAGGAGAAAAAAATCCTCGCAAATGTTTACTTCCTATCACTGCAGCGATTGAGGAGAAGATGACAGCAGCAGCAGAGTTATCTACATTTGCGATCGCGGGATGGGCATACACTCCACTTTGGGGAAAAGTGTGAAAGCCGGTCACTCCAAGGATCAACAGCTGAGTGGCGGCGGCGAAAAGGCGGAGGCTCCGATTCTCCCCGTCGGTCTTGAACCGCTTTTATGTCCGCGTCATAACGCTTTTGGTGCGTGTTTAAATCAGTAGTTTTACTTCAAAACGCGAGCGTCAGACGCTGTCAGAGCGTTTATGAACAGTGATTTAGAGCTCCCCTAAATGTCTCAGGTAGGCTTTCAGGTAATTTCGCAGCACACAGCGCCTTCCGGGTCATTAAAAAAGACGTACGGCAAATCTGGAATGAAAAATGGCACTGTTATTTCATCCCTGAATCCCATTCATGAACACAATATCTAATATCAGTTAACGAGTCGTTTTCCTTTTCTCTTTTTCCGTTTTTAAAACGAATAACGGGATACGAGTCATTTTCCGTTTTTCGTTCTTTTATTTTGAAGCGAAAACGGGAAAGGACTTGTTGTCCGTTTTCCGATTGTCGACAACAAAACGAAAGTCGGATGGCCGCAAAGTACATGGACCGTTTATCCAGTCTAGTTCGTTAATCATTGTAGTCTCTCCCCCGACCCTCCCAACACAAATCCCGCCCCCCCCCAGCCAGCATGTCCATGTGGGGCCCATAAGGTTTAAATTTGGGCTGCAGATAAGGGTCCCAAGTGGGTTTGTCCTCAGTTTCCATGGTGGCCCCACCTGTGTTTGCCCATATAAGGACCCATTTAAGGTCCAGTCTGATCCCTCTTCATGCCCATGTGGGCACAGATATGGGGCCTACATGGGTCCTGTGCAACTCACCAATTTGGGCCCCACCTGAAACCCAGTCAGAACCAACTTGAAACCCATATGGGCAAACACAGGTGGGGCCACCATGGAAACTGCGGACAAACCCACTTGGGACCCTTATCTGCAGCCCAAATTTAAACCTTATGGCCCCACATGGACATGCTGGCTGGGCCCTCTCAGAAAATTCCGACGTCCATGGATAGAAATGTAAAAAGGGTTGTGTATCTTGTCATGACTTTTTTTACAATCTACAGTAGTAGGCTCTAGCTCTATTGATTTCAATATGAATACCTAAAGTTACAGTATTTCTATTATAAAATGTCTTATATTATACATTATATTGTACTTGTGTTAGCCTTCAGCCTAGCTCAGTCATTATGCCATACCACATCACCTCCTGCTGCATTGAACACAAGAAGATCTAATCCATATTTCCTTTTATTTTGGCGAAAAGTAATGCAAAAGTAATGTAAAAGTAGTGTAATGCCTTACAATTCAAAGACAGTAATATTGTAATGTAACTAATTACTTTGAAATGACAGTAACAAGTAATAAATAATGCAAAACGCATTTGAAGTAACTTGCCCAACACTGCTCAAAAAGCCCCGAGGTCGACTTGTTCCTGGTTTTGCCATGGCTGGTCATATGTCCAGCATAGGAGACATGTAACAGACAGCGTTTTTTTTCTTTTTCCTCTGTGTGGAAACACAGCCTCGCACCACCACAGGGGGTCTTTCCCCCTCCCCCATCTTCCTGCAGGCCTGTTTCACTGAACTCTAGCCCCTTTTAGACTGATGATTCCACTGTAATGGCGGAAAGGCGAGTCAAAATATGCCACGAACCGAAGCATTTAGACAGAACTTTGTTTGCGACGTAACAGCGCAACGGTGTCTGTGTTTAGATAGTACCCCGGCTTTTCAGAACAAGTGAGACATCCCACGAGTGAGACATCTCGTCTATGGACTTCTCAGCTGTGTAATGTATTCAATGAGCGTCGTAAATCTGATTAGCTCGCTGCATCAAAACAACTAAGAAAGGTGAACTTTTGCTTGTCTGTCTGAAATGGGCTTAAAAGGGACTTCTCTTCTACTGAGATGTCGACCTGAACACAGGTCTCCTCTCCGACTGAGATGTCGACCTGAACACAGGTCTCCTCTCCGACTGAGATGTCGGCCTGAGCACATGTCTCATCTCCCTCCCCTCCTCTCCGGGACTTCGCCTGAGAAGCAAGCCCGCCAAACAGCCAACAAGCTGGCTGTTGGAGCCTGTTTTAGCCTACAAGGAACGGTTAAAGAGACCCAGCTCAGCTGGTCTCCCCCTTTCAAGCCACAGGATCACCTCCAGTAGAGACGCATCTCACTAGAAATTCCTCCATCCACAACTCCAAGGACAGCAACTTTCCTTCCCAGGAACCTGGAGACAGCAACCTTTCTTCAGAGGAACACGCAACCCTTCTTCAAGGACTGGTAACAATCTGGGCATAGCTTAAGACAGAAACTGGATGTGATGACATTAATGTTTCAAAGTGATTTTCTATTTGATGTATTGTTGAGTTAAATGTGTAACCTTAGTTCAGTTGTTAGTGATCTTGAACAGACAGTTTGCATGCTCACTAATCCAACTTTCCTAATGGGACTACATATATTACACTAATGATACACACATAGAAACTTGTTCTCCAGGCAGGACCACAGGGCCTCCCACAAAGAACTCAACCACATGGCTGACCCAAAGCTGACATTTTTGTTTTGCCAACACCCACACCCACCCACACACACCCACAACACACACACACACACACACACACACACACACACACACACACACACACACACACACACACACACACACACACTTGTATAGTATTTAGTTAGATAGGCCACTTATATTTAGTGTATGCTTCTTTGTTTACTGTTAATAAACTTCTTTTGAACTGCTGTGTTTATTAATGTTGTATAAGAATGAATGATATCAATCTCTTCTCTGCAAAGAATTCATAAATCCTTCAACTGTTTGTACTCATATGCTAATAGTTATGAATTAAATTATAAATTATTGGCATTTGTGTACAAGCCCCTTTATTTTGAGACTAAGTACAGGTTTGGTTAGCTTTTCCCTGATTTATTGTATTAATAATAAATATATGATTAATGATTTATATCAATAATTCTATTTACAAATTCTATATACAAATCTGCTCCTGTTTGTCAACATAAATACTTAAAATAGAATAAATATAGACTGAAAACAAGAGGAAAAGAGGCAATACTTTCACTCACTACTAAACATACAGTAGAATAAGTAACCTAAAATAACTTAATAAAGTATCTTGTCAAATAAAAAGCACTCTAATTAAAAATATTACCATTTTATTAAGTTTGTGAATGAATGTGTGTGTGTGTGTGTGTGTGTGTGTGTGTGTGTGTGGGTGGGGGGTCGGGGCATGTAGGTAAAAGCCAGTGTGTGGAGTCCCTGCTGTCTCATGGAGCAGATCCAGACTATGAAGTGTCCCACTTGGGCTCTCCTCTCTACATGAGCTGTCTACACCGACACACAGCCTGCTCAAAGATTCTGCTGCATAGCGGTACGTCTACTTTCCTGCAACTTTCTGCCATTTCAACCTGTAACTGTGTTACCTCCTGTACTGGGAGCAGGAGCCAATAATTCTATGATTGTTTTGCTTTAGTGTGCCTAAAGCTTTGCTCACTCAATGCTGCAAAGTGGATTGACAAAGAGCTGTGGTGCTGTTTATGTAAAATATTGGTAAACTCTTCAAGTAAAGTCTTGGACTTCTCATTCACATCAATGTGTAATGCTACACCTTCATAACTTGAGTACTTAAGGGCTCCAGAATAACTTTGGAATAACTACATTGGTCGCATAGGTGCGCCTAACTATTTAATTTAGGTGCACCCTCTGGTGCTTTTTTAACATTTAGACTCTGAACGACGATGCTCAACAGTAAAAGCAGCGTTCCTAGCCAGGCTCTGCTCGTACTCTTTGCAGTAAATGCATAATGTCGGTGAACTGGAGAACGACTCAAACGACCGGTTCTTAAAACTACGACCGACTGGCCTGCTTCACGACACCAGCTTGGTGCCTGATGAGAACTCACCGACATTTTACGGTGTGAGGGCAGACAAGAGGTGAAGCAGTTAATTCGCTTTATCGTTGTCGCTCAAGGAGGAGCAGACCAACTACTTTCACCTGTAATATATTAAGGCTTTTCAGTGGTGGACAGTAACGGAGTAAATTTACTTAAGTACTGTACTTAAGTACATATCCAGAGGATTTGTACTTTACTTGAGTATTGGATTTCTATGGTACTTATTACTCTTACTTGAATACATTTCCAAGACGAATACTTTTACTCAAGTTAATTTCTAGAAAGGCTGAAAAGTACTTGTTACTTTCAGGTCTGTTTTTTTTTTTCTTTCTTTTTTTTAAGTACTATTGGACACAAGCTGTGTTTGTCAAAGAAGGAAACCTATCACAGTGCACGCTCTCCACTGGGATCTACGTAAAAGCGGAAATACATAATCCCTCCCCATAAGGATACATGGGGAGACGGAGTTTGTTGTGCTCCTAGCTCCAAGTGACTTTAACATTGAGTTATTGAAAGCAGAGATGTAGTTTTTTGTAAAGCAGTGATTCTCAACCAGTGGTGTGGGGACAACATTGGTCAACATTGGTCCAGTTCCCAATGATAGAGAGTTAGTTGGACGGTGCAGGTTCATTTGGTTACAATTTCAATGATTGTTAATAAACATCTGCATCTGCAACATCTGCTGTAGTCCTGTGATCCCATTCATTTTATTTGAAATGTATTCTTACTCTTACTTTTACTTAAAGTAAATTTAAAAGCATGTACTTTTGGATACTTAAGTACCTTTAAAAGCAAGTACTTTTTTTACTCTTACTCGAGTACCATGTAGACTGAGCTTCTTTTACTTGTAACGGAGTAAGTTTTGACCAGTAGTATTTGTACTCTTACTCAAGTACTGGGGTTGAGTACTCTGTCCATCTCTGAGGCTTTTACACAACATTCAGCAAAGAAGAGCCAACTATCTCTACTTTTCTGCAGTAGAGTACAGTCAGACGAAGGCCTGCCCCTACTCGGCCTCTGATTGGCTTTGCAGTGAAAAAAACATTCCACTACACATACAAACAGACCACAGGCCTGAGGGGTATTCCAGAAAGCAGGCTCAACCAACTCTGAACCTAACCCTGAACTCTGAGTCAACCAACTCTTCCAGAACAGCAGTTCTGAAGTAAACTCTGAGTTACGCGCGTGCCTGCCGACTCCACAACGCCATCATCCATGGATCTCCGATACTATGATTCACCATCAACCGGGAGAGAGTTATTAGATATTACTGAGTCTTTATGTAGAAAACGAGCTCATCCTGAGAAAGCGGAGCAACGTAACTGCAGCAAAGTAGAGATAGTTGGCGTGGCAGACAATTACTGCCCGACTTAATGTGTATAACTGAATGAAACAGTCGATTGATCTAAAGCTGATAAGTCTTTATTTTCAGATTTGCACAGTGACACTGGTGTAATGTTAGCAATGCTACCTACGGTGCAGGTGACGGTTCAACTCCTGTGGTTCACGAAGTAGTGGTATTTAGAATTAATAATTTTCATATAGGTGTTACCCCCCAGGCACAAACAGAAAGTGGCTGCATCTGAAAATTATGCCTAAGAATATTGCGCAAATACATAGACTAAGGCATATGATTTTGATCATGTTTTACATATTAAACAGTAAATATAGGCATCTATTTTTCAGAAAACTCCCGTTCGCAAAGCAATCTGCAAAGAATCTGGATTATATCCGCGATATGAAATGTTGAAAATGTCGGAGAATGTTGTATAGATATGTGATCAGTAGGAAAAACGGTAATTTCCTTCTAAGTAATCAAAATCCTCTCCCGACGTAAAGCTGCTAGAATCACTTTTATTTCCATATCGATTAGGGTGACGAGGAAAGGACGGCACATTTTTTCAGAGTTGGTTCAGATTCCGGAAAAAGGCGGAGACATGTAGGAGAAACTCAGGGTTTGTTGAAGCAAACCTGCCAGCTAGCAGGTTAGGTTCACAGACTATGGTAACTGACCTAAAGGTTGAGTTTGCTCTCTTTCTGGAACGGAAAACTCAGAGTATCCCTCTTCTCAGGGTTAACAAACTCAGAGTTTCAGGAAAACCTGCTTTCTGGAACACAGCCCTGTACTACGAAGCAGGATTTGGGCTTAGCGAGGTAACTTAAGCGTTAACTCTTGGTTTTCCCTCCTACGACGCTGGTTCACTTCTTACCGGGGTACATCCCCATGGTAACTTACGCCGCAGAGCTAACCTGCTCCGGAACAGGTTATGTTCCTGGAAACGGAAACCCTGGGTTGACTTACCGAGTTGATAACCAGCGGTGTGTGACCACTGATCTCTGATTGCCTTTGTTAGGATTACTTAAACTGGATAACTGTAAGATACCCTTATATGTTGAACTCGCTTCATAGTACAGGCCTCAGCTAGATGTTAGGTGCGACCAAGGAAAATATTAGGTTGCACTTCACTGATTTTTGGTTGCATGTGTGCCCAAAATCGGTGCCGGGGGGGGGGGGGGGGGGGTTCTGGAGCCCTGCACTTTGTGTGGGAGTTAGTAATCAACCTGTGACCCCTCAGGATTATCTTGACAATTTTTGGGATCCACTGCGCTCGGCTTTTCCTCTTTGAAACGCGTTCTACTGAACTCTAATAAAGGGTCCAATTCTACTTTGTTGCAGGTGTCAAATCCAGTGTATAGTTATCTTTTCTTCCATCTACAGTATGACTTAATGTAATACTTCATATATTCTTTTCTCTTCTCTTGTCTGTGTTTTCTCTAGGAGCCAGTGTTAACGTAGGCAGAGGAAGTGACAGTCCTCTGCATGCCACTGTCAGACAGGACAGTGTAGATCAGGTGTCGGTGTTATTGGACTACGGAGCTAACGTCAATGTCAGAGATAGTAATGACCAGCGGCCCGTGGAGCTAGCGCCTGCTGGTGGAAAAACACAACAGCTGCTACAGAATTTTGAAGGTACTGCAATATCTTTTACCGCAGTGATTGTCAATAATCTCAACAGTAAGAGGATCACTCTGTCTCCTTCTAGTTTCTCCAAGGAGTCTCAGCCAGTTGTGTCGTCTCCGGATCAGGAACCTGATTGGTCGAACCAGACTGAAGCTGCTCCCCCTCCTTCCTCTTCCTTTGCTGCTCACTCACTATCTGGAGCACACAGGATGATGGGATCACATGCAGATGCTATCAGATGCTATTTCTTTAACATTTTAAATTTGAACGTGCCAAGTCCCTAGTTAACCACATTTTTTTGTTCACACACAGCACAATAAACTGTAAGGCTGAGTTTGGCTACTATGTCATTACACCGAGATACATTGAAGATGTACTCTGCTGCATGATCTGCTCTGGTACATGGTGCATTGCTTTTGTGTTGATTTAAATGTTTATTCAATATGCTAAATGAAGTAATTATGTGTCCACATGTTGACTTGCTGAGAGGCAATGCTGTGGAGTCTCAGTTTGTTTTTAAAGTTACACACCATAATCCAAGTCTATGCACAAATGTACAAATTTCATTCAAACATCCATTTGTAAACGTTCAAATTTCATGTCACGATGTTTATGGAAAAAAAATAATTATGATATGCAATAATATCCCAATTAATCAAAAATCAAAATATGTGAAACACTCTTAAAATTACACTTAATACATACTGGAATCACTTTACATTTAGTTAAGAAACAATTATTGCGAAGCCCTATTTTTTTAACATTAAAAAAAAATCAACAAAATTGGTGTGTGTAGAAATTACAGATCAAATTGCGATATGGTAGCGGTTTCGCATTCGGCCACGGAAAAGTAGCTCGCTAGCACCACCTACCGTGGCCATTCGCCTGCCTCCACCACACCTTAACGCCGATTGACATGACATTTTGCACAATGTGCGGACGAATGTCCTCTACAAAAAATCCTCTTGGAGTACCAAAGTCCGCCTCCCCAAATTTTTCCACCATTTTTTCACCATCTTGGATTTTATGAAAAAACCCGATGTTGCGCATCTCTCTCACCGTTGATCCGATTTGGACGAAATTTGGTGTGCGTACTTGACAGACCTAGGTTTTAAAAATATGGTTTAACTAAGATATCGGCCAATGAACATAAGCAGGTTGTGCCACCAAAACGCAATTAACATAACTCCATAACCTTTGGGCCAATCATCACGAAACGTGAAACCTATGTTGACATAGCTTCAAAGAATATACATGTCGATTTTCATCAAAATCGGATAATCTGGGGCGCTTCCAAAAAATTTAAAAATTGCCATTTTTGGCCAGTCACAGGGGTTGTACTTGATCTAACTTGTAATATACCATTGATCCGCTTGATACCAAAATTGGATATAGGGTTGGAAAGGCCTTAAGGACAAAAATTTACCCAAAGATGCTCCAAAAGTTTAGGGGCGTGGCCAGGGCAACGCCATGACTGCGCTACTATTTTGGACCTTTGCCAAAATCATCAAAGCTGTTATAACTTCAGCATTTCTTCTCCGATCTGCTCCAAAAAATTCATACTTGATAAGAGTCCTGTCCTGAATGCGTCTACACTGCAATATTGACTCACAGTCAGAGCGCCACTTAATGGCGACATGAAATGTGACTGATTTTATGCCCTTTTTCGGAGTAACAGCCCCCCCTTTAGGTTGGGCGTACACACACATTTCCATGCTTGAGTAGAGTCCCACCCTGAACACTTCTGCACTGTAATATTGACTCACAGTCAGAGCGCCACCTACTGGCGACAGGAAGTGTCACTGATTTTGTGACTTTTTCCAAGTAACGGCCACACCTGATTATTTTTTTTACTAATTCCTCTCATTTCAGCCTGCAGCTAAGACACTGGGAGGAGGAGGGGTCACACTAGGAGATGGAGGAGAGATGTCAGGAAGGCATTGACGTGTGTGAGATCTGTGACTGAAATGTAGTTTCTTTGGATCACACCAGATCAACAATCATGAAACTTTCCACACCTGCTAATGATTTTATTCATTGTCTCATCTGCCCCACACTTCACATGCACCTCAGACAGCTGTCAGGGAGACAGATGGCTTTGAATGTTGATCGCTTGTGTCTAAACTTGCGCCACAAGGAGGTGCAAGGGGTAGCCGCAGTGCAGGTAGGCGGCTGCGACACTGTCGTGTGACCGCAGGCACTCCACAACCGCATATGAGCGAGGGCCCGTCACAACACTGCTTGCAGTTTTAAATTTATTGCGTCACAGATAAGACATGTCGTCTCGAGCCTTGTGCTCCTGGTAGGGTCTCCAATGGCTCCAATGGGTCTCCAAATTGGTCTCAGGCGAGGGGGCAGACTAAGAATGGTTCACAAAAACCCATGCAAAAGCAAGCGATAAGAGGAGCGACCCGGCCCAGAGGAAGCCCTTGGCCCCCGTCTGGTGCGAGGCCCAGAGGGAGGGCCCGTCAGCGATGGTGGCCCGGGCTTCCCATGGAGCCCGGTCGTGGCAACTGCTTCTCAGTCATCTTGTGGGCTCACCACCCGTGGGAGGAACCGCTGGGGTCGGGTGCGCTGTCATGGCAGTGAAGGCCAGGGACCTCGCAGACCAGACCCGGGCAGTAGAAGCTGGCTCTGGGGACGTGGAACATCACCTCTCTGTGGGGGAAGGAGCTGGAGCATGTGTGGGAGGTGGAGCGCTAACAGTTAGATCTGGAGGGGGTTACCTCTACGCACAGCCTTGGTTCTGGAACTGTACTCCTGGATAGGGATTGGACTCTACTCTGGAGTTGACCAAGGTGTGAGGTGCTGGGCAGGTGTGAGGATTTACATTTACATTTACATTTAGGTCATTTAGCAGACGCTTTTGTCCAAAGCGACTTACAATAAGTACATTTGTCAAAAGAAGGAAGCAAAGAAACCACGACGTATCATTGCTGATAAAGTAAGAGCTAAAAATAGAACAAGTGTTAGGTCCTCATCTGAGTAAAGTAGTACTTCAAGAGCAACAGTGCTAAGATCAGAGTGCTATAGGTAAGGTTTTTTTTTTTTTTTTGGGGGGGGGGGAGGGGGGGTGTCGAGGGAGGGTGCTAGTGGGTCATGCTATGTAGAGTCAAGGTGAAGTCTGAACAGGTGAGTCTAGAGCCTTTTTCGGAAGATGGCAAATGACTCTGCTGTCCTGACATTGGTCGGGAGTTCGTTCCACCACTGAGGCGCCAGAACAGAGAAGAGTCTGGACTTTGCTGAGCGACATTTGCTTGATTTCAGCGATGGTGGTACCAGCCGGCCAGCTGAAGTAGAAGAGCGAAGTGCTCGCTTCGGGGCATGAGGTTTGACCAGTGTTTGAAGGTAGAAGGGTGCCGTTCCATTGATGGCCCTGAAGGCCAGTGTCATCGTCTTGAATTGGATGCGTGCTGCAACAGGGAGCCAGTGGAGGTCACGGAGGAGGGGGGTCACGTGGGAGAATTTGGGTAGATTGAAGATAAGGCGTGCTGCGGCATTCTGGATACGCTGTAATGGTTTAATCGTAGAGGCCGGGAGTCCGGCCAGGAGAGAGTTGCAGTAGTCAAGGCGGGAGATGACCAGTGCTTGGACCAAGAGCTGCGTTGCATCCTTTGTGAGGAGGGTCCGAATCCTGCGGATATTGTAGAGGGCGAATCTGCAGGATCGGGCCACAGCAGTGATGTTGGGGGTGCAGGATAGTTGGTCATTAGTTGGTCACTTGAGGATACTCTCAAATACCCAGCTGAGTGCTGCTGTGTTGGAGTTTACCCCGGTGGACAAGAGGTTCGCCTCCCTACGCCTGCGGATTATGGGGGGGGACTGTTGTTTGTGCACCAAAAGCAGTTTGGAGTATTCAGCCTTCTTGGAGACCCTGAATGGAGTCCTGAATGGGGCTCCAGTAGTGCTAGTCATGGACTGTCCATAATGAACACCAAGTTCGAACATTAGGATGCTCATAAGTTGATATGGTACCAGATCACCCCAGGCCGAAGGTCGATGATCGACTTTGTGATCGTTTCGTCTGATCTGAACCCGCATGTTTTGGACACACAAGTGAAGAGAGGGGCGGAGCTGTCAACTGATCAACGTCTTGTGGTGGGTTGGGTCAGAGGGTGGGGGAAACATTTGGACAGACCTGGTAAGCCCAAACGAGTAGTGCGCGTGAACTGGAAACCGCTGGAAGAACCCCCTGTCCGAGAGACCTTCATTTCACACCTCCGGCGAAGCTTTTCTGGCACCCTGTGTAGGTTGAGTGGTTGACGTTCAAAGCTTCCATTGCTGCAGCGGTGAGCTGTGGTCTAAAGGTCCGAGGTGCCTCAAGGGGCGGCAACCCTCGAACACCGTGGTGGAAACCGGTGGTCAAGGAAGCCATTCGACTGAAGGGCTTATTCCGGGATATGTTATCTCGGAAGACTCCTGAGGCGGTTGCAAGGTACCGACAGGCACGAAGGGCTAAAGCCTCTGCCGTGAGAGAGGCACAGCAGTGGGTGTGGGAGGAGTTCAGAAGGGAGAAATGGGGAACCATCCAGGTGGAGGTAATCGGGTGGAAGGAGCACTTTGAGGAACTCCGTCTGATATGCCCTCTTGTAGCCGCAGAGTTGGAAGCTGTTGGAGGATCATAAAAACTTAAAGCACTCACTGGATCGATTCGCAGCCAAATGTGAAGCGGTCGGGATGAGGAACAGCACCTATAAATCTGAGGCCATGGTTCTCAGCAGGAACCGGTGGATTGCCTGCTCCGGGTGGGGAAAGAGTCCTTACCCCAAGTGAGGGAGTTCAAGTACCTTGGGGTCTTGTTTGCAATTGAGGGGACAGTGGAACGGGAGATTGGCCGGAGAATTGGAGCAGAGGGGGCAGTATTGCATTCGCTGTACTGCTCCTTGTGATGAACAGAGAGCTGAGCCGGAAGGCAAAGGAGACAGCTGAGGTGGTTCGGGCATCTGGTAAGGATGCACCCTGGGCACCTTCCTAGAGAGGTGTTTCAGGCATGACCAGCTGGGAGGAGGCCACAGGGAGGGCCAGGACTAATATAATATCCATCCATCCATTTTCTACCGCTTATCCTGTATTTAGGGTCACGGGGGGGCTGGAGCCAATCCCAGCTGTCATTGGGCGAAGGCAGGGTACACCCTGGACAGGACGCCAGTCTATTGCAGGGCCGACATGTAGAGACAAACAACCATTCACGCTCACATTCACACCTACGGGCAATTTAGAGTCACCAATTAACCTATCCCCATCCTGCATGTCTTTGGACTGTGGGAGGAAGCCGGAGGACCCAGAGAGAACCCACGCTTACACGGGGAGAACATGCAAACTCCACACAGAAGGAACCCGGGCCGACCCGGGAATCAAACCCAGGACCCTCTTGCTGTGAGGCAGGAGTGCTACCCACTACACCACCGTGCAGCCCACTAATATAATATATATAATAATAATATAATAATATAATTTAGGCCGCCATAGTCTCAATGTTCGCCCAAAATTATTTTATCAAGGCAAATGGACTTAACTAGCGGCTCTCATGATAGGCTTAAACAGGAGGGCAGCAGCGCTTATTATAAGGGGAAATCCCCGCGGCTGGTTTGGCTCATCAACGTTCTGTTTTCCCCCATCGCCATGGCAAGGAGTCCCCCACGCCTACCCTCCTCAGCTGCGCGAGTGTGACAGTGCATGCGCGTATAGCCCCGTTCACAAACTGTACGTCGCTACTCACCCGTCGCCCCTTGCTTTCTCGCTGAATTCTACTTGATGGCAAAAAATGCACTGCCCCTCTCTGCGGAACTCTCTGTTGACGTCAACTGTCAGTCATCTCTACATTGGTACTGGCATTGGTACTCCTTTCAGTCGCATCGCAGAAAGTTACAATTATTTTATCTCCGTACCCGCCCACATTACATCGCTTGTCCTCGCATCCTGGCCACATTCCGCTAGAACACATTCACATTCCATTGACAGTTGTCGCTCAGAGACATTGGCAAGTGGGGCGAGTGGCCACGTAAGTGAACGGGGCTTGAGTCAAAACCAAAACAAGGAAGGCTGAGGAATAGTCAACCACTTATATTAATAATAAGTCCAAAAATCCTCTGGGAAACACTGTTTCCAGTATTGATTACCAGGATAATGATGTGAATCACAATTAGTGAGTCCAATGCTGCCTGATTTCTACAAATTAAAACCATTACCTCTTTTCAAATATTCCTCCTATTTCACCTTTTTCTTACACATGACACCCAGCAATGCAGTGTAGCATCAGCTTAAAAACATATTTTTTAAATATTTCACATATTTTATACACTGTCGGAATGATTTCCCTTGTTTCCATACCAGTGTAATCAAGATGGAAAGGTGTGTCCTGTGGCACATACCAATTCAATTCCAACTTTTACAACTTATTCTACATCACTTTCTTACGCACTTAAATTCAGATTCCTAGCATTCACACTTTTTATTCAGTAATTGCTTCTCTATTTATGATAATAACGCTATGAGAGTTTTTTTTAAAATATATTTTCAATGGCAGGCTATATGGCGTGGGCGTGATAACAATGAGCCGCAACCTTTACAAGGTCTTGTAACTTGACAAACCAGACAGACCAATTGTTTCTCTTCCCATACCCAGTGAGCCAGCTTTAATATCCGAGAACTTATGAGACACGTCAGGAACCGAGGGTCACGATTTCAGTTTTTAAAAATGTGGTGTTCAAAATACTGACTATAGTACAGAATATTTAATATATCTAGCAAGATTTGCTTGTGCGAGGCGAGCCGTTTAATGCCGCTACAGCCGTGTGGCGCTCAGCCGGATACGACTGAACTGCAGGGGGCTGCGACGCTGGAACAGTCCGCTGAACCGAGACAGCAGTAGCGGGTCAGAGACCGGCTGTCAGGAAGGACACGGGCGTTAGAGCCGTTTCCAGCATCCTGGCGGGATACTGAATACTATTTTAGTGAACGCAACACCTCCCGTCGACGAGTTAGTGCCAGCCGTGTTGTTAAAAGTTACACCACCAGCAGCGAACTAGTTGTTAGCTGGCTGTCTTCGCTGCCAGCCGGTTCACCCTCGCTAGCAGCGGCAACGTTAGCAGCTAATCTAGCTTAGCTGTCGGCAGCCTGGTTACCCAGAACGAGCTTCCGAGATGAGGCTGAAAGTGGGGTTCGTTCTACGGAGTCTGCTTTTCATTGGGACTTTTCTTGGTTTGGTGGTGCTCTGGTCTTCCCTGTCGCCGAAACCCAACGACGAAAGCCCCTTTGGAAAACGGGTGAGTTGACAACAGGAAGTCCAGTTAACCTTAAGTGTCCATAGGGGAACCCCACGTATCAGTGCTAGCATAACTCCAACGCAACACATCAATGTGATCAAGTAACGTTATTAATAATGATTATTAATAGTGACCGAAAGGTCGTAGTCGCACATTGTGTGCCTTCAATGGTAAACACATCATTCCTAACGCGGCGGAACGGGAAGTCGTTTTCATTCGCATGTTTGGCTGGCTCTCCTGTCCTAACTTACACACGTTGTCATGGAGATATGTTCCTAGCTAGCTACTTAGCTGTCTCGATACTTAATGGCTGTAACGTTACAGTTGAGTATGAGTGACCCGTCGTTTAATACTAGTACGGTCCCTGCATCCACACGTAACGCTAACGTTACATCCCTTAATCACACCGGATACATATCCGGATATGTCACCGTATAGGTGTCGCTCTTCACTGAGACGGCACCGTCTGGAAAGTAACGCGAACAGTGTACATAAGTACATAACTTGTACATAAGTTCGGTTATTACTTTGCTTACAAGGCTCATGGTTAGTTCGACCTATTTATATTTTTAATGTTTGCGTTGTCACGGGAGATAGGCCTACCATCGTGTTCAGATCAAGTAGTGGAGGTCAGAAATCAATCACTTTTTGACCTCAACCATGTCAATTTTTTTCCTACATGAAACCTTAACCTAAATGAAAGAGTGATGGATCATGTTTTTTTATACCAAAAGCCAGGTCGCCATCGTAATGATATGAGGAACTATAGGTAGATACAATTACACACTGTTGGTGTATGTTGGTTGGAGTTTTTGAACAGATACCTGAGGTAGCATATAGATGTATAATGGATACATTGTCTTGTGCTATCAACATAGGTGGGATATTTTAAGCTATCAAACTAGGTGTGACATGTTGATACTGTTTTTCATGTTCTAGGTGCATTTTTTTTGTTATTTCCAGGGCAGAGGCACTTCAGCCACAACTCCGGAGTGTAGTTACTCTTTTCTTCTTCTCTAAAATATGCTTTGCAAGAATAAATTAGATTGTAATCTCTACCTGATCTCTGCTGATCTGCATTTATTTTCGTTTAAGTCATACATGTGTGGGTAAAGTTAAAGTGTACCAACTGGTTGTTCCCGTCTTCTCCACATAACACATTCTGTAAAAACAAAATAAAGCAACTAAGAGAGTACAATACTACTATCGGTCTATTCAGGCTAGATACTACCTTCCTGTAAATTACATGATGCAAACTCACATACATTTCAGGAATTTCCCCAGGTCACCTCCTCAGATTTAGCTGGGAACATTCTTAAATGCAAATCTATGTTTGTATCTACCATGCAAAATATTAAACGCTAATTCAAAAAAACTGAAGAGATGCCAAGTCTGCATTGTGCATGCGCCAGCATCGTAAGACAGTGCTTTAAAAAAAAAAAAGGATGCCATTTAGTAAATATCCGCAATATTAGCTTCCGGTATGACATTTTGAGATGATCGGTATCGGCCAATGCCTGCGCTCGAGGCCGATAAACAAAAAAATGTCTGCAGACACATCTGTAGGCAGCCTTGAGGAGCTGTCGCACAACCCTCCACTCGCCGCCGGCCCCGTCAGGCGTCTTGTAGTATTGTAGTAAATGGAGAGTCTGCTCCACTTGCCGCCGGCCCTGCTGAAGCGAAGCGCTCGGCTCGTGGGGCGCACGGCTCTGCTCACGAGGCAAGGGCCGGCTGTCATGGGCCCGCCGGCTAGCGCAGGTCCGGCTCTCACGGTGGCCGGCGGTGCGGCGAGCGAGGGAACGCCATTTTTCTTATTAAAGGACCGGTCCAGCTCCGCTCACACCCCGAGTCTGAAGTGAGGTCCCACCACTGATGTGTCATAGCTCTGTAGCCTCAGTGGGCCCACCCTCATTGCAATTTTGTGTCTCATTTGTTGTTATTATGAATTATTAATTAATTCATTAATTATTATTTCAAGGTTCTTTATTTATCACGTGCTAACCCGGCATTATGGATCAGCCATCGGCCACCCTGCTCTCTAAATATCGGCATCAGCCATTGAAAAACCCATATCGGTCAACCACTAGCCTCCGGTAATGTAAGTGAAGCCAACTCCAACGGGCCTTAAACTTAAAAAGTCAGATTGCATGGAAGACAATTAAAAAAATTACCTTAACTTCTCAGTTGTTTATTATCTCGATAAACATTGTAAACATTAGTATGGTCTAAATCTCTACTTTCAAGTCGTCTTCAATCCAGCATGATGTTCATTTCGTAAATCATGGTCTATTTAGAGTCAAATAGACCATAAAGCAGGGGATATGGCAGGGCTACCTTGTGATTGACAGGTTGCTACCAAGATTTTGATGGTCAAAGGTCAAGGTCACTGTGACAATTTCACACAAATGTCTAATAGACAAAAAGATGAAGGGATGACATTTTGGATAGATATGGATGGAAACTACAACTTGACTGTTTGGCAGGGGGGTCATTCCGTGTCATTTCATCAAATTTCTGAAAATCTTCCCACCTGTCCATCTCAGAATGTCCTGAAAAAATTCAAGTACAAAGACACACTTGTTAATAGGACAAATCCAAAATATTAGGTCTCTACTGTCAATAGTTTTCTCATGAAACATCATGGTGTAGCTCAATGATAACCTAGTATGGTATGTACTTAAAATTAGGCTTTTTGAAATAAAGTAGTACATTTGAAGAGTGTCTGAGCTCCCATTTTTGCAGATAAAAGACTTCTATCATTTCTGCCTCTATCTCTGGTGTTAGCTTAAACATTCTACAAAATATGGTTTCTCTTAGATTATTAGTTTCACAGATATTAAGGCTCATAATGGAAGTAAACACATCTTTGCCCAGAGTCATATTCCAAAAAACTGACATGTATCAGGTCCAAACTTACTTTTTTTGAAAGATCATATTCTTGTTAAAATCATATAAAAAAATTGGGAGGGTGTTTTGCCTCAATTTGTCGCAGTGATTTTTTAAAATCCTGATATTGGTTGGGTTTTTGTGGCCGTTTTTGGTACTGCATGTCTTAATATCCTACAAGTAAACATCACAGCAGGGCAATTCAAATGTGTTTTTTACCATTTACCAAAGACTAGTTACAGAGGCAATAAGTCCTTAGATGTGAGTTGAACATGCTGAAAGCAGCTTTTAATGTCTTAAACCATGAAGAAACATAGCTTAATATTGAAGACTGTACATTTTGTCATACTTTAAGTATATAAATTACACAACCAAATCAAATAATAATCTTAATTTGAGCATAAAGATTTTACATTACAGTAGAAAAGTCTCCAAAGTTTGATATTGAATAACAGTTTGTCTCTATGCTCACTATGAGACAATATGTGAGTTATGATCAGAAATGGTGGATAGGAAGTATCAGAGATGTTTCAGATGAAGATGTACTGGTTCAGTTGATGCACCCACATGGCCCTGCCAAGAGTTTCTACTGGCCAAGAAGAGAAGACATGTGTAATGTCCCACTGCAGCATAGAATTGCAAGATTTGACGTTCCCTCTGCAGAAACTGGGCGGATGTATGCCATCAAAAAAGATGAGCACAACAGAGCAGAGATGTACATTAGACCATTTGTGAAGTGACTGCCAAATTAATGAATGTGACGAAGGAATTGGATCTAAAAGATGGAAAATGTGTGATCCCTCACAGTGAGCATAGAGACAAACTGTTATTCAATATCAAACTTTGGAGACTTTTCTACTGTAATGTAAAATCTTTATGTTCAAATTAAGATTATTATTTGATTTGGTTGTGTAATTTATATACTTAAAGTATGACAAAATGTACAGTCTTCAATATTATGCTATGTTTGTTCATGGTTTAAGACATTAAAAGCTGCTTTCACCATGTTTAACTCACATTCAAGGGCTTATTGCCTCTACAACTGTGCTACATTTGAATGTTTTTGAAAGGCTAAATTTATCAGTAGCATTTAGTCACATGTAAGTCTTTGGTACATGGTAAAAAACACATTTGAATTGCCCTCCTGTGATGTTTACTGTCAGGCTATTAGGACATGCAGTACCAAGACCAGCCACAAAACCCCCACCAATATCAGGATTTTAAAAAATCACTGCAACAAAATGAGGCAAAACACCCTCCTGATTTTTTAATATGATTTTAACAAGAATATGATCTTTCAAATAAAGTAAGTTTGGACCTGATATGTGTTGTCAGTTTTTTGGAATATGACTCTGAAGTTGGGCAAAGATGTGTTAACTTCCATTTTTGAGCCTTAATATCTGTGAAACTAATAATCTAAGAGAAACCATATTTTGTAGAATGTTTAAGCTAACCCCAGAGATAGAGGCAGAAGTGATAGAAGTCTTTTATCTGTAAAAATGGGAACTCAGCCACTCTTCAAATGTTCTACTTTATTTCAACAAGCCACATTTTAAGTACCTACCATACTAGGTTATCATTGAGCTACCCCCCTGATATTCCATGTCTGGAGGCTATTAGTAACAGATATACACTGTAGAAATTTTGAAGGCCACAGGTGAGATAGTTTTCCAGATAATGCCGTTTCAGAGTATGATGCCAAAAACCGTCTAAACTACCCTTCATTCAATGACGTTTCATGAGAAAACTGTTGACAGTAGAGACCTAATATTTTGGATTTGTCCTACTAACAAATGTGTCTTTGTACTCAAATTTTTTCAGGACATTCTGAGATGGTCAGGTGGGAGGCATTTGATGAAATGACACGGAATGACCCAGAGGCATACAACTGCAAGTCCCTTCTTTGTCCCAGCATGTTCTACCACTGATGTTTTTATTAATGTGTGATCTCTGTTGTATCCTCCATACAGGATGAAGACATGCTTCCCAAAGGAGACTTAGAAGATCAGTTTAAGCCTGTGGTGCCCTGGCCTCATGTGGAAGGTGTGGAGGTCGACCTCAACTCCATCAGACTCAAACATGGTGAGACACATCCCATAAACAAACCTAGCTCCTACATGCTCTAGGAAAACCATGAGCTTCTATTAAGCAGGTGTACAGCAGATGATTAGGGATGGTTTTACCTTGGATTGGGATAAAAAAAAAAAACACTCACAATGTTGATTGTGGTGAATGTCCAAATAAACTTGAACCAATTATAACAAAACAAAGACATGCAGCAATGTATTTCAGTAAGTGTTTGTGTACATTATTTTACTTAACCAAATCAGATGCTATTTTGCTTTAAATTACCACAATTATGTTTAGTGAGAGCCTTCTACATTAAGGGGGACAAATTAGGATGGAAGAAATGTATCTAATTGTGTCACTGATCAAGCTATAATACATGAAAATAATGCAACTACAATTTCAAACACTTTTCAGCACTTAATTCAAAATCCAACAACTTATCACTGCAATTGAAGCATTTCCAAAGATTTCCAGCACTCATACAGACCCTGTCCTTAATAGCTGAGTGGGCTCTGAAAGTAGAAGAAAGGGAAGGAGTATGCGTAATATCTTTGTCTTCATTTGGAATCCACAATAGTCACAGAAATTGTGTGCATGATGACAACAGCATGATTTTCCCAGTATTACTGTAGCATTCTGACACTTCTGAATGAACTGCATAGTAAAAATCACTCTGAAAATATAAATACAATAATATAATATCAAATATAATAATATAAATAAACCAGCTCTATTTTTTTCTTCCAGAGCTACTTTTGTTAAGAGTGAAGGAGGGTGGCGCTTGCTTTAAGCACTGAATGTGGCTTTTTTTCCTGAGTAAATGACCTGTTGTTCCCTGAGCTCAGTGTGCAGGTCTGGGGGCTTGTCCTTTAAGGGCCTGTCCACACGAAAACGTTTTCAGTGCGTAAACGCAGAAGTCTTGTGCGTTTCGCCCTGCCGTCCATACGAATCCGGCGTTTTTGCGGCGTGAAAACGCACTTTTTTGAAAGGGTGGAAAAGAAAAAAAAGCCACCCCTCCGTTTCGTGTTAGTTTTCGTGTGGACGGAGAAAACGAATACGCTGACGTCATCGCCCCGCTCCTCGACCCTCGAGACTGACTTCTTCCCCCGCGACGTCTCATAACAACAACAACAACGGCGGCCTCTGTGCTCGTAGCAGATATTCTGCTCTTCTGTACATCGGCGTATCAAGGCCACTGTATGAATAAAAACAAAGCCGAGAGAGGGGGGGCGATATTCCGGGGAAAAAGTCGCAGATATGCTCCTTTTATTACGATGTTAACAAACAACCGCTAGCTAACTTCCCATGAATGTAGGCATTTATTTGTCTAATTACTCCATCCCAACGTGTGACAACGCCTCGTCAACGTCCTTAGGGTGACAGCTGTTGATGCTTATTGTTGGTTTTATTTATACGGGCCAAATTGTCATCTTATGGGTGTTTATTGATCGGGTGGTCGGGCGGAGATTAGCCGTAACTCTCACGTGTTGCCATAGCAATGGCAAACATCGGTCATGTTCCGTCTCTTCTTCTGCGTTTTTGTAGCAGAAACAGCGCCGCATAAGGGCCTGGAATATGTACTGAGTCGTTTTCTGTGGATTCGTCTGGACGCGGATTTTCTTGAAACGATGCCAAGGCAAAACGGAGAAAAAAAGTTTGTTTTGCTTCGTCTGGACGGCCCCTAAGTGTTTGGCTAAGTCGGAGGTGTTTCCGCTGTTAGCCATGCATGTTTTTAAACACTGTTTACACAGTGGTGCATCGACGTTAACTGCTCGCCTTGCTCAATTGTTTTTAAGCTAAAGTACTGCCATATCGCACTTCGCGCCCCTGACACAAGATGCGACGTGGTGACGGTTGCAGCAGCCATTCTCCTCTCCGTGCTCCTCCCTCTCTCTCTCCCTCCCTCTCTCTCTCTACTCCCCCCCCTCTCTCTCTCTCCCTCCCTCTCCAACATCTCTCTCTCCAAGCTTTCCTCCTGCTCCGTTTGTTGCTCAGTCCACGCTGCTCGGTAACTTGCTAGCTCTTTCCTCCGGCTTGCTTGCTTTTTCTTTTTATCTTCCCAATCTGCCGGTCGCTCCTCGTCCTCTCAACTGTAGTTACAACGCGGTGACGTCATGTGGCGAGTTCGCCGCGCTGTTGTGGGCGCTGCAAGTACCGGTCCCGTCCAAATGCAATAAAGTACCGTTTTAAATGCCTCAGTACTAGGGCTGGGTATCGAAGGTCGGTACTTTTTGGGCACCGACCGAATCACTTCGGTACTACCGAGCACCAAAAGATGTCAAAACATTCGCTGCCAACTTTCAGTACTTTTTTATTTTTATTATTTTTTAATAATCTCACTTCGTCTCTCATCCAATCACCATATCTGTTCTAAAATCTAACGTGGCCGCTGATTGGATTGCTAGGTAGCGATTGGCTGAGAGTGGAAAAACAAATGCGTCACTTCAGCTAATGTACACATCGGGACCGCATCTGAGGTAAACTTAACGAAGTGAAAAAATGTCACAACAACGGTCCAAGGTCTGGCTACATTTCACAAAAACGGAAGATGGCGTAAAGTGCAATGTTTGCGATTGTAGCTGCCAAGACGGGCAACACTTCCAATTTAATGAAGCATTTAATCATGCACGGCATTAACCTGAGACAACAGAGCTGCACCGTGTTCGATTGCATGAAAAAAAATGGTGACAAGTGGTGGGGCACAGTCCGCTTCCACAACGCCTGTATCCACCCAGCCTATGCCACCCACGACCCTGACAGTGTCGTCAGTGACTGATGAAGATGATGCCGGAGAAGGAACTTCTTCAGGTAACGTTAACGTTAATAATTAATTAGCTATCTATAGCTAGCTTGCTAACGTTAGTTCACTCCTGATGGCTAGCTAACATCTTAGCATGCATATCCAGGGCTCCAGACTAACTTTATGCATTGGTAGCACTGGTTCGCCTAACTTTTTTTTTTAGGTGCACCAGTGTACATGGCGTTTCCAACCTCCGCAGCGGTCTTGTTCTTTAGCGTGTCTTCATTTTTTTCCCATCAGAATAATTTCTGACTTAAATTTGGTGAACGGCAACTCCTCCTCTGCAACATTGAATTTTATAATCATTTCAGATTCCTCAGCAGAGCTGATTGATAAAGCCTGACGCTGAAATGCAGCTGGGAGAGCTTTATTAACACACTTATCACGGCATGTAGTATTTTTTTTTGACATTTTGCCTTTTTTCAACGTCTCGATGCGAAATGTTGTTGACTCTTCCACAAATGCACTATTACCGGCCATATTCTGACCGCACTCCCGACAATAAATGCAGTGCATTGAGTCCCTTTCTTTATCGTACATCAGCCAGGGAAATTGCTTCAACCAGTCCTGTCTAAGGCATATTTTTGGGCTTTTTAATTAGAGTCTCAGGGCCAGGCTTTCTGCCTCTCTTCATTTTCAAAGAAAATCGAAACGCTCAGGAGTACCTGCTCAGCTCGCTCGCATTTTTCGAACTGACACAATTTACAGCAGTGAAGAGGACCACAGCCAATCAGAGGCAAGGACCCGCCCAAGCTCTGTCTCTTATTGGTTTAGGCCACGATGCCATCAGGAGAACACAAAGAGATGCTGCGCTTATGTTTTTTTTTTTCAGCCGAGCAGCGTTAGGTGCACCAGTGCGACCTACGATTTTTTTCAGTCGCACTCATAAAAATTTTGGTCGCATATGAGACCTCAATGGTCGCACTCTGGAGCCCTGATATCGTCATTAACGTTAAGCACAAGAGTGAACCACGCTATCGATGACGTTAACGTTAGCATGCTAGTTCGCTCAAGTTAGCAAGATTTAACGTTAACAGCATAATATATTTTACCGTTAAGCATAGTAAAACCACTAGCTAACTTCTAAGTAATACAAATATAACGTTTAATGATCATTTACAGTAGACTTCCGTGCTGTATTTGAATTACTATATTTATGTGCAACTGTTATTTTCATGTGAAAGCTGCATCCAGGTGTAGTGGTCCGCCAGGAGGAGAGGGAGGTTGAAGATAAATCATCCGATGAGGGTGCAACGGCAGCGTGTGTAAGATCCACATAATAATAATAACCTTGTTTTACCATGGAACAGTAATAGTTGATGTCATTCAAATATTTTCTTTCGTCCTTCACTCTTTCTTTTTTCAGAGTCCACAGAAGAGGCCCAAGCTATCTGCTCTGGAGGAGCTCTTTGCTGAAGAGGACCGAGCACTTGAACTAACGCCCACAGAGGATGTCAGCTCCAATGAGAAGGTTCAGAAGGAGGTTGACCTTTACAGGAGCCTACCTTCTACCCTGACCTCTGTGGACCCAGTAACTTGGTGGTGGGAGAAGAGGTATAGCCTGCCAGCGCTGTCTGAACTGTCACGCAAGTACCTGTGTGTCCAGGCATCCTCTACACCCTCAGAATGCATATTTTCCACAGCAGGAGACACCATCAGCCAGGAACGTGCGTGTCTCTTGCCTGAGAAGGAAGACATGCTAATTTTCTTAAAAAAGAATTGCTAAAGCTTCTTCCTGTTTTTACTTTACCGTTTTAGTTTTACAATATCCATTTTATAGTAATTTTATTTTCTGTTTAACATTGCATTTTGCACATTGGTGTTATTTAATTTAAAAGTACTTCGTATTGCCTTTTTTAAAAACTGCATAAATGCACATACTTTGTTTATTTAGAAGTACTTTTGCACGTTTTGCTCTGTGTAAATAGTTATAATTAAGTATTTAATAGTTAATTTAGTAGTTTAATAGTTGTTATTTAACATTGCATTTTGCACATTGGTTTTATTTAATTTAAAAGTACTTTGTATTGCCTTTTTTTTTAAACTGCATAAATGCACATACTTTGTTTATTGAGAAGTACTTTTGCACTTTTGCATGTTTTGCACTTTGTAAATAGTTCTAATTAAATATTTAATAGTTAATATAGTAGTTTAATAGTTGTTCAAGTGAAAAAGAAACAATAAACATTTCACACTTAAATGAATAACATTTGGACTCTTTCTATTTGGAAAAACTAATGTAAAAACACTTGCATGATAGTAAAAACATTTGCAGGTTATTGCATTACAAAATGTGCTTTTAAGTTGGGTCATCTATAGAAGTTCCGTGACCGTGGAGAGGAAAGGTTCGTTTCTCACTGGATTTGTCATCTATAAAGGTTAAATAAAAAAATGAGCCGGGGTGCCCCTCACAAAAATGTGGGGAAATTTTGGGAGAGCCCTATATCCAAAATGGCTGCTGTCAGCCAAGCTGGAAATTACGTTTTTAATGGTTTTGCCCACAGTGCCGCATAATACATGGTTTCTGAGACTATTTGGGTCAAGAAATTCATAAATGATGTAGATGTATTGATTTGACCTATTTTTGACCTTCAAATTCAAGATGGCTGCCACTTTTGGCTCTTTAAATGTACATTTTTCAAAATTGTCATAGAGCCTTAATATTAGGCTCAAATGAAAGGTCTGCTCATCCTGAGTTCATTTCTGGACAGTAAAATTACAACATACACATACACTCACCGGCCACTTTATTAGGTACACCTTGCTAGTACCGGGTTGGACCCCCCTTTTGCCTTCAGAACTGCCTTAATCCTTCATGGCATAGATTCAACAAGGTACTGGAAACATTCCTCAGAGAGTTTGGTTCATATTGACATGATAGCATCACGCAGTTGATGCATATTTGTCAGCTGCACATCCATGATGCGACTCTCCCGTTCCACCACATCCCAAAGGTGCTCTATTGGATTGAGATCTGGTGACTGTGGAGGCCATTTGAGTCCAGTGAACTCATTGTCATGTTCAAGAAACCAGACTTAGATGATTCGCGCTGTATGACATGGCGCGTTATCCTGCTGGAAGTAGCCATCAGAAGATGGGCACACTGTGGTCATAAAGGGATGGACATGGTCAGCAACAATACTTAGGTAGGCTGTGGCGTTGACACGATGCTCAATTGGTACTAATGGGCCCAAAGTGTGCCAAGAAAATATCCCCCACACCATTACACCACCTGCACCAGCCTGAACCGTTGATACAAGGCAGGATGGATCCATGCTTTCATGTTGTTGACGCCAAATTCTGGCCCTACCATCCGAATGTTGCAGCAGAAATCGATACTCATCAGACCAGGCAACGTTTTTCCAATCTTCTATTGTCCAATTTTGGTGAGCCTGTGCTAATTGTAGCCTCAGTTGCCTGTTCTTAGCTGACAGGAGTGGCACCCGGTGTGGTCTTCTGCTGCTGTAGCCCATCCGCCTCAAGGTTCAACGTGTTGTGCGTTCAGAGATGCTCTTCTGCAAACCTCGGTTGTAACGAGTGGTTTTTGAGTTACTGTTGCCTTTCTATCAGCTCGAACCAGTGTAATGGGAATTTTGGATGTCTGTAATTTATTATCAGAATATTTGTCAGGTCAGACGTCGATCCGCATTTCCTTTCTGACTGTTATGCTATGACGAAAATTAATGCCTGTTTGTCGATGATATGAACATGAGTGCCACATTGACATAAGATAATTTCAGGACTATGACGCCTGTGTTCTGTAAATCTTGACCTTGCCTGTACATCTTGTCTTTGTAAGATAGGACATGATCCGTCCTTTGGTTCCTCCTCCTTAAAAGGGAGATTGCTGTTGGACTCAGGGTCGTTCCTGCTGATTCTGAACCTTTGCATCAGAAGGCAGGGGTGAACAGTACTTTCTTCTGCAGATGAGAATACTTAGTGGAATAAACCTCGGAGAAAAAGCTGATCCTGGTTGTTGATCTTTATTGGGCAGATTCATTTTTCCACAACACCAGTCTGGCCATTCTCCTCTGACCTCTGGCATCAACAAGGCATTTGCGCCCACAGAACTGCCGCTCACTGGATATTTTCTCTTTTTCGGACCAGTCTCTGTTAACCCTAGAGATGGTTGTGCGTGAAAATCCCAGTAGATCAGCAGTTTCTGAAATACTCAGACCAGCCCGTCTGGCACCAACAACCATGCCACGTTCAAAGTCACTTAAATCACCTTTCTTCCCCATTCTGATGCTCGGTTTGAACTGCAGCAGATTGTCTTGACCATGTCTACATGCCTAAATGCATTGAGTTGCTGCCATGTGATTGGCCGATTAGAAATTTGCCTTAACGAGCAGTTGAACAGGTGTACCTAATAAAGTGGCGGTTGAGTGTATGTCATCATATGTCTGGGGTGGAACCAGTGAAAGCGGGGAGACAGAGAAGATTCTTTAGCACAGAGTTGTTTATTAACATAACATTAACATTTGTATTATTATTTATTTATTGAATTAATTAAAAAGACTTTCCATTGGAATCTGTTGAATCTCCACACTGACTCCTCTCATCATCACTGCTACTCTCATCTGAGCAGTCATGAGGTGTGAGCTGCTGGGGCAAGGGGGGCAGGGTTTAACGGCTAGTTCCCAGCCGTGACCAATGAGAGAAGGATGCTCTTGTAGGTTGTAATGGAGCTGGCAATATGTAAGGTAGTTTGACCTTTGCATATGAAGATTCAGAGAGTAATCATCAGGTGGGGGACAGATTGCCATTTGGAAACTCTGGCCTGCCCGTAGCTCACATCTGCACTCTGAGCAAAAATGATGGAGAGGACAAATGCCTTCATATCCGCTCTGACTCCATGTTTTAATTCCATCCCAGGAGCTCTCTTGCCTCAGAATTGATCTTCACCTTCTCCAACACCTTCTTCCCATGCCTATAGAACCCTGAGGTGTGCTGTGCTAAAGAATCTTCTCTGTCTCCCCACTTTCACTGGTTCCACCCCAGACATATGATGACATATGTGTATGTTGTAATTTTACTGTCCAGAAATGAACTCAGGATGAGCAGACCTTTCATTTGAGCCTAATATTAAGGCTCTATGACGGTTTTGAAAAATGTACATTTAAAGAGCCAAAAGTGGCAGCCATCTTGAATTTGAAGGTCAAAAATAGGTCAAATCAATGCATCTACATCATTTATGAATTTCTTGACCCAAATAGTCTCAGAAACCATGTATTATGCAGCACTGTGGGCAAAACCATTAAAAAGTTAATTTCCAGCTTGGCTGACAGCAGCCATTTTGGATATAGGGCTCTCCCAAAATTTCCCCACATTTTTGTGAGGGGCTTCCCGGCTCATTTTTTTATTTAACCTTTATAGATGACAAATCCAGTGAGAAACGAACCTTTCCTCTCCACGGTCACGGAACTTCTATAGATGACCCAACTATTTATTTATATAGGTATCGAAAAAAGTATAGTTTTGGTACCGGTATCGAAACTCCGGTACCGGTATCGAAAAACTGTAAACTATACCCAGCCTTACTCAGTACCCCGGTACCAAATTAGTACCAGTATACCGTGCAACCCTATGTTGGACCATTTCTGTTGCTCCTGTAGTTGTGGAAGATATTCTCTGATCCACCTTTTCCAAAACAAGTCAGACATATATTGGACTTGCCTCCACCTGCGGCGAGCATATTTGTCGTCTTTCCTGAACTGTCCTGGTGGCATGAATGGTGAAGTCTTAAGAAGCTGCAGGTGGTTTGGGGTAAGCTGCTTTGAGGTCATTTGGATCTGTAGAAGCCTTAGTGATTGGACGGATGTTGAGTATCGCCTCAGCTTCACATAAGACTGTATGGAAACCTTCCTCGTCGAGATTTTGTACATTGAAGGTTGAATTGAGAACCTTTCTTACTGATCTGATTAATCTTTCCCATACACCTCCATGGTGTGAGCCAGCAGGGGGATGGAAGATCCACTTGATTCCTTTCTGGAGCAGTGTGTTGGATCTGACTTTGATTCCAGTTAGCAATTGCCTCCTTCAATTCATGCTGAGCTCCCACACAGTTGGTGCCATTGTCAGAGCGCATTTCTTTCACTTGACCACGTCTGGCCATAAAAACGCAGAAGGGCATGGATGAAAGGGTCTGTGTCGAGTGATGATTCCACTTCCAGATGAACAGCTCTTCACCAAACGTGAAAATTACACCATAGCGCTTCACAACACTCCTTCCACGCTTCACTCCAAAAGGTCCAAAGTAGTCAACTCCCACATACAGTGAAGAAAATAAGTATTTGAACACCCTGCTATTTTGCAAGTTCTCCCACTTAGAAATCATGGAGGGGTCTGAAATTTTCATGGTAGGTGCATGTCCACTGTGTGAGAGATAATCTAAAAAGAAAAATCCAGAAATCCCAATCTATGATTTTTTAACAATTTATTCGTGTGATACAGCTGGAAATAAGTATTTGAACACCAACGTTAATATTTGGTAGAGTAGCCTTTGTTTGCAATTACAGAGGTCAAACGTTTCCTGTAGTTCTTCACCAGGTTTGCACAGACTGCAGGAGGGATTTTGGCCCACTCCTCCACACAGATCTTCTCTAGATCAGTCAGGTTTCTGGGCTGTCGCTGAGAAACACAGAGTTTCAGCTCCCTCCAAAGATTTTCAATTGGATTTAGGTCTGGAGACTGGCTAGGCCACTCCAGAACCTTGATATGCTTCTTACGAAGCCACTCCTTGGTTTTCCTGGCTGTGTGCTTTGGGTCATTGTCATGTTGGAAGATCCAGCCACGACTCATCTTCAATGATCTGACTGAGGGAAAGAGGTTGTTCCCCAAAATCTCACAATACATGGCCGCAGTCATCCTCTCCTTAATACAGTACAGTCGTCCTGTCCCATGAGCAGAAAAACACCCCCAAAGCATGATGCTACCACCCCCATGCTTCACAGTAGGGATGGTGTTCTTGGGATGGTACGCATTCTTCTTCCTCCAAACACGCTTAGTGGAATTATGACCAAAAAGGTCCATTTTGGTCTCATCTGACCACAAAACTTTCTCCCATGACTCCTCTGGATCATCCAAATGGTCATTGGCAAACTTAAGACGGGCCTTAACATGTGCTGGTTTAAGCAGGGGAACCTTCCGTGCCATGCAGGATTTCAAACCATGACGTCTTAGTGTATTACCAACAGTGACCATGGAAATGGTGGTCCCAGCTCTTTTCAGGTCATTGACCAAGTCCTGCCATTTAGTTCTGGGCTGATTCCTCACCTTTCTTAGCATCATTGAGACCCCACGAGGTGATATCTTGCATGGGGCTCCACTCCGATTGAGATTGACCGTCATGTTTAGCTTCTTCCATTTTCTAATGATTGCTCCAACAGTGGACCTTTTTTCACCAAGCTGCTTGGCAATTTCTCCGTAGCCCTTTCCAGCCTTGTGGAGTTGTACAATTTTGTCTCTGGTGTCTTTGGACAGCTCTTTGCTCTTAGCCATGCTGAATGTTTAGGTCTTACTGATTGTATGGGGTGGACAGGTGTCTTTATGCAGCTAACGACCTCACACAGGTGCATCTGATTCAGGATAATACAGTGGAGTGGAGGAGGACTTTTAAAGGCGGACTAACAGGTCTTTGAGGGTCAGAATTCTAGCTGATAGACAGGTGTTCAAATACTTATTTCCAGCTGTATCACACAAATAAATTGTTAAAAAATCATAGATTGGGATTTCTGGATTTTTCTTTTTAGATTATCTCTCACACAATGGACATGCACCTACCATGAAAATTTTAGACCCCTCCATGATTTCTAAGTGGGAGAACTTGCAAAATAGCAGGGTGTTCAAATACTTATTTTCTTCACTGTATGTGAAGGGAGGTTCGTCAGGTGAGACTCTGTCCAGGGGTAAGTCCGCCATTTGCTGTTGTCCAGGAGTAGCATTTATACGACGACAAACAACACATCTTGCCACAATCTTTCTGATCGACACAGTTGCGCCAAGGATCCAATATTTTTTGCGTAGTCTGGATAACGTGATTGCGACCACCATGCCCCACCTCTTCATGCATATGTTGAAGGATCAGCTCAGAGATGTGAAAGGCTTTGGCCAGTATGACAGGATGTTTCATTTCTTCTGGTATTGCTGCTCTGCTTAGTCGCCCACCAACTCTCAGTATACCATTTTCTATAACGGGGTTGAGTTTATGAATGCAACTTGTCTGGTTAACGTTAATTCCTTTCCTCAGACTTGAAATTTCATCTGGGAACCTCTTCTTCTGGCAAAAGCAGAATATCTCCGACTCAGCATTAGCCATTTCTTCAACTGTGAGACGACTGTTGTCCTGAGTCTCCAGCATCCCTCTCCCTTTTTGGGGCAGATCTCTCTCGTGGCTGTCGTCTTGAAGAAGCTGGGCTTTCCTCTTTCGGCTATGATACAGGAGCAGTCTTTTCAGTCTGAGCATCCAAGCCAGTGCCTTTTTCAAATGAACCCAGGACGAGTAGTGATGGATTGAGTGAGTTATTAGAACCACTTCTTCGGAAGTTATCTGAGCAGCGTTTACAGTTACACTCCTAACTTTAGTGTCCTTTTGATGAGATTTCTTCCAATCCATCAGGGTTTTGAGGCCACTCTTCCTGAGGGTGAAGAAGGAACTGAGGTCCTGAAAGCCATATTGCTTTCTTTAGGAAAGCTTTGACTGTCGAACCTCAGGAAGCCTCATCTGCTGGATTGTTAACTGTGTTTATGTATCGCCACTGTTGTGCATGTGAGACTTTAGCAATTTCAGAGACTGTGTTGGCAACGAAAGTCTTGAACCTTGTAGTCTTGTTGTTGATGTGTTTGAGCACAGAAGTGCTGTCCGACCAAAATATGGAATCCGTTAGTTACATATGCAGCTCTTTCTTCCACATTGTGTCCATTCTGCTCAACATGGTAGCAGCAGTCAACTCCATGTGAGGGATAGTGGCTGGTTTTAATGGAGCCACTCTTGCCTTTCCCATCACAAATCCACAATGTGTCTGGCCTTGATTGTCATGCAGCAACGGGTAACTAACGGTTCCATAACCATCCTCGCATGCATCAGCAAAATGATGTAACTGAGCAGATTTCACAGTGCCAAAGTTTGTGGGTTTGAAGCATCTGTTTACTTTGAAGTCTTCCAGCATATGTAGCTCCTGAATCCAGTTCATCCATTTCTGTACAATGGAGTCTGGTACAGTATCATCCCAACCCATCCTTACTACACAAATCTTGCAGGATCTTCTTGGCAGTCAGGACTACAGGTGCCAATATTCCTAGGGGATCATACACTGAACTGACTGTTGAAAGAATCCCTCGTCTTGTGAGGGGTCGGTCTTTCAAGGTGATTCTGAATTTCAAGGTGTCTGATTGAACACACCACTGTACACCTAGCACCCTCTTCACAGGAAGATCGTTGTGGTCCAAATCAAGATTTTTCATTTTGTTGGCTCTCTCTGTGTCTGGAATGGTAGTGTAGAAGAAAATGCGTTACCTTACAATTCTTATTTTAATCTCATACTAATATTCCTTTCTCTTGTACTCATCAAATGTCCTGCTGCCCTTATTTGATTGTGGTTGACTTGTTAGTCTTGATGAAAAGATCCTTTAATCTTTCCCCCTTCCTGAACTGTCTCCGAAACATTTTTGTCTCACATACATTGATCAAGACCCGATGAGTGGCCCCTGTTTTGACATTGCAGGGCTCCAGAGTGTGACCATTTTGGTCGCATATGCGACCAAAATTTTTATGAGTGCGACTGAAAAAAATTGTAGGTCGCACTGGTGCACCTAACGCTGCTCGGGTGAAAAAAAAATCATAAGCGCAGCATCTCTTTATACATTTACATTTACATTTAGGTCATTTAGCAGACGCTTTTTCCAAAGCGACTTACAATAAGTACATTTGTCAAAAGAAGGAAACAAAGAAACCACGACGTATCATTGCCGATGCAGTAAGAGCTAAAAATAGAACAAGTGTTAGGTCCTCATCTGAGTAAAGTAGTACTTCAAGAGCAACAGTGCTAGATCAGAGTGCTATAGGTAAGGTTTTTTTTTTTTGGGGGGGGGGGGGGGGGTGTTGAGGGAGGGTGCTGGTGGGTCATGCTATGTAGAGTCAAGGTGAAGTCTGAACAGGTGAGTCTTGAGCCTTTTTCGGAAGATGGCAAATGACTCTGCTGTCCTGACATTGGTCGGGAGTTCGTTCCACCACTGAGGCGCCAGAACAGAGAAGAGTCGGGACTTTGCTGAGCGACATTTGTTTGATTTCAGCGATGGTGGTACCAGCCGGCCAGCTGAAGTAGAGGAGCGAAGTGCTCGCTTCGGGGCATGAGGTTTGACCAGTGTTTGAAGGTAGAAGGGTGCCGTTCCATTGATGGCCCTGAAGGCCAGTGTCATCGTCTTGAATTGGATGCGTGCTGCAACAGGGAGCCAGTGGAGGTCACGGAGGAGGGGGTCACGTGGGAGAATTTGGGTAGATTGAAGATAAGGCGTGCTGCATCATTCTGGATACGCTGTAATGGTTTAATCGCAGAGGCCGGGAGTCCGGCCAGGAGAGAGTTGCAGTAGTCAAGGCGGGAGATGACCAGTGCTTGGACCAAGAGCTGCGTTGCATCCTTTGTGAGGAAGGTCCGAATCCTGCGGATATTGTAGAGGGCGAATCTGCAGGATCGGGCCACAGCAGTGATGTTGGGGGTGCAGGATAGTTGGTCATCGAGGATTACACCCAGGTTCCTCGCAGTTGAGGAAGGTAATACTGTGATGCCCTCGACAGTGACCGACAGGTCCATGCGAGGGCAGTCTTTCCCTGGGATGAAGAGGAGTTCGGTTTTGTTCAGGTTGAGCTTGAGGTGATGTGCAGTTGTCCAGACAGAGATGTCAGCCAGACAGTTTGAGATGCGAGTTGCAATGTGAGCGTCAGAGGACGGGGGAAAAGAGAGGAACAGCTGGGTGTCATCTGCATAGCAATGGTAGGAGAATCCATGCGATGTGATAACAGAACCTAGTGATCTGGTGTATAGTGAGAACAGAAGCGGTCCTAATACTGAGCCTTGAGGGACGCCCGTGTCCAGAGAGCAGGGTTTGGACATAGAGCCATTCCATGTGACCTGGAAGGTGTGGTTTGTCAGGTATGATGTAAACCAGGTGAGAGCAGAGTCAGTTATGCCAAGTTCAGCCAGAGTGGAGAGGAGGATTTGGTGGTTGACTGTGTCGAATGCAGCAGATAGGTCGAGGAGAATGAGAACGGAGGAGTGGGACGAGGCTCTGGCGTCTCGCAGGGACTCGGTCACTGTGAGGAGGGCCGTCTCATTGGAGTGAGCAGTCCTGAATCCTGATTGATTAGGGTCTAGGAGGTTGTTCCGCGAGAGATATGATGACAGTTGGTTGTAGGCGGCACGTTCCAAGGTTTTAGAGAGGAATGAAAGAAGAGATACAGGTCTGTAGCTTTGGATGTCAGTAGCGTCTAGGGTGGGTTTTTTAAGGAGAGGCTTCACGATAGCGGTCTTAAAATCCGGTGGAATGACACCTGAGGTGAGGGAGGAGTTGATCAGGGTGGTGAGGAATGGCAAGATGTCATGTGAGATGTCCTGGAGAAGAGAGGAGGGAATCGGGTCAAGGGAGCAGGTGGTGGCGCGGTTAGATGTAACAAGTGCGTGGACGTCTTCAGAGGTGAGGGGGCTAAAGCTGGTAAGACCATCCGAGTTGAGAGTTGGGGGAGATGTCTTCTGGGAGGGAATAGGCATGAATGAGGAGCTGATGTCATTTACTTTCTTGGTAAAGTAAGTTGCAAAGTCATCGGCAGTAAGGGAGGAAGGGGGGGAAGGGGCAGGAGGGGTGAGGAGGGAAGAGAACACGGAGAAGAGTTTCCTGGGGTTGGAGGCAGAAGAGTTGATCTTAGCCAGGTAGAAGGCAGATTTGGCTGCCGAAACAGTTGAGGTGAAGTCAGAGAGGAGGAGGTGGTAGTGAGCAAGGTCCTCGTGCTGTCCCGATTTCTTCCATTTTCTCTCTGACGCTCGCAACAATGATCTGTTGGTTCGCAGAGGTTCAGACAGCCAGGGAGGGGCGGGAGATGATCGCGCCGGTCGTGAGATTGGGGGACAGAGAGTGTCCAAAGAAGAGGAGAGTGAGGACATCAGTATGGAGGAGGCTTCCTCAGTAGGCATTAAGGAGAACTGTTCCGAGGATGGTAGCGAGGAGATAACAGTTGAAGAGAGAGCAGAGGGAGTGAGGGATTTCAGGTTGCGGCGGCTGGTGACCATTCGAGGCATAGAGTGGAGGGATGAGGTGGGCTTCATGGGGATGGAGAAAGTCACAAAGTGGTGGTCGGACATGGTGAGCGGGGTGACAGAGAGTGCCGAGATGCCACAGGATCTTGTGAAGACGAGGTCAAGTTGGTTCCCGGTTTATGTTCTCCTGACGCTATTGTGGTCTAAACCAATAAGAGACAGAGCTCGGGCGGGTCCTTGCCTCTGATTGGCTGTGGTCCTTTTCACTGCTGTAAATTGTGTCAGTTCGAAAATGCGAGCGAGCAGAGCAGGTACTCTTGAGCGCTTCGATAATGAGTGCTGAGCGCTTCGATTCTCTTTGAAAATGAAGAGAGGCAGAAAGCCTCGCCCCGAGACTAATTAAAAACCACAAAAATATGCCTTCAGACAGTACTGGTTGAAGCAATTTCCCTGGCTGATGTACGATGAAGAAAGGGACTCAATGCCCTGCATTTATTGTCGGGAGTGTCCGGTAATAAATAGTGCGTTTGTGGAAGAGTCAACAACATTTCGCATCGAGACGTTGAAAAAGCGCAATATGTCCAAAAAGCATACTACATGCCGTGAAAAGTGTGTTAATAAAGTGGCCCCTCATCCAGCTGCATTTCAGCATCAGGCTGCATCAATCAGGTCCGCTGAGGAATCTGAAATGATTATAAAATTCAACGTCGCATATAATATTGCAAAGTAGGAGTTGCCGTTCACTAAATTTAAGTCAGAAATTATTCTGATGAAAAAAAATGCCGACACACTAAAGAACAAGACAGCTGCGGAGGTTGGAAACACCACGTACACGTCATTCATGACTGACGGCGACACAGACGTCTCTGCGAAGGAGTGCGTTATTGTCTACTGCTGCATTTTGCGTAAAGGGAGGTGGGTCAACATGTTAATTGGACATGTCGAGGTGGAGCATGGACACGCACATTGTTTGAAGGCCCACATTACAGCATGAGACTTCATGAATAGGAAATTGTATAGTAGCCTATTCCTAATATTATTATTAAAAATGAATAGCCTGTAGTGACCTGTATGATCTTTTTATTCTTGAGGAATTTATGCTGCCACAAAGCAAGCATTTGCTGCGCTTGGGCATCAGTGTGCAGATTGGCTGGAGAAAACGGTTCCTCTGGGTGCTGATGGTGCTGCAGTTAACCTAGGCCATAAGGGGGTGTCATTATGTAAAAGGAGACCGATAAAAAGGTGACTTTTTGGCGTTAAAGGCGACGCGATGAAAAATGTGGGTGCACCTAAATTTTGTGCTGGTGCACCTAAAAAAAAAAAAAAGTTAGGCGCACCAGTGCAACCAATGCAAAAAGTTAGTCTGGAGCCCTGGCTGGTATGTTGTGTTCAATTGTAACCTCCCGAACAAGATGGTAAGCTCATACCGCTCTCCCACAAATGAATTTTTCTAAATTTCATTTTTCCATTTTCATTTTTCTAAATTTTGTTTTCCGATTTAATTTTTCTAAATCCCGTGTTCCGTGTTTTTCCCATTTAAATTTTTCTAAATTCTGATTTCCATTTCCATTTTTCTAATTTTCATTTTTCCACTTAAAATTTTTCTAAATTCTGATTTCCATTCAAATTTTTAAAATGTTCCCATTTTTATTTTTCCCAAATTCCGTGCTCTCCGTTTTAAATTTTCTGAATCCCAGTTTCTGCTTAATTTTTCAAAATTCTCTTTTCCAGTTTAATTTTTCTAAATTCTCTTTTCCAGTTTAATTTTTCTAAATTCAGTTTTCCATTTTATTTTTTTCCTAAATTCCGTGCTTTCTGTTTTCCATTTTTCGAACTTCTGTGTTTTCCGTTTAAATTTTTCTAAAATTTTGTTTTCCCGTTTCCATTTTTTGAAATTCTGTTTTCTGTTTTCATTTTCATTTTTTCATCAAAAAGTGTCTAAATCGTGTAGGTGATAAATCAAAATAAAGAAATTTCTAGCAGCCCCCCGACTTTCACCGTGTCTAAAATCAGCGTATCTGTCAATCCACTTGCCGCTATTTATGTTTCACTTTTCAGACATGCTGGATGAGGCGGTGTTCCTGTTGATTACACTAAAACACAATAGAGACTCTCCACAACGTCCCCCCCCCCCCTTTTTTTTCAGCTTAGGTATGGTAACAAACTCTTATAATGTTCGAGAAAACATTGACTTTTCAGATTTTGACAATTTCCACGAAATTCCGCATTTTACAGGTAATTTTCTTGTCAGATTCTGTGATTCAGTCTATGCGCATTGTGGGAATCAGAGACCCCTACACTCGGGTTATGCAATTGGTCCCCTATTTGAGACCCTAGAATCTCACCCACCCTGCACCCCCACCCCCCATGCTCAGCCCAACAAGCTGAGCTCTTTGCTTTAACGTGGCTACGTTACAAGCTGCCCCCGACACCTCTGAGCACTCTGCCTGGTTGTGTTGTAGGGATGTCCCGATCCAGCTTTTTGCACTTCCGATCCGATACCGATATTGTAGCTTTTAGTATCGGCCGGTATTGGATCCAAGCATTTATTAAAGATATTTACTTATTTTGTTGTCAGACTCGTGTTGAAAAGGGTTGTACTCTTAAGAACAACTAGCCAACTTAATTAGGTTAGTTTGAATAATCCACAATGGTTGGTAATGAGAAGCTGACCTGTTTTCTATTCTTAACAGGGTTAAATAAACACAAAATAGACAAAATAATAAATAGTCAATCTTACCGCTTTAACACCACGCTTGACTTTATTGTGGCAAGTATTGGTAAGTATTGGGTAAAATAATCCCACACAGCTGACTGATTTTTATCGATAACTTTAAATTCTTGGGACATCAGTGTTTCCCCAAGATTTTTTTTCAGGCCCGGTGGTACCCACCGAAAAAATCCTAAACAGACGAGACGCGTGAGATGGTGTATTGGTGCAGTTGGATTAAGTCAGGTGGCCCAGCAAGCAGTCTGCAATTCTGCAATTATTATATTTGCATTTAACATTTTTATTCAACCAGAGTGTATTCAAGATCACAAGAAGAGAGTCACTTATTAAGGTGCCGGTTGATGGAAATGATCCAAAATTAGGGGCTGGAAAAATATGGCTGGAAAATGATGAGCATCACATTAATAGCTACAGATACTGTAAAACACTACAACCACATGAGTGCATATATTGTCTTATTTTATCAAGGTAAATATAAGTTATAGGTTTACTCAACAGCCTGATAGTTCATAGAAATTCAGGTAGAAATAGGTTAACTCAGAGTTCCACATCTTATAAAAAATAATCCTCCCCCACAGACATCATGTCCTAATACTACACACAATATGGCTTGATGTTGTTTTGAAGGAGTGCATATATTTATCGACAACAGTCGACCTGCATCAGCGCATATGCGCACGAGCGGATCTGTGCGAGCAGGCAGCCGGGAAGTCGGTCCGGAAGAAGAACGTGTTGCGCCCGCGCATCTTGCGGAGCAAGTCTACACTGTGCTGCGCGGAGGCGCTCCTAATGGAAATGTTTATTGATTTATGAATGAATTGATAGGTGGCTTATTTTTGGCGTATTGATTTTATGGCCTGTACAATGGTAGGGGAAACACTGGACATGCACACAAGTCCGTCTTGTTGTTGTTAAGGAGATGCTGGACAGGTCGCGAGGTGTGCGCTAAGTGTGCTGGAAAACACGGACCGGATTTTGGGGAAAACCGTAAAAAAACTGGAATGGATTACCTACATCGGTGCACTGGAAAACACGGACCGGAGTTTTGAAAAAAGAAAATGGATCGGGATTCCGGATTGGGATTTTCCCGTGCGGGCCGATCCAATATCGATTTTTTGCTAATATCGGTGGCCGATCCGATCCAAATATCGGATCGGGACATCCCTATTGTGTTGTTTTTATGATTTGTGGAGCTCCTGCGACGGCCGCGCATTAGCCACACATTTCCTGCTTCCTCAACCTCTTTGTGAGACATATGGTGTGTCTCCCAGGAGCAAATGGGGAATGGTTGCTGCAATAAGCAGATTTTCATTGCTCCTGTTACGTCACTAAATTCAGACAATTTTGTCGACACAAACCAAGAAGCACATTCCCCCCTGAGGACTCTTTTGTAAATGTGCTGATTGACTTTGTACAAAGTCATATGTTCACATGTTGTTATTTTTAATCATGTTTTCAACATAGACTGAAGTTTTTGCAAACAGAAAAGCTGACGCCACAACAGTGACTACCCTGCTCCTCAGAGACATTGTCTGCCGGTTTGGGATCCCGCGCTGCATTAACAACGATAAAGGCACGCACCCATTTCAACTCCTCGATCACACGAGAACTCTGCAAGGAACTGTGTTCATCTGTCTAAGCTCTGCACTAACAGGTGATCGCAGCCCACACGCCTCCCAATGACGGGGACTGTCACAACATTCAGCCTGGTGATTTCAACCCTGAAGTTCAAGCGAAGGAACGCTCTCCAGCCCAGGTGGACTGGTCCATCTCAAATACCTACATACCAACAACACTGTCATGAAGTGTGAAGGACACCCCACATGGATCCACTCTTCACACTGCAGAAGATCAACAGCCCAGCAGGATGCCAACATGGACCAGTGAAGATCAACAGCCCAGCAGGAGGACAACCCAGAGCGGTGCTGTTCTGCTTGTGGGCTAAACTATTAAATGTTGTCCTCAGCACATTTCTTAAAAGCAATGTTCGCACAACTTGGAGATGAAGTTGCTCCGAATAGATGCATTGACATTCTGTATTACATTATGTTTTGATTGTAGTTGCCATCAGGCCACCAGATGAACGTTGGTGGAACATTGCTTCAATGTCGCGGTGATGGCAACAGGAACTTTACGGGATCTGGCCAAGACTCCCAACAATGTACTGGCCCCTGTTGGAGCAGAGAATTCAGGGAAACTCCTCCATATGTGGCTCCACAGTCAAACACCATCTTGTGTGATTGGCCGTCCCCGCTGTCCCTCCATCTTGCTTACACACCGACGGTCTGCTAGTCTGCAGTCAGTAGTCCTACAGGAGTCCGCTACTGGAAGTTGGGAGTTTGTTCTGCCTGGTTCATGTCAGCAAGAAGGATTGTAATATCAGAGGTTTCATTTACATTTACTTTTGAATCGGTGTGCGTATGTGTGTGCGTGCGTGTGTATGTGTGTTTGGTAATTAGACGCAGCCAGGATGTCTAAAAAAAGAAAAGTGGACATAAGAGACTTCTTTAGAAGTCAAAGTCTAAGTTACTCAAAGAAATGCGTTACACCCATCCTGCAACACCTTCACTGGCTCCCAATAAACAGCATATCCACTTCAAGATCCTCCTCATCATTTACAAAGCTCTCAATAATCTGATCAATAAAATGTATTATTATTATTGTTGTTATTATTACTATTGGATTAGAATTGGGTGATAATGTTTTGCTACATGATTTACAACCAGTCAAACCAAAAAAGGGAATAGTAGACTTAAAAGTAGCAATAGAAAACTAGAAGAACTACTAGAAAACACAGTGAACTGAAAGAGTTAGAGTTTTATTAAAAGTACTTGTGTCCCCCCCACCTTTGAAATCTAAATTTCGTCCTTGTGTGATAGATACCATTTTTCTTCCATCACTACGTTCCAACAAGTAATCTGGTACTTTCTCTGCGTAACCTTTGGATAGCATGTCAGACATAAAGTTGGTGTAGTCTGAATGAAAGGAAGAATTGAATCTTCTCTTTAGGTTCAGAAGACGTTGTTCAACAACATTCTTATTGTCAGGCATGCATATTTCCCTTTCCTTTAAAGATAATCCAATGCAATAATGACCATCCACTAGTTTGGCAGATTTTTAGACAAAATCCAAGAACTGCTGATCTTCTCTTGAAGGTTCTTGGTCGTCTCTGGCACACTCAGGAATGTCCATCTTGAACTGTTGTTCCCACAGCTCTTCAAGTTTTGCAACTGAAATCCTGTTGACTCTTGTCGTCGACTGAGATTCCTGAGCATCCTCATTTTTTCTTCCTAACTGTCCAACCAAGCATAGTTTTGACAGCGTAAGGTCCATCTCCCATACTCCGGATTACATTTAGTGGTTCCAGAGCCTTTGGTACATTTGATCCAATCAGTAAATCTATCTCAGAGTTGATTTTAGGTAGATGAACATTCCTCAGATGAGACCACTCATTGATATCATGTTGACAGGGGATGTTTCCTTTGTGTACAGGCATAGTCCTCCGAGTATATATGCATGGGATATCACAAAAATCACTGCTGTCCAGTGTAGCGACCTCTGGGCCTGAAACGATGCAGGTTTCAATGACCTTCCTTTGACCCACGGTTCTCAACAGAATATTTGATCTTCTTCCCTGAAGATTAACCTTGTTCATAAGCCCCATTGTGCAGAATGATGCAGTGCTACCTGGGTCGAGAAATGCATAAGTATGCACTATTGTGTTCCCTTTCTTGGCCTTAACTTGTACAGGCACTTTTGAGAGTTTGCACTTGTCTGAACAGAGGCTACAGCATTGTCTTTGGCTCCTTCCTTTTCTGCTTGCTCTTTGTCAATTTCCTTCTTTCTTTGATAGATGTGCAGCATTTTGAGATGCTTTAAACTACATATGTTGCAGCTGAGTCGCTTCCTGCAGTCTTTGCTGATGTGTCCTTTACACAGACAGCCAAAACATACTCCATTTTCTTTTAAGAAAGTGATTTTCACAGGCAGCGGTGTTTCCTCGTGTCCCATTCATTGTCTATGTGAAAAGCGGTGCAATGCATTCTGGTAGCGTTGCGGCGAATGTCGAGAGACGGCGCGCGAGTTGGCCGCTCCTCATTTGCCTAAAGTTGAAGTCGAATCTACTTTATGCTAATCAGAGGCGCCGGGCTCGACTTGCCGCCTCGGGGACGCTCGGGGACGCTCGGGAACACTCGCGAACGCTCGCAAAAATTTGTTGTTTGAAGGAGAGCGCCCGTCAATCATCCTCTAATGGCAGCCCAGCAAGCTAGCAATACTGGGAAGCGGCGCGTCCACACGCGTTTTAAAATCGATTTGTGAACGGCAAATTCACCTTCAAAAGACTGCCGGATGGTTCAGTCGATAAGACCAAAGTCATCTGCGCGTACTGTGGGTATGAAATGAGCTACCATAGAAGTACGTCCAGTCTGAGATATCACTTGCAAGCCAATGCACTTATATCCTAACTGTACTTATCTCCTGTTACACTATCTCCTGTGACATGTTCACTTTAATTGTTTGTGATATATTATAATAACCCTGTTTTGATCCCATGTTTTGGTAAGGGGATATTTGAAGTGTTAAATAAACATTTTCATAAATCAAGTATATTTGCCCTTATGTTGTTAAAAGTATTAAGAATATGAAAAAAATACATTAAGGTACATTTAGAAGAAAAAAAATGTGCCAAAAAATGCGATTAATTTGCGATTAATCGTGAGTTAACTATGGACAGAATGTGATTAATCGCGATTAAAAAAATGAATCTTTTGACAGCCCTAATTAGAATATATTTGAATATTAATATTAATAAACAAACGAACTTCGAATATGATTTTTGGGCAAAAGTCAAAGACAACATCCTCTTAGAAATAGGGTGTATGCCTGTAGAGCCTTTGTGTCATCTGGTTTTATTGATGACCATAAAAGAGCCATATCCATGTAAGCTGTCGCGATTTTATACTCGTTGCCGAAATGCTCCAGAAGACTTAACCTTCCTGAATCCTTTGTCTGAGGACATATGTCAGCAACTCCTCACAATTTCCCTTGGCGGTCCTCTTGTGTATTGTTCCAGGTAATAGAAACAATCTCTGGGATTCTTGTTCTTGCTTTCAATACTATGGTCAAAGGATTTAATGAATGTTTGGTACTGAAGTGGGTCACTTGAATATCCTTTTTGGGCATGGAAGAGAGACACTGTTGCTGCATTAACAATGCTGTGATTTCATTTTGCTTCTCCATGACTGAGAATATATTGCTCTGTTGATTGTGGCTTGAAACAGGCAATGTGTCTGGAGATACTGCATGTGCATGTTCACCTAAGTTTCCGATGCTTGACTGGAGTGTCAAGGGAGCTGTAATGAGAGATTGAACTTGAGTTACAGCTCTGTCTGCTGTTGTTATTGCTGGTGTTTACGGATTGAGAACTCTGTGGTATGGTGGGATTTGTCCGGGTGGATGTATTGCTTGTAACCGTGGTACATAAGGATCTGCTTTAATAGTAAGTGTTCTCTTCTCATGTTGTCCATGCTCAAAATATGACTTCATTCCATCTGTTGCTTTAGATGAGTAACTTTGAATGCTGGATCCCTTTGATGCTCCAAGTACCCTCATTTTGGCCATAGTAGAAGTAATGTTTGCTTCCAGCTCCAGTTGTTCTTTTTTCCTCGTTAGCTGCTCTTCTTTTCTTTCTGTTCTTCCAAGGCATGTTTATCCTTGAGCAGTTTTTTCATACCATAAGAGCGGCCACTTCAGCTTCAGCTTTTATACATGCAGATGTTGCACTTGAAACTCTGGAGTTTGAACCACCAGAATGTTTTCTTCTCCTACTTCCAACATTTGACACACTGTCACTTGGTTGTATTTGGTCTTGTATGTCAGATGTTGCCTTCATGTTTGTTTCCCCCTCCCTTTAATTCAACAGGTGTCTCTTCAGGTGAAATAAGATGGATGTCTGAATTTGCAGCTATTGGCAAATCCAAAGTCATGTGTTCAATTTGCTGCAAGGGCCTTCCGGTTTCGACAAGCCATTTTTTTACATCTTCAATAAAGGCTGCAACGTTGTTGCCACTTGTCTCATAGAACAACATAAACGCGAGCGTGCCAGCCAGTCCTGTTCCATTTACCTTTTTCAAATAAATATTTTTCCACCGACCACCATTCTGGCTTCCAAATAATGATGAAAAAATTTAGTCAGCCAAAATTCTCGTTGGCCCGAGTTAGAATATTTATCCTCCCGATGACAATTTATTACGTCCCACGGCGTTAATTTTAATCCCTGGGGCCTACCAAGTAAGGGTCATTGCTCATGAAGCCTCAAGTACAGTCGTTTGAGGGAGTCAGAGCAGGCAGAAACATTTGCATTCAAGATTTGACACACACAGTATGGACATCGCACACTGCAGTGTAATGTGAAATAATTGGATCTAAAAGAGTTCACTGTCGACCTACTACTGTCCATCCATCCAATGTCTACCGCTTATCCAGTATTCAGGGTCGCGGGGGGGCTGGAGCCGATCCCAGCTGTCATTGGGTGAAGGCAGGGTACACCCTGGACAGGACGCCAGTCTATCACAGGGCCGACATGTAGAGACGGACAACCATTCACACTCACATTCACACCTACGGGCAATTTAGAGTCATCAATTAACCTATCCCCATCCTTCATGTCTTTGGACTGTGGGAGGAAGCCGGAGAATCCGGAGAGAACCCACGCTTATACGGGTAGAACATGCAAACTCCACACAGAAGGAACCCGAACCCGACCAGGGAATCGAACCCAGGACCCTCTCGCAGTGAGGCGACAGTGCTACCCACCGTGCAGCCCGACCTACCAATGTCTGAAAGTTAAATCCCCCACAGCAGCTGTAGCTAGCATTAGCACAGCAGTCGTAACTCGTGCTAGCATGCCAGCAGCCATCATCAAAAGAATCTAACACCTGAGAAGTGGCTAAGCTATTTTTAATAACATCAGCCAACACTCAGCAACTGGCTGCGCCTGAAACATCACCAACTCACCAACATGATATTTAGTCACCACAACACTGTGTGACGTTTATTTGTATGTCCTACACCTTAGTATGCAACCAGTATTCTTGAATTGCGGACTGTTAATGTGTAAATATCATAGAATGATGTACAGCAGCGCTAACAATGCAGCAGCGATAACAACGCACCAGCGCTTTCAAAACAGGAAGGAAATGATGTGTGATTCGGCTGCATTATCAACAACAGTGTTTCCCTGGTGACTGACTGACAGGCTGCAGGTTGTAGAGATGGTTTGAGTCAAGAGAGAGGTGGATTTTATTTTGTGTGGTTTTGTACAAAATAATTGAAAAAAAAACATGTTAAAGATGAGAAGTTTTTTTTTTTTACAAAAGAAATGTTCTGTTTTTACAAACAGGGTAAAGTACAGAAAAATGTACTGTTGGGTACCAGGAAAAAAAGGAAATGCTTTAATGTTGCTTGCTTTCAACTTTATGGGCTCATATCTTAACTTAATAAACTGTACTAAATACTGCCTATGAATGAACTCCATATAACTAGTGTAAGTTGCTTCATATTGTGACATAAAATTTTCATATTGTCCTGATACACATGTTACATGTTACATGCCTGCAGAATCCCTGTGGTACATCTCACTCATAACATTTGTTTTATAGCTTTTCCCTATGAAAACAAGGGCAAAAGACATGAGGTACTTTTTTATTAGCACTTTGTGTTGCAGTATTGTCTCATCTTTTGGTTTCTGGTTGATATCCCCAGGCGGGGATAAGAATCCCCAGAACCCAGACCGGCAGCCCAACCAGAAGCAGGTGATCCAGCAGCAGTATGTGACATTCAAACCCCACACACAAGCCTACAACAGCCCCGTCCTGAAGAAGGGTATCCTGGGAAACTTGGAGTCCAAGGAACCTGAGCCTCAGGGGGTCCCTGGCGGTCCTGGAGAGGGAGCCAAGGCTTTTGTCCTGGGTCCAGAGTACAAAGACGCCATCCAGGATTCCATCAAAGAGTTTGGCTTCAACATGGTAGCTAGCGACATGATCTCACTGGACAGAACAATCAGTGATATACGCCATGAAGAGTAAGTACTGCTGTTCACACTGACTAGTGTGCGTGCGTGCGTGCGTGCGTGCGTGCGTGCGTGCGTGCGTGTGTGCGTGTGTGCGTGTGTATCCCCTCGGCAACACATGCTGCTGTGGATCAGTGTGTGTGCACAGTTGCATCTCACACAATGCAAACACTTTTTTACAGTGCAAACAATGCAAACACTTTTTTACAGCCGTGTATACATTTCACTCCTTTAATTTCTGACCTTTCACAATAAAAGGCCTAGACATACTCTGCGTCAAGAGGCAATCCAACAGAATAGTTTTAGCTTAAAAGTTGGTCAGTGATGTGTTGTGTCAAAGATATGGCTAGCACTACTCCATTTGGGCACTTTGAGTAGCAGCCTCATTCCTCATTACAGGTCCTTCTCAAAAAATTAGCATATTGTGATAAAGTTCATTCTTTTCCATAATGTAATGATTAAAATGAAACTTTCATATATTTTAGATTCATTGCACACCAACTGAAATATTTCATGTCTTTTATTGTTTTAATACTGATGATTTTGGCATACAGCTCATGAAAACACCAAATTCAATCTATCTCAAAAAATTAGCATATCATGAAAAGGTTCTGTAAACGAGCTATTAACCTAATCATCTGAATCAACGAATTAACTCGAAACACCTGCAAAAGATTCCTGAGGCTTTTAAAAACTCCCAGCCTGGTTCATTACTCAAAACCGCAATCATGGGTAAGACTGCCCACCTGACTGCTGTCCAGAAGGCCATCATCGACACCCTCAAGCAAGAGGGTAAGACACAGAAAGAAATTTCTGAACGAATAGGCTGTTCCTAGAGTGCCGTATCAAGGCACCTCAGTGGGAAGTCTGTGGGAAGGAAAAAGTGTGGCAGAAAACGCTGCATGACGAGAAGAGGTGACCAGACCCTGAGGAAGATTGTGGAGAAGGGCCGATTCCAGACCTTGGGGGACCTGCGGAAGCAGTGGACTGAGTCTGGAGTAGAAACATCCAGAGCCACCGTGCACAGGCGTGTGCAGGAAATGGGCTACAGGTGCTGCATTCCCCAGGTCAAGCCACTTTTGAACCAGAAACAGCGGCAGAAGCGCCTGACCTGGGCTACAGAGAAGCAGCACTGGACTGTTGCTCAGTGGTCCAAAGTACTTTTTTCGGATGAAAGCAAATTTTGCATGTCATTCGGAAATCAAGGTGCCAGAGTCTGGAGGAAGACTGGGGAGAAGGAAATGCCAAAATGCCCGAAGTCCAGTGTCAAGTACCCACAGTCAGTGATGGTCTGGGGTGCCATGTCAGCTGCTGGTGTTGGTCCACTGTGTTTTATCAAGGGCAGGGTCAATGCAGATAGCTCTCAGGAGATTTTGGAGCACTTCATGCTTCCATCTGCTGAAAAGCTTTATGGAGATGAAGATTTCATTTTTCAGCATGACCTGGCACCTGCTCACAGTGCCAAAACCACTGGTAAATGGTTTACTGACCATGGTATTACTGTGCTCAATTGGCCTGCCAACTCTCCTGACCTGAACCCCATAGAGAATCTGTGGGATATTGTGAAGAGAAAGTTGAGAGACGCAAGACCCAACACTCTGGATGAGCTTAAGGCCGCTATCGAAGCATCCTGGGCCTCCATAAGACCTCAGCAGTGCCACAGGCTGATTGCCTCCATGCCACGCCGCATTGAAGCAGTCATTTCTGCAAAAGGATTCCCGACCAAGTATTGAGTGCATAACTGAACATAATTATTTGAAGGTTGACTTTTTTTGTATTAAAAACACTTTTCTTTTATTGGTCCGATGTAATATGCACATTTTTTGAGATAGGGATTTTTGGTTTTTGAAAATAATGAACTTTATCACAATATGCTAATTTTTTGAGAAGGACCTGTATATGCCATGTGGAGTTTATGAATGCTTTTACTCTTGTATCTCCTCCACAGATGGGCAGTGTACATCGGGGTACAAAAAGCTTTAAAAAGTGCTACTTTCACATTGGATGAACGCATGCCAAATTTTCTTATAAGCATATTAGCTTGTGCATACACCATACGATACTGTCTCTAAATGTCACGGTCATCAGACAGATCATCAGTTATGTAATGTCCTAAATATTTAGCCTCATTGCATATGTTGAGGACTGTGCCAGACAGGAAGAAATTAGGAGTAGGCAGCCTTACTTCTAATAATCATTATGTTACTCTTCTTTGCATTATATTTAATGTCAAAGTCCTACCCATACTGGGAGCATATCCTCAACAGCTTTTGAAACCCAGCACTATATGGACACAGGACCACCAAATCATCTGCATTCATCAGGTGATTGATGATGCGGTCACCAATCATGCAGCCTGTTTTACAGCTGTTTAGAAGCTTTGACAAACCCTCCATATAGACTTGAAGGATATAAGGAGACAACAAACTCCCCTGCCTGACTTCATTTCCAACTTTAAATGGGTCAGACATGTTGTTACCCCATTTCACAAACTGTAGACTGTTGCCCATACCAGTAGACAAGGATTCTAATTAGAACCTTGGGAACTCCTCTACTAAGTAGCTTTAGGAACAATTTCTCATGATTTACATGATCAAAGGCCTTAGAGGCATCAATAAGGCACATAAAAATTGTTGTGTTGTGCCTATTATACAGGTCAAGGATCTCTTTTAGTGCAAAATTGCACATGTCTGTGCCATGTTTAGGTTTGGCTTGGCTGATTTAACCAAGCTGTATTCACATCGGCTGGTTTACTATAGCAGTACGAACACAAAATGAACAATTTTGCTGTAATTTGACAGCAATAAACTGATAAAATGGATGCTGGAAATAACTACATAATAATGGTGATTTGTAAATGTCCGAAGTAATGCTTTTAAATTCCTTATAACTCCCAATAATTGATTCAGGAACATCAGGATGTCAGTGACGACAGGAGGCATTACGACAGGCATTATACCCCTAATATCTTCTCCATGACAAAGTCTAAAATTCTACTGATGCAGAAGAAAACATACCACATAGAAAATACGACCACAAACTCCACCAAATAGGCTTCTCTAACACCAACACATTGTCACGCTGCATTAGATGGATCAGCTATTTTCACTCATTTAGGCAACGCAACAGCATTTCTGATGGGGAATCGTAACATGAGTGTAACTGACCTGCACTTTTCACTCTGTCCCACCTCTCCAGGTGTAAGTACTGGCATTATGATGACAGACTGATGACCTCGAGTGTGATAATAGTTTTCCATAATGAAGGCTGGTCTACACTGATGAGAACTGTCCACAGTGTCATCAAGAGGACTCCCAGGAAATACCTGGCTGAGATTGTTATGATAGATGACTTCAGCAACAAAGGTGGGTTTGCTTTCCTCACATACAGAGCCCAGAGTAGAGCTTGCTGCTTAAGAAATGGAGACCCAACCGTCATAAATGCATGTGATGTAACATAACTATGTAACAGTGGCAGTGTGGTTAACATAGTGGGAATAAGCAAGTATTTAAATCCAAATATTGTCAGGTGTCAATCAAGTACCTCTGTTGGTGGTTTACAAAGTGTGTGTGTGTGTGTGTGTGTGTGTGTGTGTGTAGCCCATTTGAAGGAGCGTTTGGAGGAATACATCAAGCAATGGAACGGTCTCGTAAAACTCTTCAGGAATGAGAAGAGAGAAGGACTGATCCAAGCCAGGAGTATAGGAGCCAAGAAGGCCAATAAAGGACAGGTATCGGATTGTTCCTGCTGCTCCCACCAATGCAACTGCTCCCATCCTAACTGTTTATAGTTAAGGTGGGAGCTGAGTATTTATCAGAGGCTTTCCCTTCAAAATTGTTAGTTTTACAAATTTCAGATATGGTTTTGAACGTTGGGCCCTCAACTCACTTGGGCTGGGTATTGTTTCAACATTTTCCATACCACCGCGTTGATTTCAATACTGATATCTCAATGATACTATTTGTGAATCCTAATTAGTAGACCAACTATGTTTCTATAAATGACTACAGCTCATTTCTCTACTTTATATAAAATTGTTTATTATGTAAACATTCAGTTTTATTGATATATATCTGTGCGAGCAGGCAGCACGAGCGCAGCAGATACATACATACATACACACATACATACATACATACATACATACATACATACAGTACATATAGTACATAATATATGTGACTTCCACCAGGGAAATTGACGATGATCCTCCAACAGCTTCCAACCCTGCCTCCACACTAGAGGGCGTGACATTCGGATTCAGGACTTCCTCAAAGTGCTCCTTCCACTGCCCGATTACCTCCTCAGTTGAGGTCAACAGTGTCCCATCCTTTCTGTATACAGCTTGGATGGTTCTCTGTTTCTCCCTTCTAAGGTGCGGGATGGTTTTCCAGAAGCACCTTGGTGCCGACTAGGGCTGCAGCTATCAAATCTTTTTGTAATTGAGTAATCTACTGATTATTCCATCGATTAATCGAGTAATCGGATAAAAAATTAACATTGTGTACACTGTAGTTCTCATATACACTTTTAATTTCTTTACACATTCATTCAATTACTAGAAACAGGGATAAAGATAAGAAAAAAGAGAGGGAAAAAATAGCTAAAGATCAATGTTTTTTTCTTTATTTAAATCTCAACACAAACAAAAAATCAAAATAACATAAATTGTTTAAAAATAAACTTAAAATGCTTGTCTTTGGCTGAAATTGCAGCGGTGCATGAATATAGAAGAATACTGTCCAGACTCTGGATCGCATGTTGAGATGTTAATGATGTAGCTTGCAGGTGTATGTTTGTCTTGTTTTTGTGTGTAAACGTAGAAGTCTTGTGCGTTTCGGCCGACTGTCCACACGGATCCGGCGTTTTTGCTGCCTGAAAACGCACTTTTTTGAAACCAGCTGTCAGGGTGATAAAGAAAAAAACGGCACCCCTCCATTTCGTGTTCGTGTAGACGGCAAAAACGCATACGATGACGTCATCGGCCCGCCCCTCGACCCCTGACTTCTTCCCTCGCGACGTCTCAAATAATAAATAATCTCTCTAACAACAACGACGGCCTCCGTGCTCATCATCGTGCAGATATTCTGCTCATCTGTACAACAGGGTATTAGGGCTACTGTATGAAACAAAAATGGAGCTGAGAGAGGGGGGGCAATATTCCGGGGAAAAAAGTTGCAGATTTGCTACTTTTTTATGATGCTGACAAACAACCGCTAGCTAACTTGAATGTACATGAATGTAGGCATTTAGTTTTCTAATTAATCCATCACAACTTGTGACAACGCCTCGTCAAGGTACTTAGGGTGACGGCTGTTGATGGTTATTGTTGATTTTATTTATACGGGCCAAATTGTCATGGGTGTGTATTGATCGGGTGGTCGGGTGGATAGTAGCCGTAGCTTTCACTTGTTGCCATAGTAACAGCATACATCCGGTCAAGCAACGTGTTTACCTCCCCATGCTCCGTCTCTTCTTCTGCGTTTTCGGTATATTTTTGTAGCAGTAACAGTGCCACATATAGGCCTGGAATATGCACTACAGCGCGCTGAGTCGTTTACAGTGGATTCGTGTGGACCCAGATTTTCTTAAGATGATAACAAGGAAAAACGGAGAAAAAAAAGTTAGTTTTGGTACGTGTGGGCAGCCTCTAAGGCGATACCCAGCCCTAATTACAGTAGAGCAGGTGTGAAGCACTGATCGTTCAGACTGACACCACAACTCGTTAAACACAGGAACCCAGACATCCAACTGCTCGTGTATGTTTGTTTTCCAGGTGTTGATCTACCTGGATGCTCATTGTGAGGTTGGAATCAACTGGTATGCTCCACTGGTTGCCCCTATTTCAAAAGACAGGTGACAAACACAACTCTTGGCACACATGATAATGACTGTTAATGTATAATGGCCAGCTGTAATCCAACAGAGATGATTTATTACACTAACATTATTCAGTTGCAGATTAAACATTTAAAGTGGCAATCTGTAAGATTTGAGATCCGTTGCTTTTACCAGCCTCTTTGGTGGTAGATGGAACTGCAGGTGAGCCTCTGGGACTCATCTCTCTCACCCAACAGTGTCGACTGGCGTGATGCCTTCAAATGCTCCACGCTGAAAGGAGGTCCGTGGTTTTCCCTTGTTGGCGGTCACTTTGCTTCTTGATGACTTTCTTCTTCACTTCCATTAGTTTGTTGTTTATTTTTCTTGCGACTGGAAATTGAATGGTCTTCTTTCTCTGCCTGTTCATTCTCCATTGTAAGTAGGAAGTTACCAATTTCTGATTACAAGTAAACGCAGCATACTTCTGTGAGTAGCTCTACCTGGGCAGACCAACCGCTGCTAGCTCACTAATTTTGAATTTTGGCTGGGAATGTGGCCACAGACACTGAGATCCTATTTCTTGGCAAAGTAGGGGTCACGTGATCAATCACCATTGTTTTAACTCACTTTTAACTTAACTTAAAAGACAATTAAATGGATGAAAATGTTATGGACTGCCACTTTAATGCTACCATTTCTTTATACATATTATTAGTAATGTACTGTTGGCAGCTTTTACAGGCAACATCATCAATATTACTGTCACGTTGTATTTCAATATGTGTACTTGAAAATCCAATCTAATATGTGCCCTTATCTTAATTCCAATCCAAAGGGTCACTGTGCAGCCCAGACATATTCATCACTATTTAGTATTTCTTTTCTATCCTCATCCAGTGATTAACATGTTTGTGTTGTTGTTCCACCCTGTGAAGACACACACAGGAAATTACTCTGCATTTTAATATCTATCAATATGACAGCACAGATATTAATTCTGCACACTGTGGGCCCTAGTTTCGTAGACCAGGCGCAGTCAGCGTGCAGTGCACCTGCGCCACGCCGACGGGGTGTGTCTGCCTTGACTTTGCAAGTTTCGTGCACCGCGCAGGCTCGCGCAGGCACACCTCCCGTCACTCCCAACCGCGCAAGTGGGAAAGAGGGAGGAGAAGAAGGCGTGAGTGGGAGACGAGGAGGAGACAAGGCGGGGACTGCGATTAATACAGCCAATTAAAATCTTCACCAATCAAATGAGCTCCTCTCCTCTCCTTTAATGCGTTAGGGGAGGTTCAGTGCAAGTTCCGTCACTTGACAACCCGATGACAGAAGCAGCGCCGCCGCTCCCACCACCGCATCACGCGCTGTGCGTGTGTATCATAATAATAACAATTCCTATATTATATAAAACAGGAGAGAGAGAGGGAGATGTTTTGGTCCGAGAGGCTGAGTTTCCGTTACGCGTGCCATCCGCCTTTGATCTGACGTCAGATGTGACGGGACAATCTATATAGATATAAATTCACTTGTTGATTCAATTAGTTGCATTAAATAGTGTTTGTTGTGACTATTTATTGCATTTAAATGTGCCTGGAACTGTGGAAACCTGCCTGTGAGGTCTCGGTGACATGTACGCACTGCGTGCCGGTCAGCCAAACTTCCACTCCGCCAGCTGTAATTCGCCTTGAATGAATGGACTTTACTTGCGACTTGTGCCTTACGGCAAGAGTAAACCAGTTTGGAGCTGGCGAGCTTTCGGCGATGTCTCGGCGAGGCCACTTCCGCTACGCCAAGCTGAATCTGTGACGCCTCCCCCTGCTGCGCCGCCACACCCATCTTGGCGCAGGCGATCCACCAAACTGCCAAACTGACCGTGCGCAAGGCTGCGCGGGTTGAAACTTGCATTATGCCGGCTCCGCCACCCTGTGCCACCCTGCCCTGCGCCACGAAACTAGGGCCCTGTATGTACTGTGTATGATTCTTCCTTTTTCCAGGAATGTGATATTAGCCACCTCAACTTATGCATTTTCTCCTGCGTAGCTTCGACAGCAGCTTTCTTCATGTGCGAGGCACAGAGCTGTTAAACCTGGATCGCTACTTTTTGAACTGCAAAAGCAAAAACCAAAATACTGTACTCGCTGTCAGATTTGGTAATGACATATGTCTCAATTCTGTCATGATCTATAATCTATAATTACCCATGATTTGACTTTTTACTGTTTACTTTTTTTCTGATGAGACATAGGCCTATTTAAAAGTGAAGTCTGTGATTTTAATACAATGCACTTCTTTTGTCAAATTCAGAGAATATATCCTCACAGTCCGCTAGCTTTCTGTTCGTGTGCTGCATTTACATACACATCCCTGGCTCGGTATACGGGTAAATGAGCAAGGGGGATCAGACCGAGCCGCTCACTGGAAAAATACAAATACTGAAAGCTTCTTTTGAGTTTTTCAAATGAATTTGTTTTAGTACAGGTGCGGGCCTCCCTTTGTGTGTTTGCTGCTAAAAATTGGAGACCACAGTGAAAACATTTGTTTTTCAATGCCAACAATATGAATTGAAGCAAGATATTTTGTTAGATTAAAACGTGTTGTGCATTTTCACTCCCTCACTGAAGATGTTTGTCAGTCAAGCAGACAGACTAACCAATCCTCCATCTTTGTTTTGACTGGCTTCCTGCCAAATCTGCTGATGATGACCACACCAGAAAACGCAGACTGATTTTTTTTTTTTTTTTTTAACTTAAATTTGAAATATTAATAGTTTATGTATTTAAATAAAAATGGCATCCGTGTATCTTTGCAATATTGCAACACACAATATTGTGATACCATAATGTATTTTACCCACCCCTACCATCAGCCCAAGGTTTGTGTATGTGTGTCTCTTTGTGTGTGTTTGTAGGACAACATGTACAGTACCCCTGATAGACTATATAGATGGTAATGAGTACACTATGGAGCCCCAGCAAGGTGGAGATGAGGACGGCTTGGCTAGAGGAGCATGGGATTGGAGCCTGCTCTGGAAAAGAGTACCGCTTAGCCAGAGAGAGAAGGCCAAGAGAAAACATACAACCCAGCCTTACCGGTACACACACTGCAGCCAGCATGCTAACACTCATCCCTGTTCTGTTTGTTTCTCCATCTCCCATCCCTTCACCCCACCTTCCTTATCCTCCACTATGTCTTGTTCTCTGACACCCCACCCAATGTCTTGATGTTTGTCATGGTGCCCTTATTGCACTGCCCGTTTTCCTTTTCTTCATGTACTCCACCCCTACACCTCTTCCCCCCCCATGTATCTTGTATGCATGGCCCCACCCTAACTCTGTCAGAACGGTGTGTACTGTGCCTCTGATCGACTCCATCCACGGCCAGAGGTTCACCATCGAGCCCCAGGGTGGAGGAGATGCAAACGGCTTCGCTAGAGGAGCCTGGGATTGGAGCATGCTCTGGAAGAGAGTTCCTCTGGGAGAACGAGAAAAAAACCTCAGAGACACTGAGACTGAGCCATATAGGTACAGAAACCAAATGCCTACTGAATTATCTGAACAGTGTCCTCAGCACAGAAGACAAATATATCCCTACAAACCTCGACATGTGCTAATGATTTGTCAGACATTAAGACCACCTCAACTTATAAAGAAACTTTCAACCAGAGAGGTCAAAATAAATAAAACGAAATCAAGACAATATATCAACAGAAATGGAAGAGGTGTAAGGATACCATCAGCTGAAATGCAATACCAACTCTTCAGATATTTTGCTACATTTTAAATATGTAATTGAGTCTAACCTTTACTGCATATCTCAACTAACCAACTAAACCCAAACAATCTAATTCATCTGCTGGTGAGTAGCTTACTACTGTCTTGTCCATTGACTACCTGTGTGCTTAAACATTTCACCACAATGTGTTGAGGGCCCTTTTTGTTTCATTTTGTGGGGTGTCCTCTCGTATGTGTTCTACTTTTATCTTTTCTTTTGAGCCCACCTGAAGTACAGGGGCTTTAAAGCACTGCAACAACATAACGGCATTGCCTTCAGTTAGAAATGATTGGGTCTGAATCTAAAAGAGTCGTTGTTTTGGGTTGTGACTTTTTGTCGGGTCTCGGGGAACCTCTGGTGTGAATGGGGATCGGACTGGGACACCATCAACACGACCTTCCCCCAATCACTTTTTCAATCATCATGTCTTGTCAGTCTTTTTTCCCCCAACTTTTCTTCCACTGATTTCTTATTGTGCTTTGACTTTGTTTCTTTGTCAGTCTGATCTTATGTTCTCTTCTTTGTTGTTATTGACACTGTATCTCCTCGGTGCTAAATTCGATATTCAGTGCGTAAATATAGCAGCAAACAATTATTAGCTATGTAAAGATAGGTGGATATTGGTCACTGTCCCTCTGTGTGTGTTGTAATCAGAGCTTCTCTTTGTGTTGTTTACTAAGCCCGTCTGGGTGAGCTAGTGCATGTTACTGCATGTGAGTCCCAGTTTACTATATATTTGCCACAGCTCTGCACATACATCGGTTACCACTGAAATTGTCGTCAACATGGAAGCGTACAGGTTAACGCTGTTGGCTCTGTCAGCACTGTTGCTGCTGTTTGCACTGTTCATGCTGTTACCACCGTTAGCTGCTAGCCACCAGTTACTGAGAGCTGTGTGGAGGCAATACTTCAGATATAAATGCTCTGAATTTGGAATTCAGCACCATTTAAGTAAAGGCCACATAGAGGCCAATGTTTACACAGCAATGGACTGTTTTAATGTGTGATCTTTAGAACATGAGGATGACTAAATGAGGTGATTATTAGATTTTCACAGATTAACCTTTAGTGTGAAAAATAATGTTGAGCTACGACTACATAGAAGCTGTTTTTCCATTCACATATTGGGATACACGATTAGAAGTAACTCATTAGAAAACCTGTATGGAAATGGTCAAATGGTTCTATAAAACTTCCTCAAATGCTGAAAAAATGTACAGGCCCGCTCAGGGTGGTTTTTGCCATTGAAGAAAAAGAGTTGATGTGGATAAATTCTGACATAGCAAAAATATTACTCACATGACCGATCAGTTGTTTTCGCTTTAAAAAAAAACACACCTAATTCAACATTTTATGCAACATTTCAAAAGTAAAATTGAATAATTGAATGGAAACACGGCTAGTGATGCACTTGTGTGACTAGTGTCTCTTTCTGGATGTGGATGCATGAGTGTGTCTTTACACTTGCAGGTCTCCAGCCATGGCGGGGGGGCTCTTTGCCATAGAGAGAGACTTCTTCTTTGAGCTGGGTCTGTATGACCCAGGACTGCAGATATGGGGAGGAGAGAATTTTGAAATATCATACAAGGTACAATAAACCAGTTTATACACACTGAAGCCAAATTGCCACATACACATCATTTAAAGGTTTGGCCAATAATCTATGTATGCAGATGATTTGGTGGTCTTTTGCCTATATAGTACTGGTCTTCAACATCTATTGAGGATGTGCTCTCAGTATGGTTATGACTTTGACATCATATATAACGCAAAGAAGAGTAACGTGATTATTCAAAGTAAGGCGGATAAGAAACTGACTAATTTCACCCTGTCTGGCACAGTCCTTAATATCTGCAATGAGGCTAAATACTTAGGACATTACATAACTAATGACCTGTCTGATGACCGTGACATTCATAGACAGTATCGTTTGTCCAAACCAATATGTTTATTAGAAAATTTGGTATGTGTTCATCCTCTGTGAAAGTAGCACTATTTAAAGCTTTTTGTACCCCGATGTACACAGCCCATTTGTGGCAGAGATACAAAAGTAGCAGCATCCACTAACTTATTAGTTAACTCTTGGTGCATGTTGATGTTCCATCCTGTCCTGCTGTACTTAGGAATCTTATGTACTGACGTATGTGGAGATTAACTATGTCTATCGAAAGCATTATTGAAGTTTTAGTGAATCTGGCAATGAGTGCAGTCAGATTTACACTGGAACCATTGGCATCATTATCTTAATATTTGAAACATTTTATAGACTGTACATGGTCTTTTAGATTTGCCTCTCAACTTAACATATTTATTATTTTTATGTTTGTATGACTTTATATGTATTTTTCTACTGTGGACCATCGTAGTGTCCGAATAAAGATTGATTGATTGATTGATTGAATCACTTTATTTTTTCTGTTTGCTGTAGATCTGGCAGTGCGGTGGCCAGCTGCTATTTGTACCCTGTTCTCGTGTCGGCCATATCTATAGACTTCAGGGATGGCAAGGCAACCCTCCACCTGCACATGTTGGATCGTCACCCACTCTGAAGGTAGAGTGGCTCGCTTTGAAACTGTAGATTCATAAACTCTGTAAACTAAGACATAAAAATGTGTTAAAAATGTTCTTTTTTTATCAGAGTTATAAGTCTGTGTGATAATGGGCGCAAGTGCACCAGCGTCATTTCTACTATCGCAGGTGGTCACAAAATGGATGCCAACATGCCCTTATTTACTTCTTTAATTTGTTTATACAACCTAAAATCACAAATTTGCTGCAGAGGGCTGTACAACATCCTCTGTCTTGGGACCCTCTCATCAAAAACTCATTGGGTGTGGCTCAGAGGTAGAGCGAGTCATCAAGCTTGGTTGACTGACCACCAGTCAACCAAGCTGGTGGTTCAAATCCTGGCTCCTCCAGTCTGCATGCCTAAGTACCCTTGGGCAAGATACTTAACCCCCCAATTGCCCCTGCGCCATCGGCGTATGAATGAGTTAGATCCTGATGTGCAGGCAGCTGCCATCACTGAATCATGAATGTGTGTGTCAACGGGTAAAAGTGACTGAATGTAGTGTAAGTCGCCTTGAGTAGCTGGTTAGCTAGAAAGGCATTATATGAATGCCATTTACCATTCACAATATAGTCAATCCATATGACAGAAATGATAGAGTAACAGTGATGGCAGAAATAATAGTAGATCATGATTATTACTAACCGCAGCAGAGGATATCATATAATTATTTAAAAGAAAAAACAAATAAAGGCTGAAAGAGTAGCATATTAATCATCACGACAGCAGGAACAACCATGGTCCAACTGCTCCTGCGAGGCAAGAAAGCACAAAGACTCCTGGGAAGAAGTTGAGTTAGTAACTTGACACCAATGATGCCTATGATTTAAAATTTAACACACAAGTAACAAATCAAAGAGGCTATTCATGTAACTTTGTTTGCATTTTTTAGATCTTTGTGTAGAATGCATAAAATCAGTGAAACTGATTATCAACCCAAATAACCATTATTATTGTTATTATTATTACATTCCATATCTCATCTTATCTTACTGGGGGAAAAACACCTCTTCATTCTCTAACATGGGCACACATATGTTTAATAACATCTGCTGTATATGTCTATATGACCTGTGAGCATTTTACTATAGGTCAGAATGCAGAACTATGTTTTATATAAGAAGTATAATACGTGTGTGTGTGTGTGTGCGTGTGTGTGTGTGTGTGTGTGTGTGTAGAACTATGTTCGTGTGGTGGAGGTATGGTGGGATGAGTATAAGGACTACTTCTATGCCAGTCGTCCTGAAACACTCACTCTAGCCTACGGAGATATCAGCGAGCTCAAACGCTTCAGGTATGACAAATGCACAACAAAATATTACTTTTGTGTATTAATTTATCATAGATGTTTAGACTTCTTTGGTCTCACTTGATTTCAGTTTCTCATTATACCACTAGTTACCCACTTCAAAGCCTCTGGACAGTGACTAATGTTTTAACACCACTGTCTTCATAAGTGTCAGAATGGACAAAGACAAAAGGCAAATGCATAAATAGTCAACTTAAACATAGGTACACTAGTCTCTTTGGAGAATTGGTTCACTGATTTCAAATCTATTGTATATTGGAGGGAGGGAGTCCAAGTGCCACACCCAATGCACCACAATCACATCGGCATCACTAGAACACATACATCCAAGTTACAAAGAAAAAGGGCTCATATTTTGACTTATTATTTTTAGGGAAAAGGTTATAACATCGCTAGAATAAAGTCATAATATTTAATATATATAATATTTACAAATCTATAAAAAAAATTGTCTTGCCCTATAGAATGCTGTGAATTATGTTGTTGCTCTGCACTTCGCTAGTTTGGTCGTCAGACCGTCTGACAGACACAGAACCACTTAAAGCTGCAGTCGGCAAGTCTGGCAGATCAAGTCAAATTTGGAATGTTTACAACACTCACGCCCCTCCCCCTCTACCACCGAGCTCCTCCGCTCCCTCCCTCCGGAGCATAGTGTCAGTTTCAGTAAATATGATCAAACAAATGTTGCCGACTGTGACTTTAAAGATCTCTCTCTCTCTGGATGAGCCGACATGCTTCATTGAAGGTGGAAAACCGAAGCAAACAGAATACCCTTCTGATCAGACATAAATATCACCATCACGGGTCTTATTGTATATTCAACTGTCATTAAAAAACAGACACAAACAAGTGAACGAGAAATGAGGAAATACTGATGAGCTAGTGTACTGCTCAAACTTAGTTTTCCTTGATCAGGGCTCCACGTCTTTCTCTTAAAGTTGAGCTGAAATTAGAAATACCCTTTCAGTATGACGCATGTCATATCAGTTTGTACCAACTAGACATGGGAAATGAAAATGTCACATCCTGATTATTCTGGTCAAAATGGGTATTATCTTCATAATCATCCAAATATTCTTAATTTCTTTGAAAAGGCACTAAATTGCATTGAAATAACTTCCCTTACATTTTGTAAAGAAAGAAATACTTATGACTTATTGCATCCCACGTCGTTTTTAGTGAACATCCTTTTTAGTGAAATAATCAAACATTCTTTAATAAGGTAATCATGAGCATCTTTTTGTTTTCAATTATATTCATTGAACAAAACATGGCAAACTTCAAAGTTGACGCTGTACGGTCTGACAGTAGGGTCATTCCATGTCATTTCATCAAATGCCTTCCACCTGTCCATCTCAGAATGTCCTGAAAAAATTCAAGTACAAAGACACACTTGTTAATAGGACAAATCCAAAATATTAGGTCTCTACTGTCAACAGTTTTCTCATGAAACATCATTGAATGAAGGGTAGTTTAGACGGTTTTTGGCATCATGCTCTAAAAAGCCATTTTTAAACAGCAATATCTGGAAAACTATCTCACCTGTGGCCTTCAAAATTTCTACAGTGTATATCTGTTACTAACTACTAGAGACAAACTGTTATTCAATATCAAACTTTGGAGACTTTTGTACTGTAATGTAAAATCTTTATGCTCAAATTAAGATTATTATTTGATTTGGTTGTGTAATTTATATACTTAAAGTATGACAAAATGTACAGTCTTCAATATTATGCTATGTTTGTTCATGGTTTAAGACATTAAAAGCTGCTTTCACCATGTTTAACTCACATTCAAGGACGTACTGCCTCTGTAACTACAACTGTGCTACATTTTAATGTTTTCGTAAGGCTAAATTTATCAGTAGCATTTAGTCACATGTAAGTCTTTGGTAAATGGTAAAAAACACATTTGAATTGCCCTCCTGTGATGTTTACTAGTAGGCTGTTAGGACATGCAGTACCAAAACCGGCCACAAAAATCCCACCAATATCAGAATTTTAAAAAATCACTGCGACAAAATGAGGCAAAACACCCTCCCGATTTTTTAATATGATTTTAACAACAATATGATCTTTCAAATAAAGTAAGTTTGGACCTGATACTTGTCAGTTTCTTGGAATATGGCTCTGAAGTTGGGCAAAGATGTGTTTACTTCCATTTTTGAGCCTTAATATCTATGAAACTAATCATCTGAGAGAAACCATATTTTGTAGAATGTTTAAGCTAACCCCAGAGATAGAGGCAGAAGTGATAGAAGTCTTTTATCTGCAAAAATGGGAGCTCAGCCACTCTTCAAATGTACTACTTTATTTCAACAAGCCACATTTTAAGTACCTACCATACTAGGTTATCATTGAGCTACATCCCTGATATTCCATGTCTGGAGGCTATTAGTAACAGATATACACTGTAGAAATTTTGAAGGCCACAGGTGAGATAGTTTTCCAGACATTGCTGTTTAAAAATGGCTTTTCAGAGTATGATGCCAAAAACCATCTAAACTACCCTTCATTCAATGATGTTTCATGACAAAACTGTCGTCAGTAGAGACCCAATATTTTGGATTTGTCCTATTAACAAGTGTGTCTTTGTAGTTGAATTTTTTCAGGACATGCTGAGATGGTCAGGTGGGAAACATTTCAGAAATTTGATGAAATGACACGGAATGACCCAGTAAGGACTTTATGAGTCTCATCTGTGACATAGAAGGGGCTTGATGGTACAACACTGTCCTTATCAGGAGAGGTTGTCTCTCGTACACACATGCAGGCGTTTGTATTTGTTTTCCTTTTCCTCTTCATGTGTTTATTTATTCATATAATCATTATATTCATTTATTTAGGCATTTAAAAAGATGTCTTCAGCCCTCAATTCAACTTTAGATTAAAGATTCTTAAAATTTCAAGATGGAAATTCATGCATTCGCTTACTATTTTTTAGAATTTATTTTTCACTGGTTGTGGATAAATTGTTTGCTGTTTGTTGGCTGTATTTTTGTCAGGGAGGAACATCGATGCAAGAGCTTCAAGTGGTTCATGGAGGAAATAGCGTATGATATCCCACAGCACTACCCTCTGCCTCCTAAGAATGTTGAGTGGGGGGAGGTAGGCACAAACACACACACACACACACACACACAGTTTCTTTCATGGCTGTTAGACGACTTGTTTGAATCATTTTGAGTAATATCCTCCCATGTCTGAAGGTTATATATGTGTATCCTGTCCATGTGTCCATAGATTCGAGGCTTTGAAACAAGTTACTGTATTGACAGTATGGGACACACCAATGGAGGCAATGTGGAAATAGGTCCATGCCACAGGATGGGGGGCAACCAGGTAATAACACACACATGCCTCATGTGGTGTGTTGCTTTGTCTCCTGTAGCTCTGTTCAGTCCATGGAAGTCTATGACAAAATGTCCCTATACTCTCTTGATTTATTATCTCCAGTAAACATGAGTTTATGGTCTCACTCTCTAGTTTCAAGTCTTTCTATCCAGCATGATGTTAATTTAGTAAATTACAGGTCAGACAGACAGACAGGTGACAGGTCCCTTCTAATGCAGTTAGATGACTTTAACACATAGCTGTAAAGTTGACCTTTCTATTATGAAGCTAACTTTGTTAGTTTCACACCAGAAGCCAGATTGATCCAGATCCAGTAAGGTTGCTGCTCGGGTTGCCGTTCTGCGGTTGAGTTCATCAGATCCACCCGTTTATCCTCCACAGTCCAAATATGGTCACTTCCTTCTCTGGTTGCAAACATTTCAAGATGGCGACGGCCAAAATGCCAAACTCAGGGCTTCAAAAATGTAGTCCATAAAACAATGGGTGATATCATACTAACGTCCACTTCTTGCTTTTGGCAATTTTTCTTTTCTGATTTCATCACTCAAAACTAATTATTGAACAGTAGTTGCTTTGATCAGGCTATTTTCTCCAGATTTCCTACCACAGTAGTAAGTGACCCAGAGTTAAAGTGACCTGTTTCTGGAAGTTAAACCCCTGAGTTCCGCTCAATTTAGGACTACCAAACACTGAGTAGTCATGGTCGCCACTTTCTGGATCAGACACTTCTTGTTTTGTCAGATGCAGGTTTTAATGGCATCAGGCCAGGGATCTACTACATTATACTGAGATACACTATATTGCCAAAAGTATTCGTTCACCTGCCTTGACCCGCATATGAACGTAAGTGACATCGGAATCTTAATCCATAGGGTTCAATATGACGTCGTCCACCCTTTGCAGCTATAACAGCTTGAACTCTTCTGGAAGGCTTTCCACAAGGTTTAGGAGTGTGTTTATGGGACTTTTTGACCATTCTTCCAGAAGCGTATTTGTGAGGTCACACACTGATGTTGGAGGGAAGGCCTGGCTCTCAGTCTCAACTCTAATTCATCCCAAAGGTGTTCTATCGGGTTGAGGTCAGACTCTGTGCAGGCCAGTCAAGTTCATCCACACCAAACTCTCTCCTCCATGTTGGAACAGGAAGAGGCCATTCCCAAACTGTTCCACAAAGTTGGGAGCATGGAAATGTCCAACATCTCTTGGTATGCTGAAGCCTTTCACTGGAACTAAGGGGCCCAGCTCCTGAAAAACAACCCCACACCATAATCCCCCTCTACCAAACTTTACACGTGGCACAATGCAGTCAGACAAGTACCGTTGTCCTGGCAACCGCCAAACCCAGACTCGTCCATCAGATTCCCAGATGGAGAAGCGTGATTGGTCCCTCCAGAGAACGTCTCCACTGCTCTAGAGTCCAGTGGCGGCGTGCTTTACACCACTGCATCCGATGCTTTGCATTGCACTTGTTGATGTATGGCTTGGATGCAGCTGATCGCCATGGAAACCCATTCCATGAAGCTCTCTACACTGTTCTTGAGCTAATCTCAAGGCCATATGAAGTTTGAAGGTCTGTAGCGATCGACTCTGCAGAAAGTTAGTAACCTCTGTCCACTATGGTCCTCAGCATCCGCTGACCCCACTCCGTCATTCTACGTGGTCTACCACTTCTTGTTGAGTTGCTGTCGTTCCCAATCGCTTCCACTTTGTTCTAATCCCACTGACAGTAGACTGTGGAATATTTAGGAGTGAGGACATTTCCCAACTGGACTTGTTGAACAGGTGGCATCCTATCACAGTACCACGCTGGAATTCACTGAGCTCCCGAGAGTGACCCATTCTTTCACACGTTTGTAGAAACAGTCTGCATGCCTAGGTGCTGCTTTTATACACATGTGGCCATGGAAGTGATTGAACACCTGATTTATATTATTTGGATGGATGAGTGAATACTTTTGGCAATAGTGTATGTTAATTAATTGTAAACTGTAATGTGTGTGTGTGTGTGTGTGTGTGTGTGTGTGTGTGTGTGTGTGTGTGTGTGTGTGTGTGTGTGTGTGTGTGTGTGTGTGTGTGTGTGCGCGCGCGCGCCCGTGTGTAGTTGTTCCGCATCAACGAAGCCAACCAGTTGATGCAGTATGACCAGTGCCTGACTGGAGGAGGTGATAATTCAGCTGTCATCATCACACACTGTGATCAGAATCAGCACAATGAGTGGAAGTACTTCAAGGTGAGACATATGAACAGACACACACACACACTACTGATCCAAACCAAACATCCCTCTCGCCCCTAGGGGGTGAGAGCACACTGACGGAATAGAAATTGGCATGAAGGAGAATTCACCCCCCCCCCCTCTCTCTCTTTCCAGGATCTCCATCGGTTCACTCATGTACCAACAGGTAATTTGCACTACAGTTTTTATTTATTTTTCACACAGTGAGTCATTGTCAACACTGACAATCAAGTCACCAGTGGAAGGGAGATTAGGAAGCCTTCATTTCAATAACGTTTTTTCACAATTCTACAGTAGACCACAAACAATAGACTCTTTTGGTGTTTGTAAACAACAATGATTTATTTTGTGGGCGGGGTCAAACCGGTGGCAGAAAGTGACAGTTGTGTAGTAGCAGGGCCGCCCTTGACCAAAATGGGGCCCTAAGCGAAAAAATTTCTTCGGGCCCCCCGCCCCACCGCCATCCGACCCTACCAAATCCCAAATGTATATTTGGTACAAAACGACAGTATAATGAAATGCTATTGAACTTGACAACCTTTATTAGTAAGAACAAATTGATTAAACCAGGTGTGTCTGATCTCACAAAAATGGTCAGGCACACCTGGATTAATCAGTTTGTCCAATAATGTAAGACAGGAAATAAACAAGCTGGCTTATTTCAGGAAGTAGTAGAGCTGTGCATAAAGCCCATTAAATAAATAAATAAAGCTGACTCACAAAGAGTGAGTAAAATGTAAACGTAACTTCAAAGTAAATTAACAGGCAGGAAAAATAATGTCACACTGAATAAAATAAATAAATCTGAGTCACAAAGAAAAACTAAAAGTTAACAGTAACTTCAACTTGTGTCTACAAAAAACTTACAGTCAGACCTTTGAGTCTTTCAGGCACTGCAAAACAAGCATGTTGAGCATGGAGGTTTAGTGCTTGCTTATTCCACAGAGTTTTACATTTTTACTAGTGCTGGGCCGTTAAAAGCGTTAACGGACATCAACGGCGTCGTTAATTGACGGCGTTAACGGCGGCGTTAATGTCCGTTAACACTATAAACAGCGTAATACCGGCGTTAACGGCGCCGTTACGGCCCAGCACTAACTTCAACAAACCTTCGAGAGAAGCACGAGTTTCCTCATGTTTTGCTTCCCCCCCTTGTCGCGCCTGACTCGTAGGTTCTTTTCGAAGCCATCACGTCTTCACCTGCAGCTGCTTGACAAGTGCCTGCAGCGTATGTGCATCTGACCAGTGATTGGTCAGATCGATTGCTGTCAATCATTGCAGTGACGGCGCGTGTGGTGTCAGATTACAAAAAAAAAAAAAGGTGTCTTCTTCTCTCTCTTCTCCAGCCTCGCGCTGACAGCTGATCTAGTAGCGCGCCCCACGGCTGTGCATATGCGCGTCCTTTGTGCAAAACGGGGCCCCTATTGGATCGCGGGGCCCTACGCACTGTGCGTGATCTGCGTGTAGGCAGGGGCGGCCCTGTGTAGTAGCACTGTCACATGTGAAAATCACAAATAATAAAGATCATCTGGATGCCTTCTCTGATAATTTGAATAATCTCTGATTATTCCTGTCCTGCTTTAATATTCTTTTAACTTCATTTGAAAATCCAGAGACCTGAAGATTATGTTTTGACTGCTGCAAAGTTAAAAACCGTCATCTTGTGGAATCTCATTCAGTTGAGCACTGCACACACATCATTGCCCCCACCTTCGCACATCCATCAGCTCGTAGGATTGACTCTTATTAAAACAGGAGAGTACACAGAGAACAAGATATCATCAAAAACAGCAGGTCTTGATACTTTTCTCCTATCTGTATACCATGCTACTCAGAGCTCCTCTTTGAGAATTAACATCACTGCCATGTTGCCTTAAATTAGATGATCTCAAATTAGTACCTTTAAACAATGTCCTATAACAAACACAAATAGTAATATTGATCTATTCTCCTAACAGGGAAATGTCTGGACCGCTCAGACCTACTCCACAAAGTCTTCATATCTGACTGTGACACCAGCAAAACCACTCAGAAATGGGAGATGAACAACATAGTGGCTGTCTGAAGACTCAACTCGCACAAAGAAAACCACTGGCAGCATGAAGAGGAACATGGTGACTGTATGAGGACATACACCAAGAAACACATCCATACTATAAGCTAACCAGATATATCAAGCCTACACTGTCCTTTTAAATACATTTTTGCACCGCCAACACAATGGAGTCAAAATGGTCCAATTTTAAGATACCGAGTATCAACGTTTAACAGCTTCAACCCAAAACTGCTGGTTGGTCCTGGTGATTATGCATTATACAGACACTGCCTGCTTGGTATGGATGCTGACCTGTTGGACAAACACTGAACTGTTAACTCGTTGGACTCTGTCTGTTTGTCTGCCTCTGTCCTTCATCATGATTTTGTTTTCACTGTGTCTTTCTGTCTGTTCTTTTGGGTTCTCAGGTCTTTTCTAAACCACTACACTGATTGATTTAATGTGATTAATGAATCACATGAACTCTGGCTATTGCTCTTACACCTTTCAATCAAGCGCCAAACTGACAAGCTCACCTACCAAAGAGTGCTTTTTATTGGTGGAGGGTTCAGTGAAACATCAGTGTGTTTATGTAGGTGTCAAAGTCTTTCCTACATAGGCTGGCTTGCTTGCTTGTTTTTGTTTAGTCAGGTAAAGGGGTCTGAAAGAGGAAGATTATTATCTGATTATATGATTATTAGATATGGATGACCAGTCAATATTGATGGTAAATGTAGTCCTTTTGAAGCAATAAATTCCCCAGGGCATGCTATATTGGCCGAGAACATAATAAAAATAAAATTGAAAATTTGGCTTTCTTTCTATTTACGCACTGTGGAATTTATTACTTCAGAGGCCACATCACATTGGGATGCGTTGCAACAGGAGCAGCTGTTTAAAAAGCCCCTCAGCAAAGTACGTCGGGCCTCTGAGCGGAGGTGCCTTATCAACCAGAAGATCAAATGTGGATTCAAGCAGATGTGGAGCTAAAACCACTAATTATTTCATTATCTAATCATTGTCTGTTCAAAACAGGGAGGAAGTGGTTAAAGCCCGCCTCTCTCCAATTGAAAGGCTGCTTGAGCCAGTGTGACATTGATGGGCCAGTGCCTGGTGCTGAAAAGTTGAGAATATATCGACTTCAATGCCCGTATAAAAACTGTGAGAAAACCTGGCACAAGAGAGTAGCGCACACCAGGCGTGCTGTACCATTGGGAAAACTTCTCTTTTAATATTGAGTTAAAAAAGAAAACATGTATTGGATATATCCCAGAAAGAATACTGGGGTGAACCAAATCTGTTTTCATAGAGCCAAGTGATTGGCTTGACTTGGCGATGTCATGTTGGATGTTGTATGTAAAAAATCAACATGTAAAGATGACAAACTGTTGTTCTACTCTGTCCTGTTTGGTCATCTGCTTCTTCAAGTCGAGCTGAAACGGTATTCATGACATATTTCTGAGTGAAACAGGATCGTAGGCGTGTTGAAAAGATGAGCTCATGACCTTCTCTCCCTCTGTGCTCTGATGGATGTCATCATATTATTATATCATTAGTTGGTCAGAGTTTGTTGGTACTAGCTGATCTAAGCATGTGCCATATTTTGTTTTCCAAGAAGAAACATTTTTAATGTAAAATATAAAGAAATTAAATTCTTTGTGGCATATATTATTGAATAGGTGAACAATATGTGCGGGGACCTGATCTAAAAGGGCATTTTTCATTTTAGCTCAACTTTAAAGCGCCAATTGGCCTTGTCAATCAAAGACACCAGTGAGCTTTATGTAAAGCTCCTGCTGGCCTGCATGCTGAACAGGCTGGGCACTGACATATTCAGAATTGTTCATGTTTCTTCTTCATATTTGCACTCCAGGGTCTTTGAATGGTATTTTTTAGTATCTCCAATTGAAGGGCCCCTTCTAGCATGAAGGGAGGCATATCATATCACATATCTATCGTCTGTTCCCATTGGCTTGAATTCATGTCATCAACTTCGACAGACGCTGAGATGCTTGAGAGTAACTTGAAGATGTTGAGAACACCTCTTTAACAGTGATGTGACTGACTGAGGACTTATGAACTGCCTGCCTTACCGTTAGTTTTGATGAGTAATTAAGTAGCTGACCAGTTGTTTGTGACTAACTGCCTGTGTGAACATGGAAAAAAACACCACCGGGTTTTTGGGTGGGGGGTGATAAGTTATGGTGGGGACAATGACAAATGAAGAAAATTAATTTTGGTGTTTTGGTTTGTTTTTTTGCAAGGGGAAGAGGGTTTGGTGTATGGATTAACATGTATGCAATGTTTTGTACAATGTAAATAGATTCCTTTGTAAAGACGATCATGATGCATTTTGTGAAGGGCCTTCAATGATGTAAATATCTAACTTATAGCATAAATGTAATAATATGGGCTGAACAGTGATTGATTGAGCAAATAAAAGATCTGATTTTTACTACTACTACTACTACTACTACTTCTACTACTACTATTGTGTTCTCTCTTTCTCTTGTGATTTCAGGAAAATAAGCTGCTGGCGTGAGGTAATCTTGGACCCAGAAAGTCAAATCCTAATTATTAAAAAAAACATTCTGTCACCACCTTTACTTGTGGAATCTGGATAGATAGTTGTGGTTTTATTTGTATGTTTTAAAATATAAACTTTACAGCTAAGTCTTTAAGTCGTCTTAGTAGCTAACTGTATTGGTGGCAACCTGTCAATCACAAGGTAGCCCCGCCCTAAATCATCCCCTGCTTTGTGGTCTGTTTGACTGTACTAAATGAACATTATGCTGTATGCATTATTTGCAACTGCATTGTGGTTCATGTCGTCGCCAGGTTTTGACAAGGAAGAACGTTTCTCAATTTTGACATGTTTATTGTGCTGGGCTATTATCGTCACCCTTCTCAAACCATCATTGCCACAACTTCCACTCTTCATACACATCTTATATATAAAACCACCCAGGAAAGCTGCACTCATCTGAATTCATTGACTTCTCCACATTTGACCTCACACTCTCCCCCTCTCCACCCAACCACTGGGCCAGGAACCAACTTGACCTTGTCTTCACAAGATCCTGTGGCATCTTGGCACTCTGTTACCCTGCTCACCCCGACCACCACTTTATGACTTTCTCTCTCCTCATGAAGTACACCACGTCCCTCCCCTCTACACCTTGAACTTTCATCACCCGCCCAACCTGAAATACCTCTCTCCCTCTGCTCTCTCCTCAACTGTTCTTTCCTCACTACCATCCACAGAACAATTCCCCCTAATGCCTACAGAGGAAGCCTCCTCCATCCTGATGTCCTCACTCTCTTCTTTGGACGCTTTTGGTCCCATCACCTCATGACCAGCGCGATCATCTCCCTCCCCTCCCTGGCTGTCCGAATCTCTGCGAACCAACAGATCAGTGTTGCCAGTGGCAGAGAGAGAATGGAAGAAATCAGGCCAGGATGAGGACCTTGCTCACTACCACCACCTCCTCTCTGACTTCACCTCAACTGTTTTGGCAGCTAAATCTGCCTTCTACCTGGCAAGGATCAATTCTTCTGCCTCCAATCCCAGGAAACTCTTCTCCATGTTCTCCTCCCTCCTACTATCCCTCCCACTCCTTCCTCCCTCAGCTCCTCATTCACTCCTATACCCTCCCAGAAAACATCTCCCCCAACTCTCAACTCTGATGGCCTTACCAGCTTTAGCCCTCTCACCTCTGAAGACGTTCACACACTTGTTACGTCCAACTGTGCCACCACCTGCTCCCTTGACCCGATTCCCTCCTCCCCTCCTTCCTCTCTTCTCCAAGATATCTCACACGGCATCTTGCCATTCCTGATCAACTCCTCCCTCACCTCAGGTCTCATTCCAGTGACTTTTAAGACAGCTACAGTGAAGCCACTCCTAAAAAAATCCACCCTAGACGCTGCTGACATCTGAAACTACAGACCTGATCTCTTCTTTCATTCCTCCTAAAACCCTGGAAAGTGCTGCCTACAACCAACTGTCATCCTATCTCTCACAGAACAACCTCCTTGACCCTAATCAATCAGGATCCAGGACTGCTTACTCCACTGAGACGGCTCTGAGCCTCATCCCACTCCTCCGTTCTCATTTTCCTCGACCTATCTGCTGCATTTGACAAAGTCAACCACCAAATCCTCCTCTCCACCCTGGTTGAACTTGGCATCACTGACTCTGATCTAACCTGGTTCACATCATACCTGACAAATCGCACCTTTCAGGACATATGGAATGGCTCTTGTCATGGGAATTTTTTATTTAGTGGTTTATTATAGATTAATTAGCAGTTTTTAATATTCCAGTGTCATGAGGTTACCTGTATTCTGCATTTATGTCATGTCATGTGTTACATGAGTTGTAGATTGCATCATGTGACACCAGTACAGCTGGCAAGTCAATATGGATCTATAGACACTGATGAGCGGCTGCAACACCACATCCTGGACAAAGTTAGCCTGCACAAATAACGGAACAATGCTTCTCTGATGACATACCACTAACAATGGTATAAAAAGCCCTTCTCAAGACTGAAGAATTGTCAGACTCTGTTGAGTCTGGCCAGATAGTTTGCTCTGAAGCTGCATGTTGGTGACGCAGTCCGCTTCGACACCCTGTTTGCGAGGGCTTTGACTTATTAGACTTAGATTTTGACATTTAAAGAATTTTGTTGTTTGACTTTTTTGGCTAAATTTAGACCAAAATGATGTTTAAAAAAAAAAAGTAAAAATGTTTTGCAAAATTTTGGCCAAAACGATGACTTAAAAAAAATGGACTCTGGCTTTTTATAACGTTTTGGGCTCATTACACTCAGACTTGAACAGGTATACGATTCCATGGGTTTTTATGACTTATATCTGAACTTTTTCATGAGCGAAATTTGGCTTGGGCCACAGCCAGGAAATCGTACACAAAGAGATTGGGTGGCATTTAGAGTACTGAGAAACAAATGTACAGCCCTTGTACGTAAATCAAAATCTGAATATTACTTAAACGAAACATCACAAAATCTAAATAATCCTGTTAAATTCTGGAAAACCATCAAATCACTTTCTCCCTCCACTTTATCTCATGATCTCCCAGGTCTATTATTAGTAAACAATAGTTTTATCACGAACAGGACAGAGATGGTAAATAGCTTTAATAAGCATTTTATTTCTTCAGGTTCTATTTTTAATGAGATTCCTGACCGTAATATACTAAATCCATCTCTCCCATTGAGAGAAGATAGCCCTACCTTTAGCTTCTTTCCAATCCCAAGAAATGAAGTTTTAAAGGCATTAAAAAATCTCGACATAAAAAAGTCTGCAGGGCCTGATGAAATTGATCCTTTTTTTCTTAAAGCAGCTGCTGAGATTATTGCTGGCCCTTTAGCCCATATCTTCAATTTATCATTACAACAGAATATTGTCCCTGATATTTGGAAATCTGCTCTGGTTGTACCCCTGTTGAAAGGTGGTGATCCAACCAGACTAGATAATTACCGACCAATTTCCAAGCTATCAGTTATAGCCAAAATCTTAGAATCTTAGAATGTCAGCGAACAATTAAAGGAATTTTTGATTGATAAGAATATTTTGTCTATGTTTCAGTCTGGTTTCAGAAAGAATCATAGTACGGTAACTGCCACTATGAAAGTTCTAAATGACATAACCTGCGCCTTAGATAGTAGAAAATCATGTGCTGCAATATTTATTGATCTAACTAAAGCTTTTGATACTGTCAATCATGACATTCTTTTATCACGTTTGGATAGTATTGGTCTTTCTGAATCCGCAATAGACTGGATTAGGAATTACTTAAATAATAGATGCCAAAGGGTGCAAATTAATGGATATCTTTCATATGAGCTCATTGTTGAAACTGTTGTGCCACAGGGGTCCATCTCGGGGCCCTTGCTATTCACAATATACATCAACAATCTTAATGATAACCAATCTGATGCAAGCATTCACTTATATGCAGATGACACCATCATCTATTATTCTGATTCCTCCATAGGCAGATGTATTTCAAAGCTGCAGGAAGCATTTGAAATAGTTCAGCGTAATGTCCTTTCTTTAAAACTAGTTTTGAATTATAAGAAAACAAAGTACATGAGTGGGGTTCTGTTATTGGACTTCTGTGCTGGTCACGGTTTGTCCATAACGAACACCATGTTCAAACATAGGGGTGTCCATCAGTGCACATGGCACCAGGACACCCTAGGCCGGAGGTCAATGATCGACTTCGTGGTTGTGTCATCTGACCTCAGGCCGTATGTTTTGGACACTCGGGTGAAGAGAGGGGCTGAGCTGTCAACTGATCACCACCTGGTGGTGAGTTGGATCCGCTGGCAGGGGAGGAAGCTGGACAGACTTGGCAGACCTAAACGCGTTGTGAGGGTCTGCTGGGAACGTCTGGTGGAACCCTCTGTCAGGGAGGTCTTCAACTCCCACCTCCGGGAGAGCTATGACCAGATCCCGAGGGAGGCTGGGGACATTGAGTCCGAATGGACCTTGTTCTCTGCCTCCATTGTTGACGCGGCTGTTCGAAGCTGTGGCCGTAAGGTCTCCGGTGCCTGTCGTGGTGGCAATCCCCGAACCCGGTGGTGGACACCGGAAGTAAGGGATGCTGTCAAGCTGAAGAAGGAGTCCTACCGAACCTGGTTGGCTCGGGGGACTCCCGAGGCAGCTGACGGGTACCGGCAGGCCAAGCGTGCTGCAGCACGGGCGGTCGCTGAAGCAAAAGTTCGGGTCTGGGAAGAGTTCGGGGAGGCCATGGAGGAGGACTATCGGTCGGCCTCGAGGAAATTCTGGCAAACCATCCGGCGCCTTAGGAAGGGGAAGCAGCCCTCCACCAACACTGTTTACGGTGCTGACTTCGACTGAGGATATCGTCGGGCGGTGGAAGGAATACTTCGAGGATCTCCTCAACCCCACTGACACGTCTCCCATTGGGGAAGCAGAGGCTGGAGACTCAGAGGTTCATCCACCCGTTACACGGGCTGAAGTCACCGAGGTAGTTAAGAAGCTCCCCGGTGGCAAGGCACCGGGGGTGAATGAGATCCACCCTGAGTACCTCAAGTCTCTGGATGCTGTGGGGCTGTCCTGGTTGACACGTCTCTGCAACATCGCGTGGCAGTCGGGGACAGTGCCTCTGGACTGGCAGACCGGGGTGGTGGTCCCTCTATTCAAGAAGGGGGACCGGAGGGTGTGTTCCAACTATCGGGGGATCACACTTCTCAGCCTCCCCGGGAAAGTCTATTCCAGGGTGCTGGAGAGGAGAATTAGGCCGATAGTCGAACCTCGGATTCAGGAGGAACAATGCGGTTTTCGTCCTGGCCGTGGAACACTGGACCAGCTCTATACCCTCCGCAGGGTGCTCGAGGGTTCATGGGAGTTTGCCCAACCAGTCCACATGTGTTTTGTGGACTTGGAGAAGGCATTCGACCGTGTCCCTCGTGGCATTCTGTGGGAGGTACTTCGGGAGTACAGGGTCGGGGGCCCTCTGCTAAGGGCTGTTCGGTCCCTGTATGACCGGAGCAGGAGCTTGGTTCGCATTGCCGGCAGTAAGTCAGACCTGTTCCAGGTGCATGTTGGACTCCGGCAGGGCTGCCCTTTGTCACCGGTCCTGTTCATTATTTTTATGGACAGGATTTCTAGGTGCAGCCGTGGGCCGGAGGGGATCTGGTTCGGGAGCCACTGGATTTCATCCCTGCTTTTTGCGGACGATGTGGTCTTGTTGGCTCCTTCGAGCCAGGACCTCCAGCATGTCCTGGGGCGGTTTGCAGCCGAGTGTGAAGCAGCCGGGATGAGGATTAGCACCTCCAAATCCGAGGCCATGGTTCTTGACCGGAAAAAGGTGGCTTGCTCCCTCCAGGTCGGGGGGGAATTCCTGCCTCATGTGGAGGAGTTTAAGTATCTTGGGGTCTTGTTCACGAGTGAGGGAAGGATGGAACGCGAGATTGACAGGCGGATCGGTGCAGCGGCTGCAGTAATGCGGTCGCTGTATCGGTCCGTCGTGGTAAAGAGAGAGCTAAGCCGAAAGGCGAAGCTCTCGGTTTACCGGTCAATCTACGTTCCTACCCTCACCTATGGTCATGAACTTTGGGTCATGACCGAAAGAATAAGATCCCGGATACAAGTGGCCGAAATGAGCTTCCTCCGCAGGGTGGCGGGGCGCTCCCTTAGAGATAGGGTGAGGAGCTCCGTCACACGGGGGGAGCTCGGAGTAGAGCCGCTGCTCCTCCACATCGAGAGGAGCCAGTTGAGGTGGCTCGGGCATCTGCATCGGATGCCCCCTGGACGCCTCCCTCGGGAGGTGTTCCAGGCATGCCCCACCGGGAGGAGACCCCGAGGAAGACCCAGGACACGCTGGAGTGACTATGTCACCCGGCTGGCCTGGGAACGCCTTGGGGTCCTCCCGGAGGAGCTAGGGGAAGTGTCCGGGGAGAGGGAAGTCTGGGCGTCCCTGCTCAGGCAGCTGCCCCCGCGACCCGGTATCGGATAAGCGGAAGAAAATGGATGGATGGAAAGTACATGATCTTTTCTAAGAAACATAAGTGTGGATCCTCTCCACCACCTCTTTTCACACTGCAGGGTAGATCAATAGAATTGGTCTCCTCATACAAATACCTAGGCTTTGTGCTGGAGGAGGTCTTATTATAATAATAATAATGGATTGGATTTATATGGCGCTTTTCAAGGCACTCAAAGCTCTCTGACAGGGTTCCAGGTTCCATTCATTCACACACAGTCATACCGGTGGTGGTAAACTACGATAGTAGCCACAGCTGCCCTGGGGCAGACTGACGGAAGCGTGGCTGCCACTCTGCGCCTACGGCCCCTCCGACCACCACCTCAAACATACAGCAGTCATACACACGAGGCAAGCTGGGTGAAGTGTCTTGCCCAAGGACACAACAACCATGACACAGTGACAAGGGCGGGGATTGAACCGCTGCCCCTCCGAACATTGGCCAACCCGCTCTACCAACTGAGCCACATTCAATATCATTTAAATTGCATGGTATGCAATTGCTAACTAAGCTCAGGTTAAAATTGGGGTTTTATTTCAGGAACAGTGCTTGTTTTTCACAGTCAGCTAAGAGAAAGCTGGTGGAAGCTACTTTTTTTTTACCTGTTTTAGACTATGGAGATGTGTTTTACAGACATACTACAAAGGCACTTTTGCAATCATTAGACTGTTTATCACTCTGCTTTAAGATTTATAACTCATAGAAATCATTCAACTCATCACTGCACACTGTATGAAATGGTTGGTTGGCCCTCACTTCATATAAGAAGGCACAAACATTGGCTAATACTTGTGTTCAAGGCTGTAGTTGGCCAGCTTCCTTTGTACATAACTAGTCTTTTAACAGTCAATAGACAAGAGTATAATCTGCGCTCAAGTAGATATATTCTTCTAAATATTCCATCAATGAGGACAGAGTCAGGAAAGACTGCTTTTATTTATAGTGCACCAGCTGCTTGGAATGATATTCAGAGATCACTCAAACTTACTGCTTTTATTTCACTCTCTGAGTTTAAGTCATATCTCAACTGTTGTGAAAAAAACAGTAAGCTTGAATATAGGAGGAGAGTCTATGGGTTATATCAATAACAACACTTTATTAGCAGAAATATCAGGAAAGCATATTCCGGCAATCATACGTGCACGGACCTAATAGTCAGCCCAACATAGGGTTAAGCTCACTAAAAAAGGCCCTTACAACAGAGTGCGCAGCTTATTTCATGAGACTCCACATGAGTCTGATTGGCTCATTCTATAGATGCAGGCGGAGCGTAATTTTAGCATTCCGCGGCCTGGTTGGAGCGCTGGGTATCTCCACCCACACTGGCTCATACGGTCCATCCCTCCGGGTGCTGTCATCTATGTATGTGTGTGTATGTTGTCGAGATGCACATATATCATATACTCCCCCCCTGTGTAGCTTCTGCTAAGGAATGTGTCTTTGGTATGTTTATTTGGCCCCCACCCCTGCCACTCTCTCGCCTGTGCCTTTGTGTGTAGTAATTTAAAACATGTGTGATTAGCTTATGTATTTACATTTTTCTCCACACAACCAAACATTCCAAATTGTCTGCTGCTGTATTTAATTTCTAACCTTGTTTTATGTATCTATTTATTACCTTGTCTGTCTTTATTATTTTAATTGTGTGCTGCTGCCTTGGCCAGGGCTCACTTGTAAAAGATTAAATAAAGGTAAAATAAAATAAAAAATGACTTTGTAAGCAGATTTTGACAACATTTTATGAATTTTGAATTTATTCGCAGAATGTTGACCAAAACGATGACTTTAACCCTTGCATTGTCCTCTGGGTGAAGGTGACCCATTGGCCGAAAATGTCCCTTTTGTGTGCGTGCGTGCATGCGTGAAGTAGGATTTGTTGTTGTGCATGACATTTGTGATTCTTAAAAGGGTTATCTTTTGTTTTTTAATGACAGGAAGAAAGTAAGAATAAAGGAAAAGATGACACAAACGCTTCATATCACAGAGCCATTTTATTATTTTAGTTATCCTTTTCTTTGTTGTCATCGTAACATAAGATCACAAAAAAGCACACAACACTTTAGTCAGTTCTGTAGATTTCGTCGGACCCATTTCTCTAGGGCAGGGCTACTCAATTAGTTTTCAATGAGGGCCGGTTGATATAAATGATCCAAAATGAGGGGCCGGAAAAATATGGCTTAAAAATGATGAGCATTGCATTAATAGCTACGGATACTGAAAAAACACTACATTGACATATGAGTGCATATATTGTCTTATTTTATCAAGTACAATGTAAGTCATATGTTTGCTCAAATTTCAACAGCTTGACAGTTCATATAGGTAAGAAATAGGCTAACGCTTGGTTCACACCGGCCGTGGAAGCGCCGCGAGTAGACGCGTAGCGGAGCCCGCTTCCATTCGGCGCCCCTGTTAAGCAATAGTGTCGTTCACACCAGACGCGGAGCGCCGCGAATAGGCGCGGCCCTCCCGCGCCGTGAAGCGATCGTTTCGGTGTCTGCTCTATTTTTGGCAGGAAATCACACAGAGAAACACGAGACAATCCGGTCAATTTTCAAAATAAAAGCAATTTTCAAAATAAAATACCGCAATTGACAAACGCGATCATATGCATTTGGTGTTGGTAGTAGTAGCATTAACAGTAGTGGTGCTATTAACAGAAGCAATATTATCAACAGTAGTAGACCATGGCAGCAGGCACATACTGGTGGTAAGAGTCAAACAACATTTACATTTAGGTCATTTAGCAGACGCTTTTGTCCAAAGCGACTTACAATAAGTACATTTGTCAAAAGAAGGCAACAAAGAAACCCATGCTATGTAGAGTCAAGGTGAAGTCTGAACAGGTGAGTCTTGAGCCTTTTTCGGAAGATGGCAAATGACTCTGCTGTCCTGACATTAGTCGGGAGTTCGTTCCACCACTGAGGCACCAGAACAGAGAAGAGTCTGGGCTTTGCTGAGCGACATTTGTTTGATTTCAGCGATGGTGGTACCAGCCGGCCAGCTGAAGTAGAGGAGCGAAGTGCTCGCTTCGGGGCATGAGGTTTGACCAGTGTTTGAAGGTAGATGGGTGCCGTTCCATTGATGGCCCTGAAGGCCAGTGCCATCGTCTTGAATTGGATGCGTGCTGCAACAGGGAGCCACATGGGAGAATTTGGGTAGATTGAAGATAAGGCGTGCTGCAGCGTTCTGGATACGCTGCAATGGTTTGATCGCAGAGGCCGGGAGTCCGGCCAGCAGTAGTCAAGGCGGGAGATGACCAGTGCTTCCCAGGGCAGTCTTTCCCTGGGATGAAGAGGAGTTCGGTTTTATTGAGGTTAAGCTTGAGATGATATGCAGTTGTCCAGACAGAGATGTCAGCCAGACAGTCCGAGATGCGAGTTGCAATGTGAGTGTCAGAGGTTGGGGGAAAAGATAGGAACAGCTTGGTGTCATCTGCGTAGCATTCTTAGGAGAATCCATGCAATGTAATAACAGAAGCTAGTGATCTGGTGTAGAGTGAGAACAGAAGTGGTCCTAATACTGAGCCTTGAGGGACACCCGTGTCCAGAGAACAGGGTTTGGACATAGAGCCATTCCATGTGACCTGAAAGGTGCGATTTGTCAGGTATGATGTAAACCAGGTGAGAGCAGAATCAGTTATGCCAAGTTCAGCCAGAGTGGAGAGGGGGATTTGGTGGTTGACTGTGTCGAATGCAGCAGATAGGTTGAGGAGAATGAGAACGGAGGAGTGGGATGAGACTCTGGTGTCTAGCAGGGACTCGGTCACTGTGAGGAGGGCCGTCTCAGTGGAGTGAGCAGTCCTGAATCCTGATTGATTAGGGTCAAGGAGGTTGTTCTGCAAGAGATAGGATGACAGTTGGTTGCAGGCGGCACGTTCCAAGGTTTTAGAGAGGAATGAAAGAAGAGATACAGGTCTGTAGTTTTGGATGTCAGTAGCGTCTAGGGTGAGTTTTTTAAGGAGAGGCTTCACTGTAGCTGTCTTAAAAGCCGCTGGAATGACACCTGAGGTGAGGGAGGAGTTCTGATTGAGCAGGTGGCGCTCTAGGAGACCGCCTATATCGCCTATGCCAAGAGCCGGCCCTGCGTGTCAGAGATACAAGAGCTGACTGACCGACAGGCTTGGCGATATGTCGGCACCCATAACAATCCTGCTGACGACATTACCAGGGGTAAGCCACTCTTGGCTCTGGTTGGGCTAAATCATTGGAGCCAAGGGCCCCCATTCCTCAAGCAGAGTCCTGAACACTGGCCAAAGAGGCCTGAGCAAGCGACAGCAGGTTCTTCCGAATTGAAGGGTACCACCTTCTGCAGCTTCATGGTGGTAGAACCCAAAATCAGCATTCCCGATGCCTCCCAGTTCAACACATGGAAAGAGCTAGTGGAAGCAACCCAGAAGGCATGTCAGGATGCTCAAGGGGCGGCGGTGGATAGCCATCCCATTAGTCACAGAGATGCAGAGATCCTATTGTTGAGAGGGTTTCAAGTCAACAGCTTTCCAGAAGAAGTTAATGCCCTCAAAGCACAAAATCCTGTGCCAAACCACATTCGTCTGGCCAGCCTTTCTCCAGAGTGGGACTCCTCAACATGCAGACTTCAAGTGGGGGGGAGGCTGCGCAGGCTGCAGGACTCGAGCATAGGAGAGATTAATTCCATTGTGCTGGATCCAAAGCACCCTGCAACCAAGCTCCTCATAAAGGACATGGATGAACGTCTGTTGCACCCTGGCACAGAGCGGGTGTATGCAGAACTGCGAAGACAGTAGTGGATCTTGCGAGGGCGGCAGGCTGTCAGACACCACCAACTCAACTGCCCATCCTGCCAGTGATGGAGAGCTCAGCCAAAGGTCCCACGGATGGTGGACCTGCCACTGCAGAGACTTAGACTTCTCTGTCCACCCTTTTACTCGATAGGTGTGGACTGTTTTGGACCTTACCTGGTCAAGATTGGTAGGAGAACAGAAAAGTGCTGGGGTTGCATCTTCAAGTGCCTCACGACCCGTGCTGTCCACATTGCACTCCTCAACTCCATATACGTAGATGCCTTCCTCCTTGCTCTTTGTCGGTTCATCGCCAGACATGGCCGACCGAAGGAGATTCTGTCAGACTATGGTACTAACTTCCGCGGTGCTGCACAGGAAACCCGCAGAGCCTTTGCAGCCATGGAACCACAGTTGAAATAACAACTGACAGAATATCAGATTGATTCAGGTTTAACCCACCAAACACTCCTAACTTTGGTGGTTCATGGGAGACGGAAGTCCATTCAATCAAGGCTGGTCTTAAAGTCGCAGTGGGGAGTCAAGCAATTTCAGAGGACGTCTTATGCTCAACCTTGGTGGAAGTTGAGGGGATCCTAAACTCTAAACCACTAGTGTCAGTGGACGTCGCTGACCCTGACCCCATTACACCAAACATCCTTCTCATGGGGCGGCAGGATGCGTCGCTACCTCAAGTGGCCTATGTTCCAGCAAACATGGGGTGGCGCAGATGGCGCCACTGTCAGGTGCTTATAGACCAGTTTTGGATCCAGTTCACACAGAGCTACCTGCCATCTCTTCACACGCGACAGAAGTGGCAGTCATCAGAGAACATGACTGTGGACACAGTTGTTCTAATTGTTGACCCATCACTCCCCAGAGCTCAATGGCTCAATCGGGAGGGTTGTTAAAACAGTCACTAGCCAGGACGGATGTGTCAGAACCGCAGAGGTTGTAGTGAAAGATAAAGTATACACAAGACCTGTTGCTCGTCTGATACAGCTACCTGCTCTCAAGGATGATACAAAGGACACTTGAAGAATTCCTGTTATTGCATATTTGCTGTTCAAATGTGGGGGCGGCTGTTGTGAATTCTTCATGTTCAGAGACATTTGATTCAGAGACTTTAATTGTGAAACTGCAACTCTTATTTTGAAAGTACAGAGCGATCGTTTTCGCTCTTTTCACTCATTTTTTATGCCGTTATTGGTGCAGAAGTCACTGACGATGTAAGTTATAATTATTGCTACTGTGAAATTAATGTGGTGATATAACCTAGTTCTCACTCCAGACTTCTGTTAAGTGTGTTTGATGAAGTCCTGCAATATCAGTGAGAAGTTGTTCCAGCAACTAGTCTGTTACAGTATTAGCTGTGTGTGGAGCTAAGTGGCCAGCTAAGCTAGTTTGGCTGTCTTGTGGGAATGAAACATGGCTTTGTTGTCAGTTTAGAAATGTAGTGGTCCACTGTTAGTGTTAGTGTTTATTACTTACATGTATGTATATACGATCATGCATATAGTAATTAAGCGCATATGTTAGTTATCAGGAATAACTCAATTGTGTTTCTGTGTTTCAGAAAGTAATCTGTTATGCACCATCATACTGCATCGTTAATACGCTCATTTTGGGAGTAAAGACTGTAAACAAACTGGTGACTGCGTGTTCTCTGACTGGAGCCCTCTAGTGGCTGATTTCCACAGACACCAGTTTAAGGGTTTCATACCCAACAAGACCAAAACATGTAGTCACTATGCAACAAATAGCTTGAATAAACTTCCTGAAGATGTAAGACTTGCCCCAAATCACTTTTAAAACTATACTGAAAACTTTTATGTTCACCATAGCTTTCTTTCTTTAATGTCTGCAATGTTTCTTTTTATTATGTTTTTATTCTCCTTGTCTTTCTGTAATGCATTTTAATTTTGCCTTTATTTTCTTTTAATTCTTCTATTTTTTTCACTTTATTGTATAACATGTTATGATGTGAAGCACTTCGAGTCTGCCTTGTGTATGAAATGTGCTATACAAATAAATTTGCCTTGCCTTGCCTTGTTATTATCTCATACTAATATGGGTCATTCCGTGTCATTTCATCAAATGCCTCCCACCTGACCATCTCAGAATGTCCTGAAAAAATTCAAGTACAAAGACACAATTGTTAATAGGACAAATCCAAAATAGTAGGTCTCTACTGTCAATAGTTTTCTCATGAAACATCATTGAATGAAGGGTAGTTTAGACGGTTTTTGACATCATGTTCTGAAAAGCCATTTTTAAACAGCAATATCTGGAAAACTATCTCAACTGTGGCCTTCAAATTTTTTACAGATTATATCTGTTACTAATAGCCTCCAGACATGGAATATTGGGGGTGTAGCTCTATGATAACCTAGTATGGTTGGTACTTAAAATGAGGCTTTTTGAAATAAAGTAGTACATTTGAAGAGTGGCTGAGCTCCCATTTTTGCAGATAAAAGACTTCTATCACTTCTGCCTCTATCTCTGGTGTTAGCTTAAACATTCTACAAAATATGGTTTCTCTCAGATGATTAGTTTCACAGATATTAAGGCTCAAAAATGTAAGTAAACACATCTTTGCCCAACTTCAGAGTCATATTCCAAAAAACTGACAACACATATCAGGTCCAAACTTACTTTTTTTGAAAGATCATATTCTTGTTAAAATCATATTAAAAATAGGGAGGGTGTTTTGCCTCATTTTGTCGCAGTGATTTTTTAAAATCCTGATATTGGTGGGGTATTTGTTGCCGTTTTTGGTACTGCATGTCCTAACAGCCTACTAGTAAACATTACAGCAGGGCAATTCAATTGTGTTTTTTACCATTTACCAAAGACTTACATATGACTAAATGCTACTGATAAATTTAGCCTTACGAAAACATTAAAATGTAGCACAGTTGTAGAGGCAATTAGTCCTTGAATGTGAGTTAAACATGGTGAAAGCAGCTTTTAATGTCTTAAACCATGAACAAACTTGGCATAATATTGAAGACTTTACATTTTGTCATACTTTAAGTATATAAATGACACAACCAAATCAAATAATAATCTTAATTTGAGCATAAGATTTTACATTACAGTACAAAAGTCTCCAAAGTTTGATATTGACAGTTTGTCTCTATGCTCACTGTGAGGGATCACACATTTTTCATCTTTTAGATCTGATTCCTTCATCACATTCATTAATTTGGCAGTCACTTTACAAATTGTCTAATGTACATCTCTGCTCTGTTGTGCTCATCGTTTTTGATGGCATACATGCGCCCAGTTTCTGTAGAGGGAACGTCAAATCTTGCAATTCTATGCTGCAGTGGGACATTGCACATCTTCTCTTCTTGGCCAGTAGAAACTATTGGCAGGGCCATGTGGGTGCATGAACTGAACCAGTACATCTTCATCTTGCTCTGAAACATCTCTGATACTTCCTATCCACCATTTCTGATCATAACTCACATATTGTCTCATAGTGAGCATAGAGACAAACTGTTATTCAATATCAAACTTTGGAGACTTTTCTACTGTAATGTAAAATCTTTATGCTCAAATTAAGATTATTATTTGATTTGGTTGTGTCATTTATATACTTAAAGTATGACAAAATGTACAGTCTTCAATATTATGCTATCATATGTTTGTTCATGGTTAAAGACATTAAAAGCTGCTTTCACCATGTTCAACTCACATCTAAGGACTTATTGCCTCTGTAACTACAACTGTGCTACATTTTTATGTTTTCTTAAGGCTAAATTTATCAGTAGCATTTAGTCACATGTAAGTCTTTGGTAAATGGTAAAAAACACAATTGAATTGCCCTGCTGTGATGTTTACTAGTAGAATGTTAGGACATGCAGTACCAAAACCGGCCAAAAATACCCCACCAATATCAGGATTTTAAAAAATCACTGCGACAAAATGAGGCAAAACACCTTCCAATTTTTTATATGATTTTAACAAGAATATGATCTTTCAAAAAAAGTAAGTTTGGACCTGATACGTGTTGTCAGTTTTTTGGAATATGACTCTGAAGTTGGGCAAAGATGTGTTTACTTCCATTTTTGAGCCTTAATATATGTGAAACTAATAATCTAAGAGAAACCATATTTTGTAGAATGTTTAAGCCAACACCAGAGATAGAGGCAGAAGTGATAGAAGTCTTTTATCTGCAAAAATGGGAGCTCAGCCACTCTTCAAATGTACTACTTTATTTCAACAAGCCACATTTTAAGTACCTACCATACTAGGTTATCATTTAGCTACACCCCTGATATTCCATGTCTGGAGGCTATTAGTAACAGATATACTCTGTAAAAATGTTGATGGCCACAGGTGAGATAGTTTTCCAGATATTGCTGTTTAAAAATGGCTTTTCAGAGCATGATGTCAAAAACCGTCTAAACTACCCTTCATTCAATGACGTTTCATGAGAAAACTATTGACAGTAGAGACCTAATATTTTGGATTTGTCCTACTAACAAGTGTGTCTTTGTACTCTAATTTTTTCTGGACATTCTGAGATGATCAGGTGGGAAGATTTTCAGAAATTTGATGAAATGACACGGAATGACCCATATTCCTTTCTCTTGTACTCATCAAATGTCCTGCTGCTCCTATTTGATTGTGTGTTAACTTTTGTTATTAGAAGACCTTTTGGTCTTTCTCCCTTCCTGAACCATCTCCCAAACATCCTTATCTCACATTGATTGATCAAGGCCTGTTGTGACATTGTGTAGGGAAACCCAGCTACTGCGAGAGCAGTCACACCTTTTGTCTTCCAAGAGGAAGAGATATCCTGAGACGTCAATATAAATCCACACTGTAACAAATTGTTGTCATTTCTACAGTAAAATTTTACATTAACTTCTTGTTCTGTCATTTTACAAAATATAACTGTACACCGGAATGCAATAAATAATTACAGTTGCTGACAGCATTTTCCCCCAAGGTAACATATTGTAAAATGACAGGCAAGTTGTATTCTGACTGTAGATGATGCGTATTACAGTTAAATACTGTTGATATCGGATTGCATTAAATTAAAAGAGGAGCACATGTGCACAGGTTCATGTTGGAAGCAGAGGAGCAACACAGTGTTCAAACACTCATCCATAAAACGTAAGTTGGACATAAATATCTCACAGAATTCAAATGTGATTCCACGTGTTAAGTGTTAGGTAACATAACCTAAAGTTGTCTGTGTAAGGTATCAGCCTGGTTTGCATGTCCTCAAAGAAAGTTAGCGAGAGAGTTAACATTAGCTAACGTTAACTAATTCAGCTGAAGCTAGCTAGCGTAACGTGTATTAGTTATTGTATTGTAAAGTTAGTTGTAACTAATACATGTTACGCTAGCTAGCTTTAGCTATGGACTATGGGCTCGGTCCATTAGGACCTTCTCCCTGGTGTATGTGTTGTTCCCCCTGTCTGATCTGTGTGTGTGCATGTGGGTGTGGTCTCTCTCAACAGGCAGCAGCCAGGTGGATCCACTCAGCAATAAACCAGCAATAAAGTCACTGGATTCCCTCCTGCTCGTTGCCAGATCGTTGATTCAGTATATGTGGTTGTACTCCTCATGGCTCACCTCTGCAGCTTTTTTGGATTCTGTGCTCCAGTACTAGCTTGTGTGGCTAACTCCCTGAGTTTTTCCACTCGCCTCAGATTGCCGTGCTTGCCTAGCAGCCTGTGCTGCTTCTCTGCCGCCTGCTCTCTTGTGTCCCCCTGCCGAGTGATTATGTTCGACTCAACGGATCTCACTACACCTTGCTGCAACACTGCAACAGACGTCACTCCACGCCACCGTCACCCTCTTCGTCACTGGTGACCTCACGAACCACGTCGGGACCCCGGGACCTTGCACCACCCCTCCTCAACCACACTTGTTTGTAAATTTTTGAACATTAAAAGACTTTTATTCACTGTTACCTGTGATTCGGAGTCGTGCTTTTGGGTTCAGATCTTGTTCAAACCGTAACAATTTAAAGGTGCTAGTAGGCAGATTTTGTTACTTTTGTACAAAGCCAGGCTAGCTGTTTCCCCGTTTCCAGTCTGTGCTTAATTAGGCTAACCAGCTTCTGTCTGAAGCCTTATATTTAACAAGCAGATATGAGAGTAATATTAATTTCTCAATTATTTTTTTCATTATTATTTATTCATGGGGATTCGGATTGAGTTCTGAAGGTATGTTGTAAAACTATTGAGTTTTAATAAAAGTTTTGTTTTGTTGCAGCTCAGACTGGTTTTATTTAACAGGTGAAGAAAATCTAATGCAATGTTACAAGTAACAGCAAGCCTGTTCTCATTCAATATGCATATTTTTCAAAGCTGCTAATGTGGAAAACAAAAATGAACTGTAAAAACATTCACATCAACATATTGTATTGTGAAGTATTAACAGCTATTTACTGGCAACTTTAGTTAACCTGTAATTCAAATAGATTACAAGATAATGTTGTAAACTAGATCACTAGTTTTTAGTTAAAACAAACAAATTGCTGTAATTCATATACAACAAAAACCTGTAAAAGTTATCCTGTAATATACTGTTATCCTTTTTACAGTAATTAGAAGCAATTTTACAATACTTTACTGGCAACTTTTTTTGCCAGGTATTTACTGTAAATTCTAAAGTCAATTTGTTACAGTGCACCCATCACACATTCCTCTTTGTTCTCCAGATAATTCTGTATAAATCTCTATAGGCTAGCCCATTCTTGTGAGAAAGGACTTTATCGCAAGGCTGTAACTTTCTTTTTCCACTGTCAGTGATTAAACAGCATCTGAACCAGCCACAGAATTGGACCTGAAGAGTTTTCTTCTACAGTAGGAAATGTTGTGTTGTCGAATGATAGACCCAAGTGGTAACATGTACAAATTAAAAAGCAAAGGACCAAGAATTGACCCCTGGGGAACCCCATATAAGATGGGCTTTACATCAGAAGAGAGGCTGTCGATAGAAACAGAAAAGGATCTCCTATTTAAATAGGATGAGATCCAATCAAGAGCTGTACCCTGGAGGCCAACTGAGTGCTGAAGACGTTGGAGAAGAATAGCATGATAAACTGTATCAAATGCAGCACTTAAATCGAGCAGAATGAGAATCGATATTTTTTGATTGTCAGTTGCAATTCGAAGGTCATTTACAACTCTGACTAGAGCAGTCTCTGTGCTGTGATTTACTGATTGGCATCAAAGATGGAATTTTGAGACAAATAGGTGGAAAGTTGCTTATAAACAACCTTCTCTAGAATTTTGCCTAAGAAAGGCTAGTTGGAGATGGGCCTATAACTCTCACAAGCCAAGGGGTCAAGCGTAGGTTTCTTTATTAGTGGTATAGAAATGGCATGTTTGAGGGAACCAGGGAATGTTCCAGATAGCAGAGAGGTATTGACAATATGAAGTATGTCAGCAGCCAAGCAGCTGAAAACTTGTTTGAACAGTTTAGTAGGGACAGGGTCGAGGGAGCAAGTAGCTGAACCTAAGTTTTGGACGACTTCTACCAGCTCACTCAGATGGATTTGTGCGAAACTGTGGAGAGTCACCGTACTATTGGGCAGAGGTGGGTTAAGAGATTGAGGATTGAAGCCATCACTGGAAGATGATGTGATACTGCTCCTGATAGATTTTCACTGAAAATCGTAGCAAACTGATTGCACTTCTCTTTAGTGTGGAGCTCATATGGTATCAAACGCGGAGGGTTGATTAGTCTGTCAATGGTATTAAACAGGACTATCTGATATAATCTGAGAAAAGTACTGTTGTCAAGCTTTTTTCATTTCACAGTTGTACATAAGCATGTGATTCTTATAGTTCACGAAGTCAACATACTTTTCAGAGATTGCTGGAAAGTAGTGTACCTGGAGGGAGTCCTGCAGGTGAGGCTAAGGATAGCCTCAATGGATGGATGGGTACATTTCTATGTGTGAAACTGGGTCTGCATGTTTTTTTTAAATTTGATTTAACCTTTATTTATCCAGGAAAGGATCCATCGAGATTTGACAATCTCTTTTCCAAGGATGTCCTGGTCAGGAAGCATTACAAAACAATCAGTCCAAACAGGCGAGAAAATACATAGCAAGAGCAAGGTAGCAAAGAGACAATTGTAGGGGCCACAACCCCACGATTCTTGGATGTGACTTCTCAACAAACGAAATATGAACTATTCACCCTTAAAAGATAAACAGACAAAGGTCCCATTGCAGCAGATGAGTAAACATTTTCCATCAGGTCACTGGACTAACCTGGAGGAAATGTGAGGCCGCTTTATGACTCGGTTAGAGGATTTATGAACCCTTAAATCAGAGCATCTACAAGTTCTCCTCGCACCCCCGAACGAGGAGGACCAGACCTTCAGAGTCACCAGACTTTGAGGCACCTAAATGCAGCTGGAAACTGATTAACACCTTTGTTTGACAGAGAGCCTGATTGAAGGATAACACCATCATGTTGAAGAACCTTTCTCCCCTCTGGGAGTCATAAACTAACGAACTGGTCTGTAAAAACAACCTGGTCTGCTGACCTGCAGAGAAATGTCACATGAACTCAGCTAAGGAAATCATGTTAAAATTTAGACCAAACCAAGAAAAGGATGAGATATATGTTCAACATTAGTTTAAAACCATCCATAATAATCATTGAGGAATTATAAGCATACTGGCGAACTTCCCGTCGTTCTACGCAGAAATGCTAAAAATTAACATTGTCATTGTAATGGACTTAACTACTGCAGTCAGACGAAAATATGTTTGCTCATCAATCTGCCCGCATCACAGAGGACAAAATGCTTACTAAGTTACCAAACTTGTTTGGGCTAGCTTGATAGGTTTGCATTATATGTGTTGGATCAAAGTTCCCTTCAACTCTACCTAAAATTATTTGTACAGAGAAATGTTTACGGTTCATGTTTCATTTATTTTGACCTATCATTCTGTGTGAGAACTATATGCAATGTGCCAACTTTGACCATAACGGCAAGATGGTGTTCAAACGTTCTAGTCATAGGATTGCATTTCGTTTTGTTTTACAGTTTAAATCACAAAGGTTTCGGACTGTAACTCGAACGGGTCCCTCCTGGACATGCCCCCTCGGTCAGCATAAAAGCTGCATGTTACAGACACCCGTTGCTCTTGCCTCCCGGCTCTTGCCTCCCGGGCTCTGGCCTCTTGGCTCTTGCCTCCCTGCTCGTGCCACCAGGCGCTGGCCACCCGGCCTTCGCCTTTGCTCTTACCCTTTTTCGAATTTCGTCCCTTTCTGGCTCCTAATTTTTTCTACTTTTATTAGAATAGTTTGTTCGTCGTTGGCTTCTTTATTTTTGCATTTTTAGCTTTTCTTTTTCCGCAAGAATTTTTGATCAATGCTAACTCAACCGGCGGCCGCAAGATTTGGCATATTGACTTACGCTTATACCTAAGTCACCCAAGGCCGAACTCAAGGAGAAGACAGCTGTTTAACTAAGACGGATTACGGCAAAGAAGGACGCCCACTACGAAACTACCGCAGATCTGCGCTAACGGTTCCCTCGGGTCTACATCACCGACGGAAGAGCGACCGCTTGGAGTTTCAGGAAGCCGAGAAGAAGCGTCCCAAAGTAAGACCGAATCCGCATTCAACAGTAATGACCAAGTTGCAGGGTGATACTGAGTATAGCGTCTGTTAATATCTAATATCTGTGAGGTCATTTATCCCATTATTCACCTTTTCCTCTTACTAAGGAGTCCAAATCCTTAGTAATCCTTAATATTCAATGCCAAAGAGATACACTTTTTTTAAAGTTATTTTTAATTCTTATTTTCATGTATTTGTGTAGAAGAGAGCAACTGTTTAAAAACACAAATAAAGAAAATTTGTGGAGGAAATACAATAAAACCTCAGATTCTAGATGATCATGTGGTTTTATAATTATAAAATATAATTAATTAATATTAAGTAATCTAACCTATAACATTTTCATGACGTGAAATTATGATCGCTAATGCAAAAAAATGTCAACTTTCATGAGTGCTGCCTTGGAGCACTTTTGTGTCCCCACCAATCTCAAAATCAAACCTACTCCCTTGGTAAAGGGTTAAGTATATTATTAAACTCAAGAATCTGATGGAGCTGGGTGGATAGCAGGGACTCAAATCATTTTGCAAGAGTAGAGAGATTCGAGATTGGTCTATAGTTCTGAGTATAGTAATCTGAGGGATCACTGGATTTCAGCAAGGGCATGACAAATGCTTGCTTCTATCGAGCTGGAAATTTCTGAGAAGACATAGACAAATTAAAAATATCAGTTATTGTCTGAGCATTAATGGGGCGGCTGATTTGAGAAAAAATGGATCAAGACCATCTGGCCCAGCAGATTTCTTAATGTCTAATGTTTGCAACGCGTGAAAAACCTCAGATGTTGACAGAGGGGTAAAATTAAAACCAGGATTTGCGACTGGCGGAGGTAAAGATTGCAAAGATTCCAATTCGCTTGCACCTGGGTGATGTTGGGACTTTGAAATTGTGTTGACTCTTGAAATTTTGAGCGTATTCTAGTCCTGCTCAATGTGTTAAGTGTCCTGAGATGACTTCTGTTGTGATTTGACACTATAAATAAAATTGTATTGAAATTCAGAGGGAGCAAACGATGCTCCATGAGTAGCCTGAAATAAATCAAAAGTATGGCCAGCATTCTTGAAATGAACATTAAATAAATTGGACATTTCCTATTTATCAGCAGTAAAAGTATAATTTTGCTTTAATTTTTTTGGGAGGCTACCTACTGACTTGTTTTGAAGCCCCTTAATTGTTTTCCAAAACTTGGAATGGTCATTTAAGGTATCTGTGGTTAATGACAGGTAATAGCTGGCTTTAGATTTTCTGATGAGAGTTTGTTTTTGAATTTGAACACGCAGAATTTGTTTTTCTAGCTAAGGACCATTGTCTGTTGCGCTCAAGGTGCAGTTCTGCTCACTCCCTTGTAAACCAGGGTTTCTGCCTGTCTTTTATTCTATGCTTTCTAAGAGGGGCATGTTTATTTATAATCGAGATGAACTTATAATGGAAAAAAGTTACAGCATCATCAATAAACTGACTTATGAATCATGATTGGCAGGAGGTTTATGTAGAAGATACTAATCAATCATATGATGCATTTTTAGATACATTCTTGACACTTTATGACAGACATTGTCTGTTGAAATAATATAGACAAAATCCCAAAAAGAGGGTAAAACCATGGTTAACAAATGGATTGTAAAAAGCTTGTAAAAAGAAAAATAGGCTCTATAGGGAATTTATCAAGCATAGAACAAAGGAAAAGGAGGACAAGTATTAAAAATATAAAAATAGATTGACCTTCATTATGAGATTGCAAAAAAAAGACTTTCCAGCCATGTGTCTTACCCCAGTCAGGACATCACACTGGAGAAGATTTTACCAGAGACCCTTCACTCGAGGCTGTAACCCATCCAATCTCTGCTACCCACCATTCTTCACCGGTAAGGAACTTGAAGTACTAGGGGGGCTGTGGAACTGCCAGTCTGCAGTCAAGAAGGCGGACACCATTTCAGCCTATGCCTCCCTGCCGACTCTCCACTTCCTGGCCCTTACGGAGACCTGGATCACCCCAGAAAACACTGCCACTCCAGCTGCCCTTTCAACTGCCTACTTGTTCTCACACTCCCCAAGATGAACAGGGCGAGGAGGAGGAACTGGCCTCCTCATCTCACCTAAATGGTCCTACCAGGTCCTTCCCCTGGACCACCTACCCCGATCTGCACTTGAATTCCATGCCGTCTCTGTCACCCTTCATTTCAAGCTCAACATCATAGTGATCTATTGCTCACCCGGTCCTCTCGGTGACTTTTTAGATGAGAAAGATGCCCTCCTGAGCTGCTCCCCTGATGATGGCACACCACTCGTCGTCCATGGTAACATCCACCCGGGAAAGCTGCATTCATCTGAATTAATTGACGTCTTCTTCGCATTTGACCTTACACTCTCCACCAACTCAACAGGCCGGGAACCAACTTGACCTTGTCTTCACAAGATCCTGTGGCATTTCGGCACTCTCTGTTACACCACTCACCATCATGTCCGACCACCACTTGTGACTTTCTACCTCCCCTCTACGCCTCAAACTGTCACCAGTCGCCGCAACCTGAAATCCCTCACTCCCTCCGCTCTCTCCTCAACTGTTATTTCCTCACTACCATCCTCAGAACAGTTCTCCTTAATGCCTACTGAGGAAGCCTCCTCCATCCTGATGTCCTCACTCTCCTCTTCTTTGGACACTCTCTGTCCCCCAATCTCAAGACCTAGGCGATCATCTCCCCCCCCCCCCCCCCCCCCTCCCTGGCTGTCCGAACCTCTGCAAACCAACAGATCATTGTTGCGAGCGTCAGAGAGAAAATGGAAGAAATCGGGCCAGCACGAGGACCTTGCTCACTACCACCACCTCCTCTCTGACTTCACCTCAACTGTTTCGGCAGCTAAATCTGCCTTCTACCTGGCAAAGATCAACTCTTCTGCCTCCAACCACAGGAAACTCTTCTCCAGGTTCTCCTCCCTCCTCACCCCTCCTACCCCTTCCTCCCTTACTGCCGATGACTTTGCAACTTACTTTACCAAGAAAGTAAATGACATCAGCTCGTCATTCACACCTATTCCCTCCCTGAAAACATCTCCCCCAACTCTCAACTCTGATGGTCTTACCAGCTTTAGCCCCCTCACCTCTGAAGATGTGCACGCACTTGTTACATCTAACCGTGCCACCACCTGCTCCCTTGACCCGATTCCCCCCTCTCTTCTCCAGGACATCTCACTCGACATCTTGCCATTCCTCACCACCCTGATCAACTTCTCCCTCACCTCAGGTGTCATTCCAGCGGATTTTAAGACAGCTACCGTGAAGCCTCTCCTTAAAAAACCCACCCTAGACGCTACTGACATTCAAAGCTACAGACCTGTATCTCTTCTTTCATTCCTCCTCTAAAACCTTGGAACGTGCCGCCTACAACCAACTGTCACCCTATCTCTTGCAGAACAACCTCCTTGACCCTAATCAATCAGGATTCAGGACTGCTCACTCCACTGAGACGGCCCTCCTCACAGTGACCGAGTCCCTGCGAGACGCCAGAGCCTCGTCCCACTCCTCCGTTCTCATTCTCCTCGACCTATCTGCTGCATTCGACACAGTCAACCACCAAATCCTCCTCTCCACTCTGGCTGAACTTGGCATAACTGACTCTGCTCTCACCTGGTTTACATCATACCTGACAAATCGCACCTTTCAGGTCACATGGAATGGCTCTATGTCCAAACCCTGTTCTCTGGAAACAGGTGTCCCTCAAGGCTCAGTATTAGGACCGCTTCTGTTCTCACCATACACCAGATCACTAGGTCCTGTTATTACATTGCATGGATTCTCCTACCATTGCTACGCAGATGACACCCAGCTGTTCCTCTCTTTTCCCCCAACCTCTGACACTCACATTGCAACTCGCATCTCGGTCTGTCTGGCTGACATCTCTGTCTGGACAACTTCACATCATCTCAAGCTTAACCTGAATAAAACCGAACTCCTCTTCATCCCAGGGAAAGACTTCCCTCGCATGGACCTGTCGGTCACTGTCGAGGGCGTCACAGTAATGCTGTCTTCAACTGCGAGGAACCTGGGTGTAATCCGCGATGACCAACTATACTATAAAAATGTGATTAAAAACTGTAGTAAAAATGATTTTCCAACATTTTGTAAAAAATGACAATTCAGTCATTGAAAATGTAGATGAAATTGTTAATGAGTTTAATGATTTTTTTGTTAATATAGGCCCTAAGTTGGCAAAGGAAGTAAGCCTTGGAGACGAAGACAATATTTATGATTTAGCATTTGACAGAAGCAATTCTATGTTCCTTGGTGGAGTTTGTGAGAGTGATGTGTTAGAAGTTGTTAGAAAGTTTAAGAATAAAAAATCCACCAACGGTAACACTATTGATATGTCACTTATAAAAGAAGTAATTGACTGTGTCCTCGAGCCATTTACTTATGTATGCAATAAATATATTCGAACAGGTATCTTTCCTAACAAAATGAAAATGGCTAAGGTGGTTCCAATCTATAAAAATGGTGATAAACTTAATGTATCAAATTATAGTCCTGTGTCTTTGCTACCTCAGTTTGCTAAAATACTAGAAAATCTATTTGTAAATAGACTTGATGACTTTATTAAGAAATATGAGTTATTGAGTGACCATCAATATGGGTTTAGGAGTAATCGAACAACCTATTTAGCAGTGATGGAAGTTGTAGAAAGTATAGCATCAGCAATAGATAAGAAACAACACACTGTAGGTATATTTATTGATTTACGTAAAGCGTTTGACACAATTGATCATTCCTTACTATTGCAGAAATTGGAACGATATTGTATAAGAGGTGTCGCACATAATTGGTTAAAAAGTTATTTAAATAATAGGTTCCAATATCTAAAAATTAAAAATACCGAATCACATTTTAGCAGAATAACCTGTGGTGTTACACAAGGTTCAGTATTGGGACCTAAGTTATTTATACTTTATTTAAATGATATTTCCACAGTATCAAGTCAATTGAAATGTGTTACAGTTGCAGATGACACAAATTTATTTTGTTCAGGACAGGACATTAAAGAACTGTTAAAAACAGTGGAAAGGGAATTGATTATGTTAAAACAAATGGTTTGATGACAATAAGTTATCACGAAATGAAGATAAAACAAAATGTATGGTGTTCAGTGGTGACAGGGCTAAAATAAAACTGAACTTAAATGGAGTTGAAATTGAAAGAGTATATGAAATAAAATTTTTGGGAGTGATCATAGATTATAAATTTAGTTGGAAGCCACATATAGAATATACCAAACGGAAATTATCTAAATCTATTGCTATTCTTTACAAAACAAGGGATATGTTGAATAAGAAATGTTTGCATATATTGTATTGTTCACTTGTAATGCCATATATGTCATATTGTGTTGAAGTCTGGGGAAATGTATATAAAACAAATATAGACCCTTTAATTAAACTTCAGAAAAGAGCTATTAGAATAATAAATAAAGCTGGTTATCATGAATCTACTAACCAGTTGTTTATTGAGTCCTGTACCTTAAAATTTTTAGATATTGTGTATTTAAAAACAATGGAAATACTGTTTCGAGGTAGGAATAAAAGCCTTCCTGTTCCTATTCAACATTTTTTTAAATTAAGAAAAGGAAATTATAATTTAAGAGGGTTGTGCATCTTTGAAACAGGTAAAGTGAGAAGAAATGTGTTTACAGATGTGTTTCAGTTTTGGGAGTTAAACTATGGAATGGACTGTGTGATGAGTTGAAAATGTGTAGCTCTCTGTTGAGTTTTTAAAAAGCCTTGAAATGGAAAATAATTAAGAATTACTATGTAAAATGATTAATATGTAAAACAAATTATTATAGATTATAATTTAGAGGAAAGTTTTTTTGTTGTTGTTTTTGTTTGTTTTTTATTATTATTATAATTATTATTATTATTATTCTTTTTTTGAACTGAAAATAAACTATTCATTCAACTATTATTCATTCATAAATGGAATTAGGGATGTTTGCTGCCAATCTACCTGGGCTAAATCCTGGAGGAACGCGTGCTCAGAGAAATGCTTAAAGGAGCGTTTGATGATGATTTGACTTTTGGATTTAGGCATTTTGGTATTTCTGACACATGCAATGCAGCAATGATCACTAATGTCATTTGGAAATACACCAATAGACGTGTATTTATGGGGAACATTAGTCAAAATTATATCAATAAGAGTGTCATTTCCTGGATTAACAGAGTTATTTCTGGTAGGACTGTCAATAAGTGGGGTGAGATTTAGAGAATCATAGGTCTGCTTTAAAATTGAGGATTTCTCACTCAGCCAATCTAAGTTTAAATCACCCATTAAAATTAGCTCATGGGACAAATATTTGGATAAAAGTTCAGATAAATTGGAAATACAATCAGTTGTGGCTGATGGAGGTCGGTAACACCCAATTATGGTGATAGGTGCGTTAGCCACTGTTATTTCCACAGCCAAAAACTCAAACTGTCTGGGGATGGATATGGAGTGTAATAAGGATCCCTGTAAATGCTCAGAAACATACTTAGCAACACCACCGGCCCTGCCTTTTCGGTCAACACGTTAAAGCCAGTAAGGTGAATAACATTGTCAGGAACAGATGGTTTTAACCAGGATTCAGAGACAATCACAAGATTTGGTTTGGCTGACAAAAACCACGTTTTAAATAGTTCAATTTTGGGAACAAGGCTCCTGGCAGTGTAAGAAACCAAGACCATGCCTACGACTAAAATCATCAGGAGTGGAAAGATGCTGCAGGCCACTGACCAAGGGGGGAGCTGGGGCTGAGTTGCTAATTATATCTATTGATTCGGCAGAGCTAGGAGCTGGAGGGTTGGGGATTAATGGGTGAGTTATAAGGCAAGAGGAGGGACTAATCGGAATCAAGGTGAATGAGTTTCTATGATTAGCAGGTAGAGCAAGTGATCTGTATGGTTTATTTGTTACTCTTACTGGGATGCACTTAGGTGTAGTGAGACTACTGCACAGGTAGGGGGAGCTATACATATGAGTAACAGGTTGTAGTTGTATTGACTGATGTGGCCAAGGAGGGGAGCTAGAGGGCGGGACCGAGTATAGTGGTGCCAGCGAAGCTTTGGGAGGAGAAAAAGAGTGAATGGAGGGGGTGTGGCAGGTAAACAGCCAATCAAGTTCACGTGTAGCAGCGTGGACAGCGTGTTGGAGAGCAGCGAGCGGAGCAGGTGGACTGTAACCAGGTGTGGAGGCTGAGAATCCTACTAAAACCTTCCACTCTGCGCGCCACGGTGGGAGTTGGCCCGGAAATAAGAACAGACTTCCTGCAGCTGCTTAGGAAATTTAAAAGGTCTAAAAAAATGTTTTTTTTGTCAGTTCAGACTGTCTACGAGAGTTGTCATTGGACCCAACATGAACGACCGCTCGTTTTATTGAGGCCGGAAGAGAGCGCAGCAGCTAAAATGACTGGAACTGTGGACCCAGGGGAACAGTGTGTGGCAGCGTTAAAAAAGCGGACATTTCTGATTATTGAATCTCCAACTATAAGTGTGGTTGGGGAGAAAAGTGGACGAGGGGTGACGACTACCAGTTCCCATTTCCCCAAAGAGTGGAGACTGGGTCAGCACTGTGAGAGGAGGATGTGGAGTGAGGACGGACCGGGTTGGCAGCGGGGACGGCAGCCGGGACATGAGAGGGATTCCCCGACACCTGCTCCGGGCGAGGGGGGATCCCAGGGCGGGGCGAATGAGTGGAGGAAGCCGGCATTGATGGCGGAATGGTCATTTTGAAGTGGGGGAAAATTGTCCTCATCCAGGATGGAAAACTTATTGGACAAATTGAGGGCCGTAGGTGCTAGTGTGCTTTTCTGGAGAGTATTCCACGATTTCCGACGGGATCCGGGAGCGGGAGTGAAGTTGACCAGCGCCTTGGGCTTTGCTCCTAGCCGGGACCAGTGAGCTGCAACCGTGAAGGCAGGATTGTTCGGAGACGTGAGTGAGGCAGTCGAGTCGAGTTCTCCCGTGGATGTTGAGTTGGCAGCGAGACCCAGAGCAACGACCATCGAGTCCATGAGGTGCTCCTCTTCCCTCAGCTGGTACAGCGTGGACATCCTCCCTTCCAGCTGATCGATCCTCTGGCTAAGCCGGTGGCAGCTGTCACAACCAGGTGAGGTAAGTGGAGCCATGTCACGGTGGGGTCGGTGGAGGTTTTCTGGGGAGGAATAAACACAACTGTGGCCAGTAACGGAGTCGGAACAAGTGAGGGTTGTGGTTGTTGTTGTTGTGGTGGTAGTAGGCCGGGGAGGTCAGCAGAGACAGTAGCGCAGGGGGAGACTTACACAGAGGGAGCCCATGGCGGAGAGTAGATTCAGTGTACACCCAGGTCAGAGTTGGTCAGTGAGACTTACCGGCGCAGGCCCATAAACTGGGCCTGGTGAGTTGGATCGGCCTCCGTTAAGCTGTGTTGGTGGTCTTCCGTGAAGGTTAGCCCAGTGCTAACTGTGGTTACGCCTAGTGGTGCCGGTCGGGTTAACAGGATAAAATTAAATAAATCTACACATCCGATGATCCAGTAGCCGCAGAATTAAAAGACAGACTTTGCAGAGTAGAAATCTGCCGTTAAATTAAGTCAAGTTTGGATAAGAACCTGTTTAAAAACGGATTGTAGCAGCTTCCTGTGAGTTTGTGAATGTGTATTTGTGATGTAATTTTGTCCAATCCATACCACAGGGATCTGTAGAATTTATTTTTGGAAAGTTAATGTGCAGTTAGACAGGTCTGCTCAGAACATTTCTACATTCGAAAGAAGTGTCTGAAAGTGTTTCTTCATTTTGCCAATGAGTCCACTATATAGTGTTCTACATAGAACTCCCTATGTAGGGAGGAGGGACAAGGGAATGCTTTCGGACACAGCCTCAGAAATTCTTGCCAATGCATCGGGGCATTTATCACTTACACAAATTCACATATGTAGACGCACTTCTCAAATGTACGTCATACGCTAGTATGAATATGACGTTTGTATGTCATCATTTCCTGGCAAAGGCATTTGGGAAGTCCTCTGTATGTGAAGGGGGCGAAACCTCATTCATAATCAAGTCTTTCAGCCCCAGCTGTTCCTGTCCCCACAAAAATCCCATTCCAATTGGTCATGGTGCGTTCATGTACTATTGTACATATTAGGACAATGTCCGTTGATACTCACTGGAAAAAATAGCATTTTGTCACTTTGTCATCTGTAACTGCATTGTAGGGAAAACATCCGCACGAGACACTCTTTTAGCAAGGTCCATTTAAAATAAAAAAAAGTGAAATCAGCAGCAGCATCATGTTGCATTATCTGCTGTATGATGCCAGAAGTTCATGCGCTGAAATAAAAGCCACCAGACACGCATTACTGACCCTGACGGCGCTCAGCTCTCATGATCCTGGTTCGGTGAAAGCGGACAGGTCGCAAACTCTTTCCCGGTCTGCTGTGGATGAAGGATGTCCCCGTTATTAATGGACGCTGGGTACTGTAGGAATTTTGTTCACAAGTTAGTCAATCAGAAGGACCTCACAGAGTCTATATTGCGTAATTCAGATTCTGCAGGAGGATCACGAAGACAGCGAAGTCGTTGGTTCTTTAGTGCGCCATTGCTTCCGGCATTTATTTGCAGATGGACATCAGATGATACAGGTGTCTGGAGAAAGTCTCTTCTCTAGCTAAGAGCTGCCATGTGCAACACAGTGCTCTATACCAGAGGCAAGAAGTTCTGGGCCCTCATTTATAAAACTGTGCATAGGATCCTTACTAAAAGTGTACGTACGCCAAAAAGCCAAAGTTTGCGTGCGCCAAAAAAAAATCTGATTTATAAAACTGTGCGCATGCAAGCTGTACGTAGTGTTCCCTTTATAAATCACAGGATCACCTACAAGTGTGCGTACCTGAATCCCGCCCTGTACACGCCCACATTTTACTATGTTAATGAGCCGGCATGCGATCGTTTCCGTGTGGTGAATCAAGGCGAAAGGTCAGAAAAATAGCGATGAAACGTAACTTTTCAGAAACGGAGAAGAGACACTTGTTGGGGAGGTGGAGGCCCGGACAATAATTTAATTTAGTGGTCACAGCAGCGGGATCACGGATAAAAAGACGCAGTGCGAGTGGCAACACATTGCTGCTGCAGTCAACGGCGTCAGTGGGACGGAGCGGACGGTGATCTGAAGGTAAATGACATCTTTCCGCTCCTAACATGGATTTAATGTATTGTAGAGTATTTGAGGAGGTTTGATTTTGATGTGACTTTGGCGGGAATTGTGTCTGAAAAGGAGGGAGACACAGACGCGACTGAGACCAGAGGGATAAGGGTGAACAGATTTTAAACTTTTATTGTTTATAAAACAAAACGTTAAATAGTTTTTGTCCTTCCAGAGTCTGCAGCGTTGGGCGTAGAGGAGAGTGATGGTGAGGAGGGTGATATGAGGAGGGTGCTGTGAGGAGGGTGACGGGCCCTCGGCACAGCGTCCGGGTCCGGCGCAAAGCAGCAGCGCACCCCGGGCGCATGGCACATCAAGCAGTCGGGTGCACACTGATGCCATCCTGCAACTTCAGCGAGACACAATCACCGCCATCAACAACGTTGCAGATGAGCTACGGCAAACGCGCACTGTGATTAATAAAATAATACATTTACAATGAACATTGATTGTTGTCTTCCTTATATTACAAACGGATAACATCCTCACGGATTCTTGCGCCCTGTTGATACCCCTCCAGTCGGGCAGGGGGCCGTGGCTCGGGGTCATCGATAAAGTTGCGCTCTCCACGCTCCACGACTGAGCGCGCACGAGCCTCATTATAGCGCATTTCCTCTGCGCTCTGGTGGTTTAAAAACGAGGATAAGTGTAACAAGTATACACGATGGCTTAATGGCTGTATGTATGTGAGTTGATGATATATGCACATACATAAGGAGAATATTTAGTTATTCCCGCTGTGTTCTACAGTGATCTAATGGAAGGTTTTTATTGTATACTGTATTACATGCATTTGGGCCGTCTCCTCCTCCTGCGGTGACAGCGCTGATTCAATATTTCAAAATTATTTTGATTTAAGATACAAGTCAGATTTTAAAAGGTGTTAATATGAAAAAAAAAACTATCACTCATTAAAAGCGTCCAAAACATTGCTGGAGGTCATCATGATAACGCAGATCTAACGTATGATATGGAGTGTAATTAAATGTGTGCAAGTCAATAAAAATATATAGTTCTTCTCAGACCAGGCGCAGTCAGCTTTCAGCGCACCTGCGCCGCGCCGACGGGGTGTGTCAGCTGGACTTTGCAAGTTTCGTGCACCGCGCAGGCTCGCGCAGGCTCGCGCAGGCACACCTCCCGTCACTCCCACCGGCGCAAGTGGGAAAGAGGGAGGAGAAGAAGGCGTGAGTGGGAGACGAGGAGGAGACGAGGCGTGGACTGGGATTAATACAGCCGATTCAGATCTTCACCAATCAAATGAGCTCCTCTCCTCACCTTTAATGTGTTAGGGGAGGTTCAGTGCAAGATCCGTCACTTGACAACCCGATGACAGAAGCAGCGCCGCCGCTCCCACCACGCGCTGTGCGCGCATATTATAATAATAACAATGCCCATATTATAAAAAACAGGAGAGAGAGAGGGAGATGTTTTGGTCCGAGAGACTGAGTTTCCGTTACGCGTGCCATCCGCCTTTGATCTGACGTCAGATGTGACGTGACAATCTATATAGATATAAATTCACGTGTTGATTCAATTAGTTGCATTAAATAGTGTTTGTTGTGATTATTTATTGCATTTAAATGTGCCTGGAACTGTGGAAACCTGCCTGTGAGGTCTCGGTGATGTGTAAGCACTGCGCGCCGGTCCGCCAAACTTCCGATCCGCCAGCTGTGATTTGCATTGAATCAATGGACTTTATTTACGCCTTGCGCCGAAAGTAGACCAAGTCGGAGCTGGCGAGCTTTCAGCGCAGTCTCCGCGAGGCTTTTTGCCACGAAACTTCCACTACGCCAAGCTGAATCTGTGACGCCTCCCCCTGCTGCGCCACCACACCCATCTTGGCGCAGGCGAACCACCAAACTGCCAAACTGACGGTGCGCAAGGCTGCGCAGGTCGAAACTTGCACTGCGCCGGCTGCGCCACCCTGCGCCGCCCTGCGCTGGTCTACGAAACTAGGGCCCTATATGTGAATAACTCAAAATGGTTGACTTGTTTCTGGTTTTGCCATGGCTGGTCTATATATTCATGTTAACTTTATTATTATTGTTGTTGTTGCTGTTATTATTTTAATTCATATTATTAGCATTTTATTTATTTTATTTTTTGTTATCTTGCAAGGTGTAGTCATTGTTCAGAGTGACCTTTTTCTGGATGGGCTGCTTGCCTGTGGAGTAGGAGCCCCATCTGCCTTCTTGAGATACCTATGTTGCGTTGTTCCTGTGTTCCCCTCCTGAAGTCCAATACAAGTTCACAATGAAATATACGTTTTTTAAATAAAGTGTGCCAGTGATTATTTAATAGATCAGCAACTCAATAGGTAGGATAATAAAAGGAAAAAGCTAAGCAAGACAATATGATTACGGGTAATCCTAGATTTAAAAAGCAAAACAATGAACTGCAAAGTAACCACAAAGTGGCTGCTGTGCAAATTTAAGTTTTGGGCTGCTTGAACTAAGGTGAGCCATGCGTTTGTTATGCTGTTGTTTAGCTTATATGTAAGATAAGTTATTCATTTCATTATTCTGAAGAAATAAGCTTCAGGAGAAATATGTTTTGATAATTTTATCGTGTTCTATTGTGTTTTATCGTGTTATTTCATGTTGATACAGTTCTTTTTGTCATTCTGAATTTATAAGAAAAAGTTAAATAATTTTGAACTACAGCTGAGAGGACGAGCAGCAAGCCAGAGTTTGAGGAGATTAAAAGAAAAAGCAAGCAAGCCGGAGGAAACAGCTAGCAAGTTAGTGAGCAGTGTGGACTGGAGCAACAAACGGAGCAGGAGGAAAGCTTGGAGAGAGAGACGTTGGAGAGAGAGGGGGGGGGGGAGTGGAGCACAGAGAGGAGAATGGCTGCTGCAACCATCACCACGCTGCAACTTGTGTACAAACCAGGGGCGCGGAGTGCGATATGGCAATACTTTAGCTAAAAACAAATGCGCAAGGCGAGGCAGTTAACGCCGATGCACCACTGTGTAAACGGCATTTAAAAACATGCATGGCTAACGGCGGAAACACCTCTGACTTAGCCAAACACCTAAAGGACCAGCACCCGACCTGCACACTGAGCTCAGGGAACAACAGGTAATTTACTCAGGAAAAAAAGCCACATTCAGTGCTAAAAGCGCCACCCCCCTTCACTCCCAACAAAAGTAGCTCTGGAAGAAAAAAATAGAGCTGGTTTCTTTATATTATTATATTTGATATTATATTATTGTAATTATATTTTCACAGTGATTTTTAAACTGTTTGCCATACATGCAGCCATGCTGATTTACAATAAATCTGAAGTGGTCCCTTATTTTTTTTTCCAGTGCTGTAAAATGCATACATGCATTATTTTAAAATTGTGTGCATTAGAAAAGCTTGTCTTTGTGGTATTTTATTTTATTTATTGATTAATATGTTATTGTTCTAAGATTTTCTATTAAAATAAAGTCAGTAATGACATTTTTTGCGTTCTCTTTTTATTTGAAAAAGTATCGAAAAGTACCGAAATACATGTTGGTACCGGTACCAAAATGGTGACAACACTAGTCCACAGCCATGACATTAGCAGTGAGCTGTGGGTGTGTGGGAGAATGCTTTTTGGACTCTGTCATTTGTGATGGAATGTTAAAACCAGACACAATGGCCTATACTGCTGGGGTGTTCGGTTGAGGGGAAAGGGCATCAGTATTACCGTTGGCTGCTCCAGGGCAGGATTTAATATCAAAGTTGAAAATGGCCAATTCGGATGCCCACCATTGCTATACGGCTGCTAGCTTGGCCGTCTGGTGATAGCTCAGGGGGTTGTTGTCTGTGTACACAGTGAAGGTCGTCCCCAGAACATATTCCCTGAACTTTTCTGTGATGGCCCACTTCAAAGCAAGGAATTCTAATTTCATGGAGCTGTAGTTGGACATGTTTTGTTCAGTTGGTCTAAGCCCCCAGCTAGCAAATGCGATTGGCCAGCGGGCTCCATCCTGTTCTTGTGAAATTACCGCACCCAGGCCCTGGTGGCTGGCATCCACTTCTGGCATAAAGGGCTTCTTGAAATCAGCATAGCTGAGGACAGGAGTAGTGGTGAGCTTGTTTTTAAGTGGCTGGAATGCTTTTTCACATAACTCACTCCACTGTCCTTCCAACTTGGAGCTGACCTTTAACCTTGGTTTCTTCTTGCTTTCATCTAGCTCTCCGACCATTTGATGAAGTGGAGCTGCATGCTTTGCGAACCCTTCTACGAAACGCCTATAGAAGGAAGCAAAAACTAAGAAGCCACGTAGCTCAGTGACGGTGGATGGGCGCTTCCATTCTGCCACTGCCCTGGTCTTCTCTGGGTCAGTGGCCACACCAGCAGGGGAGATGATATGACCAAGATATCGCACCTCCCACTGAAAAAAATGGCATTTAGACATCTTCAGTTTTAGGTTTTGTTGCTGGAGCCGACTCAGGACCATCTCCAACAGCTACAGGTGTTGACTGAAAGATGTGGAGAAAATTATGATATCGTCCAAATACAGTAGCAATGACTGAAAGCTCTGATTCCTGAAGATACGTTCCATTAGGCGCTGGAAAGTTCCTGCCGCATTACAAAGTCCAAATGGCATTCTGTTGAACTCAAAGAGGCACAGGGTGCAGAATGCTGTCTTCTCTTTGTCTCTCTCTGACATTGGCACCTGGTTGTATCCACTTGCCAAGTCAAGTGTTGAGAACCATTTGGCGCCAGTAAGAGCATCCAAAGATTCTTCAATGCGTGGCAGAGGGTATGCGTCTTTCCTCGTCTTGGCATTGAGTTGTCAATAATCAACACACAGCCGGATGTCACGACACTTTTTCTGGACAACTACAATGGGGGAAGACTAGGGGCTGGAACTCACTCTCACAATCCCTCGCTGTAACAGTTCTTGTATGTGGGACTTGACAAGTGAAAATTGAGATGGGGGAGATGGCAGTACCGCTGACAAACAGGGGCGTCGTCCACCAGTGGAATCTCATGATGGATCAGGTCAGTACAGCACAAGTCCCCTTCATCCAGGCTGAATGCGTCTCGGTACTTTGTCAACAAACTTTTGGCTGATTGTGCATCAGTAAAAGGCAGAAACGGAAACGGTGAGGAGGGCGCTAGATATGAGCAGGTTCATGGGTAACCACCCTTTTCCATAGGTCAGAGGCTCCAGCAATACAGTACCAAGGGCTGGGCCTGGACCTTGGTTGCAGGTGGCCTGGACAAACTGTAGGGAGCCCGCTGGTATCCGGATTGCCGGTTCCGGTGGTGTCACAGCCTCCCCTACATGGCCGGTCTGCAAGAGGCGTTCCATCTGACAATGCACACCCCCATTCTCTCGCAGCTTGTTTTACTAGAGGAGAAGAAAAGAGGTTGTCACCATGCTCCCGGAATAATACAGAGTAGCAGCCACTGATAATGTTCATTCCCAACAGACCAGGTACTATAGTTTTCCTTTGTTGGGAAGCTGGGTCAGGAGGGTCTTTTACCACCAGGATGCCCATATGTGGGAGGACAGTGCCAAGGACTTCAACATCTAGCTTCACATATCCCAAATATGGAATATCTAACCCATTAGCTGCTGTTAATTGTAGCCAAGTGCAAGATTTCAGCTGCTCATTTGTTTGTGGCATTAGATACTGTTCAAAGGAAGCCTGTGTTATTTTAGTTACCAATGACCCAGTATCAAGCAAGGACGGCACCTCTATCCTCCTACTCTGATCTTTACTACTGGGCAGCGTCCAATTAGCCGGGATGCCAGACTTGCCTGTTTTGAACCCACAAATCCCCCTTCTGGTGCCGGGTTCCCAACACCAGAGGGCGCTAGTTTTCCTGCTGCTCCACAATGTTCACCCTTGACCCCACCCATTGGCCCCGTCCCCGTGATCCCACCCCCCCAGGGAGCCCACCCATTTCAACCCGACAAAATCTAGCAATATGACCTGCCTTGTTGCACCGCATGCATATTGGTTTTCCATCTGGCTGGAACTGGTATTGTTTTGGCCTGTTGCTGCTGGGGGGATCCTGGGGGCTTACATAGTTAGGGGCAGTGGATGAGGAGCCTAAGTGTTTAAGAATGGCATCGAGCTGTACCTGCTGTTTACGTAAACATTCCTTCAGTTCTGCCAGCTCATCGCTGGACCTGGCAGCAGTGGTGTTGGTGTCAACATCACTTTGACCTAATCCTGAAGCATTTGAATCACAGGAGTATGCTTGTGTTCTTTGTCCACAAGCAGGGGGCCCTCGCTTTTCCCATTTGATAGCTGCATTATGTACATCTTTGAAGGAATAGTTAGGATGTTGCTGAACCACGTGGGCCAATTCACGCTGTAATTTGGTGTCATGTACATTTTCAATGAATATATCACGAATCAGTAAGTCTGAATTTGAAATCCACCTTGGATCTTTACTTTTAAGTAGTTCCATCAAATGCAACAAAGCATGGGAAAATTCACATATGGACTCATTATCCTGTTGCCGGCGTTGAAAGAATGGTCTCTGTAAGCTCACATATGTTTGATCACAACCAAAATGATCAAGTAGTATCATGAAAATAGCCTCTGGTTTGGCTCTATCAGTTGGAGAGCTAAATTTCACCTCCCGCTTAGCTTCCCCATCTAGCAGATCACAAAGAAATGTTGCTTGTTCAACAAGTGTGTGCTGCACAGACAGTGACTTTTTTGCTTCTTCTACCCAATCTTCTACAGTTAACCCATCCTGAGCTATATCTCCTGAGAACCGTGGACATTTCCTCTCTCTTGGTGCATACATGTACACCCGCCCTGTTGAATCACTACTGACATTATTAGCTGCTACACGGCCAGCTGGCCCAGGGGCCTCTACATTTACTGTTCTGTTTCCCCCATCTTTGAGTATATTATTTTCTGCTTGTAGTTGCTGGACAAGTTCAGTCAAGACTCTGATTTGCTCCTCTGATTCTGACATTTTAATTGGCTTTCTCAAAAAAACAGAACCCAACAGTTTGTAAACTCTGGTGATGCGGTGTTGTCGCTAGAGGGCGGTGTTGCAGCTAGATTGCGGTGGATGTCCTCTGGATTTCCTCTTGGGCAACCACTGTCCTCTTCCTCCACTCCTAACCTTTGCTACCTCAGTGCCTCCAAATAAATAAAAACAAAAATAAACCCACAAAAAGCCTCCGCGATCCTGCCAACAACGCCAAATGTGACCGGAACTAGGGTTACTTATGTGTGACAATGCCACTCTCTTTAAGGGGAGAGACCCTAAACCACACGTAGTGTGACTAACTTACAACAAAGGCTCCCCGCTCAGGTTAATGCCTATTATGGCAAGGACAGACAGAGGCTTTTTTAACTTGGGTACAAAATATAACAATTTTATTCAACAATATGTCAGACAATAGAATAAATATGTTTGTAGGTATAGAATAAAGCAACTAGCACCAAGAGTTGGATACACACATAACCAGGCGTATAACACTGGGTATTTAAAGGTTCGAAGGCACTGCACACTTAACTGGTTCAAAAGCAATGCATACTTAAATGACACTGCACACTTCTAGAGTAAACATTAAATAAGACACCATAGAAAGGTGAATGAATCGCAACTGTCAAGGTGCCAGAACAATAAAACCCCACAAAACAAGGATGGAGGCACTAATTACACAACTCTTTTTGGAGGAGAGAACAGTCGCTGCCCTGCTGACGTGTGTCACCAGTTCAGCCTACAAAACTAAATCAATACATTAAAAGAAACGCTACAGCCTTATTAAATTAGATAATCTCCATGTCCAGTCTCCTACCTTCTTGAGCATATCATACGTTAGATCGAGACGTCTGGAGACGTTTTCAAGAAATTTCATTCAGTTCTTCTAGTTGCCGAGTTTGTTTATGCTATGGCTAGCCAGGCATTAAAAACACTCTTGCCCACTCCACAGTGCACCTGAAGCAAATCAATTAAAACACTAGACTGTCGATGTACATATCTGTGTTAATAGAATAATATTTGAAACAAAACCAACCTTGCATCGCATGAATCGTCCATTTTTTGAGGAACTAGTTCCTCAGCAGCAGCAGAATTTTACTTTGCTCCGTCGGACTCAAAACTTTAAGACGCGCCACCCGAAATACTGCCCGTAAATAGGCAATCGAACCGGGCCGAACTGTCAGCACTTATACCGCCAAGGCTGTCTGAAAAACTCTCGGAGCTCACTCAAACACCGGGCAGCCCACGGCTACGCGCAGCCACAATTACGCACCTTGAACCCGGACCACTGCTCCGTCCGGAGAACCGTAAACCCTCGGACGCGTTGTGGGGATTCCCTCCGGTAAATAGACACATGAACACTGCCGAATATTTGGGCCTCGTGCCCTCAGACCTGGGTGAAAAGCCCTTGGACCGCAGACCAACACCGGGCAGCGGGCGGCTCCGCGAATCCACACATGCGGACTCTCCGTCTGACTCAAAACTGACGAGCCGCCCAAAATACTGCCCGTAAATAGGCAATCGAACCGGGACGAATTGTCGGTGTGGTGGAAATCAGTTTATGATCACCTGATGAGAAATAAGAATACAACTCCTAACAGCGCTTTTAGTAATTTATTCTATAAAGAGTCCAAAAACAGGCTAGCAGTCGCTACAGACTGTAAACAGACAAAGTCTAATAAGTCAAAGCCCTCGCAAACAGGGTGTCCAAGCGGACCGCATCACCGACATACAGCTTCAGAGCAAACTATCTGGCCAGATAGGGGCAGACTCCTAAGAGTCTGACCAAGTCTTCAGTCTTGAGAAGGGCTTTTTATACAGTTGTTTGTGATGTCATCAGAGAAGCATTGTTCCGTTGTTTGTGTAGACGGAGAACTTTGTCCAGAATGTGGTGTTTGAACCACTCATCAGTGTCCATAGATCCATATTGACTTGCCAGCTGTGCTGGTGTCACAAGATGCATTTTACAACTCATGTAACACATGACATGACATAAGTGCAGAATACAGGTGGTATGTATTGACTATTCATGACACTTGGAATTCATGACACTTGGAATAGTATGAGTTAAAACTACTCAAAATACTCAAACTACTAATTATACTATAATTAACTACTAAATGAAAAATTCCCATCACATTTCTCCCTTTTTGTCATTCTCTGACAAACACAAAAGACAGTTGAACAGCTAAGCATACAACTTCATTTAGTACACAAAGACTTTAAGAGCGAGACATCAATGATGTAAATTCACAGTGATTTAAAAAATCACATCATAATAACTCTTAGTCCTTGAGAGCTTTTGCTGTCCTTCTAACTCATAGAAGACACATGATTTCATTCTTTACAAACAATCCTCATCACTATCTTTGTCATCCTTAGCTTTTTTTGCAGAAGTCTTCTCATCCTCTACATTGATCTTCTCCTTTTCTGTGGGCACCTCCAGTGAAGACTCTCCATCGGCCGAACTCTCATTGATAAAAGAATGTCCACCAGATCCGGAGGGACGGTTGTAGTGTGAGAAGGTGATGGAGCTCGGTTTGTGCTTCACCATGCGTAGGAGATCCAGGACTTCCGGCCTGTGGACTTGGGTCCACGGGTGCTCTGCTGAGAATGAGTGTACAGGCTCCTGCAAGCACACAGCTTCCTGCTTGTGAACGCCTTCATCCAGTTCCCAGAGTGAGCTTCAGGGAAACAATGATTCCCTCTGTCTGGTCTTTGGAGAACTCGCTCATTCAGGGCTTGTTGTAACGTGGACTTTGAAAAAGCATCCTAGGGTGCAGGGTGTGTCGGAGGGGGAGGAGTTTGCACTCAGAGCCCCCTCTATGTCTAGATTAAGGTGGTCCAGTTTCCTTATCAGCTGGTTCATTGACTCCGACCAGGAAGACTTGACCTGCAGAGACTCCTTTTTACTGCTGGTCTCCTCCTCCATGTCATAACCATACCTCCTGGTCGTGCGATTGATTTCTGTACTCACAGTATCTCTCCTCCTCTGTTTGTCTTTGCCTGTGTTCTTTTGTCTGCCATTGACAAGATATTCTCCACTCTGAGGCAGCTCTGGGAACACATCATCGTCGTCACCATCTTCGTGGATGATTTTGTTGTCGTGGAGGACTTTTCCAAAGGCTGTAATTCACAGATGAGGAAAAGTGCCATTACTAGTTAGTGATAGTCACACACATGCTTCTTCTCTCAAACTCCAACCATGCAACTTGAAAGGGTGCCATGGCTTCATTGTTGGACAGAGAACGTCTCCTACGTCACCACAACTGTCACACCTTCTTGACGTGTATTGAAGCTCGGAGTGCGGGCAGAACCCAATCTGCACTCCTCCCCTCACACCGGGGTGTTAGGTTGTGGTGATTGACTACTCACTGTCGGTGGTGACACAGCTGTCACTCGTTGGAGCTTGGCATGCTACTGGTGGAGGAAGGTGTTATTTCATCCTTGCCTCTTAGTCGAACCAGTGAGAGGATCTTCTCCCTATGACTTGGAATGTGTTTGCATTGAATGCACTGCTCTCTTTATGGTCAGGAGAACTTGGAATGGATCCGTGTAGTGTCTTTGCTTCCAGGGTTTTCTCCTGTGATTTTTGATGATCACCCAGTCTTCAGGTGATGCTGGAATGCACTCGGTGGTGATGGAAGTGCAGCTTTCACCTGTGCATGAAGGCCATTTCCATCACGATGTATGATATCCAAGCCATCTTTCAGCAGATTGATGAGATGTTTTCTCCATCCATCCATCGTCTACCGCTTATCCTGTATTCAGGATTACGCCGGGCTGGAGCCGATCTAGGCTGTCATTGGGCGAAGGCAGGGTACACCCTGGACAGGAAGCCAGTCTATCACAGGGCCAACATGTAGAGACAGACAACCATTCACACTCACATTCACACCTACGGGCAATTTAGAGTCACCAATTTACCTATTCCCATCCTGCATATCTTTGGACTGTGGGAGGAAGCTGAGCATGCAAAATATGGGAAACAGCAAGTGTTACGTCTGAGTAGGGTTTTGGTGTACGTGGCTAAACCCATTTAATTTATGCACACGGTTGAACTGCATTTGTCCTAACAACAAGTTCTGCAAAATTAAAAACATCAGAAACCTATGCCGACGGCATCATGGCACTAAATGCAACTTGTTTTGCATTAGTGATAAGCAACAATAATGACAAGTGATTAAATTAATATTGTGAGTATTTATAAACGGATCTGGGAGTGTCCGAGTTGGCCGGTGCGCCCTGCTGCCGAGCAAGCCGAGGCCTGACACACATCACATTTCAGTTGAGGTGGGAGGGGGAGATGCCTGCGCCGTACCTTGTGTTTATTTACGTCAACGTTTTGAATATGCGTTACTAGACAAGCTGAGTTTAGCTGAGAACGTCGACCCGAGGCACTCCCATCCTCCACTCTCTCCACTGGCTCCCCATCAAACAGCGCATCAACTTCAAGATCCTCCTCCTCACCTTCAAAGCCCTCCACCACCTGGCCCCCCCCTACCTGTCTGACCTCCTCATTCCCCACCGCCCCACCCGTGCCCTCCGATCCTCCTCCACTCTCTCCCTGACAACACCCACATCCAGACTAAAATCCTTCGGCGACCAAGCCTTCTCCCGTACTGCACCCCGACTTTGGAACTCTCTCCCCCCATCTGTCCGCAACTCACCCTCACTCCCCACATTCAAGTCCCGGTTAAAAACATACCTCTTCTCCCAAGCCACGACCTCCCCTACCCATAGCCGGTCTCTCCATCACCTCGCTCATTAATGTCTCACTGTGTACTGTCTCTCCCTCGTCTCCCCCTGTATGTCTCTACCCTGTTTCTTTTGTGTCCTTGTAAGCGTCTTTGGGTTATTGAAAAGCGCTATATAAATTGAATGAATTATTATTATTATTATTATAAAAAGCTGGTAGTTGCTCGTACAAGGCCGTCGTTGTACACAGCAACACGTATATGATGCACGGCAAATTTAAGCTAATCGTAGTTCCGACGCTCACTGAATACATCACATGGCCTGCGGTGCCGTGTCCGTCTTTCTCTTTTTACAAGAGGGGAGGAGTCACTGACACAGCAGAACATTCATCTGTCCAATAGAAAGGCTTCAAACATAACTTTTCTGGTTCTTTCTGTACTTCATACCATACTTTCTCAAAATGTCTGTCTATCCCTACGTTTACGTGCGAGGTGCAGTGTAATGACTGCTCCTGCATGTAATCTCCTGCTGCATTACTGTGTATCACATGCTTTCTCTTTCTGTCTCTCTCTTTTCTCTGACTCACATTTCACATCTCAAATGCCCCCCAGTCTGCTCTGAATGGCACAATCTTTCTCTGCTTTCTCTTGGACAGAGTTGTGTATTGAGCTGCACAAGTTATCTCCATTCTCCTCAGTTGAACCTTCAACTGTCTCAATTGATTATTACTTACGCCCCAAAGCAAAGTTATTTACAAATGGTACGATCGCAGCATATTTTCACTCTCCTTTCTGTGCAGTTAGCACAAAAATGATGTAATGTAACAGTCCTTCTGGTCTATATAACTGAGTGAATAATAAGTCTAGTCTAGACAGGCCAAAAGTTGGGGCCTGTGATAAAGAAGTCAAAGTTTAAGTCGTCAAAACTTTTTAAGCTTCCAAGTCCAAGTCAGTTTGTCATGCGCACTAAGAGTTTTACCTCTTGCTAAGTCATTTTGGGATCCACTACCTACAGTATGACGTCATCAATTGTTTTCAGCATTGAATTGCTGCAATACATTTGGGAGGGAGGAATTTACCCCTCTTGGTCAGCCACAAAGTGCACAAATTCCTCCTGGGACAATGTAATGGAACTAAGTCTCCAGCGAGGTCTAGGAGTATTGTGCGCAAACCTAAAAGTGGCTGTGAGGGGGGAGTTGTCTTATATGACTATGACGTTGTATAAACAGGCTTCGGCTGAAGAGAGTTAACGATTATTTACTAAAAAATAATCGATCCGGAAAAATGTCTGATGCACCTGGGAGAAAAAGGAGTAAGTCCGAGCAGTGGGGTTCGTGCTTCGCCATAGATCTGTAACAGCATAGTCTTTAAGAAAGGAATGAATCACTTGGGTAGATTTAGATTGTTTGGAGGGGTTAATTGAAGACCTGTCCAATACTGGATCGAGACAACAGTTGAAATCACCATCTAAAATTAAAAAGTGGGAGTCTATATTGGGTAAACTATATAGCAAACTAGAAAAAAAATCATCATTGTCCCAATTAGGTGCATATAGGTTAGCTAGTATCACAGGTGTATTAGCAATACGACCTGTAACAATTATGTAGTGGCCCTGAGGGTCTGCAATGATGTCTGAAGGGGTGAACTGCAGAGATTTATGGATCAAAATAGCTGTGCCTTTTGACCTGCTATTGAAGAGAGAATTATATGATTGTGCTACCCAGCGTCTGCGTATCTTCATGTGATCTGACTTGTTTAGATGCGTTTCCTGCAGATAAGCAACTTTTGCTCCCAAACTATCAAGGTGAGAGAGAACCTTATTTGGCTTGGTGGGTTTCCCAAGCCCACAGATGTTACAACTGGCAAATGTTATTGATGTTCCTATGGGGCTTTGTAACCTACTAAGTAATACCATAAAATAGAGCTGTTATATAGTTTGCCTTGGTGTCTGCACATAGGTTGACTCCCGCCTGAATACTTTGCAATTCATCTCGACAGATGTACTTTGCAATATATCAAACAAAAACAAAGGAAAAATAAACAAAGTCATCAAACATTGAAAAAGACAAAGAACACCCACCCTTACACCTCCCCAACTTAGGTGCATACAGCATCCCATCAGACTTTCTATTAACGTAACCCTCAAAAGAGTCGCAAGCTAAGGTCTGTTCTACACATTATCTGCAAATCTGTCAAAATTGCCAAGAAAATAATGTATAAACTCAATAAAATGAAACCTGTTTTGCTCTCTTATTACTGTAGTCACAAATTCAGCATCTATAGATTGTGAACAACTCTGTGTGCAACAGCACTCACATGCAGGTGTATATAATTTAACATCACAGTACACAGTTAAACATTGTGTGCACAGGCACCAGGTGATATACAGTAGTGGTCCCGTCCTGGTAATTCACACAGTGCCACACGGAACCATATGTGTACATTGTAATGAATGATAATAGCAGGAATAGGAAGGGAGGAAGAAACATACCTGTCTGCTGTCAGCATATCTAACAGGAGTTGTACAGTTGCATAGCCTAACAGTCCTTCAAAAAGTAATGTCCGAAGGAAGCGACCTGCACAAAACATCTGTAATGCATGGCTTAATTTAATTAGCGGCTGTACTTCTTACCCCGGTGAAGAAGATGCAGGTGTTTCATTCGCTCCAATTTTCCCAAAATTTGCATACGCACATTTCTCTACTGATTTCAGACATATTTCACATTGGCTTATATTAACTCCCCTCAAAGGGAAGTCGGACATTTTTAATTTTGTGTGCATTTCTTGCATTTAATCCATACTTTCTAGAAACCTCTCTTCTTCTTCTGAATGTTCAGGGAATTTGGTTTCATAATTGCTCTTATCTCTAAGAACATATTAAATTGTTGTGATTTTTACCTTCTCGAACTCCTCCTAGAGGTTTTTTTTGGATTTCTCTCTGGTTTCTCTCCGGGTTCCTCCCACAGTCCAAAGACATGCAGGATGTGGATAGGTTCATTGATGACTGTAAATATCCCGTAGGTGTGAATGTGAGTGTGAATGGCTGTCTGTCTCTACAGACGGTTGCTGAAAGAGTTGCGTCCATCCCGTCTCACTAGTACCTCCGACGGCCATTCATCACTGCTTGCAGCACAAATTTATTTGTGGGGATTTTCAAAAGAAGTCAATGTAACTGTTTTGTGTATTTTTGTTCTAATAGTTGCTAATCAATCTAAATTGCAGGGAATCAGGCTGCTCACAAATTGACATCAATCAATTAACTTAAATTCTCACTTTATCTTTATCTAAAAAACACACATACTGAAACCTGCTCAACTGAATATAAGGGTGATATCAGGGGGTGGGGGGCACAAAGCAAGTCGTCCATGATCAAGAAGCGTCTCTATCATGGTTGATTTTTGTCGTGAAATTCATATAAATGTCTTCTGTTTTTCATCTCGCCTCCTCTTTTAGTTGTTTTTTACAGAGAACAGCAGGAATCCAATGGCACTTTTTCTCAGGCTTTTTTTGGTCTCTGTCAGAGCGTCGTCTTGTGCAGTCCCAGGTTCGGAGGATGTCTCATAAGAACAGGAATAGAGAACTGGAAATTGGTAATAACAAACACCAACTGACATGGATTTATGAAGTGCTATTAAAGGGATGCTGTGAGTTTTTGGAGTTTTAAACAAAAACACTGACTACCTTCAGAAAACCAAATGTGGTGATGATAATTGTGGTGAATTTCCGTTTTTTTCCCGTTTTAATCGGAATTTCGGGATGATCATAAATATTGTCACAAGTCTGACTTGAAAAAGCTGTCTAGCTGCTATCACGGTAGAGATGTGAAAAAAATACACCCTGATTGAAAAATACCTTTGTTTATTCATCCTTATTTATGTTTCCTTATTATTTATAATCATCTTATACAAGCTAATTTGATAGTTTTTCACTAAAAAAGATGTCCATTTAAATAAGAAGTTTGTCTCATCTGTTAAGCAATACAAATATTTGTTTCTTGACAAAATGTAAAGTGATTCCAGTATGTTTTAGTTTCATTTTAAGTGTTTTAATCATATAAGATGATTATTGGGATAATATCCTGAATCGCAATTATTTTGGCCAGGAGATTGAACTCTTTCCATTCTGGAACTCTTTCCATTCTAAGAGTTCAATCAATTGTAATTTCAAAGATATTTCATCACCTAATAAGCCCAGTTACCGAAAATACAGCTTTACCGATTTATACATTATGCTCTGTCGGATAAACCCTCATTTCAGTTGATTTATTATGTGTTGGTCTTTGAATTTGTCAAACTTGTCCGTGTTGAACTTTGGACTTTGAGTTGAAACAATTCTGTTTCATCTCAGTGGTAATCTCCACCAATTACAGTACAAATAATGGTACCACCGTTCATGGGTGCTTTGGTTTGTGTAAGCATTATAGTGCACAGTCTTTATTTGATTACACCACAAAACCTCTGTAATGATTCATCACTGTGTATGTCGCCGAGAAACAAGTGATACCCGACGAGTAAAGAAACAGTTCTCCAAATAAAAGACAATGCGTTATATTTATCAGGTCCTGCTTACCTTTCCCCCGTGTTTGTCATACTTTCATTACCTTTCGACACGTTTTTGTTTGGTGATTTTGTCTCATTGAATCACTCCATGCTTCTCCTCCTGATGTCACAGAATCAGAAATGGAGGAAACAAATGCAGCATTAGTCTGTGGTCCCCCAGAGCTCTACCATAGTAGCTCACATTAGTAAACCAGAGACTATGGTACAAACCACGACGTGGGCAAGCAACACAAAGCAAAGATTTGCGTCACGTTTACTGCCAACACAGTAGAGGTGGTCAGACCTCAGCTCCACTTTTCCACCTGGAACCGGAGCTAGATGCACCCTGCCTGCTGCATTTCAATTTGAGAATCTGTTTTGTAAATAGTTATTGTGAGTATGCAGATGAGGTGCTTCAACAGGGCACCTGACTATCTACAGAGCTCGGCCTCTCAGTTTAATCCATCATTTCATCCATACACCAGTCACTGGGTCACACTGATGTGCTGGTTTTCTATTATTTACATATATACATACATATATATACATATACCTGGTGGTCAATAAGACAAAATAAGTTCTTTGTATTTGTCAGACAAATAATATTTAGTATTGCTTTCTTTGCTGTGAATTACCAAACATAGTACATATTTACATTTTCATTGATCTTTATCAAAGTGAGAAGCCTGTCACACATGTACTAACAACACACTACCACGTCACTTAACAAACTCAGTGAGAGGAACGCTGACAATTAAGCAAACTTGTGTCTTTATTGTGATTGTATTCATCACATATGTGAATATTTGTGAATATCACCTGATATAATCTCAATTCGACTTTAGGTCCAAGTTAACATAAGCTTCCAAATGCTTTGTATTGTGTGCACAGCAGACTCAATAAAGAACCTGTCATTGGTGGAGATGACCTCAGCTCCAGTCATTAATCCGTCTGTGTTTTTTAGTCCATGTCAGGTAGACTACGTAGACCCCCAACAATTCATCATTTTTGTTTATTCACGATTATTCTTTTTTTAACTACGTTTATCTTATTTATTATTTGTATGATTATATATGTATTCACTAATTTCCCTTGCATAGTCTAAGTTGTATGTGCTATCATGGCTGGGGGGAGGGGCATATCTATTATTACAGATGTGTTTATACAGTGGATCATATTCAGGAATTTGGAGAGTTGTTTAAGTGTCTTTTTGGAGTTGCATCTTCATCAATGTCACACATGGCCCAGGCAGCCAATCAAATTTGATGTATTATCTCAGTAAACATTGTAAACATTAGTTTATGTTCTTGTAGTTTCTAGTTTCAAGTCTTCTTCAATCCAGCATGATGTTCATTTCGTACATTATGGTACATTTAGAGTCCAACAGACCAGAAAGCGGGGGATGCTTTCGGGGGCGGGGCTTCCTTGTGATTGACATGTTAATAATAATACAACCTCACTACTAAAGCAATTAGCTATTAAGATGACAATTAGCTGTAAACATTCAGTGAGGGGCCCGTTTCAGAAAGCAGGTTTAGTGAAAACCTTGAGTTAGTTAACCCTGAAATGAGGGAAACTCTGGTTTTTCGGTTTCACAAAGAGAGTTCAGCATAAATCTGAGTCAGTTACCATGGTAACATACTCCGCGAAACTAAAATGCTCACTGGCAACAAACCCTGAGTTTCTCCTACATGTCTCCACCTTTTTCCGGAATCTGAAACAAACTCTGAAAAAATGTGCCGTTCTTTCCTCGTCAACCTAATCGATAGGCTATGAAAATAAAAGTGATTCTAGCAGCTTTACGTCGGGAGAGGAATGTTACCTTTCCTACCGATCACATGTCTAAACAATATTCTCAGACATTTTCAACATTTCATATCGCGGACATAATCCAGATGCTTTGCAGAGCTCTTTATATTATACTTATACTTATCTTATATTTACTGTTTAATATGATTCAATATGCCTAAGTCTACGTTTTCGCGCAATATTCTTATGCTTAATCTTCAACTGAAGCCACTTTCTTTTTGTGTCTGTAGGATTACACCTATATGAAAATGATTATTTATTGATTGCGCTACTTCGTGAAATACAGAAGTTGAACCCCTGTCGCCTGCACCGTAGGCAACGTTGCTAACCATTACACCACAGAGTCGCTCTATGAAGCTGAACATAAAGCGCTATCACCTTTAGATCAATCGACTGTTTCATTCAGTTACACATTAAGTCGGGCCGTAAATGTCTGCCACACCAACTATCTCTACTTGCAGTTACATTGCTCTGCTTTCTCAGGATGAGCTCGTTTTCTCCATAAACATGAGGTAATATCTAATAAATCTCCCAGTTGCCATGGTGAATCGTAGTATCGGAGCTCCATTGATGATGGCTTTGTAGAGTCGGCAGGCAAGCGCGTAACTCAGAGTTTACATCTTCAGAGTTGATTGAACTAATTCAAAACTGCTGCTCTGGAACCGAAAACTCTGAGTTTGACAGCTCAGAGTTGGTCAACCTGGAGTTCAGGTTTTGACTCAGAGTTTGTTAAACTTGCTTCCTGAAATGGGCCCCTGGTTGCCACTCTGTCACTTGTTTTTTTTTTCAGATCCAGCCATCACTTCCTTCCCTGGTTGCAAAATTTCCAAGATGGAAAATGCCAGACTTGAGGCTTTAAACTGGAGTCTACAAACCAATGGATGACTTCATGACTATGTCATACGGCCCATGGGACAACACAGATGAAAGTTATATTAATAGTAGTGTTTTTTTAATTATAATTAACTATTTATTTTGAGTATATACTTTTAGTATACATTTTTCAGTATGCCGTGAAACTAAAACTCACCCAACAACAGAGCAACAACACAAGCTCCACGTGTGCTTAAATCCACATTGACCATAACATTTGAAATTTTGCTTTATTGAGATAAGATTTCTAAATAATTTTTTCTATTTCTATCATGTACATGGTGTTTTTAATAAATGAGGATTACAAATTTTAACACCTGCCATGAGATATCTGAACCTCTGGCTTAGGGTTTTAGGTTCAACTATTCATCTTTGAATTTCTGCTGAGAAAATCTGTCTTCAGGCAACCAAGACATGTCTAGTGAATCATACAAGAGCTTAAGGTCACAGTCTCCTTGCTATCGACGTCGGTGACTTGTTAATCATCATACTGTTTCACATCGGTGTTGCTATCTGACAGGATCTATTAAGACTGAGGTAATGAAAGTTGTTACAAGTTGAGATTCATTGTGAAACTGAAAGAAGCACCGGCTCGGTCAGATATGAGTCAGGGATTTTGTCACGCTCCATCTATCTTTGTTGTCATCTTTGGTCTCAATGCACCATACAGACAGGAATGAGGGTGTTTTCACACTTGGTCCCTTTCAGCCCTCCAAACAAACTCAAAATGATTAGGTACTGAGATCTCCTCAGGAGTCCACGTTGCAGTTCTTGTAACCTGTTAATTGTGAACAGTTTGCCTTCTGTCGCTGTATTTTAGTCCTCTCATCTTGCTGTAAAGTTTTTTCCCGGATTAGCTGCCATTATCGTTATCGGCTTTTCAGTAAAAGATTCAGTAAAAACATGCAATCTGAAGATTTTTAGGGTTTTCTAGTCACCAGTCCACATTGTGAACAGCAGATCTTTGTTGAAATCATCAGGAGCTGCTAGAGGGGAGCTAAGTCCAGATTTGCTAAATAACGGAGCTAACAATGAATGGAGGTTGCAGTTACATTATGATGCATTAAGGCTCTATTCAGTAACAAATAGTATTGGATGAAAATTATAAAGTAGATTTTTTTTAGGGAATGAATGAAAAAGCAACTGATCGCGTCATTGACCAGTGAAGAGTGATGAAGATAGGAACTATAGTGTGAACTGAAATTGGACTGAGGCCCCATCAGAGCTGAAGTCCACCAGAAACAGAACTTTCAATTAACTTACAATGTGAACACAAATATTTTGTATGGTGGACCAACTTTTCTGTCCACCTTAAGAGGAGTGAGTTTGGTTCATTTTAAAGAGGACCATAGGTGAAATCACCCTTACTATCCATCCTTCCTAGACACAGGCAAATGTGGCTGAAAAAAAAGCCCAAACTAAAAAGCAGTTCACTGCTATGATTGATTATATCTAAAGTTTATTATCAACCAAACTTTGTGTGAATGTGACCAGATATGTTGTGTGTACTAATTCTAGTTTAAAGCTTCCTTTCTGTATCAAATTTATCTTTCTTTTTTTTTTCTTGCCATCTCATCATCTATTCATCAATACATGAATACCAGGACTCTCGTTGTCATTTTCAAAATCGTCCATTACTCATCACATTGATGATCTTGATATTCAAGAGAAAACAGAACGAGTCAGATTGGCCATGTCACTCATTTGTGGGAGATTATTTTGATTACTTTTGATTCATAGGCCATATCTACATACTGGATATGTTTATGCATATTCCAGCCCATACAAATAGAATTTGAGTATAATAGACATTGGACTGTTTTTAGTGGTCATGTGACTAGCATAAAAGAAAATGGCCATTTTGTTAGTTGTTTTACTAATTTAGATTGTCTCTCTATGCTTTGTAACATTACTCCTCCAGTCGACACTGCAAAAGCTTACCTCAAAGAGTCCGCGACTTGCAGTAAGTTAATTTACTTCATATGGTGTACAGTCCCAATAGAGAGGCTAAGTCCGGCCACTTCTGTTGGACCACCATGGCACCTTATTTTGGAAAAAATATGTACGATCCCATGTGTACAATGTCTTGATCCCATATAAACTGTGGTATTAATTACAATTGAAAAGGTAATTTTACAAGTCAAGGATGTTGCATTTTATCATATAACTGCTGAAGTATATAACTGTGAAAAACGTAATTAGAATGACTCTGGCCATCTCTGAAGCTAGAAGCTACGATGTCTGTGTATTGGGTACCAGGATGTAACGTTACTCACACTAACAACAGGTCTCTCTGTGTGTTGGGTACCAGGATGTAACGTTACTCACACTAACAACAGGTCTCTCTGTGTGTTGGGTACCAGGATGTAATGTTACTATAACAACAGGTCTCTCTGTGTGTTCAGTACCAGGATGTAACGTTACTCACACTAACAACAGGTCTCTCTGTGTGTTGGGTACCAGGATGTAATGTTACTATAACAACAGGTCTCTCTGTGTGTTGGGTACCAGGATGTAACGTTACTATAACAACAGGTCTCTCTGTGTGTTGGGTACCATGATGTAACGTTACTATAACAACAGGTCTCTCTGTGTGTTGGGTACCAGGATGTAACGTTACTATAACAACAGGTCTCTCTGTGTGTTGGGTACCAGGATGTAACGTTACTATAACAACAGGTCTCTCTGTGTGTTGGGTACCAGGATGCAACGTTACTATAACAACAGGTCTCTCTGTGTGTCGGGTACCAGGATGTAACGTTACTATAACAACAGGTCTCTCTGTGTGTCGGGTACCAGGATGTAACGTTACTATAACAACAGGTCTCTCTGTGTGTTGGGTACCAGGATGTAACGTTACTATAACAACAGGTCTCTCTGTGTGTTGGGTACCAGGATGCAACGTTACTATAACAACAGGTCTCTCTGTGTGTCGGGTACCAGGATGTAACGTTACTATAACAACAGGTCTCTCTGTGTGTCGGGTACCAGGATGTAACGTTACTATAACAACAGGTCTCTCTGTGTGTTGTGTACCAGGATGTAACGTTACTATAACAACAGGTCTCTCTGTGTGTTGTGTACCAGGATGTAACGTTACTATAACAACAGGTCTCTCTGTGTGTTCAGTACCAGGATGTAACGTTACTCACACGAACAACAGGTCTCACTCCTTCTTTCTCTTCCTGCTGATAAAAAGAGTTGCTGGACAAAACTCATCAGGTAAGATACATTAGTGTTGGAAGTTCGCTAGCTAGCTAGCGAGACAAGATAGTGGCTGTTTCACAAAATGGGACTTTCGTGACTTGAAACTAATTCATGGTGCAATTCAAAACAAATTGAAAAAACATAATTGTCTCTCACTGTTGACTATAGATCTGACTGTCCTGCTACATTGATTTGAATGGAATGTCCCTTCAACTCCTATTTGATTTCTATGCTCCCGACACTGCCCATGTGTGTAAACAATCAGTATCTTTTAAAGCGCACCCTGCTGTATCCTTAATGAATGGTCTCATCATTTTCCCAGTACAGAGGCTCACACTTTGACTTGCTAATTCTTGATCCTGTTTTTCTACATTATTTGTGAGAACTGATACGAGCTTCTTGACATTTTTGAAAAAGTGAGGTCTGAATGGTTCTCAAGATTAAGGAAAAGGGAAATAAAAGTTGTAAATTTAGTGTCCTCATATGTATAGTAATAACACCGTATGTGAATTATCAATGCTCGTTCTTTCTCTATCGCTTATGTACATCTTCATGTCGAAGTATCTTATAAAGAACCCAGTAGAATATATTGAAGAAGAGAAAGGCCAGAGGGAAGCCAGCTCTCGACACAGTGTCAATCTTTTTGGCTCTGTCGATAAATAACTTTCTCATCTCTTCAATGCTTTTACCCCCTCCACCTGCTACAGCCCCAGATGGATTCTGGGTAGTGTTTGCAGTGGCTCCTGGGGTATTCAGGACAGTAACAGTGTTGTTAGCGCTGGCCTTCAAGTCCTTGCTGTTGCTTGGAGTGGAAGTCACAGCGGCTGTGGAGGTCAGTCTGCGCTCGTGTACCTCCCCTTCCTGTTGGAGAGACAAGGAAGAGGAGGAAGGGCTCACAGATAAAATAATGCTCACTTATTATTTCACAGACTGCATGTGCCATTGATGTGGCCTTTGAGAAAGGCACTGAATGAGGGTATAAATAAGAGCAAAGAAGTTTACACATTTGTCTTATATGTTAACACACTGACAAGATGAGACACTCACATGTCAAAGCCTGCATTTTTTTCGGTGCAAACACTCCAAGTTTTGTCAATAACATTTAAAATTCAAAATTACTATATGGTCGTTTTACAGTCATTTAAGCATCTTGTGCGAATAAAAATGATTCATTTGGTTCATAACTCTCCAATGTGGAACATTTCCTCAGCTTGCTCAAAAAAGGTTTCCTAGAGACACTGAACTCAAGATATAACATCTCTCAATCTATCACTCAACACAGTCTAACAGCAGTTAATAAAATACTCACAAAATCGAAATCTACTGAACTGTGTACATGGAAAGAAAATGTTCCCTTTTTTGTGCCGCTCATGTGTTTCAAGCAGAAGTATCCCTCGTGCCTACACCACATTTTTTTGTGAGTCAGGACGACATTACGCATCAAAATGAAAGTTAAGTTTAGGCAACTACACCACTTAGTAGCATTTAGGAACAATGTCATGGTTTGACTTAAAATAACTACATGCAATCAGGTTAAGGCAACAAAACGAAACAAAAACACAAAAATTGGGGTTTAGGCAACAAAATGTACGTTAGGCTTAGGCAACAAAACATGCATTAGGTTTACGCAACAAAACAAAAGTTTGGTTTAGGCAACAAAACTTTTGTGCCTATTTCACGAACTGAATCTGCATTGTATCATGCTAGTTTTGGGCCCAGTATGGCCTACGCTATAGGCTCCCATCATACGTTATAATAATCCTCACACAGTGTTCTTGTCCACTGGTTGAAACATGCAAATGAAACATGCAAACATATATGCAAACATGCACACACACAAACATGCTGTGCCATTACCCTGTGGTTGCTGGTGTAGATGTTGGTCATAGATCCATAAGGAGGGTCTGTTGGTTTGAGGCCGTCGTCAACATTAACACGACGAAGAGAGGCAGCTAGCTCCTCTGGATCAACTGCACCTCCACTGTTCTAGCAGTCAACAGCATGCACACCAGTAATCAACAGACAGAAACCAAAAGGAAAAAAAATAGCATAGCAACAGGGTAGGGACATCCATTAATTCAGTCAACCTATGTGTTAAATATTAGACTCTCCAATACATTTTGTTTGGGTGTTTTAGTCTAAATTCAGAACACTTTCATAAGTACTTACTTTTATAGAACACCGGTCAAATAACATGAGCTAAGAGACCGATCACACTGACAAGTGTTGTTGGAAATGTTTCGACTGTAAACCCATTGTTTGCCTTTGTGCCGAGCATGTGCTGATCTCTTGTGTGCTGTTAACAAAGTTAATTTCAATAATTCAAGGTCAACTTTACAGCTAAGTGTTAAAGTCATCTTAGTAGCTAATTACATTGGTAGCATGGTAGCGACAGTAGCAAGGGCGCAGAATTAATGCCGTGGTAAGTACCTGTTAATTACAAGGTAGCCACACCCTAAAGGATACCCTGTTTTATTATCAATTTGACATTAAAAGGAACCATCATTTATTTAATTTTTAAACTAGCAATTGATGTTTACAATGCTTACTGAAGTAATAAATCAAGTGAGAAGTAGGGCCATTTTCTCATAGGCTTTGATACAATCAGACTTATTTTTACAACCAGAGGAGTTGCCCCCTGATGGCCAGCAGAAAGAATGCAAGTTTAAGACACTTCAGCTTTGGCTTCACTTTTGAAAACAATATACACAAGTAATTGTGCAAGTTGTGGTTGACACCCATCTAACAGGACTTGATTCCTGATCAGACTGAAGGACTATTAGATGGGGTCTGTAGGGCCTGTCTGTGAATGTGATACTTCACAGATATTTTAGCTGTAATTTGTTTCACAGCTTCGGAGATACACAGGATAGATACTAATAATATAAACTAATTGAAAAGTAAATGTTTATTATTTTTTAATTCTGATTCTATAATTCTGTTTATACCTTTTTTTTAGTTGCCTCTCTGAAACGACCTGAGACATCTACCATTTTGGATTTCCTTCCTTCCTTTCAGATAAAATGCTGTGTGTGTGTATGTGTGTGTGTGTGTGTGTGTGTGTGTGTGTGTGTGTCTGTGAGTGAGTGAGTTGACTGAATGTGGAGTTGATCCTTTCCCGAGCAACAGAGTTCCATGCATTGACAACAGACTCATCCTCTGCTTGGATGGCCTTCTGACAGTGAATTAACACAAGTGAGAACAACACAGATAAAGCCACATCCATTCTCTGTCATGCACTAATACAGTAAGGGAGATGTGGTGCTTCAGGAGACTCAAACATGCACAGTCAGATCTACTTCATATCGTGTCGCACATCAGGAATGACATCATGAACCCTTCTTTCCTCCCTCACGTCTACTGCTTTTACTCTGACAGCATCCTGCCACAAGGTGGCAACATCAAACCAGAGTTGAGAGTACAGCAAAATGAGTCTATGTGCACATTTATGTGCAGGGATATTTATTACTGTCTCCCTTAAAGCCTTAAACTCTGAACAGGGACCTAACTGGTATCACCTAGTTAATCGTTGAGTGTAAGGAGCTGTGAGAGCTTGAAATGGTTTAAATACAAATAGCATTTAACGTCATGTCATGAAAAAACATATCTACAACCGTGAATTTTAGATTTTTAAATGTTTTTACAGCCTGATTTGAACGTCTTCCAGGCTCTTGACTAACAAGACAAGAGATAAATGTCAAATAATCTATTTACTTGGTTTAGCCAAACCAGCTTTGATTAGCAAAATTAAAATAAATGGTTGATGATTAAACCAGGTGTGTAAAATAGCCCATTCCTCTGATTATAATAGTTTTTGTTCCTGTGTAAATGTAATTTACTGGTCTGAACACACATGTGCCGTACTCGTTTTTACCTTTTTTCTTTTATTCTTCAGGGCTTTCCTGGTAATCCTGTGTTTAATGTCACTAATGTCACAGGCTATGATTTATGGTTAATGCCCTCGTGCAAAGTCTGTGGAAATGCAGACTTACGGAAAGCGTCCATAGCGGGCTCAGATAAGCCCTCACGGACATTTGAGCCACGTTCCTGCAAAATTAGCTTGGACATTGGGTTTGGGCCTCAGTGTGGGATTTTTCCAGTACCTTGCTCTTGCCCTTGTGAGGCCGTCTGAATCGCAGCAGCTCTTTATGTTGCCTTGACACAAAGTTGACAGCAGCGTACTCCAACAGGGCAGAGAAGACGAAGAGAAGACACACTGCCATCCAGATGTCGATGGCCTTGACGTAAGAGACCTGTGAACACATGCGTGTGCGCACACACACACACACACACACAATAAGTAAAGTGTCAATCTGCTCTGAGACTTGATAACAATGTTGTTTTTGATATGAGAATCAATCAATCAATTCAACTAAAGAAAGTTTAGTTGAATTAAAAGGGACCCGAGACATTTTCCCTGAACCACTCGACCCTTTTCTGGCCTCATGAATGAACGTGACTGGGATGACTGTGGCTCACTTGGTAGAGCGGGTAGAGAGGGTTGGCCAATGTTCGGAGGGTCGGTGGTTCGATCCCCGCCCTTGTTACTGTGTCATGCACGTTGTGTCCTTGGGCAAGACACTTCACCCAGCTTGCCCCGTGTGAATGTGTATGACTGCTGTATGTTTGAGGTGGTGGTCGGAGGGGCCGTAGGCGCAGAATGGCACCCATTCTTACCTCAGTCCCCCCCAGGGCAGCTGTATCAGAGTTTATTACCACCGGTATGACTGTGTGTGAATGAATGGATCCTGGAACCCTGTCAGAGCGCTTTGAGTGTCTTAAAAAGGGCCATATAAATCCAATCCATTATTATTATTAACGCTGTTCACCCTGGGCACCTGGATATGTTTTATATACGAGGGATACTGAAAATATATTGTAATTTAAAACAAATTTCCTGTCATTCTAGATGAAATGGCCACCTGCACTAGTGTTGATGAGTTAGATTGAGGCCGCTATGAAAACCAACTGCATCAAGAATGATGTGTTGGCAGAAAGTTTCTGAGTAACAAAGAGAGCTTGCACGTAACTATAGTAACTGTCACTCACTGCCACTCCTCCATGCGTATGCATGGTGTTAGAGGAGAGACAGAGACGCTGACTGAGATTACTCTGAGCCTCATGCATGGGAATGAATTACAATATAATACGATATCACTGCGTGAGAAAATGAAGGATTTATTGTGGCAAAATGTCCCTTATTTGTTTTTTTCTCCCTACAGGATTTAAATTGTATTTATTTGTAAACAGATCAGCGAGCCGATCAAGCTCGATTGCCGGGCTGGATTTGGCCCGCAGTGGCTGAGACTCGCTTTCGGATTTAGCGGCCTCTGAGAAGGCTATAAGGATGTCAATGTCTCTCTAACCGTTGGTCGCACCACTTTTGAACTTTTTGGTTTTTGTGTGAAATAACTTAAAGATTCCATCTGGGTGAATCTTACAATAGTAATTCAACAATATTTAATACAAAAAAGTTTAGGTTTGTAGGAGCTGCCCTTGGAACACACACAGACAGACACCCACACACACACGCTTACACACACATGCCTATGCCACCGAAGCTTGTGGTGTCAAAATGATGCAACCTAATTTTTTATGAAATAATGACTTATTCAGATATGTGTTACAAACTTGAGTGCAAAGTTCTGTCGTGCACTTAAAACATGAGAAACCTCCTAACCTCTCAATACACACGCACACACAAAGAGTATGTGTGAGAAAGATGGGTTTGCTAATAAGGGTTATGTAACACTGCTACATTTATGATTTTTTCCCCCCTCATGCATACAAGATACCAGGACTAAGGCACACGCATTCTCTGATACATGATGTGTGTAATCAACACATACTTGTGCTTGCCCATGCAAAACATCCACCAAAGATTTCAGGTCTCAGGAGAGGGAATAAATCACACACACACACACACACACACACACACACAATGTTTCAGAGCTAAAATCTCGAGTATTTCCTTGTTGTCGAATCCTATTTCAAAATTATAGTATAATTTGATTACGCCATTGAAGATAGATGTTTGTATCCCCTTGTAAAAACTGTAACAGGAGCAACACAAAATATCACAATAAACTTCATCGTTTTTGTATCCAAAAAAACATTCCTTCACTGTATTTACTTCTATCCAACACCAAATGCAGATGGAACCGCAAGAGCCTGGTCTGCTCAAGATGTTTGTCTAAAGTCTGTTTTCTGTCTAAAGGCAGTTTTTTCTTGGCAAATAGATCTGCAGAGAGATTGAATGTGGAAAAATATAAAGTACAAAAAATTCATCCATCCATCCATCCATTTTCTACCGCTTATCCAGTATTCAGGGTCGCGGGGGGGCTGGAGCCGATCCCAGCTACAAAAAATTCAACAATACAAAAATAAAACATATACTGAAAAATAAAGTAATGTACATCCAATAAATGAATATATCTCTCAGAAATCCATCTCTCTCTCTCTCTCTCTCTATATATATATATATATATATATATCTATATCTATCTATCTATATATATATATATATATATATATATATATATATATCTCTTTAATATTGAACGTGTCTTTATATTTATTTATTTATTTATCTATATAATTCCACATTTGTATTTACTTCTTTATTTTTTCATTATTTTTTTTTAGATTTATTTATATATTCCTTATTTATTATTTTATTTATCCTTCTATATATTTCCATATTTCTTTTCTTATTCTTTAACCTATTTATTCTTTAGTGTGGCACTCCTGTGACTCTATGGGCCCTAGTTTCGTAGACCAGGCGCAGTCAGCTTTCAGCGCACCTGCGCCGCGGCGACGGGGTGTGTCCGCCTGGACTTTGCAAGTTTCGTGCACCGCGCAGGCTAGCGCAGGCACACCTCCCGTCTCGCCCACCGGCGCAAGTGGGAAAGAGGGAGGAGAAGAAGGCGTGAGTGGGAGACGAGGAGGAGACGAGGCGTGGACTGGACTGGAATTAATACAGCCAGTTCAGATCTTCACCAATCAAATGAGCTCCTCTCCTCTCCTTTAATGTGTTAGGGGAGGTTCAGTGCAAGATCCGTCACTTGACAACCCGATGACCAAAGCAGCGCCGCTCCCACCACGCGCATCACGCGCTGTGCGCGCGTATTATAATAATAACAATGCCCATATTATAAAAAACAGGAGAGAGAGAGGGAGATGTTTTGGTCCGAGAGGCTGAGTTTCCGTTACGCGTGCCATCCGCCTTTGATCTGACGTCAGATGTGACGGGACAATCTATATAGATATAAATTCACGTGTTGATTCAATTAGTTGCATTAAATAGTGTTTGTTGTGATTATTTATTGCATTTAAATGTGCCTGGAACTGTGGAAACCTGCCTGTGAGGTCTCGGTGACGTGTACGCACTGCACGCTGTCAGCCAAACTTCCACTCCGCCAGCTGTGATTCGCCTTGAATGAATGGACTTTATTTACGCCTTGCGCCTTGCGCTGAAAGTAGACCAGGTCGGAGCTGGCGAGCTTTCAGCACAGTCTCGGCGAGGCTTTTTGCCACGAAACTTCCGCTATGCCAAGCTGAATCTGTGACGCCTCCCCCTGCTGCGCCGCCACACCCATCTTGGCGCAGGCGATCCACCAAACTGCCAAACTGACGGTGCGCAAGGCTGCGCGGATCGAAACTTGCACTGCGCCGGCTCCGCCACCCTGCGCCGCCCTGCGCTGGTCTACGAAACTAGGGCCCTATGGCTCCAACCCTGTAGAAGCTGAGTGAGAAAACCAGCTATCACAGGACTGAACAGTATAGACAGACAACCACTGATACTCATATGTGTTTGGATTGGGAGAATAATATACAGACTTTTTTCTGTCTGTTGTGTTTTATTAGTACACTCAACAAAAATATAAACGCAACACTTTGTTTTTGCTCCCATTTTTCATGAGATGGACTTAAAGATCTAAAATTCATTCCAGATACACAATATTACCATTTCTCTCAAACATTGTTCACAAATCTGTCTAAATGTGTGATAGTGAGCACTTCTGCTTTGCTGAGATAATCCATCCCACCTCACAGGTGTGCCACATCAAGATGCTGATCTGACATCATGATTAGTGCACAGGTGTGCCTTAGACTGTCCACAATAAAAGGCCACCCTGAAATGTGCATTTTTTTTGCTTTATTGGGGGTCTGGGGACTTAGAACCAGTCAGTATCTGCTGTGACCACCATTTGCCTCATGCAGTGCAACACATCTTCTTCGCATAGTTTATCAGATTGTCAATTGTGGCCTGTGGAATGTTGGTCCACTCCTCTTCAATGGCTGTGCGAAGTTGCTGGATATTAGTGGGAACTGGTACACGCTGTTGTATACGCCGGTCAAGCACATCCCAAACATGCTCAATGGGTGACATGTCCGGTGAGTATGCTGGCCATGCAAGAACTGGGACATTTTCAGCTTCCAAGAATTGTGTACAGATCCTTGCAACATGGGGCCGTGCATTATCTTGCTGAAACATGAGGTGATGTTCATTGATGTAAGGCACAACAATGGGCCTCAGGATCTCATCACGGTATCTCTGTGCATTCATAATGCCATCAATAAAACGCACCTGTGTTCTTCATCCATAACAGATGCCTGCCCATACCATAACCCCACCACCACCATGGGCCACTCGATCCACAACATTGACATCAGCAAAGCGCTCACCCACACAACGCCACACACGCTGTCTGCCATCTGCCCTGAACAATGTAAACCGAGATTCATCCGTGAAGAGAACAACTCTCCAACGTGCCAGACGCCATCGAATGTGAGCATTTGCCCACTCAAGTCTGTTACGGTGACGAGCTGGAGTCAGGTCAAGACCCCGATGAGGACGACGAGCATGCAGTTGAGCTTCCCTGAGACGGTTTCTGACAGTTTGTGCAGAAATTGTTTGGTTATGCAAACCAATTGTTTCAGCAGCTGTCTGAGTGGCTGGTCTCAGACGATCTTGGAGGTGAACCTGCTGGATGTGGAGGTCCTGGGCTGGTGTGGTTACACGTGGTCTGCGGTTGTGAGGCCGGTTGGATGTACTGCCATATTCTCTGAAACGCCTTTGGAGACGGCTTATGGTGGAGAAATGAACATTCAATGCACGAGCAACAGATCTGGTTGACATTCCTGCTGTCAGCATGCCAATTGCACGCTCCCTCAATGATTGTGGCATCTGTGGCATTTTGCTGTGAGAAAAACTGCACATTTCAGGGTGGCCTTTTATTGTGGGCAGTATAAGGTACACCTGTGCACTAATCATGATGTCAGATCAGCATCTTGATGCGGCACACCTGTGAGGTGGGATGGATTATCTCAGCAAAGCAGAAGTGCTCACTATCACACATTTAGACAGATTTGTGAACAATGTTTGAGAGAAATGGTAATATTGTGTATCTGGAATGAATTTTAGATCTTTAAGTCCATCTCATGAAAAATGGGAGCAAAAACAAAAGTGTTGCGTTTATATTTTTGTTGAGTGTAGTTATATCTTTATTTTATTGTAGTTGTATCTTTTGTGCCATCTTTGCCAGGTCTCCCCCAGAAAATATATTTCTATCTGAAAATACTTCCTGATTGAGTAGAGATTAAATGAAAGATTATTAAAAAAATACCTTTGGCAGTGAAGTCCTGGAGCCTGAACTCTGTGTTGTCATTGTGAGGACAGTGGTGATGCCCAGTGCCACTCTGGCTGGTGCAGCATCCATGTTGATCCAGAAGGAGACCCAGGACAAAATTACAATGAGCAGAGAGGGGATGTACATCTGGATCAGGTAGTAGCCCATCTGACGCTCCAGGTGGAAACGCACTTCAATACAAGTAAATTTACCTGCAACAAAGCAGAGACGCTCTAAAATCACAGTTGCATATTTATATTTATGTGAGCATGGTCATCAGCAACAATTATGGAGCACAATTACAATAGTTCTGAAAAGTCACTTATGCTAGCTGAAGTTACCACGTCTCCAATGCAATTAGCTTCTGAGATTAACACATCGCGGTAAAGTTTATCCCAAATTCTGGAGGCTAAATTTGTTATAAGCTTAACACCGGATGCCAGAACAATCAATAGTTTGCTGTGCGGGGTGCTGCTCTGCTTGTGTTCATCAGATCCACCTGTAGCTCCTCTGTCATCCAAATACGGTCACTTCCATTCACTGATTGCAAAAACAAAAACAACATGGCAATGGCAATGGCCAAAATCGCAGATGGTGATGGCTAAAATACCTAACCCAAACTCGAGGCTTGAAATCAGCAGTCCACTTCTGATATACAGCCTATGATAATAAAGCACTGTTGGCCTGTGTTTCAACACGCCCCACACAAGCTTCACCCAACTTCTGGGATATGCATTTCCACGATCCACTAACTAACAAGATGGCAGGTATTTACTTCATGGTGCTACAAAAACTGGTCATTATGCAGCGCAAAATCTATAAATATCCCTAACCCCTGTCCTTTTCTGAGCCCCCTGAGTCATTCAACATCCCCATCACCATACAGCACCCAAGTTCCAAGACATCACATCCATGCTTCTCTTCTATCTATGGTCAGATCCCATTTAGCCGACTGAAAAGACAATATCAGTGTGACTGTCAGTCTGTTTGTTATTCCCTCTTGCAGCTGATTTTTTTCTTGACTTGATCCCAGAAGCACAAACATGATTGATGGAAAGTGGCAACCTCTTCACCCTGCGTGCATCTTACGGTGCCTGTGTCGTGATACTTACGGCAGTGTGTGTTACCTGTGTTGTAGTGCTTGGTGCAGTATCTCAGGTCTGATTCATCTTTGAGGATGAACTGTGGAAGCGTGAGGCCTTCGGCCACTTGCACTGGTCCGTTCTCCTGCCACTCAAAGATTAAGTCGTTCATTGTGTAACCAACTGAAAAAACAAACAAACCACAGGACAATTTCAAATGTATAATAAAACATTATGCAACATGAAGTCAAGGCAGTCATTCCTTGAAGTGACTGATACATTTACACTTTATTCATCAATTATTCATACATGACATTTAACATATTCTAAGCATTTAGGATCAGTGGGTTGCAAAAGGACGACCTTTGGTTCTCTGCTGTAAAGTGAGTGAGTCACTGTTTTAAGTAAGGGAATTAAAAAAATATGGTGGTCTTGTTGACAAGTAAGGGTAAATGGAGTGTGGGATGGATAGGAGATTTGGTCTGACGTCAGCAGTGATGTGAGCTTTGTACTGAACCATTGTAGTGAAGAGGGAGCTGACCACCCACTGCTTCCTCATAGGGAGACTGGACTCAGCCTTAGAGCCGCAGCTCATTTGCCTGGAAAGGGGCCAGCTGGGGTGATGTATCTGATCAGGATCCACCTGGACACCTCCCTTTAGAGGTTTTCCAACTGGTAAGAAGCCCTTAGGTAGTCCCAAACATCCTGGAGTGATCATAACTCATTTCACCTGAGACCTCCTTGGGGTTCCCCAGGAAGAGCTGAAGGACATTGCTGGGGAGAGGGATGCAATAGACTGCTTAGCCTGCTATCCCAACAACATTGGTGTCTATGAAACAATTCATAGATGCAGATTGAATTGTTTCTGAACATTAAAATGGGAGTATCTTATGTTTGAAAACACAGTCAAACTCAGGGGTCGCGGGCTCCCCTCCCCATCTGCCTGTTGGTCTGTTCTCTGCCCCACTATATGTGACACCCACCTGTGAACTCCAGATTCCACTGTGATTGGTCAACTGCGAGAGAAGTCAGAAGTTACAATTGGCTGAGCTGATTAATGCTTCTTTCTACTGAGGCAGACTGACTGTGCCTCTTTCTCCTGGACTCCTGGACGCCTGAGAAGCAATTCACCCAAACAGTCTCCCACGAACAGCCAAAGAAGCTGACTTTTGGAGCCTGCTTCAGCCTACAAGCAACTGCTACAGAGAACCAGTTCATCTGGTCTTCCCATTGAAACCTCCCAATCAACCAAGACAAGAATTCCTAGCTGATGGAATTCCTTCATCCATGCCACAAGAACTTGAAGGACATAACTCTCCTTCACAGGAACCTGAAGACAGCAACATTTCTCCTGTCAAGGGATGTACTATAATGGAGGAGGTAAGGACCCAAATGCAGTTAAAAAAGGTTTTTATTTAAATTATAAGCTAACAAAAAACAATGTCCAAAAACTCAGGGAGACCACACAGGCAAAAACACTATGAAAAAAAACAAAGAACAAGAATCCAAAGCGTAGACAAAAAACTTACAAACAATAATCCAAAGCGTAGACAAAGACCAGAAGACATGGGCAGGACAGATCCGGTGGTGGACACGGGAAAACACAGGATGACTAAGCAAAGACACAGCAGAAACACACAGACTAAATACACAGGGCTGATTAGGTCAACGACAGACAGGTGTGGAGACACAAGGGCAGGCTAAGGAGGGAAACCAAGACAGGAAGCAAAGCACATGACAACACAAGACAGAAGGACTACAAAATAATACAGGAACCATCCATCCATCCATCCATTTTCGACCGATTATCCTGTATTCAGGGTCGCGGGGGTGCTGGAGCCCATCCCAGCTATCATTGGGCAAAGGCAGGGTACACCCTGGACAGGATGCCAGTCTATCACAGGGCCAACATGTAGAGACAGACAAACATTCACACTCACATTCACACCTACGGGCAATTGAGAGTCATCAATGAACCTATCCCCATCCTGCATGTCTTTGGACTGTAGGAGGAAACCAGAGAACCCGGAGAGAACCCACACTTACACGGGGAGAACATGCAAACTCCACACAGAAGGAACCCGGGGCCGACCCGGGCCTCCAACTGGACTGGTGACGGACGGACGGGCTTCCGACTGGACTGGTGACGGACGGAACCCCGACTGGACTGGTAACAAACAGATGAATCCCTAACTGGACTTGTGACGGACCTCCGACTGGACTGGTGACACACATTTTCATTCCTAAACCAGAGGTCTGATTCCTACCAAATTTCAGGTGGATAATTTTTGGACGAAGTGTATGATCCATCCATCCATCATCTACCGCTGATCCTGTATTAAGGGTCGTGGGGGGGGGGGGGGGGGGGGGGGCACGACCCTGAGCCAATCATCACTAAACTTGCAGGAAATGTCCACATAAGTAAAGAAAACATATCCTGAAAGGTAAATTCACTTGGGGATGAAACAAATTAAAAAAAAAATTAATATCAAAAAGGTAAAAAAGCACATTTGCAGTAATATTCTGGAAAAGTAAATGTTGAATTATGCACTTACAGCTCTCCAGCTGCATGATGCAGGTCTGTACATCCATGGGGAAGTTTTTCAGATCCATTGGGCATGACAGAGTCAATGTTAGTCTGAGAGCGAACAGAGAGGGAGAAGTGAATCAAATACAATGACAGTTGTCATTGATCAATGTTGAACATATGTACAGTATCAAAGAGCTTTTATCTTTTAATGTTCAACTAAGTGGTGATTGTGGGTCTTTGAAATGTCAAAAATAGATCACATCCTCTAAATACACTACTCACAAAAAGTTAGGGGTATTTGGCATTTGGGTGAAATTTATGGAAAATGTAAAGAGTTCACGCTACAGTGATATCATATCATGAAATTAAGGCATCTAAGTAGAAGCATACAATGGTGATTTCCTCATCTCAAACAATCTATGAAACAAAAGCCAGCAAGATTGGTTGATTCAAGGATTCAGCTGTGTTAGAGAAGAGCAAGTTATGCAAAAAGTCCTGAAACATTTAGATTTGGACATGTGCATTCAAAGGTTTAGAGGTCAAATTAAGTTCAACTGTAAAGGTTATAGTGCATTTAAGATTCATCCTGAAATTTCACCTGAAAGCCAAAATATCCCTATAACGTTTTGTGAGTAGTGTATCTAAGATAAAACAGCTGCCATTTAACTCTTGCTATGTGTCACATCGACTGTCTCGCTCCTGTCCTGTTTTAAGGTCAACTATGCATATTTTCAGTTTCAATTTCCTGTTTTATTTTGTTAAGTGTTGTTTTGTTGTGATTGCCTGTGCTTGCCTTATGTTTCTCACCTGTGTCCAATTGTCTCCTCCCCTCCCATGTAATTAAGCCATTTCCCTTCCTCTTCTGCCAGATTGTCTTTGAGTGAGATATCCCTGCAGCCCTTCCTCGAGTGTTTCCCAGTGTTTGTTCGTTATTTGACCTCCTTTGTGTTTTTTACTCTGCCTTTTTGCCTGCCGGATTTGTCCTCGCTGACTGCTTACTTGTGTACCTCAACTGTTCATTAAAACCTTGAGCCTGAGCACTGCACCTTGTCTGTCTGCACCCGTGGATCCTGCCTTTTCAAAACAAAGATACAAACTTGCTTACAGCAATAAAGGCCTTTTCTCAGCATCTCATGTCTAAAGTCAAAATTGCTGCGAGTATTCAAAGTGAATGTGCCAGTAAAATAAACACATGTACACATTCTTGGGTATTTTCACAATTACATTTTTTCCTCGGGACGTGAAACTGAAAATGAAATTGAACAGACCCAGCCCTTTGTCAAATTAAATTCTGAATTAGTTTACTCCACATTATTTTGGGTTGTATTGTGCAGTTTGCATTATATTGGGAGTAAGCATGCTGTTGGTTCATACACTCAAAATGAAAAGAAAATATATCTTGTTGCTATGTATGATAATCACGTATTCATCCAAATGCCATCTTGTTTACACCTGTACTGCGGGCCTGCTCCACACTTACCTTATAGAGTATAAAACATTGCCATTCTTAAATATCCTGAGCAGTTTGTTATCTGTAGTGACTTCGTGAAAGTGGGCGCCCTTCTCGTTGGCAAAGAACAGGTCTGGTTTCCATATGGAGTCTAACATAGAGGGGTCCAAGTCCAGAGAGTCATCTGGGTATTCAGCATAGGCGAGTCTGGGGTCGTTCCACTGCTGACGGAGGAAGATATTTACACGGTAGTCCTACAGACACAGAGAATAACAGGAATACATCACTCTCAGAGACATTTAGACAAACCTGAAATAACATGTTGACTTCCCAAAAATAAAAATGCATGATGAGCCAAGTGTGGTGGAGTCCAAGTATAATGGAAGATTTTTCTATCATTGCTCAATCAATGCTTTAAAATATGTACTGAAATGGACCTATTCTGCTCCTTTTCTGGTTCATACTTGTATTTCACATTACTACTAGAACATGATGACATGCTTTATTTTTCTCATCAGGCTGTGCTGCAGCAGCTCTTCTCAAACCCCCTCTCAAACACTCTGTTTGACCCCCTGCCCCTCCCTCTCAAAAAGCCTGGTCTGCTTGAATTGGTCAACCGCTGAGTTTGTGTGATCTATGCTCGTGTTGTCTCTCCTAACAGAACGAGGGGGAGGGGGGCTTTGTCTTTATCATACCAACTGAGTATAAGTCACCTACACATCGCCTCTCTTCTGGATGACCTGGGTGTGCAGGGTGTCTCTTCTTTTTGACCCAAACAGATTATTGCTCTTTTCAGAACATTGACATACTACATGAATAGCTGGGAACCCCTACTTCTGTGCTATGATAGTCAAGGTTAGAAGGGAATAGGTGGGTTGCAGCAACCATTTAGCCCAGGGCTATTCAACTATAGAAAGTTAAGGGACCGGGGGCTGGACATTTTCTGCCCCTTTCTGGCCTCATTAATTAACACCTTACACTCCATATTAGACATGTTCTTCTAAACATAGGATAATAAAGATATATGCTCCTTACCCTGGGGACCTGGTAATGTTTTAAAATGGGGTACCAAATATGAATGATACATATTTCCTGCCATTCTACACCTCTTAAACTTTTGGATGAAGTCAAGAAACAGCCATCTGCACTGGTCTTGATGAGTAAGATTGACACTGCCATGGAAACTTAGTATGAATCAAGAATGATGTATTTACAGAGAGTTTCTGGGTCACAGTCAACCATAGTAACTCACCCTCATTTGTGTATATGTCTCATTTACACTCTGATGTTCAAAAGAACACTTTTTTTCAAGCTGCAACATTATCAGCTGAATTTCTTTCATTGTGCAAGAATTGATTATTGGCTGGTTGGCTGGTTGCTAGGTGACGAGAGCGGCAAAGGTGACGCAAACTGCTGCGGCTTTCAGAGTATTTAAAGGACCCAGTTGTTGTAGACCGTAAAGGCCACAAGTCGCTACCAAAGGGCCCTTGTTGCTCTTAAGGGGTGTTCACACCAAGTGTGGTGGAAATTTTTTGTGAGACCAAATAACATGTAAAGTCAGTGCACAGATGTGAACTGTCGCATATTCACAACTAGATTACTGTGGCGCGAATGACGTGTTGGACGAGAATGTGGCAAATTTTGCGTGCGATGCTCTGACACGAAACCAATCAGTGTTGAGATTCTAGTCATGTTGTTGCGAGCATCCCTCCCCTTTTCGTCGGTTGCTCCCTGGCTGGCATGGAACCAATTAATAGATTATGGACAGTTTTAAACTTCTCACTACGCATTTGAAGTCTGCCATTAACGGCGAGGGGCTCACCGGGGACGACATAGTAGGGAAGAGGGAGGCAGCCGGGGTAGGGGGGATTGTGGCGAGCGATCGCCGAGCAGTGTGGGATCAGGGACGTTCTGCAGTCGGGGTGAGAGACACTATTACTGCTTTGTACATGTTGTGGAAGTCCCGGACACACCGGGAATCTAAACGGCGTCCTGCCTGAGTTTGACCCGGAGGGAATGTTTTTGAACAGAAACTAATTGTAGATTTGGGTTTAGGCATTCTGTGAGTAAAGCTAGTTGTCTTGTCTAGATAGCTTGTTGGTTAAATTCTTGTGAAGTTGTTGTGGAAGAAACTCTTCAGGTCCAATTCTGTGGCTGGTTCAAATGAGGTTTAATCACTGACAGTGGAGAAAAGAAATTCACAGTGTATCTATGAAGATCCAGTCTGTTGAATGGCTTGGCCGAGTTGAATTTATACAGAACAGTCGAGAGAACAAAAGGGAAGGCGTCATGAGTGGATTTGCATTGAATCAACACATGTCTCTCTGCAGAGGAAGAGACATCTATTGATATCTACAAGGTGTGACCGTTCTCGGGAGAGCTAGACGATGTCACTACAGGGGTCACTCATCGGGCCTTGATCAGTGTATGAGAGATGAAGGTGTTTCGGAGACGGTCCAGGAAGGGGGACACATTCAAAGGGTCTTCTCATCAACATGACAAGGGTTACATACAATGAATGCAGCTCAGCATCAAACATTTGATGTTCCCGAGAGAAAGTAACATTAAAACAAAACAAATAAGAAAAATTAAGGTAACACATTTTCTTCTACACTGTGCATACTGAGTGGACACTTAGCTAGTTTAAGCCAGCTCAGCTGTAGTCAATAGACTTGATTGGAGGGAGGGGCCCCAGTCTGCGCATGAGGTAAATTGAGCACTTAAAGGTGTCCTCTTGGCCAAGTTAAAACGTTTTAAAATGTCTACAGATGCCACTCAGTGGTTTAAATCATATCTGGGGGAAAGACAACAATGTGTCAAGGTAAATGGGGAAAAATCCCAACTTCTGACCAACAACATGGGAGTACCACAGGGGTCCATACTTGGACCACTGTTGTTCACTATGTACATCAATGACCTGCCACTAAGTTGTCCAGGTGTCAGCTGCCAGATGTACGCTGACGATACAGTCATCTATGCATCTGCTAAAACAGCTAGCAAAGCAGCTGACCACCTCACGCAAGCACTTAAGAGAGTCACTCACTGGCTTGAAATGTCTCACTTAACCCTAAATGTCAAGAAAACTGTTTCTATGTGTATTTCTATTCGCAATAGGCCTGTGAACGATCTGTTTGAGGTGAAGATCAAAAATGAAATAATTACTGTGGTGAATGAGGTTAAATATCTGGGGATTATACTAGACAACATTTTTTAATTTGATAAACAAGTACATCACATCTGCAAGAAGGTTAAACCAAATCTCAATTGTTGCTCACCGTGTCCGACCACCACTTTGTGACTTCCTCCCTCCCCATGAAGCCCACCACATCCCTCCCCTCTACGCCTCGAACTGTCACCAGTCACAACAACCTGAAATCGCTCACTCCCTCCGCTCTCTCCTCAACTGTTCTTTCCTCACTACCATCCACAGAACAGTTTTCCTTAATGCCTACTGAGGAAGCCTCCTCCATCCTGATGTCCTCACTCTCCTCTTCTTTGGACACTCTCTGTCCCCCCATCTCACGACCTGCGCGATCATCTCTCCCCCCTCCCTGGCTGTCTGAACCTCTGCGAACCAACAGATCATTGTTGCGAGCGTCAGAGAGAAAATGGAAGAAATCGGGCCAGCACGAGGACCTTGCTCACTACCACCACCTCCTCTCTGACTTCAGCTCAACTGTTTCGGCAGCTAAATCTGCCTTCTACCTGGCAAAGATCAACTCTTCCGCCTGCAACCACAGGAAACTCTTCTCCATGTTCTCCTCCCTCCTCCTACCCCTGCCCCTCCTTCCTCCCTTACTGCTGATGACTTTGCAACCTACTTAACCAAGAAAGTAAATGACATCAGCTCCTCATTCACGCCTATACCCTCCCAGAAAACATCTCCCCCAACTCTCAACTCTGATGGCCTTACGAGCATTAGCCCCCTCAAATCTGAAGACGTTCACGCACTTGTTACGTCTAACCGTGCCACCACCTGCTCCCTTGACCCGATTCCCTTTCAGGTCACATGGAATGGCTTTATGTCCAAATCCTGTTCTCTGGACATGGGTGTCCCTCAAGGCTCAGTATTAGGACCGCTTCTGTTCTCACTCTACACCAGATCACTAGGTTCTGTTATTACATCGCATGGATTCTCCTACGATTGTAGCGCAGATGACACCCAGCTGTTCCTCTCTTTTCCCCCAACCTCTGACACTCACATTGCAACTCGCATCTCGGACTGTCTGGCTGACATCTCTTTCTGGACAACTGCACATCACCTCAAGCTTAACCTGAATAAAACCGAACTCCTCTTCATCCCAGGGAAAGACTGACCTCGCATGGACCAGTCGGTCACCGTCGAGGGCATCACAGTATTACCTTCCTCAACTGCGAGGAACCTGGGTGTAATCCTCGATGACCAACTATCTTGCACCCCCAACATCACTGCTGTGGCCTGATCCTGCAGATTTGCCCTCTACAATATCCGCAGGATTCTGGCTTTCCTCACAAAGGATGCAACGCAACTCCTGGTCCAAGCACTGGTCATCTCCCGCCTTGACTACTGCAACTTTCTCCTGGCTGGACTCCTGGCCTCTGCGAATAAACCATTGCAGCGTATCCAGAATGCATCCAATTCAAGACGATGGCATTGGCCTTCAGGGCCATCAATGGAACGGCTACCTTCAGACACTGGTCAAACCACATGCCCCGAAGCGAGCACTCTGCTCCTCTACTTCAGCTGGCCGACTTGTACCAGCATCGCTGAAATCAAACAAATGTTGCTCAGCAACGTCCAGACTCTTCTCTGTTCTGGCGCCTCAGTGGTGGAACAAACTCTGACCAATGTCAGGACAGCAGAGTCATTTGCCATCTTCTGAAAAAGGCTCAAGACTCACCTGTTCAGACTTCACCTTGACTCTACATAGCATGACCCACTAACCCCCCCCCAAAAAAAAACAACTTACCTATAGCACTGTGATCATAGCACTGTTGCTCTTAAGGTATGTTTTGCTGAACAACTACTACTTTACTCAGATGAGGACCTAACACTTGTTCTATTTTTAGCTCTTACTTTATCGGTAATGATATGTTGTGGTTTCTTTGTTTCCTTCTTTTGACAAATGTACTTATTGTAAGTCGCTTTGGACAAAAGCTTCTGCTAAATGACCTAAATGTTATTATGATTTTATTTATTTATCTATTTGAATTGTTTTGCTGTGCGGCTACAGTGCCTATACTTTCCTCCCCTTTTGTAATGAGACAGGGGTATCCCTCCTTTTTGTAACGGTAGCGTGGAAGTGAATTGTTTTACTCTCTCTTGACTGTTTTTATGGACCCACTGTGACCATCTTTTAACGTGTTTTTTAGGTGCACCGACCCTATTCTATTTGTTGTTCTTATTTAATTAAAAACATTTTTTATTTACTGGTCAAACCAGTGTCGTGGACTTTTAAATTTGGACTTATAATAATAATAATAAACTTTATTTGTATAGCACTTTTCGAAACAGGATGACAAAGTGCGTCACAGAACAGAATAAAACATAATTAAAGAATTACAGACAAAAAACGAAGACAGTACAATAAGTATGAACAAAAATACCATAAAATAGAGCAAATGGAAGAGAGCAATGTGTTAAAAATGATACAATCACTATAAGAAAGCTTTTACAAAAAAATTAGTTTTGATAAGAGACTTAAATGATGAAACTTTTTAGTTTGTCTGAGATTCTCAGGGAGGGAGTTCCACAACTGAGTTGCCCCTACAGCAAAAGCCCATGGGCCTCATTTATAAAATTGTGCGTAGGATCCTTACTAAAAGTGTACGTACGCCAAAAAGCCAAAGTTTGCGTGCGCCAAAAAAAAAATCTGATTTACACAACTGTGCGCACGAAAGCTGTATGCAATGTTTCCTTTATAAATCACAGGATCACCTACAAGTGTGCGTACCTGAATCCCGCCCTGTACACGCCCACATTTTACCATATTAATGAGCCAGCATGCAATCGTTTCCGTGTGGTGAATCACGGTGACAGGCCAGGAAAAAAAGCGAAGAAAAGTAACTTTTCAGAAACGGAGAAGAGACACTTGTTGGGGAGGTGGAGGCCCGGAAAATAATTGTATTTAGTGGCCACAGCAGCGGGATCACGAATATAAAGAAGCAGTGCGAGTGGCAACACATTGCTGATGCTGTCCACAGCGTCAGTGGGACGGAGCGGACGGTGGCGGAACTTACGAAAAAGTGGTCTGATCTGAAGGTAAATTACATCTTTCTGCTCCTTTACCAACATGTATTCAATGTATCGCTTGAGTATTTGAGGAAGTTTGGGAAGAAATTTTGATGTGACTTTGACAGGGATTGTGTCTGAAAAGGAGGGAGACAGACGCGACCCTGCACAGCGTCTGGGTCCGGCGCAAAGCACCAGTGCACCCCGGGCGCATGGCACATCAAGCAGTCGGGTGTACACTGATGCCATCCTGCAACTTCAGCGAGACACATTCACCGCCAGCAAACGCGCACTGTGTTGCAAGAAATTGCCATATTAATAAAGCAATACGTTCAAAATGAACATTGTTGTCTTCCTTATCTTACAAACGCAGCATGACATCCTCACGGATTCTTGCGCCCTGTTGATACCCCTCCAGTCGGGCAGGGGGCCGAGGCTCATCATGCTGGGGACTCTACCACCTTTGCCGGGTGGTGGAGTCTGCCTCCTGAAGTTCGGTAAAGTTGCGCTCTCCACGCTCCACGACTGAGCGCACACGAGCGTGGCACTCATTATAGCGCACTTCCTCTACACTCTGGTGGTTTAAAAACAAGGATAAAGTGTAACAAGTATATGATGGCTTAATGGCTGTATGTATGTGTGTTGATGACATATGCACAGTAAATAAGGAGAATATTTAGTTATTCCCGCTGTTTTCTGCAGTGATCTAATGGAGGGTATTATCGTATCCTGTATTACATGCATTTGGGCCGTCTCCTCCTGCGGTGACAGCGCTGATTCAATATTTCAAAATTATTTTGATTTAAGATACGGGATTGGATATTAAAAGGTGTTTATGAAGTTGAGTTCCTCATGATAACGCAGATCTAACATGATATTGAGTGAAATGAAATGCGTGTGAGTCATCAAAACTATAATAGTTCTTCTCACATTTACTTCCTACAATCTGATATCTGTATTGCTGATTCCCGTCCAGTCTCCACAATGTGCGTACTGGTACGCATGCCTCAGAGTTTGCTTACAGGTACGCACACTTTCCCGTCAAGATTGTTTTTTATAGATCACAACCTTTGCGTGGAAAGTGGCGTACGCACATTTCCAGCCCCGTTTTGTGCGTACGCAAGCTTTATAAATGAGGCCCCAGGACTTTTGGTGACAAGGCGTGATGTGGGAATGACCAGGATACCCCTACCCGAGGATCTCAGGCTATGCTCTGGCTCATAGGGGACTAACATGTCTGAGATATAACTTGGAGACAGACCATGCAGAGCTTTAAAAGTTATCAGTAATATCTTAAAGTCAACTCTAAAAAATACAGGCAACCAGTGAAGAGAGGCAAGGACGGGAGTAATATGGTCTCGTCTCCTAGAATTAGTTAAAAGCCTAGCAGCAGCATTTTGTACCAGCTGGAGGCGGGATGTGGCTTTGTGACTCCACCCAGAGTATAGGGAGTTACAATAATCTATCCATCCATCCATTTTCTACCGCTTATGCTGTATTCAGGGGGGGGGGGGGGGGGGCTGGAGCCGATCCCAGCTGTCATTGGGCGAAGGCAGGGTACACCCTGGACAGGTTGCCAGTCCATCGCAGGGCCGACATGTAGAGACAAACAACCATTCACACTCACATTCACACCTACGGGCAATTTAGAGTCACCAATTTACCTATTACAATAATTTAAATATGAGTAAATAAAAGCATGGATAACCTTTTCAAGGTCTGTGAAAAGATATGAAGGACCTGATTTTAGTGATGTTACTCAACTGGAAAAAACATGATTGAACAACACTTGCTATTTGGCCATTAAAAAAGAGATTAGGGTCAAAAATCACCCCCAGATTACAGACAGCACATTTAACATTGGTGGACAGGCCACCAAGATTAGACTGCATGGAGCTGATAGCATCTAGGGGGCCATATAGCAGAATCTCGGATTTGGCTTCATTAAGATGGAGAAAGTTCTGAGACATCCAGCACTTCATGTTAGCGAGGCACGATATGACACGGGTCAAATTACCTGTCTCATCAGGTTTAAGAGGGACATAGAGCTGGGTGTCGTCCACATAACATTGGAACTGGACATTGTGTTTAGAAATGATATCCCCCAAAGGAAGCATATAAGTTGAAGATCGACCCCTTATCTGTGTGTCTGTGGGAACCTCCGAGTGTGTTGAGCCAAAACCAAAGAGAAAATCTTTGGGTGAAAGTCCCAAGGTGGTGTCCCCAGAGACTGTGGTAGAAACAACAAGGTCACTGCCGTATTTATGCCGAGGCAAGGTTATTTTCAGTGTTTACGGAGCAGCTACAGTGTTAGCATAGCCTAGCTCTGAGGGAGCCGAAAGCCATTGCCAAAACAAGTATTTTAAAAGTAATTTGCGTATCGTCTTGCAGACAGACTAAACCAACCATGACTTTGCACTTTTTACCCATCGTCGTTACTTCGGCATACTCTTTCTCCGTGTATTGCAATTAAATCAAAACGGTTTTTGATTTTGGAACAAAGCTAGTGCAAAATGTGGCTTGCTACATGGTGTGAAGCCCCTTGGGCGTCCTAACCCTAACCACTTGCTGAAGAGTGATGGCAAGCAACGATGTGTGCTGCCTTATTTACTGTGGCATCTGCCAGTACTTGAGTAGGCACGTTCTGATTGGCTGGCTCAACATATCAGTGGTTGAATGTGTTATCATGATTGGATGACAGTATTACTCTTACCCCTTTTCCAACAACGCAAACCTGGTTCTAGTGCCGGGCTGGTGCCAGTGCTAGTCCGCAGTTGGTTCAACTTGCGAACCTTCTCAGAACGTGTTTGCATTTCCACAGGCTAGAGAGCCCTGAGAGCCATGTCAGTACGCTATACGTCTGCATAAGTCTGAGGTGTTCCACAGAAATGCTAGTGCTAACTTCAAGCAAAACTACCATGGAGGACCACATCGCTCCTGGCTTTGCGAACCTACATTGACCTCAACACAATATGGAAATTTTACAGGACTCTTATCTGTTTATGGGCACTGTAACAGATTTGGGAGAAAGGATGACACAGGCGACAGTGCTTGTAGTCAGTGCAGCTTTGCTCAGCGGAATTTAATTAACAATTCACAAAACATATTCCCTTTCTCCCTTTTCTCCCCTTCGTATTTTGTTCTACATTTTCCAATATCGTTTCATCAATAACATACTCCTCAAATGTCTACCTAACATTACATTTAAACATAGAACAACTGTATGTAATTATACAATGTTTATCACCAACCTGTAAAACAGGAGAAAGGATGACACATGCTTGTAGTCAGTGCAGCTTAGCTCAGTGGAATGAGGAAGTAAACAAAAGTCTGTTCACAAGTAGAGTCCCAAGCGCGAGCAAAGCGCCACACTGCCTCCTGCTGGTCACGCTGAAATACTCCAAGTGTATACAGACTTGTCATCTCACTAGTCAGGTAATCATTGACCAGTACAGTTCAGATTAGCACATTCTTCTCACAGCAATATAGCTTTCACAATCAATCAATGAAAATTACATAAAGGTGACCATACATTTCTTGTGCGTCACACGCTCCCTGACAAAATAAAAATGGCTCCAGACATTTACAAACTTTTTAACCTCCCAACCGTTCAACCTTGCATAACATTCAATACCCGGGACTAAATATGTATATGGTTGTGGGTATGTGTGTCTCAATAAACAAATAGTAGTGTAGTGGATTGCATAGCGGTGGTGTATGGCAGGGCTTGCTATGACGTGAGGCACGGCAGCATCTGGAATGGTGTTTGGTAAGTCATAGGGTATGTTTGTATTCCAGAACGCAGTCACCAGGTTCAAGGACATCACCCTTCATGTGACGGTCATAGTATCTCTTCCCTCTAAAACTTGATTGTTGACTATTCTCAGAAGCCAGCCTGTAGGCTTCCTTCATTCTACAGGCCCACTTCTCTGCACAACCTCTTGGAGAAGTGGCTTCTTCGTCAGTACCCAAGCCGAATATCAGGTCCACAGGCAGACGTGGGTGGTGGCCATACATCAGGTAAAAGGGTGAAAACCCTGTCGCTTCATACCTCGTACAGTTGTAAGCATGGATGACTTGTGGTCTTTCCATCTTTCCTTTTCTTTTCCCTTCAGGGTCCTGAGCATCTGAAGCAAGGTGCGGTTAAATCTCTCTGCAGGGTTCCCCTGAGGATGGTACGGGGTGGTCCTTGAGTGACCCATTCCACTCAGCTGTTGTGGAGTTCTGAACAGTTAATTCTCAAATTCTCTCTCTTGGTCGTGATGCAATTTCCAGGGATAGCCAAACCGTGGGATGAAATCATCAAAGAGCCTCTCTGTAGCTGTTTTTCCAGATTTATTTCTGGTTGCATAGGCTTGTGCAAACCTGGTAAAATGGTTCACAACAACCAGAATATACTCAAAGCCTCCCTTGCTGGACTCCAAGTGAAGGTAGTCAATCTACACAAGCTCCAGGGGCGAGTTGGTGGAGATGCTCCCCATAGGCGCTCTGATGTGTGAGACAGGCTTTTTCTGCTTAATGCAGGGACATCTTCTTGTCACATAAGCTTCTACATCCTGTTTCATGAATGGCCAATAAAATCTGTTTCTAGCTAGGCCCAGCATCCTCTCAGTCCCCATATGACCCATGTCATCATGGAGGTGTTTCAGGACCATTGATCGATATTGGTCGGGCAGGACAAGTTGACTCCGCTGACTAGTTTTTCTGTATAGCAGGCCATCTTCAAGGTGGAGTTTATCCCACTCATGCAAAACTTTCTTGGTTAGACCACTAACTCCCCTTCTCATTTCACCAGTCAGAGTGTTGCTTGTTTCTTTCAGTCTGATGACTTGACTTATAACAGGGTCATTTCGCTGAGATTTGATGAGCTCCTCATGACTTAAGGTTGGAAGCAGCTGCATTGGCTGGAACGTTGAGCTATTCTGCGAAAAGTTCAGGACTGCTACATAAGCAATGTCTTGTTGCTTAGCAACCTGGCAGCCTTCCCATGTGGCCAGAATGGTGTCTCTGTGTAGCTCCTCGGTACATGAGTCGACATAGCTGTCAATGTCCAATGGCAACCTCGACAGAGTGTCAGCGGCAATATTTGCTTTTCCTAGTCGGTACTTCACCTCAAATCGGAAGTCGGCAAGCTCTCCAACCCATCGGTGGCCGACAGCATTGCGCTTGACGGTGCTCATCACGTAGGTTAACGGATTGTTATCCGTATACGCTGTGAAGTGGGGTGCATAGAACAGATAATCTCGAAATTCCTCACTTACGGCCCACTTCAATGCCAGAAATTCAAGTTTGCCTGAGTGAAAGTTGTAATTTCGCTCAGCGGTCGACAGCGTTCTGGAACCATAGCCAATCAGTCTGAGCTTCCCTCCCTGGCGATGGTACAGTACAGCGCCAAGCCCTTGCTCTGATGCATCTATATGTAGCACAAAAGGGAGGTCAAAGTCAGGGTAACCAAGTAATGGCGGGTTGGACAGGATGTATGAGCTGGTCTAGGGCCTTTTGGTGCTCTTCAGCCCACTTTATTGGGGTCCTGGATGACAGCTGTGCCCCTTTCCCCATATTTTGCCTGGGCTGAGACATCCCAGTGGCAGTGTTTTTGGTCTGCAAGAGCTCATACATTGGCTTGGCCACTTTAGAGAAGTCTTGTACGTATGTCCGGTAATAACTGAGGAATCCTAGAAGCTTGCGAACTTCTCCCACATTTGATTTTACCCCTCAAAGCCTGGATGGCCTCCAGATACTTGGGGTCAATCTGTACTCCATCAGCAGAGACCAGTCTCCCTACATAACGGAACTCTTTCTTGAAGAGCTCCCACTTACTTGGTCTGAGCTTCACACCGTGGCCTCGGAGGGCCCTCAAGACCCATCTCAGTACGTAGACATGGTCTTCAAATGTCTTAGCATAACAGAGGACGTCATCTAAATATGGGATGCAGTACTCATCCCGCAAGGAGTTGAGCATTTCCTCCGTGCTCCTCTGAAATGCGGCTGGTGCATTTGAGAGTCCGAAAGGGATGCGCACCCATTCATATAAGCCCCCCGGAGTAATGAATGCTGTCAAGTGCCGCGACCCCTCAGCAATGAAGCCTTGATGATAGGCTTTTCCCTGATACAAAATCGAGAACCAACTGTATCCGCCAAGCTGGTCAATAAGATCTTGAATACGGGGCAGGGGATGCCTGTCTGGGACTGTCTTTTGGTTCAGGACACTGTAATCAATGCACAGTCTCAAGCTCCCGTCCCTCTTGCATACACAAACCACTGGGGCTGAATATGGGGATTTTCATTTTATAACCCACTTCTTTGCCAGTAAGTCCTGAATATATTCCTTGACTTCCTTGTAGAGGGGCTTGGGGATTGATGTTTAAGATCGCTGCACTGGAATGTCATCCTTCAAGGTGATGCTCATTTGGAGACTGGGGACACACCCGATGTCGTTTTCATCCTGAGCAAAGGCATTTGACTCCTCATAGAGCATTTTTTTCACCACTTCTCGTTGTTCATCACTTAAACGGCTTAAATCGACAGTGGGATGCCACAGCTGGGATGGCTGCTCTGTATGTTCTTTGTTTTCCCCTCTGACAGAAGTAGGTGAGTCAACTTCATCGGCCTCAAAACTATCCGTCTGTTCTGTATCCACTATCTTGTCAATCAACTGAATACTGCCCAACACCGTAAAGTTGTTCAGCTTAATGCTTTGTTGGGTGTGGTTACACACTGGGATTTCAACAGAAGGTCGACTGGTGTGGTGAACCTCCACCAGGCCATCACCAAGATCTAGCTGCTCCAGCTTCAGGTCTGGATGGTTGACCTCGAACAGTGCTACTGGTGAGGTGAAATCCGCAGGAAACTTACATTTAATGCGGGCAACCTGGCCAGGGTGGACAATGACTTCATGTCGACCAACTCTCACCAGTACATGTTCATGGATGGGCTCCTGTACAAAGTTAACAATTGCCTCAACTTTATCATTTTCAACCTGCATGGCATCTTGCAGCAATCTGGCAATTATAGCAACAACATCAATTCCACTTTCCTGCCCTAGAATGAGTTCTTTGATCACGTCAAAGCCCACTATTGGTCTCTCGAGGCTCACCTGGCTGACCAGGAAGGGCACTCCGATGGCGAGGCTTGGATCGTCATTGCCCGGTTAGTTAAAGGTGAGTTTAACCCATCCATCGTATGGTATTGGCTCACCGTTGGTGGCGGTGAGGTCCGGTTCTTTGTCTTCCAGGATCTCATTGAGAGGGCGCACATCCTGTTCAGGTAAGTATTTTTGTTTCCAGGGGCAGTCTATTATGCTAACCTGGGCGCCAGAATCAAGAAGAGAAGTCACAGTATATCCACTCAGATTACATTTCAATAGACATTACTCTCCTATTAGTTTAGCTACTCGCTGTGTTGTTGACTTGATATCAGCTGGTGGATGAGGAGAGGTAACACGATTGTGGTCAACCTGTGCTGATATTAGCTTATTGTCATCTGGGTGGGACTGAATGCTACCATCGGTCACAGCTTGTCCCCCTGCCATGACCGGGGTGCGTTTCCCGACGGCTTAGGTCTTTTTGAGCATCCCACCGCACGGTGCCCCTCTTCTCCACAAGCGAAACAGTGAGTACAGCCAGTCCAGTTATTGGCAATGCAGTTAGGGCAAGCATGGGGTCTCTCTTTCCTTACCACTCTGCTCTGTTTACTAGGACACTGGCAGGTGCACTGGGGCCGGAGCTCAGATGTTGATGGCTTTGTTGCCGCCGGAACATTTAACTGTAGGGAGTTTACTGCCTGAGCCAGAGCCTGTACTTGAGCACTAAGCTGATGAATTAGCTCATCTTAGCAATGTCAGGGTTATGCTTTTCTTTGCTCACCTCATGGATGTTAATTTCACTACTCTGTGAATGAGCTACTTTTTGGCGAGTGCTGCGCCCTAAGCATCGTTTTCTCTCACTCTCCTCATTTGTTGTTTTGGTAACTTGTCTTAGGAGTGCCTCATCAGTAACTGTAGGGTCTGAGAGGAGGGGCCGCTGCTTGTGTCTGACGTCGTCATGTCTTTCACTCAAGCCCTTATGGACTGTGTGAAGGAATACATTCTGTGCTGTTCTTGTCTCATATTTAATGTCGGAATCTGTCTCTCTGGAGGTGAATATCACCCTTTGCTTGAGCCCCATAATTCTATAGAGAAACTGCTGTGGTGTTTCATGCTCATGCTGTTTGGCATTCATCAGTTCCTGAAACAGTTCGGTGCTGCTTTTCTCTCCCAGATGCGACTGGAGAAAGCTCTTTAACTCTAACTCTTTCATCCTTGCTGGCTAGCATGTCTTTGAAGTTGCCAGGCTTTATGATATGAAACACTGCTCTGATGATCTCACCCTCAGTGTGTTTTTCTTTCATTCCTTGGTCAATCTGTTTGCTAATGCTATGGGCCCTAGTTTCGTAGACCAGGCGCAGTCAGCTCTCAGCGCACCTGCGCCACGCCGACGGGGTGTGTCCGCCTGGACTTTGCAAGTTTCGTGCACCGCGCAGGCTCGCGCAGGCACACCTCCTGTCACTCCCACCCGTGCAAGTGGGAAAGAGGGAGGAGAAGAAGGCGTGAGTGGGAGATGAGGAGGAGACGAGGCGTGGACTGGGATTAACACAGCCGATTCAGATCTTCACCAATCAAATGAGCTCCTTTCCTCACCTTTAATGCGTTAGGGGAGGTTCAGTGCAAGATCCGTCACTTGACAACCCGATGACAGAAGCAGCACCGCCGCTCCCACCACGCGCATCACGCGCTGTGCGCACGTATCATAATAATAACAATGCCAATATTATAAAAAAACAGGAGAGAGAGAGGGAGATGTTTTGGTCAGAGAGGCTGAGTTTCCGTTACGCGTGCCATCCGCCTTTGATCTGACGTCAGATGTGACGGGACAATCTATATAGATATAAATTCACGTGTTGATTCAATTAGTTGCATTAAATAGTGTTTGTTGTGATTATCTATTGCATGTAAATGTGCCTGGAACTGTGGAAACCTGCCTGTGAGGTCTCGGTGACGTGTGCGCACTGCGCGCCATCAGCCAAACTTCCGATCCGCCAGCTGTGATTCGCCTTGAATGAATGGACTTTATTTGCGCCTTGCGCCGAGAGTAGACCAGGTTGGAGCTGGCGAGCTTTCAGCGCAGTCTCGGCGAGGCTTTTTGCCACGAAACTTCCGCTACGCCAAGCTGAATCTGTGACGCCTCCCCGTGCTGCGCCGCCACACCCATCTTGGCGCAGGCGATCCACCAAACTGCCAAACTGACCGTGCGCAAGGCTGCGCGGGTCGAAACTTGCATTACGCCGGCTCCGCCACCCTGTGCTGCGCCACGAAACTAGGGCCCAACAGCTTATATCGGATGCATTGTCTCCAACCTGTCCACCATGGATTTTGAATTATTTCCTCTGCAGGAGAGGAAGGTCCTTGAGAGCGATCACGCTTTCAGTGAGGTTGGTGGAATGTTGGTCAGCAGAGTTGGGCATGTGTGCAGTGAGTGGGGCACTACCCCGTATGAGCGTGTGGCACTGCACATAGCTAGGAATCAGCTTATTTGTTTGTGATTCAAGGGCATTAGTTTGAGAAGCCAGATCTACTGTAGAAGTTTCAGTGTGTGTATCTGAAACATGTATGTTAGTGTGAACGACATTAGCTGGTAAAGGTGACAAAACATTAGCATCAGACATAGTAACATCTTTCCCACCTTCTGTAGCGAATTCACCCTTGTTCTGGTTATGAATTATCTCAGCAATCATATCTTTTAGAAAGAGTAACTGTGAAATGCCCTCATCTTCTAACTCCAGCAAATATCTACTGTTAAGGCATGAGCACACATAATCAATGCAGCCTTCTTCGTCGTATTCGTTCAACTTAGCTGAGTCTTGATCAGGTGTACGTAAGATAGTGGTTGCAATTTGGAATAAATCATCAGCCGAAAGGCGGAACAGTCCCTTCTTCAGCGTCCAAACTTGCTTCTTTCGTTTGTTGTCTGCAATTGTCGACGCGCATCAGATGCCCTCAGCCCTTGAAATCCCTCGCTCTGGCAGTAGTCAGACGACCTAGATTTGCACAGCCCGTTGCGCTGATGACGTGTCACACACTAGTCCACAGTTTCAGGAATCGCTGGATCAACGATTTCTCCCACCACGGGTGCCGCCGATCCCGGACGAGCCCCCACAAATCTTTTACAGGCCTCAGACGGGGTGCCCATAAACAGATAAAAGTCCTGTAAAACAGGAGAAAGGATGACACAGGCGACAGTGCTTGTAGTCAGTGCAGCTTCACTCAGCGGAATTTAATTAACAATTCACAAAACATATTCCCTTTCTCCCTTTTCTCCCCTTCGTATTTTGTTCTACATTTTCCAATATCGTTTCATCAATACCAGTATACAAAATGTCAGGACACAACAAAATACATAGGCTAGTTACATGTTCAGGTAAAACACATCTTTCTCATTTCAGAGTAATCCTGCATTCAACGTACCACTGTACTAATACATCTCCTTTCAGTATAATAACTGAGCTACTATTAATTTACACATACTCAAAAGAAACAATTTGAAGTACAGAAATATCAGGTACTCACATGTTCCCTAATTTAACCTCATAGTGCAACTGAAAAGAAAACCTAGCATCTTGCTAGTAGCGACCGTTAGTTGAATACAAATGCATGAGCTGAAGACTTCACATAATACCACAGATACATTAGCATCAAACAATAACATTAACTGTTTACATACCGAACAGGTTTATGAAAAATAGCTATTAACCCCAAAATGTAATGTACTGGAGCCAAAACCTATTATTTGCTGGAGCGACGTGATAAAACATTTACAGCCGGTGCCATTTTAGGCCACCCGCAACACAGAGAAGAACCGTATTCTTCCCGTTTGTTCTGTGAACCATATAAATACACCACATACTCCTCAAAGATCTACCTAACATTACATCTATCATTCTACAACATAGAACAACTGTATGTAATTATACAATGTTTATCACCAACCTGTAAAACAGGAGAAAGGATGACACAGGCGATAGTGCTTGTAGTCAGTGCAGCTTCACTCAGCGGAATTAGGAAGTAAACAAAAGTCCATTCACAAGTAGAGTCCCAAGCGCGAGCAAAGCGCCACACTGCCTCCTGCTGGCCACGCTGAAATACTCCAAGTGTATACAGACTTGTCATCTCACTAGTCAGGTAATCATTGACCAGTACAGTTCAGATTAGCACATTCTTCTCACAGCAATATAGCTTTCACAATCAACCAACGAAAATTACATAAATGTGACCATACATTTCTTGTGCGTCACAGAAACAACACATTTGTGTTGATCGTCTTGACCTGGGATTACCTTTGAGGAAAAAAAGTAATTATCTAACACATTTTGATTCTTAATAACACTGAATGTAAGATGTTAACGCTAGCCCGCTAGCTCTAACGTTAGCTAACGTTACCTAGCGCAGACTATCTGGCATTGATCACATCGCAGTGAAACAAATAAAAAAAATATACACCAATTTTATCTTTACAGGTAAGGTCAGCATTGCGGTGGATGGAAAAACAGAGGTTGCCTGTTTTCTGGGCACAGCCACAATCTCACCACTGCTAAATGTGTAATTCTACCTGTTCTGTTTGCTTGCCGAGTTGTTTATCGTTATTTTTCTTTCTAATTTTCTCAAAAGGCAGCTGTGTTTAATTAATGTGCATAGCTATGTGTGAATAAACATTTATAAATACTTGCATTGTGTTTCTCTGTTGATTGAGCATAGCCTACTAAGCAGACATGTCTCTTCAGAAATGTGTTTATTACGAGAAAAAACAATAAAATGCACAAAATACTAAAATCATAATGTATTTAAGTGTGTAGAGCACAGTGTGTGCAATATCAATGATCAGAGTGTATTTGTTTTTTAGTCATCTTGGGCCTCCATTCAAGATCGCCGATGGCGGACAGCTCTACAAACAGAAACCAGAGAACAGTGGTGTATGAGCCATATTCTTTTTGTTTATTTTAATGTATTTTTGCCCTGTGCCACTAGGGGTCTGTTTTGCTCTGTGGCTCAGCCAACCTCTGTTTAGTGTAGGTTGGCCATTTATTTATGAGGAAACACAGGCACTGGTGGGATTTGGGGAAGCAAACAGTTTTTGACTGTGCCCATGGTTTTTGATGTAGTGAGCAATTTGGTTTATTGTTTTTGGTTACATATGAGTTAAAGTGATTACCACTGTATGATAGAAAAGGAAAATAAACCTGCAGATAATTGTAACATGATCATAACTCTCCGTTTGCTATGTTGGAGCGCACTGGGCGCACATCAAAATTAGGCTACAGGGCCACTGGAATACCAGCATCATCACACCAGGACACAATACATCAATGCCGGCCAACGCTCGATTTAATTGGGGTACGTGGTGATCAGCGCTGACATTATGAATCGCCATGGTAAGTTGTGTGCACACATTCACGTAAACCCAGTGCAGTGGTAGCAGACTTGCAACCGTCTAAAATAACTTTGCGTGTCTAGACGAGTTGTTGCGCAACACAAACTATTTTTGAGGACTTATTGATTAATAAACACAATTCACTGTGCATGGTGGCCGAAGAGGGAAAAGGGCAAATTGGTGGGGGTGCAGGGGTAAAATCTGTTACTGAAAAATGTGTAGTTAAATTAACACCAAAGCTTTGTTGGAAAAAATAAGCAGTTTAGAAAAGGAAAGAAGTCTAAATTTGGTTAACTGTCATACGCTAAAGAATCTATTGCTAGATTTATGGGTGATAAAGAGCATGTAAATGAGGTTGAAAATGAATTTAACATGTTCAATGAGTTGTGTGACAAAATACAGCAGGTGCATACATCTTTATTGGGTTTATTGCCTGCTGATGAAGCAAACAAACATGAAATATGGTACCAAGCTAAAATGTTGAATATCAATGAGTTTATTGTGGGTACAAAACAATGGTTGTCTGACACTAAGCGTGTTCAGCTACCAAAGTGGGCGATGATCACTGAGGATGAGGATCATGATGATTTGCCGGGTCAAACTGAAACTCAAACTGAGAAATCTCAAACTCAAACTGTCCAAAGCGAAAATGTAATTGGACCAACAAAAACACACAGGGTTGTTGACAACACTTTAAAGGAACATGAAAGGGATGCTCCTCAAACTGTTGATGTCAATGCTGGAAAGGGAAATGAGGTTGCTGGTGAAAAGGATGAGGAAGAAGACGATCAGACCCAACCCCAAGACCGCATTTCACATGTGCAGTCCGGGCACCATGGCTCAAGTAGCAGATCCTCAAGTACCAGATCCTCCACTTCTTCAGCCAGATGCAGGGCAAAGGCGGAACAGGCCGCACTCTTGGCTCAAGCTGCTGCTTTAAATGATAAGCATGCATTGGAGGAGCAGGAGCTCATCTTGAGGAGGAAAAGGGAGCAGCTTGAGCTGGACACTGAGATAGCTGCCACTTCTGCTAGGCTAGCAGTGCTACAGGTCGGTAGCAGTGTCCATTCAAGGCAATCGGATGGAATGGCTTCCTACCTCAGGATAGGGGCTAGATCTAATCTCCTGCTCACCCCTCTCAATCCACAGGACTCAATATTTTTGTCTCTGCTTTCACAGCGACATGCATCTCTACCACTGCAGAGCAATGCATCTCTACCACTGCAAAGCAATGCATCTCTACCACTGCAAAGCAGTGCATCTCTATCACTGCAAAGCAATGCATCTCTATCACTGCAAAGTAATGCATCTCTACTACTGCAAAGCAATGCTTTACCATTAGCCATGCAAATCATGCCAAAGCCAACTGTCAGTCAAGGCTCTCAACCCCCTCAGTTACAATCAAAGACAACCTTCAATCAAAGCTTTCAACCCACTCTAGGCCAACAAGTAGGGATGTGACGCTCGAAGCTGATGTTTCGAAACAGTGTCGAGCTTCCGGAACGCAAGTGTTTCGGACAGTGATTCGAAATGTGGTTCAAAACGCCCTTGTCACGTGACCACAGGCTTCGTAGCGTTTCATTCAGGTTTCAATCTGTTTTCCTCAGGTGGCGCTTGCCGCGCGAGGCAATTGCCTAATTAAACAGCTGGTTAATCTAAAACACAAAGCCCCAGAATGCTTAAAAGCCATTCAAACACATCTCATCTTTGTGGGTTTTTGTGAAATATAAATTAAATCCCACGGTGTTGTGACTAGCAGGGAATGCCCAAAATGTGTTAAGTTAAAGTAAACATATAAAATGTAAGATATATTAGAAATACTAGTATATGACCACCACGAGATTCGAACTCCGGTCGCCCGATTCTAAGCTCTAGGCGTTACCATTGCGCCACCGTACTTGCGATAGCAGACATGGGGAAACATATTAAAGTCACAAAAGCAAAAACTTGTACATCTAAAATGTTGGCAAGAGAGGAGAGTTGTTTAGCCACATTTAAGTGTAATGGCAAACAAATATTTGTGTATTCCAGCAACAAGTGTGCCTTGTGAAAGGATTTTTTCCAAGGCTGGGGAGGTTTTGTCCAAAACCAGATACCGACTTAATGCCAAGACTGCAGAACAACTATTATTCTTAAATAAAAATGTATCTTGACATACAAAAAATGTGTTTTTATTTGTCCATTTTGAACCTGATTAGCATAGCCAAACTTTCCCAATTCGTTTATCCTTTCCCTACAACATGTTCTCAAGAAAAAGCCTGGGCCATCAGCCTACATTTTAAAACAGAATCATGTAGGCTACTATGAACCTGAAATAACAAAACATCTGGCAAATTTCGATTAAAAAAAATTCTATTTAAAAACACTGTTGGTGGCACTTCTTGGGAATTGAACTCCGGACTTTCGGGTGTACGACACGATTGTTCACCATTAGGCCACGTTACTTTTCGCGGTTGGGCTGACTACCTGACAGCTATTTAAATTCTCTGTCTGAACCAGTTGAGTTTCACAGTCAAATTGTTATGTTAGCAAAACTGGCCACTAGATGTCACCATGGAGAACCAGGTTTCGGATTGTTTCGAAACCTCGACACAATTCCGGCGCAATTGCTTCGAACGCTTCGCTGTTTCACAAAGCTTCGTTCTGCCCATCCCTACCAACAAGTGTTTCAACCCCTGCAAGGCCAAAATCAGACAGCACAATCTGCTGCAACAACAGAATGACATCACAGCTCTCCTTGTTCAAATGCAAACGTCACAACTGCTGCCACGCCGAGAAATTCCAATTTATGATGGAGATCCTCTAAGGTTCAACACATTTATGAAGGCGTTCGAGCACTGCGTGGAAGCAAAGACTGTAAAGGAGACTGTTTGTACTATCTTGAGAAATTCACTAGGGGGCAGCCAAGGGATATTGTGTGGGGTTGCCTTCATATGACTGCAGATAAAGGATTTGCTGTTGCCAAAAGGTTGCTCAAGGAGCACTTTGGAAATGAGTTCAAGATAACAGCGGCCTACATGGAGAAGGTCACAGGATGGCCAAGTATCGAGGCTGAGGACCCCAAAGCACTCAAAGCTCAGAGACAAGTGGAGAGAAAAGGCATGTGAGATACTGGAGAAAGCTGGGCGAAGAGCACGATTCTCAGACATTGTGAAGTACATCGAGCACCTGGTCAGAATCACGTCAGATCCGGTCTTTGGTGACATACAGGACACTTACACCTGTTATCAAAGCAGCTACAAAAGCAACCAAGTCACAAGTGAAACCATCACAGATTAAACCTCAGCTGAGAAGAAACAGCTTTGCAATACAGGTGGTCATTGAGGATAGATGCAAAGCAGACGCTCACAAGAATGAGGATTAACTCAGCAAACCAGATGGTGACAAGAAGGAAAAGGCTCAAAACAAAGTGAATCCTTTACCAAGACTGAATCTATTTCATGCCTTATTGTTGAAGAAAACTCTTCAGGTCCAATTCAGTGGCTGGTTCAAATGAGGTTTAATCACTGACAGTGGAGAAAAGACAATGTCGCGGTTGCCACACAGCCCAATCTGCCCTGATGTGAGGCAAGAGACAACTTATACAGAACCAAAGGGGCAGGTCTAAACAGTGGATTTACATAGATTCAATACGCGTTTCATCAAGGGGAAGAGACGTCCTGAGACAACATAAAGGTGTGACTTCCTCGGAACAGCTGGGTTCTTGCTAGATAGTGTCACAACAGGGGCCATTCATGAAGGCCTTGATCAAGTATGTGGGATGAAGGTGTTTCGGAGACGGTCCAGGAAGGGGGACAGATCAGAGGGTCTCATCATTAACATGACAAGGCTTACATACAACGAATGCAGCTCAGCAAGACATTTGAGGTTCCCGAGAGGAAGTAATATTTAAACAAAACAAATTGGAAGGTAACACATTTTCTTCTACACATGCCTGTATTGTGCTACTGGTAATCATGTTTTGGACCAATGTTTTAAACTAGGAAGAAGGACACACAGGGAGAAACTGGACTATCTAAAGGAGAAAGGTTTGTGTTTCAGTTGCTTTTGCACAGGACACTTGAGCAAGAATTGCGACAGGCGCATCACTTGCAAAAGTGCAACCGAACACACCCCAGTGTTTTGCACATAGGGGAGAAGGAAAGGGTTACTCAGAAGGATCAGTAGGATGGGGAGAAGAAGAATACTGAGCAGTTAAATACTTCTGACAGCTGTACAACATCCTCCGCTTGTGGTCTTACAGGGGCTGGCTACTGCAATGGAATTCTTTTTGCCTGTTAAGGTGAAGTGCTCAAAGGGAAACAAGGTTATTGAAACCTATTGTTTTTCTGGACCCAGGGATTACAGGGACTTTCTGCACCAGGAAGCTCATTGACAAGTTGAAAATGGAAAGACGCAAATTCAAGATTCATATACGCACCTTGGGCCATAATAACGCTCTAGAAGGCTCCATTGTTGACAGTCTAGAGATTTCAGGATTTTCTGGTGAGTGCTTCTATCCACTCCCCAAAGTGTGTACCCAGAAAGAGATCCCTGTCTCTACAGCCAACATAATCAGTGATAGGGAACTGAGAAAATGGCCTTATTTAGAGGTATGTAGAGATTCCCCACATAAAGGCTGATGTTGATCTGTTAATTGGCACAAACGCCTCCAAGTTGATGGAGCCTTGGGAAGTGATAAACAGCAGTCATGAAGGTGAAGAGGGACCCTATGCGATCAGAACCCTACTGGGGTGGGTAATAAATGGTCCGTTATGGGGAAGTGGTGACTGTGGAAATGACCACCCTTCAGTTTATGCCAACAGAATCGCCATTGACAGAATTGAAGAACTGCTAACCAGCCAGTACAACTACGACTTCAATGAGCAAGCTTCTGCAGAACAGGAAGAAATGTCAAGGGAAGAAAATAAGTTTGTGGAGATAATGGAAAGCTCTGCTCAGCTTCAACACAGACACTACACGTTTCCAATGCCTTTCAAAGGGAAAGATGTTGTGATGCCGAACAACCTCTGTGTTGCCATGCAACATGTTTGCGGTCTGAAAAGGAGACTTCGGAAAGATGTAAACTTTCATGAGGAGAATAAGAATTTTCTTGCTGATGTCCTTAGCAATGGCTACGGCGAAGAAATGCCGCAGCATCAGTTTGATATCCCGCACCATGGCGTGTACCATCCACGGAAGGGAAAGCTACAAGTGGTGTTTGACTGTGGAGCAGAGTACAAAGTTGTCTTGCTCAACAGTCAGCTCTTGAAAGGACCGAACCTCACCAGCTCGTTAGTTGGAGTTCTCATGAGGTTCAGACAGGAACAAGTGGCCATAATGGCGGACATAAAGCTTATGTTCCACCAGGTAAAGGTTGCAGAGGAACATCAGGACTACTTAAGATTCTTATGGTGGCTGCAAGGTTACCTTGAGAAAGATCTTGTAGAGCATCGCATCACTGTCTATTTATTTGGAGAGGTTTCATCACCCAGTGTCGCCTGCTTTGCTCTTAGAAAGACCGCTGAAGACCACCAAGCCAACTTTCCAACAGAAGTGATCGAAACAGTCAACCGAAACTTCTATATGGATGACCTACTGAAGAGCCTGCCCTCTGAAGAGGATGCAGTCACCATGGTTAAGAACCTTACAACCATTTGCGTCAAAGGAGGTTTCAACCTTACTCGATGGATCAGTAACAGTCGAGAAGTGCTTCTAAGCCTCCCAGAGGATCTCAAGTCCAAGAACCTGGGTGAGCTTGATCTGGATAGGGATAAGCTGCCGTTGGACAGAGCTTTGGGTTTGCAGTGGTGTATCGAGACGGACACTTTTAAATTCAAGCTGAAAGTCAAGAAGAAGCCACCAACTAAGCGAGGCATCCTGTCCATCACCAGTTCCGTCTATGATCCGCTGGGATTCCTAGCACCTCTAGTGCTCCCGGCCAAGCTGCTGTTGCAGAAGTTATGCAGGCTTTCCAGCAGAAGTGGAACAAATGGCTGACGGATCTCGAGAAGGTAGCATATTTCAAAATCCCCAGATGTGTGAAGCCTGAAGGATTTGGGAGGACTGTCAGCGCCCAATTGCATCACTTTGCCGACGCAAGCAAGAACGGCTATGGTACGGCTATTAACCTGAGGATGCAGAACATGGATGAGAGGGTTCATGTTGTCTTCTTATTTGGCAAAGCCAGAGTGGCCCCCCTGAAGCCTGTCACCATTCCCCGCTTGAAGCTCACCGCTGCCGTTGTTGCAGTACGAGTGGACAAAATGCTTCAATCGGAGCTCCAGCTTCCACTGAAGAAGACCTGCTTTTGGACTGACAGCACATCAGTTCTTAAGAACATAAAGAATGAGGGCCGAAGATTTCAAACATGTGTCACAAACAGGGTAACCACCATCAGGGACAACTCGGAAGTTGAGCAGTGGAGATACGTCCCCACATCCCTGAACCCTGCCGACGATGCTTCACGTGGATTGAAGGCAGAAGATCTTGTGAAACAAAGTTGGATGAAAGGCCCGGAATTCCTACGGGAACCTGAAGAAGTGTGGCCAACATTTCCTGTGGATACTAGTGTCACTGCCGACGACCCAGAAATCAAGAGAAATCTGACGGTCAATTCAATACTTGTTGACACCCACGCCACATCGCCAATGATTATTATTTTATTATTAGGTCCCGAGCACCGACAACGTCGGGCTGCGAAGCCCTATTGTTATTCGAATGTTTATTATTCTTTTACGAGTTCGACCTGCGTTTTGGGGGCCTGAGCGTGAAAAAAAAACTAACAAATTGGAGTGTCTATAGGGTCTGGCGAAAAATTTGAGAATTTGGCGTCTTTGCATTCGGACACGAAAAAGTTGCTCGCTAGCGCCACCTAGAGTGGAGAATCGCCAGCCCCGCCGCACCGTAACTCCGATTGACATGAAACTTTGCACACATGTGCACACAAGTCTCCTCTACAAAAAGCCATTGGAAGTACAAAAGTCCGCCTGGGAAGATTTTCTGCCATCTTGGATTTTATGAAAAACAGGAAGTTGCGCATTTCTCGGAAACCGTTGGTCCGATTTGGACGGAATTTGGCATTTTATCAGAAGATATCGGCCAATGAACATTAGAGGGAGGGGCTACCAAAATGCAATTAGCATAACTCTATAACCTTTATCCCAAAAATTACGAAACTCGAAACCTATGTTGCAATAGCTTCAAAGAACATGCCTGTCAAGTTTCATCAAAATCGGGTAATGTTTGGCGCTGCCAAAAATTTCCAAAAAGTGCAATTTTTGGCTGTTTTTGGCCATTCACAGGGGTCACACAAAATCAAAAACTGATTATACCGTTGCTCCGATCGATACCAAAATTTAATATGTTGTTGGAAAGGCCAGAAGGAGAAAGAGTTATCAAAAGATGTCCAGAATATTTAGGGGCATGGCCACAGCGACGCCTTGACTGCGCTACTATTTTAAACCTTCCTCATAAGCATTTAAGATGTTATAACTTCACCGTTTCTACTCCGATCTGCTCCAAAATATTCATGCTTGTTAAGAGTCACGTTCTGAACACAACTGCACTGCAATTTTAACTCACGGGTAGAGCGTCACCTAATGGCGACATGAAATGTGACCGATTTTATGCCCGTTTTCTGAGCGACAGCCCCCCCTCTAGGTTGAGCGTACAGGCATGAAATATTTTTTCCTAGATAGCCCATCTAGAGTTGTACAAAAAAGCCTCTTGGACCCACCGCCTAAAGTCATCATAAAGTAGGTAAAAAAATGTTTTTCTCCAAGTGTGTAATTCAGCCAGTTTTTCACTCATTCTTCACTCAGGCAGCATAGGGGAGAGAGACACATGGGGCCAGCGACCACCAGGGGGAGTCAAAGAGAGATCAATCACTGACACATGGAGAACTGTGAATCTCACATACAGCTGCGGTCTGCTTCACACCAGATCAACAGTCATGCCACATTTAATTCCTTTTTTTAAATTCCTCTCATTTCAGCCTGGACACAGAGAGGAGGAGAGATGGCAGACTTTACATGCATCTCACACAGCTGTCAGCTGAACTCTGTCATTAACATCCAAATTATTATAACTTCAGCGTTTGTTCTCAGAGCTGCTTCAAACTTTGCACACTTGATTAGAGTTCCTTCCTGAACACATCTGTACTTTGATATTCACTCTGTCAGAGCGCCATCTACTGGCAACAGGAAATGTCATTGATTTTGTGACTTTTTCCACGTTAAAGCCACACCTGATTATTTTTATAACTAATTCCTCTCATTTCAGCTTGCAAGGAAGACACAGGGGGAGGAGGACAGGTGTCACACAGGGGGAGGAGGAGAGATGGCACACTTCAGATGCTTCTCACACAGCTGTCAGCTGAATTCTGTCATAAACATCCAAACTATTATAACTTCAGTGTTTGTTCTCTGATCTGCTCCAAACTTTGCACACTTGATTAGAGTTCCTTCCTGAACACATCTGCACTTTGACATTCACTCTGTCAGAGCGCCACCTACTGGCAACGGGAAATGTCATTGAGTTTGTGACTTTTTCCATGTAAAAGCCACACCTGATTATTTTTATAACTAATTCCTGTCATTTCAGCTTGCAAGGAGGACACAGGGGGAGGAGGAGAGAACACACTCGGGGGAGGAGGACAGTTTTCAGGAAGGCATGAACATGTGTGTATGTGACAGACAGATGGCTTTGAATTCAATCGCTTGTGTCTAAGCTGCCGCCACGAGGAGGTGGCTGCTGCACGGGTAGGCAGCTGCCGCGCTGCCGTGTGAAAGTAGGCACTCCACGACCCCACACGAGAGACGAATGCCTTTCGGTGTCCATCGCTTGCGTCTCGACTTGCGCCGGGAGAGGCGGCCGTGCCAAGGGCAGCGTCCACGACACTGCCCTATGACTGCAGGCACTCCACGACCGCATATGAGCGAGGGCCCGTCACGACACTGCTATGCAGTTTTAATTATTTCTCTGATTGGCAAAGATTGAAGGTTGCAGTTGCTTGGCTCCTAAAGCTGAAAGGAACTTTACTCAAAATAAGTAAGAAAAGAATAGAGTTGGAGCGTGCAAACACCAGTTCTATTGGAGCAGCAAGGTTGGATGTGCAAAAGGAGATACAAGCTTTCTCAACATCACTTGGGAATCAGAAGGTGACCCTGGAAGATCTCTTGGAGGCCGAGACCTCCATAATCGCTTTAAGGCAGCAAGAGAGATTCCCCACTGAATTTGCTGCACTGACCTCTGGCAAGCCACAAGTGCGGAGAAGTAGCAGCATCCTCAAATTGGATCCGGTTCTAGAAGGAGGACTTCTCAAGTTGGGGGAAGGCTGAATAAAGCAGCAATCCCTGAGGACATTAAACACCCCCTCATCTTGTCAAAAGACCAACACATCTCCGACCTTATCCTCCGTCACGTCCATCTACAGCTTGGACATGAAGGTAGAAATCATGTTCTTTCCACTACAAGGAGAAAATGGACCTACTGCAGTGAGGAAGATCATATCAAGATGCCTCATCTGTAAGCTCCATGGTGGAAAAACCGGTGAGCAAAAAATGGCAGACCTGCCAGAAGAGAGAGTGGTTACTGATCTACCGCCGTTCACTAACGTTGGCATGGATTATTTTGGGCCAGTTGATGTGAAAAGAGGGCGTAGCATCGTGAAAAGATATGGAGTAGTGTTCACTGGCAGGGCTGTGCACCTGGAAGTGGTCTATTCTCTTGACACAGACTTGTGCATTAACACATTGCAAAGATTCATCTGTCGAAGATGACAAGTCTCGCACTTGAGATCCGAGAACTTTGTCGGTGCAGAAAGAGAGCTGCGAGAAGCCTTAGCCTCTTTGAAATATGACCGCATTGAAAGAGGCTTGTCCAACAAGGGAATCAAGTGGAGCTTTAACCCTCCAGCCAGGAAGATTTTGTGCTGTGTGCTTCGTCAGCAAACCTTGGATGAGGGTTCCATACCGTGCTCTGTAAGGCTGAAGCTATGCTCAACGATCGCCCCATCACAAGGCTGTCAGAGGACCCCAATGACTTTGAAGCATTGACGCCAAACCATCTACTCCTCCTCAAAGGAAAACCAGCTCTCCCACCAGGACTGTTCGACAAAAGGGATGTTTACACAAGAAGAAGGTGGAAACAAACTCAGTACATCTCTGATCTCTTTTGGAAGAGGTGGATCCGCGAGTACTTACCACTTTTACAGGAGTGTCAAAAATGGAACCAGGAGAAGAGGAGTTTTGTTCCTGGAGACCTGGTCATGGTTGTGGATTCACAGCACCATGTGGGTCATGGATGCTAGGAAGAGTCCTGGAAACCTTCCCTGATAAGAGATGTCTGGTACGTGTGATTCGTTCGAAGATGAAGACAAACATCATTGAATGACCCATAACCAAAATATGCTTGCTTAACGAAGCTAAAGAGTAATTGGTTCCCATTTGAAATGGGCTAATTTTTCTGTATGTATGTCTCTTTTGAATTTGGTGTAATTGCTCTGGCAGACGCAATTAGGGGCTGGAGTGTATGAGCCATATTCTTTTTGTGTTATTTTTAATGTATTTTTGCCCTGTGCCACTAGAGGTCTGTTTTGCTCTGTGGCTCAGCCGACCTCTGTTAAGCGCAGGTTGGCCATTTAATTATGAAGAAACACAGGCACAGGTGTTGCGGATTTGGGGAATCAAACAGTTTTCGATTGTGCCGATGTGCCCATGTTTTTTGATGTAGTGAGCAATTTGGTTTGTTGTTTTTGGTTACATATGAGTTAAAGTGATTGCCACTGTATGATAGAAAAGGAAAATTAACCTGCAGATAATTGTAACATGATCATAACTCGTTTGAGCGCACTGGGCGCATGTCAAAATTGAATCCGCTGTATTCGCAGCCAGTACAAGACTTAGTTTAGGACTTAGTCAGTACAAGCGGTTTAATCACATACTTGTCCATGACACTGTGAAGTCAGATGTTAAGTTGGTAGTTGGTAACGTGTAGTCAGCCAACGGCAGTGTCAGAACCTAGCATGCTAATGTTATTGTTAGCAATATCATGCTAGCTGGGTAGCTTGCTGGTCAGCTTACATTACCCAAGGAAACATAGCTACTAATTGCTGCTGTTACGTAATCAGTAGCTTGGTAAAATAAACCAAAATGTGTTGTTGGTGAAACATTTGAAATGTGAAACTTACCAGGAACAGTAACATAAGTAGAAATCTACCCTCAGCCCCTGACGTAAGCATTGGATTTTTTTTTAAAATTTGGAATACAGACATATCCAAAGGATAAAACATGACAAAGTGCAAACACTTGTTTATCATGGTCCCTGATGTAAAAAGACAAGACATATCCACATGCATCAGCATGACTTGGTTTGCGAACAGTTCAAGACCAGCAAAGAGTTGGTGCCCCTCTGGAACTAGTTTTCCTGGCCAAGAGCCGGTTCTTTGGCTGTGGAAACACTTAGAACTGGTTCACGATTAGACACCGGCTCTGAACCCGCTCGCAAAATGCCTCAGTGGAAAAGCGGCATGACAGGGCTCTGCCTGTGGTTATGGAACTAAGGTTACAATAGTGTAACCTCCATTCAAACCTATGGTAACCATTACATAATTTCTCCACAGTGACTCACTAACGGTTCTGTGTGACTTAAATGCCATTAAACAAACCATCTGGAGTCATAGTTGACTGTTCAATCAACATTATACTGGCAACTGTCCTGGGGCCTGTACTACGAAGCAGGATTTGTGCTTAGCGAGGTAACTTAAGCGTTAACCCTGGGTTTTCCGTCCTACAATGCTGGTTCACTTCTTACCGGGGTAGATCGCCATGGTAACTTACGCTGTGGAGCTAACCTGCTCCGGAGCAAGTTATGTTCCTGATAATAGTACAGCGGTTAAGCCCTCAAATCAAGGGGAATTATGCACTTTTTGAAAGAAACATGAAACTTCTACCATAGTTAGGTTATACCATTAGGTTCATTTTCAGATTTGGAGGGAAGTCAGATTTGACCTCTGAGGCCCAGTAGAGGTCAAATCCAAAATGGCCGCCAATAATATTCAAAAGTGCCTCACGTTGGAACCAAACACAGTAGAAAAACACTTAAGGTGTCATTTCCCACTAACTTTTGGGTGCCCATTCTGTATCTGATACATTTGAAACCACCAGAATTCAAGAAAATGCATTTATGTAAAGGTCAATGTAAAAAAACATAAAAATATTCATTTTTTATGTACCCCAATTAATTTCTTTGTTGTCTCTGTGTTATTCAGTTATTAGTTGTTATTTCATGAGATGTGTGGCTAATTTAATTCCTTCACAGCACAGAATTATCCACAGGTGACCCCCTAGACCATTTTCACAGACCACCTGCAATACCACCGCTGACCACTGGTTGAAAAACCCCTGCTTTAGAGCGTTGTTGCTAGGCAACATGGAAGGCCACAGCACTTCAACCGACATATTCTAACAGGTAAAAAGATTGACTATGAACAAACAATATTATTACATAATAAATTACATAATATTATTCATATTGCAAATTAATTTAACCATAGCCAGGAAGGAGTTTTTCTTGGTAGTTAGCTATCTAGCTAGCTTTTGAGGTAAAAATCATGGACATTGATCAAAATAATTATCCTAGCTTAACTAGAAGATAGTCTGCAACATTTATGTGAGCTGAAGCTAGTTTAATGATTGAACAGAGTATATTGTAGATGTCAGCTTGGTAATGTGAAATTTGTTATGGCTGAAATAGGTAATGTTTATAACAGACCAGCCTACATGGTTGCCACAAATAGCCGGTCAACCAGGCTTGAACATTTGTAGCTAGCATGTTAATATAAGGCTGTGTCTTTAATTATTACTTAATTATTATGTTCTTTTATTATTATTATGTTTCGGCCAACAAGCAATGATTCTAGGAGGTATTCTAGTCCGCTGAGCTATGAGCCAGAGAGCTAACGTTATGGATTGTACATATTTATAATTCGAAATTCGTCTCAGCCTTTATACCACAGATACTCTAGGGTCTATAGCATATAACTGTGTTGTCTGATTACAGTTTGATTCATTTTCCCCAATTTAACAGATCTCGTTTTGAAGAATAATCACTGCGCCATTCGTTTCAATGGGAATCGGGACGGTCTATACTTTCAACATAAAGTGTATTTATATTTTTTAATTGGTCCCAGCCTTTACACCACAGACACTATAGGGTCTATAGCATATAACTGCTTTTTCTGATTGCAGTTTAATGTATCAGTAAGCTGACAACACCGCAACTGCAAATTAACCACACGGAGATAACCGGCAACCGGTCAAACAAATGTTCTCATTCTGCGCGCGCATCCGCCGTGTTGATAAACAAATAACCCCCAAATTGAACGAAGTTAAACCGTGTTCGCGTGCCGTTCACAGACACCAGAATGAACGAGTTCACAGTAACGTTCATCAGGCAGTAATACAGTACGTTCAGTTCACGTTTGCCGAAAATATGAACGAGTTCATGAACTATCGTTTAATGAACTCGTTCAGGCACAACACTGCTGTTATGATTTAGCCTAGTTTACAAGCATAATTCATATGGGTTTTAATGTAGTACTATTTATTCATAGTTGTATTAGGTCATTAATGTTGATAAATGCCAATAATCCATTCAGGTATAGGACAAGACACATTGGTACTATTATAAATACTTGAGCAATGTTTAATACAATGTTATCCTTTCAGATTCCCATGGTTTGCTGGTGATTTTGATCACAACCATGTCAAAGCATCACAGCTTGATGAACCCTACCCAGCCCTCTTCATCCAAGTAATCCAAGCCACCCCCCAGCACTAACTGGGACATTTGTGTCCTATGTCAAGTAGTCACAGATGAACCTTTACAGTGTCCACTCAGAAACAAAAGAAAACAGTCTGTTGGTAGTGGCTATGTATCCCTGGCAGAAGACCTTCTCCAGTTCCGTACCCTTCAGCACATGCCAATGGACCTCAACCTGGAGCAATTAGATGATGGAGATGGCATGGAATCCACCTTGAAGAGACACGAGGCTAAGTGGCACAAGAGATGTCGGCTAAAACTCAACAAAAAAGCATTTTGCACCGTTCACCTCCCTATGTCTGCATGATTTGACCTCCATATTGATTTAAATGCATTTTCTTGAATTCTGGTGGTTTCAAATGTATCAGATACAGAATGGGCACCCAAAAGTTAGTGGGAAATGACACCTTAAGTGTTTTTCTACTGTGTTTGGTTCCAACGTGAGGCACTTTGGAATATTATTGGCGGCCATTTTGGATTTGACCTCTACCGGGCCTCAGAGGTCAAATCTGACTTCCCTCCAAATCTGAAAATTAACCTCATGGTATAACCTAACTATGGTAGAAGTTTCATGTTTCTTTCAAAAAGTGCACAATTTTCATGGTTATCCACTGTACTATAAGAGATCAACGTGGAGAAACACACCGCCGACTGACCAATCAGCTGTCTTGGTGCGCGGATATAAAAAAAAAAGCTTGGTGGATCGTTAGAGGGTCTCATAGGAGAACTATAGAGTGTACAGAGACCGGCAAAACCCTTTTGTTTGTCCCTGACGATGTTTTATATGAGAGATACAGATTCTCATCGGAGGGAAAGACTTTTCTGTGTCAGCATACAGCCTACTTACCACTTTAAGTAGTTATGATTTTATATTTAATTGATTTGCTCCCAAGTCCGTTTTACACCGCCGGGATTGCAGCTGAAAGAATGAGGCTTATATCGTCATAAACCACGTTATAAGAATACATCCAAGCAACACATTCATCATTTAAAAGTTGTATGTTTGGCCTTTTATTGTGGAAGGACATCGTAAGAGTTAAAGGGACGAGAGAGAGCGACGACATGATTTAAAAGACGGCCGAAGGGCGGATTCAAACCGGGACCGCTGCAAGGAGCCTCGTAACATGTGGCGGTAACTCCACCACTAAGCTATCAGCTAAGTTAAGGTTAGCTTTTAATCAGTCAGATCTATGGTGCCCTTATGATGGGGCAGTCATATTATACTATTAATACTATTAATACGACTTCCGCATTCACACAGTCGGCGAGTTTTTGCCAGCTGTCCTTCCTGCATTTGGCAGATGAAACTGTTGCTTTTTGCCTGCATTATATGTTCAACTTCTTCGTATTTATGTAAGATTATGGTTCGCTCCTCGTACATGAAATAAGCCGCTCCGCTGCCGTAGACTGATTCATGTATGTGATTGGTCAAATGCCTCTTTCATGTGCACGCGCTCATAGCTGGACAGGTAAACCCTGGGTTGAGTTAACGAGTTGATAACCAGCTTCGTGTGACCGCTTATCTCCGCTTGCCTTTGTTAGGGTTACTTAAGCTGGATCTCTGAAAGATACCCTGGGTATGTTGAACTCGCTTCGTAGTACAGGCCCCTGTCCTCTGAGGGTTATCTATGAGGGAATTAAAAACAATAAGTGGAGATAAGCCCAGCTTAGGTGGGGGAGGGGTTTGGCTATGCATAACTCAGGAAGGCTCCTTTTTGTGTAGCAGGAAATGCTTTGATGACATTTTTTGTTCATATTGGGATATTTTGAATGATTTAAACGGTCTGCAGCATAAGTAGCTGAGGGCTCTCAAACTAGTATCTAGATAGTGAACTGAGTGTGCTGATGTCACTATCACTCCACTGCACTGCAATTACATCTCCCCAGAAAATTCCCAGAATGCACTGTAAAAGGTAGTGAGCATATCTGCTCACAATGCTCATTGACTGGAAATGCCCTTGCTCTTCCACTTGACTATCCATCCAACAGAGTCGTTGCACGGCGACCACAGATGTGCCGAATGGAATTTAATGAGGGGGAAGTTTGATTTCAGTGTGTGACAGTAATATTAAGTGTAGGCCGACATGAGTCAGATAATTTTTATTTTATGAGCCGTGTCTTCTCTGCACTTATGATGACGTCCCCCTGAGAAGCAGTGTCACGAATGACATTGACACATTCACACATTATAACTTACTGTTTTTTGTGCTCTTTGATCTCTATTTTTCATTAACTTTTACACCATAGGTTGTCTGAATCTTGAGAGAACAAACATAATCATCACCGCTGCCTCGGAAAAATGTAGCAGATTCATTAGCATGTCAGTGTTCACTGATGCCGAAACTAAATCAGAGCTGGAAATATACTTCCCTGTAATGTGATTCACTGTCTGCCTTGGGTTCTCCTGAAAGCACACAGAAGAGATTTCTGTTGTCCTTTATTTCACCTATTCAGTTCTTATTACATTAACACAGTGTCCAGACACCAAGCATAAAGGTATCATACAGTATGTTACATTTGTCGGTTGCTGTTTGTAAACACACAGCCTTCAAAGTAAGCCACTCCTCCTTCCGATGAGCCAGAGAGAGGGAGCAGTGATGGTCGTGCGAGCTATAGAATGAATGACGAGAGGGAGCGATGTTAATGAGAACGAAGCAGTGAATCAGAAATGAAACTGTATTTTTAGAAACACAGAAAAATAAGATGAAAAGTGAAAATAGGCAGGCATTAGGGTATCTATTCACACGGACCCCACCCTCTTCTACTGGGTCATAAGTGGTGATTGTGAGGGAATATTCTTGCAACAGGGTGGAATGGTAGACACAGTTAGGTATGATTTATTTACAATGAGGAAAACAAAGAAAATGTAGAAAATAACTTTATTGTTCATTTATTTTTGGATTTCTTTTACATTTACCAATTGCTCATTGGACATAATACTTACTTTAACAGTCAATAAAAAAACCTAAATTAACAAAAATAAAACACAGAAATGTCTGCAATTTGGGTGTTGCTGTTGTAAATGAAATGTTTGAAGTGTATCCACAGATGAATCCGACTTCAGTTCAATAATGTTGGCATACGGTTTGACACACATTGTGGTCCAATAAGCTTAATTAACCAGGTTAACCGGTTGAACCAACTAGCATGGACAATGTAGATTTCCTTCATGATTGAGACTATGGTCAACGTTGCGCCAGCATCAGACACCGATGGACTCAATGGAACCAGGTGGTGAGACCTGGTTCCATTGATGGGCATTAATACTCATATACATTTTCTATCTCTAAGCTCAACCTTGAATGTGTCTTTGTCCATATCCGTTATGGAGTTTAGAGCTGCACTATTTAAGACAACAACAAGTTTTCATCAATCATGGCTGAAAGAACCACTATTGCTGCTTCGTCCATGTTGTGAATGTAGCATCAAAGAAACACATGGTTCTCTCAGGAGTTAGGTCTGACTGGAGCTGATGTAAAATGAGAGTGAATATTGGACTTGGGCCAGAAATGCAGAATGCCTGTTTTGCTCAGTAACTTAAAAATTGTAAAAAAGGAAATTGTTTGCTAAACACTTTGCCATATGAACTTTATAAGTAAATAAAAATGTCAATGTTGCATTTATAGCTCGTCCCAATGCCCCAAAATGGCCCAAACATTAAAAAATGCAAAGTTAAGGAACCCTCACAACCAACAGGATACAGCTGCACTGCTTGCAACAAAACATCCAAATTGTTCTGGTGCAGGTTTGAACTTGAAATGTTTTTATGAGGACAAACCTTTGGCATCATCATGTCTCCCTGTTTGGCCAGATAAACAGAACACTGCTTGCACACAGAGAATGGATTAAGAGGGATGGAGAGATGAGTGAACAAATGAAAAAAGAGAGTCTAACAGTAGTAAATCTGTTTAACATAGATAGCGTGTACAGACCAGAGTGAACCAACCTGGCTCTAAGCCCTCTGTGTGTGCGTGTCTGTGGACTGTATGTGTGACAGTGGGCATTATCTCCTCCTGTCTATTTTTCTCCTCACACTCAGTGACGTAGTGGTGAAACAATGAAGGGAAAACTGTCACAAAACATTAGGCATCTAAAAATATTACACCATCATTGAATTGTTCTCTGAAAGAATGTTTAATTTAGTAATAATAGAATTACTTTTATTATTATGTATGTATATATGTATGTGTATGTACTGTATGTATGCATGTTTGTATACATTAAACACTCGCCCCCATGGGCGTTTTTGTGTATCCTCCCTCGAGTTCGGGTCCTCTACCAGAGGCCTGGGAGCATGAGGGTTTTTCGGTATCTTAGCTGTTCCAAGGACTCTTCTGGACCGAGATCTTGGATGTTGAGCCATTGTCCCAGTTTGGGGGTTACAACTTAGAGTGCACCGATTACTACCTGTTCCTGTAGCAGCTTGTCACTGAAAGTGTGAGTGTTTTAAACATTTTTAAACTTTATCCCTGAGCCAGTTGCTAATGTTGGGGCTAACTGCTAGATACACAGCTGTATGGAGCTGCTGACTTCATACTCACCATCTCCTCTCTCTCTCTCTCTTTCTCTCTCTCTCTCTCTCTCTCTCTCTCTCCCCACCTGACCCTTGCTAACATTATGTCCTTTATTGATAGTTCCATCTTTGTTATTGCGTAAATACATTAAAAAATGAATGCATTAACCCAAGAAAATATACGTTGTTGCTTCCTATATATATATATATATATATATATATATATCCATATATATTAGGGCAGGGACTCGATTAAAAAAATAATCTAATTAATTAGAGGCTTTGTAATTTGTCCTTGGATGCCCTTTTCTTACCCATCACTGCACAATGTACACTAGACTCAACTGGCCAACATTGAATATGAGAAGACACATGCACTGGCTACAGCTGATATACAAATGCATTTACTTTAATTACCCATCCTATCTACAGCAGTATCTTACACTATATACAACAAGTTATCATATTAGACATTCATCGCAAACCTTTTTTTCTGTTCCCAATGTCATTAAATCATTTGGTAGAAGAGCTTTTATGTTTAAAGCACCAGCAGATTGGAACAACCTTCCTGCTAATATCAGATCCAGTTCCTCTCTTGGTATTTTCAAGCATGCTCTGTCTTCTCATCTCATGGTGACCTGTTCCTGTTTTCACTGAAGATGCATTTCTGATTGGTTGAACTGACACTACACATTTTACACTGTCATTTTAGTCTCAATGTTGACCATTGTGGCCTTATTATGGCTGTTTTGTTCTGTACATATGTAGTTACAATAACTGTGGTTTGTCCTTGTTTGTACGTTTTTTTGTTGTTGTTGTTTTTTTTTTCTTCTTCTGTTTGTTTGTTTGCTTATTTTGTCTGTTTGTTTTTCTATATTGCTGAGAACATGTTTGTCTGTTGAAGCTATGTTTGTCTATATGTTTGGACCCCCTCGAAAACGAGATGGTACATCTCAAGGGGTTTTATCCAAATAAACAAATTTTCATCAATGAATTAATTGAACTTAATCGCATATAAATATTTGACCTGAGAACAGTGAGAAGTCATTTTTTTCACATGGATTTTTAGTATACCATTGAATAATGACTGAATACATAAGCTTAAGCAACAAAACATTGTGTATTTTTGTTCAACCAAGTCCAACAGACCAGTGCAATTTTTGCCATTAGGTGTAGCAATAGCATATTTAGAAATACAGTACATTTCAGAAATTCAGGTAGCCTATAGGTAGGTAGACCTTCTGTAAACACTTTGTTTTTTGAAGTAAAACACAATACTTTCAAGTGCATTCAGAACATTGGAAACCCTGACTATTAGAAAACATCTCTGTTGGCGAGGGTTAACCCTCTGACGCTAGCTACCGCGCTAGCGTCCATGCTAGCTGCTATATGTTTTGCATTGAGGTGATACTTGAGGCTTGATGTGCTGTGGTGATTTGCGAATTCCTTTTTGCATAGCTTGCACACAACCAAGCTCTTATCGACGCTTAATCCGTTCGTTTTTTATAACAAAATTTCCTATCCAAGGGGCCAACCAAAGCGGTCTCATCAGCTTCTTCTGAAGGCTAGTTGGTGCTCCAGTATAATCGGTCCGCCTGAAACTCATCCACTGAGAAATGTCCCGCGGTGCAAAATGAGTGCGATTGAAATGCGTCAATTTTTTGTTAAAGTCCCGGCCCTTATATATATATATATATATATATATATTATATAAAAAAAAATCTCCTTCTCACCCCTGGTGGGGTGGTATCTGTGTCATCCTCAAGCTCGGGTCCTCTACCAGAGGCCTGGGAGGTTGAGGGTTCTGCGCAGTATCTTGGCTGTTCCTAGGACTGCACTCTTCTGAACTGAGGCTTCAGATGTTGTTCCTGGGATCTGTTGGAGCCACACTACTACTGCCCCGAGTGCCCCCACTACCATGGGGACCATGCTAGCCTTGACCTTCCACATCTGTTCCAGCTGCTCTTTCAACCCTTGGTACTTATCAATTTTCTCGTGTTCCTTCTTCCTGATGTTGGCGTCAGCTGGGATCGCCACATCTATCACCACCACTGTCTTCTGCTCTTTGTCCACCACCACTATGTCCGGTTGGTTAGCCAGGAGCTGTTTGTCAGTCTGGAAGCTGAAGTCCCACAGAACATGGCCCTGTTGTTCTCAGTCACCTTCTGTGGTATGGCCCATTGGGATTTGGGTACTTCTATTCCATACTGGTTGCAGATGTTCCTGTGTACTATCCCAGGCACTTGGTTGTGCCTCTCCATGTACGCTGATCCAGCTAGCATCTTACACCCTGCTACTATGTGCTGGACTGTCTCAGGGGCTTCTTTGCACAGTCTGCACCTTGGGTCTGATCTGCTCTGGTAGATCCTGGCCTCTATGGCTCTTGTGCTTATGACCTGTTCTTGTGCTGCCATGATTAGTGCCTCTGTGCTGTCTGTCAGTCCTGCATTTTCCAGCCACGGGTAGGATTTGTTGATATCAGCCACTTCCTCTATCTGACGGTGGTACATGCCATGTAGGGGCTTGTCCCTCCAGGTTGTCTGCTCCTCCTCCGTACTCTCATCAGGGTTCTGCTGCATGAGACATTCACTTAGCAGTTCATCCTTCGGGGCCATTTTTTCGATGTTATCTTGAATTTTCGATGTTTCATCCTGGACCGTGGCCTTGACGCTCACTAGCCCTCGGCCTCCCTCTTTCTGCTTAGTGTATAGCCTCAGGGTGCTGGACTTGGGGTGGAACGTGCATGGTGAGGAGCTTTCTAGTCCTGATATCTGTGGCTTCTATCTCCTCCTTTGGCCAGCTTATGATACCAGCAGGGTATCTGATGATGACTGCATCTCCCTGGTATATGCCGCACTTGATGTTGACTTGGGCAATCGGCTTTGAATTGGCCTCTAGGGTTGTCTTCCACATTTCCATCGAGTTCTGGATGAAGGCCCTTAGGTTCCTGTTGATCTTATACAGTTCCAGACATTCCAGTATCCATGTGTGTGGCATTGAGACGTAGGCTTTCTTGTAGTCAATCCAGGCAGTGCACAGGTTGGTTTGTCTCTTCTTACAGTCTCAGGCGACTGTTCTATCAACCAGTAACTGGTAATTGGCTCCTCTGGTGTTACTGCCAATTCCTTTCTGTGCCTTGCTCATGTATTGAGTCATATGCTTACTCATCTTCGCCGCAATGATGCCTGACAGGGCCTTCTATGTTGTGGAGAGACAGGTAATTGGCCGGTAGTTGGATGGGACGGCACCCTTCTGGGGGTCTTTCAGGATTAGGACTGTCCTGCCCTGGGTTAGCCACTCTGGATACCCAAGCATCTCCATGGTTACTGTTGCTGTACTGTGTATCAGCTTGTTGGTCTCAGTGATGGTTCCTGTGGGGATTGTCTTCAGAGCGGCGTTCACATCAACTAGTAGATCTTCTGAAGGTACTTGGCAACTCAGCTTCGGTATTCGTTGGGGGCTCCAGGTTTCTAGTTGGGTCAGGATCTTCCTTTTCAGGTCAGCAGCTCTTGTGTTGAGGCTGTTGTCTGTTGGGGCTTGGTACCCAATTGCTGGTTGGGGGGATGACATCCCCCCGCTGACCTGTTGTCCTGGCTCCCCCTTGCCGTAGCATCGTTGTTGTATTTCATTAATCTCTGGTTGTGATAGTAGATTTCGGTTACGGATGTTGGAACACTGGGCTAACAGCTGTTTCTTTGTTAGCCCTGATTGTGGGTTTCGAAGTATCCAATGGTCCCACATTCGCTGCATGTAACCCCTCTCTCTGGGATTGCTTGTATAGTAGCATTCCAACAACTCCGTATTCTTTGCCCTCGTCCATCTGTGTTTTGTTCCAGTAGCCCATTTCTCATCAGTTTGCCCTGGTCCCCTAGCAACTGACGCAGACCTTGTTGACCCCGGCGACGTCTGAGCCGGTATGACTCTATTTTTGTGTTCACTCATGCCTGAGGTAGGCCTGTATATCATGAGTACTACTAGTGGATGTGAACGCTGCTCTGAAGACAATCCCCACAGGAACCATCACTGAGACCAACAAGCTGATACACAGTACAGCAACAGTAACCATGGAGATGCTTGGGTACAAGGTGGGCTTGGGACATAACAAACAGTGCCCACCATGGAAGGGACGGTTAGAGGCCAAGATAAAGGCAACACGGAGAGAAGTTAGCCAGCTGGCTGAACTGCAGAAAGGGAACATGGTGAATAAAGGGGCACCCAGGAACTACAACTCACTCTTCATACCAGAGGCACTCGAAACTGCCAAACAACGACTTACAGCTCTGGCCACCCGGTTGAAGAGATACACCAAGGAGGGAGAGGCCAGGAGAATAAACAAGCTGAGGTGGAAAAATACTGGAAAGACATATGGGAAAAAGAGGCATCACACAACACCAATGCCCAATGGTTAGTGGACCTAAGAGCTGACCACAGCGACCTCCCAGAACAAGAACCAGTAACCATCTCAATGGCAGACATCCAAGAAAGAGTGTCAAAGATGAAGAGCTGGACAGCTCCAGGCCCTGATATGATCCATACGTACTGGCTGAAGAAGCTAACTGCACTCCATGAACGCCTAGCAGCACAGATGAACCAGCTGCTGAGGGATGGGACCCACCCAGAGTGGCTAACCCAGGGCAGGGCAGTCCTAATCCTGAAAGACCCCCAGAGGGGTGCCGTCCCATCCAACTACCGGCCAATTACCTGTCTCTGCACAACATGGAAGGCCCTGTCAAGCATCATTGCGACGAAGATGAGTAAGCATATGACTCAATACATGAGCAAGGCACAGAAAGGAATTGGCAGTAACACCAGAGGAGCCAAGCACCAGCTACTGGTTGATAGAACAGTCGCCCGAGACTGTAAGAAGAGACAAACCAACCTGTGCACTG